>JABSTQ010011474.1:0-600000 GCA_013358835.2 Ixodes persulcatus | reverse complement strand
TTTTCTTTCGCGGTTTTCTGCACGAAGTCATTGTCCATCGGTACGCGACCGATGCCTTTGCATATGACCGGTACTTCAATCGGCTCGATCCTGTGCTTCTCATTGTCATATTGACTTTGAAGTTCGATTTCGACCAATCTTCGCTCGTGCCTTTCGCTGTCCCGGACACTTCCGAACGCGTTAACGTTCAGATTCACTTTGCCAATCACCTGCAGTTTCAGCTTTCTTGACACATCTTTTCTGATGAAGGTTCTTTGACTGCCGTTATCATGACGCCTCTAATGTAACAGCATTCATTTTTTGTCATGAGCCAGCCGCGGAACGTCTGCAAAAGCACATCGTCGTTGTCATCAGTACTTCCGTTAAAAAAGCTGTGTGAATACTCGTGCTATTCACTTCGTTTCTCCCGACCTCAGGCGTCTTTTTTGCATACCATGGGTCACACATTACTGTGGCATGCCTGCCTTTGCAGGTTTCGCATGTTATCTTGCGGCGGCATGTTCTTGCGCGATTACCTCGTGCCGTGCATTTAACACATCTGCCATCTTTAGACAAGCGTGTCATCTTTTCGCTCAAGCTCAGTTGATGTTTGCATTCTTCGGTTTTGTGCCCACTAGAATTACAGAAAAAGCAGTCATCTTAGACCAGCTAGTCATGACGTCTCTTTGACCTTTTCGAAAATAGCAAGAGTGCGCGTGCATAGCTTTGACAGGCGCCGAAGATGCGCGAGAGCAGAGATTCTGAAAACTCCTAGTATGACGTCACGCCCCGTGAGGAGGGGCTTCGACGGTACCAATTGCTGTGGAGAGCCATGGAGGTTGGAAGGACCTTTCCTTTAGGAGCTGAGCGTCGTTCTTTGTTTTTCTCAGCAAACGCATCATGTCCGCTACGCTCTCTGCTTTCAAATTCGACCGACAGGAACCCCAAAATCTTCTTTAGCGTCCCCTCTGATGTCTCAGCTCCCACTGGGCCGTTATAGCTTCTGTGTCGATGGTAAGCTACAACTAGGTCACTGGGCATCGCCTTCAAGAGAACCTCACACATCATCGACGAGTAGGACCCCGAATTTACACCCAGTGATGTCAACCCCCGAATGTGAGTCTGAACATGATCATGTAGCTTTCGCAATGCAACATCGTCTGGAAAACCCACCCGGTGTACAGTTCTAAGTTTGTTCAGGTGCTCCTGCTCGATCTGGTTTTTATCTCCAAACCTCTTCTGTAGTAGCTATATCACCTCGACGTAACCCTCCTCAGTTGCTACAAATCTAGACAGAGCAGAGGCGGCCGTTCCGGTAAGTTGAGATCGCAAATAATGAAATTTCTCAACATTCGACAAGCTGCGATTAGAGTGAACCGTCGCTCTGAATTGATCCCAAAATCCTTGCCATTTACTGAGTCCTCCGTTGAAGGTGATCATTTGCAGCTTAGGCAATCTGGTACCGCTTCCGGTGGCTCTGTCCCGATGAAGCGAGTCGTCTGTGCGCGACGTCATGGGGTCGCTCTTCATTCGGTCGATCTTAATTTCCAACTGCGCCAGTGAGGCGATCGCCGTGTCCTCGTACTCCATCACGGAGTCGCACTCCATCACGGTGTCGTACTCCATCACGGTGTCGCACACAACACTGAGCTCCACGGCAGGCACCATAGGCTCTAATTCTTCATTTAGCTTCACGAGCTCGGTGTTGCTCAGTTTCAATCTTTGGTAAAGCACGCTAAGAGCTTCAACGTCTGGTTGAGGGGATGCCAAAGATGCTCTTACCTCGTTGACCAAACGAGTGTTTTGGGTCCTCCTCGCTGCTCGTCGTACTTCCAGGCGTTCCATGGTCTTGTTAATCCAATGGCCTCGTTAACACAACTTGCTTTATCTTCCCGGGTTTCGGCACCAAATTTTGTGGTAGAACCAGGTTGAACGAACTAAACAACTGTTTATTAAAGGTACACACTGAAAGTTACATTGTTACAAAGACAATATTGAGCAGAAGACCCGTTAACCGCGTCTTTCCTATAGGAGGACCCAACACAAAAGAGACCTGAGCCACACCCCGGCAACATAGAGATTCCCCCGTTTCTCTCTCTTCTAGTCATAAAACACTACGCCGCGACCACGTAGACTAAACACTCTCCGAAAACTTCTTGTCCCTGGGTCGGGTTTCCTAACTCCGTCGCCCCCTCGCCGCGGCTCAAGTGATTTGTGGTATACGAGCCAGTAGACCGAGGTGGCGTGTGAAACTCTATCCGCAACACGGTCTGGATGAGCATCGTACCGGCGTGATGTCGTGCATCGCAACTGCGTGGTAAAGACCTCAAGCTAGCACTCGTACTGCACTGGTAAATGTTTGATCGACAATGGAGACACCCGATGCCCATTGGCGCTGCTGACTAACTTTCCGCCGTCTAAACATACGCACAGCACAATAGCCATCTTTGGAATAAGGGATCCCGACGCTTGGGGTTCCTGAAGCAGTTGGGCGTCGCACTGCGTGTACGCTCCATGTTCTTTTGCGCATGCTTTGTGCGAAGTCCCAAGCTGATCCAAAGCCTCGGGGCCCCCCATTCTGAAACTCTCTGTTTGTTTGTTTTTGTTTTTTTTCTTGGAATACGCTAATTTTTCGATTCATGGAAATGCCAGTGAGACAGGAGCATTATAATAACCAATGTGATCAAATTCAAGGAAGCTTAATCACGCGATGTAATAGGAACTGTTTGTAAATCGTACGCAAGGCCGTGGCATCGGTAGCGCGAACCTATTGTGCCGTCTCTTTGAGCACAGACCAAGCATGCGCCCGCAGGGTCCGCAATCCGCGAAGTGAACTATTTACGAAAAGTCCTTATTAGCACGTTGTACGACCCGGGGCACTCGCTGACTCTCACAAAGCTTTTTGGCGAATACTGCGTATGCTGTGCTCTAAATACCGATCGCTGGTTTTTATGTAATCGGCTGGTCTAATGAGAAAGGCTGTCGGTATCACATCCAAATGGCCACGCAGTCTCAGGGGCAAAGAGGCGTCCACCCTTTTGCAACTAAAAACATGCAAACAATTACCACTCATCTAGATAAACCGTTCTTCTCATTGGCCTGAGCCGGAAAGAGGTGTTCTGAGTTTATCACGTTGCAGTATCTCAAATCAGAGTTATATTGTGTATCTTTGTTTTTTGGCGTTTGTACAATTGATTTGGGAGCGAAACGGAAGCTATAAATACAAACATAAGATTAAAAAATAAAAAAATAAAGATATTTCCGAGTTTACTATTTTGCACAACACAGAGACAGCCAAACACGGAGAGCGATAGAAGGAACTCCAGCGAAAGACGTTCGCTTAGAATAGGATTAAATTTGAAAAATGAGACGTGCGAAGTGGCAATGAGTGAGTGAAACGTCATGCTCGTTGCCCCTAAGCAGTTCGCATGTTTCAGTTTTTTTTTTAAGAAGTACATTTGCATACTTTAAAGGAATGCTGAACCGAAAGTTTGACTCCAGAAAACAACGCGGAAGCGCTACAAACCCGAAAGCCTCACTCATAAAGCGGCATTTCCAACGGATGGTCCTATTTTTGTGAAAGAAGAGCGCGCTTGAACAAGGCCAAAAAAGCCTGTGGCGTCGCCATTCTCGTGTCCGCCCCTTTTGGCTTTGACTCCACGAGGACGCGAAGAGTGAAGGAAGCAAGGCCGTTTCCCCTCCTCCTCAACAATTCTGCAGGAAGCACGACGTCACGGTTCTCACTCAACTGCATTCTTATTTTACACAAATACGGCCATCCGTTCGAGATATCGCTTTATGAGTGTGTTTTTGGGGTTTGCGGCGCCCCGTTGAACACTCCTGCTACCTTATATTGTGAAATCCAAATTTCGGTTCAGCATTCCTTTAAACAGTGTGTTATCCTGAATAAGGCTCCAATATAGAGTGCGTATTCGACCGAGACGCTGAAAACTTGTGAGTTCACGTTCCCGTAGAACACGAGACAACAAATCACGGCGAACGATGCAAAGATCCTAGCTTACATGACGAAGCTCAGAATACGACTAGATCGAAAGAACTTGCGATGTGCGCGCGGGGATGATCGGCATGACGTTTCATTTGCTCAATATCCCCGCGCATCTCGCAGTTTTCAAATCTAGTCGTAATATAAGCTTCGTCATCCGCCGAGATTCTTCTGATGATCACCGTGGTTGGTTGTCTGCGTGTTCTGCAGGCAACTGAACTCACAAACCTTCCTTCTTTTTTTTTTTTTTCTTTTTTTTGGAGTCACGTTTCGGTTTTGTTTTTGCGCAAATCGCAGCGTTTGTTTCCGCACATAACACATAATGAGAGACGTAGTTATTGTCTTTCAATCATTCGTTCTTGTTTGCATAAAAGAAACTGCTGCGCGCGATGCGCACACAACAACCTTCGAAGTGGGAACGCCGTGAGCGATCCTGCTAAGTCTCCTGCGTCCGACTATGTGGGCCCGTATGCAACCGTAAACAACCTTTTTCCTCATTTCGCGTCTCACCTCACGGTCATTTTGTTACTCGCACGAGAACGGGCGCCAATAGCTTAAAGCGTTTCGGAGACAAAGTAGCTGTCGTCGCGAACTACGCGTACGGGGTAGCTAATAGAGCGTGGCTAGCATGGCATGGCATATTCTACACAAAGAAAAGAAAAGGCGGGTGGGATATGGTGGGTTCTAGTTTAAAACGCCCAGTGTTCGGACCGTTCACCCTCTGTATTCTGTTCTTTTACTGTATGATAATATCTTCCTGGCTTCTTTGTGTATGTTGTAAGCCGCGTATGTTGTATGTTGTAAACCGAGGCGAGAGCGCTGGCCTACGGATCCCCATGTGGCGGGTTCGAATCCCGGCCGAGGTGCCCGCAATCTGACGGAGGCTTATTGCGGAGGAGGCACCGTGTAACCGAGCTTTTGGTTGCACGTCAAAAGATCCTTAGGTGGTCCAAATTAATCCTCAGTCCTCCGCTGGGGCGTGCCAGATGCCCGTCGTTGGTTTGGCACGTAAAACCCCCAAATTTGTTGTGTATGTTGTACTTTTTTAAAAACCTATGAAGGAAGGTCAGTGTTGTACAAACTTTCATCCTTCTGAGGTTTTGTTGTTTTTTTTTATTTTTTTCACAAGTGAAATTTAGTACGCAAAATCTGGAGCATCCGAGGGTCAAAAAATAGAATGTAACGTGTTTTGTATGTGTACGAAAAATTGTCAATAAAACGCTTAGACATCATTGTTTTTAGTCTAGGCTATTTTGGCGGTATTGTTCTACGGCTTTCGCTATATTTAGGCTATACCTTCCAGCCGTTTGGCGTTTTTTTGGTGGACCATCTGGCAGCACTGCAGTCCAGTCGTGTAACTTGTACAAAACAAAGTTTTCCTTTCGTTGCTTGAAGACGTTTTTATTCCAAATGATTTTATAAAAATGTGTTACAATTTTTATGTCAAAGGACAGCTAGCACGTGCTGTCTGCGGAACCACAATCCTAGCCAGCCTGCTCTCGCGTTCCAATCATTTTTGTTTAAAAAAAAAACAAAAAAAAAGGTATATGAGGCAGTATCGCCAAAGCGAAGGACGCTGGACCTTGAGTGCAAATTCTGCATTGCTGCAGAAAGTAGTCCCCGAATACAAGGTCTCATACAAACTCGACTGCCAGGGCCACAAGTGGACGGCCAAAGTCAGACCTGTTGCACTTCGTGTTTGTAAGTGAAAAACGCGTAACGTCAACGTATAAGCGCGAAAGCTTAAGCGTAACGCCAACGTATAAGCGCGTAAGTTTACGCGAACGTCACCCTAACGTCAGCGTCGCGTGATTTCAGCGTAGCATCGACGTATAAACGCGCTGACGTGAACATGAGCGCATAAATTTACATGTAGCGTCTACGTATAAACGCGTAACCTTACGCGTTGAGCGTATGAGCCGTCCATTCGAGAGCGCACTTATGAATGAACTCCCGAACGAATGAATGAACCAGCTCTAGCCTCCCGAGAGGCCGTTTCCTCGAAGACGCGCAATCTAACGCGAGGAAAATGGCCGGGGGAATCCCCATTGTGGTTACCTGCTTTTCTTCCACCCTTTTTTTTTTTTTTTTTTTTTTGGGGGGGGGGGGGGGGGTAAGAAAAGCTTCCTCGTCGCTGCCAAGAAGAAGAAGACACTGACCCTCGTTGGGGTGATATGCCTGCTCTTCCTGCATTCGTTTTATGGCGCGTGAAGTAGGCTCTTTTATCAGCGTTTATGAGTGAATTCGAGCAGACAAACTATAACGCAGGCGTTAGTTTTTTTGCCGCAGCGCACTCTGACAAATGTGGAGCGTTTACGTTTTCTCAGTGTACTTTAGAGAGCCAATGGCTGCAGCCTACGCAGAGAGTTCTGCGAATGGAATGACGATACTTAAAATACCCGTTTTCACCTAAAAACTCAATTCACTGTGTAACACATGGACACGACGTGAACACGTAAAACGTCATGTTCGGTGTCACAGCACTGACGGCTTTTGTTTTCAGGTGTAAATGTATTTTTTGCCTAGTCATTCATTGAGCTTCCCATCCGGCGTGGATTGCACCGATTTTCTCTCCAAAGTGCTTTGTGGGAAAAGTAGACGCACTAGATTTCTCAGAATGTATAGAGCGACAAATAACGATGTATATATTCTCATCTCATCATCGTCTTCGTTAGGAGAGGCATCACAGACCTCTTCGCTATCCGCCTTTCTGTTGCAACACTGCTTCGATAGCGAAATAAATAAAACTATTCATAGTGCCACTATTGTTGCTCGGAGACACGCCAATCACATCTTGTTAGCGATTTTTTTTTTCTCTCTCTCTCTTGAGCGCCCCCAACTGGCAGCAATGAAACGTGATTGCGAAAAGGCGGTGTTGCGGAATACGGCAACGTCAAGCCGTCGCAAAGATTTTTTTGTTTGTTTTTTGCAGGCACGATTTGATGTTTGTCGCGGTACTGTATGAAGCCAAAGTCAAAAGGACACTAAAGCCGGGTCACACTGCTTACACATCATAGAAAATACGGTCTGCAGACTGCATGCAGATTCTAGTGCTATATAGTCACCGTGCATCGAATGCCGCGTGGCTATGAGTTCATGGAGAAACTTGGCACGCGGCATTCGAACCAGGGATATCGCTGTGTCTAAAGTCTGACAAACTGTCTTTTGTATAAAAAAAAAAAAAAAAAAAAAAAAAAAAACCGAAAAGGGTTGTGGGTATGTTTATACAACCTGAACGTGGTTTCCCTCAACGGGCGCCTTGTCTCTCAGCTGTAGATGAGCAGTTTAACCAGTGCAGTAGAACCGCTAACCTGGGTTTTTTTAACGTGCACCGCGCAGTAGTGATACACCACCGCACGCCGGTTGAGCAACTGGATAAGTTGCTCATCTACAGCTGAGAGACAAGTAGCCCGTTGAGGCAGACTAAGCTCAAAGTGTATAAACATACACACACACATTTTTTAATAAGCAATTTGACCCCGGCTTAAAGGAGTCATGAAACGATACTGGGTTGGAATGTTCATGACTTTGCAGAGGCGTCGACTACAACAAGTAACAGCAGCCAGCGGAGCGTTTCTTCAACCGCTAAACAAAGCTCACTACATGGTTCGCTAGCCAGCCACTGTCCCTGACGCCCGTTATGGGTATACGGTTCGAAATTCTTTCTAGAACAATAAAGGAAACAGGCGTCACTGGACACATCTAGGCGCCAAAAAGCAGTCTAGCTGTATGTACACATCGCGACACTGTTAGCGCGAACACGACATCGGCGCATTTTCGCATTTTACTTCTAAATAGTATTAGCGAGCACGAAATTTTATTGCTTACATTATAGAACTCAATGAGCTCTTTCCGTAACAATAATAATTTGGATGACATCCCTTGGTTTCAAAGTGAAAAACTGGAAAAACCGGCGATCGCTTGTTCGCGCTAACAGTGTCGCGCTCTGTACGTTGTGTAATACAAGGCTGCCAAGACTGTGTTCTTTTTCTTTTAATTTTATAATTATGTTTGTCTTGGGGACGCAGGAGGGAAAGGGGCACGCTTACCAGGGAGCTGCGAGCCGCACTTGGACGCGCGAAGAGCAGCAGTTTGGCCACCCCTGGTCTAAACAGTTTTTAGCGATATCTAGTAAATCAGTTCCAAGGTCTTGTTAAGAGTAGTTGAACCTCGCTAATCAAATTCACGAAGAGACGCATATCAAACCATATCAAACGTACATGAAACTCTCGGTGAGAAACACATCATCGCAAACATCATGACGCAAAAAAAGAAAAAAAATAATAATAATAAACCGTGTCGTTCCCCACGAGCGACACCCAAACGCAAGCATCCCTGACCGTCTTCACGCAACATCGCCTCGGCCGCGACATCGCGCATATTACACGCGACAACCTCGCAATGGATAAAAGACGACGACAACCACCAACCTCAAAAAAACAATCGTTCTTGGCTCACGGCCCGGCGAAGGCTCCGGCGGTGCGCTGTCTGGCTGCTACCCCTGCTGCGTTCGCGGCTGTGCAAACCGACACCGGAGGATTCACAGAGGGTTGCGTTGCACAAACAAGGGCGACGGTGCTGGGCCGCACACGCAGGTGACGACGACGACGACGAAATCTTGATCGTCCCGCAGCACGGTGTCCGTGGAAGGCCGCCTCCTCGTCGCGCTCCTCTCCTAGACCGCTGTTCCAGAGAAGGCGGACGAAGGGTCGACGACGTGAAGCGATCTCGACTGCATAAAAGGGGACTAACTGAATCCTGCGCGAGAGATGTTGTCGGTGACACGCCGATCGTGGTACCGCATCTTCTTCCCTGCTACGACTGCGTCGAGTTGGCCTTCCGTCCGCCGAGTTGTTCTTCACGGAAACGGGCTGAGGAGGAGGGCCGTCGCGGTGAGAGGGCGTGAGGTAAATGAAATGGCTGAGAGAAAGAGATAGAGACGAAGGGCAATGGTGTAGCGAGGAGGTTTTATATGCTTTTTTTTTTTTCTTTCTGTTTCCTCCTTTGACCTCAGCCATCCGCTGTTTATTTGTTTGTCTTTTCACTTGGCGGTCTGCGGGTATTTGCTTCGATGTACTACCTTCTGCCAATTTTGGGTTTTCCCTCCTTGCAGTTGGCAAACCCCGTCCATATCGGAGTGACAAACACTAAACACCTTATCATTTTTAGCGGGACTCAGTGTGCTCTATTGTGTTCATTTGTACCCCATTAATACCATTCGAAAGTAAAAAAAAAAAAAAAGAAAATCGCCCTTTTTTTACGTATCGCGGTTGCAAAAGCAGCGGTAACACAAAATGTATTGTGTGTTTCATCGCGCTGGTGTGATACAGATCAACTTGGTAGTGATTTAGTGCCTCAACGGCTCGAACATCAACGTGCGTAGCGTTCCTTAGCCCAACCTCGAGCCACGGCCCCTACAGCGCCCCAGCGGGACTTGAACAGTAAGGTCGTGTTTCTTGCGATCGCACACCCCAGCTTTAACCCTGCTATTTCGCGTCTCATCGTTTCCTCCAAAACACGTGCTTGTCTTCCATCTCGCCTGTTGCACACTCCCCCACCATGTATGTGCGAACCCCGCTCGCGTGGTGCTGAGTTTTCTACGTCACCCTGCTGGTCACCCGTTGGAGGTCAGCGCGGGACGTAAATCGGACACGAGCGTTTCGTCAGCATTCAGCTGAGTCTCGTCACTCGTGTCAAATCATTGAGGGCACGACCTCCAGCCCAACGCTTACGCAGCACTCGTGTGACGTTCTTTCCGTCACAAGACTGCGTTACAGGAAGTGAGTTATTCGAATCTGCTAGGAGACAAGCCACCATACAAATTCATATTTTAAAGGGATTTTCCGGTAATATCCGGAAGTTACCAAGTTTTGGCGCTGGTCACGTATAGAGGGGGCCTACGTATCGTCAAGTGTGATACTTATTTCATTAAAAGACGCCCCAATATTCGTTAAATCAATTATGAACATCAAATGCGAAACTTCACGCCAAATTTCGCAAGTATGCATGGCTGGTCGTGTCGTGACGTCACATCAGGCATGGTGACGTCAGAGTCGCTGGCGTTGACTTCTTCCCGGTTTCGATCATCATTGGTGATGGCGCGTAGGAAGATCATCGTCGAAGAATTGAGCTCCCCTCAGTGGCGTAGATTGTATCTTCCTTAAAACGAAGTTATTATGCTGAGACAGCAGTCAAAAGCCGAGGTGGCTCTCTTGGCCTGATGTTACATCAGAGCTTCCGCTGTTGCCAACGAAAACGCTGCGTGTTTTGCAGGTGCAACCTGAGCAGTTGGACTCTGTTTAAAATAGAATTACTCGTGCGGCGGAGGATTAAACATTCAGATATTGTGTGGATGATATTCCTACGAGCAATGACAATGCAATCTACTTGCTCTCTGAAAGACAACATTTTACTGGCCAATTCCTTAAAATAAAAAAAAATAAAAAAAGGTTGGTAACCTTTCCACATACAGTGTCCATTGCTTGTCGGAACTCGTGCGTCGGTTCCTTGTTCTCAGCACGGGTTTCTTCATTGCCCATCTGAGAGGTCGACAGTGCAGATGATAGATCGTTGAGGAAAAACCCAACATAGAGGTAGGTATGTGTAAAGTATAAACGAAGAAAGATGGAGCGATCATGGCCTCGAAAGAATTGCAGATGAAGGTAAGGGTACAAATCCCAGTCTCTTAGCGAGAAATCGGCTGCACTGCAAAACTTCCAGAAGTTCTTTTTTTTTGTGATTCTTTTTTTAATTTATACCATTTTCTATATTCGTTTGAAATATATGTGATGTTCGTAACACCGGCGTCCAGGGCTTCTGGCCACATTAAGCTTGCCTTGGATGTGTCGCAAACATCACTTTTGTTCATTTTTGTCGACACATTCACCGACTTCTCGTTAGTTCCTTTAGAGAGGAGAAACCCGGAGCTGCAATTCATCACCACATATTTCGCACTGCTGACGCGGTCGGTGCAAACAATTACTCTCGAGGAAACTCCAGTATGCTTTTGCAAAATTGCATGACCCCCTCCCCCTCCCCCTCCCCCCCTCCCCCCCCCTTCCCCCGCAAAAAAAAAAAAAGCACTTCCTAGAAATATTACGCTTTATTTTTTTTTTTTTTTTCCGAGGCCACGTGGTTTACCGCCAAGGTATACTGAAGGCGGGAAATTACCAGTTACGGTAAACACCATGTGACCGTTCCGGCCCGGGGCGGTGCATGTGTCCTATGGCTGAATTGCTCAAACGCTGCCCTCGCGTTTTCTTACTTAATCGAGGCAGTACACGGCCCCCGCCCCCGCACACTTGTGCAATGAACTGCGCGCCGGCAGAGTGCGATTATCCCCAATCGAACATTTTCCTGGAACAAAAAAGCCAGAAGATGAATGGATAACTGATCATGCATGTTTCATGGGGCAAGCTGGTGCCTAGAAACTTAGAGAGAAAGCTACCACGCTTCGCGTGTGTCGGCGATGAAAGGGCGGCTGTCCCGAAGCAGGGCGTTATCGCCGCTTTTATAGACGCGGTACGTTCGGGAATGTTCTGAACCAGAACGTACGGCGACAGCCGAGAATGGGCGGGAACTTTCTGGAAGAAGAAAGATTGATCGAAGATAGAACCGGGCCGTGCAGGATTCGAACCTCTTTTCTCCGCGTGGCAGCACCGTGCGTTGCAAACTTGGCCACGCCGCACGGCAGTATTTGCAAATCCGGATGCACCGCCATCTAGCAGGGAACACACGCATCGAACAACGGAACATCTCGCGGCCATTGGTCTCTGCAGCGAATGCTGCCGCATCCTAGAGGTGAGAGGATGAAGCAACTAAGAAAACAGCTAAAAAATGTCGACGAAGCGTTTATCTTGCCCGTTCAAACTCAAGCGGCTTATTGCATACCCTGTGGCCCTGGGAGGAACAGTATACGCGTCCATTTGCCCACAATACGCGACTCTAAAAGCAACAATACCAAGAATGAATATAACACAGAGAAACAACAACACAAGGAACTGTTTCTCGGAAAGCCACGCTATATATCTTTAATGCCGCGCCAAGGCTGTGACCTCAATGACTTTCCTTGCGCGTATTCCGTACCTCTGCGCGAATTCAGAGCCCCCGACTCGCCAGAGAACCACTGGCGTCCTGTCCGCGTTCGTATGTCATTACGACGGGCGCGTCAACGGCACACGATTCGGCCAGTTCATGCATTGTATAGTTCTCGCGTACCACAAACGGGGTATAGTTTGAGTGGGCCCCGTCTTCGTGAAGTTAGTGCTCTGGTCACGCAGCCTGCACTCTAAGAAGGGTGTGCGACTAAACTTACCTGCAGAACACGGAGGCAGTCAATCACGACGAAATGAATTCCAGCGAATGATCAAGCGCGTTGTTAGATCACAAACAATATCGATTACCCAGGAACAATGAGCAAATGAAATGGTATACTCAATGTCCCTGCTCACATCGATTTTGTTTTTCCCCTAATTTTTGTGGATAGTTTTCGTAGATAGTTTTCGCAGTCGCGCGACGCTCTCCGCAACCCGCTATGATACCAGGAACTCCACAGCCAATGCCATCGGCGCGCAGGCGCACTGGCGGCCTCTTTGTTGCGGAGGGCTTAGCGGGGGGGGAAACGCGGTCTACCAAACCTAATAGCAGTGGAATCAGCCCGCAGTACTACCCTCAACCGCTGCGTCTATTGCGTCAGGAGAGCACGTTTTTATTTATTATTCCAGACTTCCACTCATTGTGGCTAAAGGCCTACACCAGTACAAAATTTTTATAGTAAAAAAGCTACAGCAACCGGATTTACTTTTCCCCGGCGAGACCGGCCACTCTGACACACCTTTCCCATTTCTTTTTTTTTTTTGCACGCTGGTAACAGCGCAATTGGACCCGGTTAGTCTTTTTATCGAGCACAGCATTACACGGTAACTCGCATATGAAAATATGCGCATCTGCGCTTGAAATTTTCAACATATACACCTTTTCTGTGTTCTCTCGTCCCCAGCCACCTAATAGGCGTATCCGGTATGGGCGACGAAAAAATACTAAACGTTTTAACCTGTAACTAGTGAAAACAAATAAGGGGGAGGCAAAACGATAATGTCTGACGGATACGCTTATATCCTAAGTGTCTTCTACTGGCGTGGCAACGGCAAAACAATGTTTTCGCCCATATTGGAAGTGACGACAATTCAAGATGGCGGCGCCCTTTAAGAAAAGGTCTATAGACCGTTTTATTGAAAGAGGGCGAGAGAAAAAAGGGGAAAGGGCTACCTGAGCTTTCCCCCTTGCTGGTTGTGTAGAAAGAGGGAAATGTCCCGGGGGATGAGAGGCTTGGCCGGTGTTGGGTGTCTGCAGTGCCCGAACTTCGCTCGCGCTTTCTTTTCTGTTTTAAACTCGCATACTTAATTAGAGCCTCGGGCTTCGATGGCGACAGTCCCCCGGTCATCGGGACACCATTGCTCGGTCATAGGGCGCCCGAATAACGACAGAAAGCGTCGAATACTGTCCGAGGACCTATGTAGCTTGCAAGGAATCCGGCAAGGCGAGAGCGGCTGCAATGTCTTTAAGCTCCATCGCTTTCCACATGACCCCGGTCTCCGGCGGCAGTGGATTGCGTCCGTAAACCAAAAAGACGTTTTCTCAACGCCATCCTCTCGACTGTGCTCGGAACATTTTGTGAATGGAGCGCGCACCGAACGATGTACCGCCGATGAACATGGGGTACACTCGCAAGGTGCGTGCGAGTTCACTCGTGATAATTGCTGTTTCAGATTGTACAATTTTGTAACTGAATTTATCTTAATATTGATAATTTGCAGTGGTGACTGACTCGATTTTATCATCTACAACACTTAGTTGAAGGCTCATTTCCGCCGCCGGGTGAGGATGGAAATCGTTGAAAAGTTAGTTCTATCCATTTTCCTGAATCGCGACCTCCTGGGCGATACCAGAGAGCCGGCATAAGCGCTCCTTGGAGTGCCGCTGGCGGGCTGTTTCCGTTGATTGGGCGCTTTGAAGTGCTGGATAGTCGCTGCAGGGTACGTCTCGTGTGTTGCGATCTGCGTTTTCGAGCCCAGTGTGCACGTTTCTTTGTTCGACTCATGGCATCCGCCAGTGCGGCGATGGGGGGAACAGCGGCAGCGAACGTGCCAGTGATAGAAATTGGAGGTGAATACACAAAATATTGTATCAAATAGTAAACTAATTCGTGGCTGCTTTAAGGCTTTCTGCGGTTCGATATCTTCGTTGCTCACCCACCAGGAAATATAAGAAAACGGACACGCAAGATAAAAGCAGCGCAGCAAAACGATCTGTAGCAGCTCCGGGTATTTACAAAAGTTAATTGAGGTTCCCGTGTCGTGTATCGCTTGTTGATCACTAAAAACGGCTACGTTGAAATAGGCCCATTGCAAGCAAAAATTGATAAATGGTTCATCAGTTCCAGTCATGCGGAAAGCGATGGAGCTTAAAAACATTGTAGCCGCACTCGCCTTGCCGGATTCCATGCGAGCTACATAGGTCCTCGGACAGTATTCGACGCTTTCTGTCGTTATTCGTGCACCCTATCACCCAGCAGTGGTGTCCTGATGACTGGGGACTGTCGCCATCGAAGACCATGGCTCTAATTAAGTTTGCGAGTTTGAAACAGAGAAGAAAGCGCAAACGAATTTCGGGCACTGCATACTCCCAACACCGGCCAAGCCTCTCATCCCGGGACTTTCACTTTTTCTACACAACCAGCAAGGGAGAAAGCGCCGGTAGCCCTTTCCCATTTTCTCTCTCACTCTCAAAATGGCACTACACACGATAAAATGGTTTATACCCATAAAAAAACATGTTAAGCCTCGCCATTCGACGAGCTGTATTTTGTAAGAGAGTAGACAGCTCAAGAATACTTTTTTATATAGTATAGTCTTTGACATTTTAATAAATGCGTCGCTTAATATGTTAACGTGTTCTGCTTCGTGATCTCTCCTTCGGAGTTCTCTAAGACCCGTTGCTCTGGGGCAGGGGGCGCAAACGCGTCCGGAAGACTTACGCAAGACGCGACCATGTTATGCTGGCGATGCTGGCTGCACCATCCGTGTAGCGATGTAACGTTCGATTCTTCACGTGCCACGTTCGAATACAAGCATCTGTCTGCATCTGTAAATAAGCAGTAACAAAACGTCTAAAAAATAAAAAAAAAGAAATTATGCAGTTTGCGGCCGCAGCGTCCAATTAAACATTCCTTTCATCTCTGCTTAGGTTCCGCGAGCACGTATGCCTCACTTTACGTGATAGCGAAGCCGAAGCTACTCGGCGTCCTCCTGAACGATGCTCGCACTGCACGAGCGCGCATGCTTGGCAGGGATACTGAAAGCTCGCAGCTTGCCCTTGTAGCCTCTGCTACGCTTTTTCACCTTGTGTTATACCGCAGGAAAGGCTACAAGCGCGAGCTCCTTGCTGTAGGCCACATCTCGGCGGCACAAGCTCTCGTGCACCATTTGCAGCCGCCAACGCTATGAGCTCGCGCTTCTAGCCTTCGCTGCGGTACAACATAAGGTGAAACGGAGTATAGAATGGAACGGAGTGTAAAATCTTTAGTAGGAAAGCGTATTGACGCATGCTCGAAATGCGAGCCAAATATTATATTTTGCTTGCCTGGAGCGCTGTTCAAAACTTGAGAGCTACGGGCCTATTGCCACATTCCAGAATTTTATTTATTGGTCGCGGAGCGATAAAGAAATGCGCGAGGTCCGTCCACGGCATGCGTCTCCGTCAGTGACTATAGACGTTTGCAAGCATGGCGTCCCGCCTGGTGCCCCATTCGTGCGAGCACGTGCAGCATGCACGTGAAGATAGCCCTGGCAGGCCTGGAATTCCACGTGCTTGCTCACACGAGGAAGAGCATGGCGGCCGCCAGATGCCCTGTTTGCAAGTTGGTCTGTTCCTTGCGCACCTTGTGCGTTTGTTTACCTCCCAATGGCGCCCATGTGTGTTTCTGTTTACCCCACGACTTGAACTAATGACGGTGCGCGCTTGGCTGCCTCGTCATCGCGTGTTCTCTGCGCTTTCTCTGCGTTGCCCTTTGATTGGCGAGCTCCCCCTCGCATTCCGATGCTGCCGAGACGCGTCTTGGAATGCTCGCTCGCCGTATAGAGAGAAAACAAAGCCGTTATTCCGTTCAACGTCTCTCACCGACACGGATGTTTTAAGTCATGGCGATGATCCAGTGGGAGTTCAGACTTATGACGACGGAAAATCCTTTGTCAGCAGACTTCGCACGCTTTCACGTAGGCAAAACAAACAACCGAGATAGATCAGATTCATTTCTACACTCTCAGACGTGCCCGAGTGCGCGCTCATAAATCTGGGACGTCTACTTTCTTGCGAAGCAACTGGGAAAGACGATCGCTGCTGAGTGCTTCCATGTCAGTCCATACAATTATGATTCTGTTAATCTTTCTTTTCTTAAATATTTATGTAAAATATATACGTGAAAGTCGTGTTCTTGGGCAGAACATTGAGTTATACGTGAACGCCGAAGCTATATTTTTTTCCCAGCGATATAAAATTGAGGAACTCGAGGCGTGTACATACCCCAGGTTTCACTATGGTACTTCGCTTAGTCGTTAATTTCACACCGAAGCATGTACGTCGTGATAATTTGTTTCATCCATCTTATGAAAGGTCTACAACGCACGCAAAATATTAAAAATTACGCTAAAACAGTCCTATGCAAAAAAAGAAAACTTATTTCATGAACTGACACGGAAGCACCCTGCTATCTACGGAGCGAGCTCGGCGAGTGACGAAACTGAAAATATGTACGTAAAGGAAGGGCCAAAGGGACGGGCAACAACGACAAGCGACAACTTCTCTGTCTAGACCTAAAAAAAAAGAAAAGTCTGCGCCGTGGCACCGAACATGGTGAAAAGCCACGCTCGAGGGTGTGGTACTTCTATTTATTCGTCCGTTTCAGACACCAGATGGCGCGCGGTTCGTTACGTGGTTGAACGCGCGACTTCTAGATGGCGCCAGTATCGAAGTGTGAAAAGGCCTGCGTTATCCGCTGCTTGAAATAGATCCCCAAACGTGTCTTGTCGTGCTGTTCTCGGGCGGAGGAAGCTTCTCCCTCTCTCGCGCGCGCTTGGTATGGCTCTGGTCAGTCAGCTCAGTGTGCATTGCATCGGACGTCAGTGATAATACGCGCGGTGGCCGAGTCCGGCCTCTGCGCTGTGTGATGGAGTGGGGGGCGCTAGTATCTGTTCGGAGGTAGGAATAAAAATGTCGGTCCGCTTTTTACGACGCTCGTTTCTATAGCTTAGGTTTTTATCTCAAGTGACGAAATTTTTATCTCAAGTTCGAAATCGTACTTTGCGGCGAGCGATGGAGAGTCAGGTTAGCATTTTATTTTGGTCAGCACTACACGTTGAATGAAGACCTCGGGCGGCGGTGTAAATATGTGTTGCTTCCCAAAGTGTGTCCAAGGTGCGCAGTGACAATTGGAAATTGTATTGAAGGAGCGCGACCGTTGGTTAGTAAAATACGTGCGTTAGATTCACTTATTCAGTCTAATCATTTTTGCCAATGTCTGTCATCTGTTTCGACAAATGACATGATCGAGTCTTTTGATAACCTTAGGTAGACTGAACCTACGGAGTGTAGGGGCTTTAGATAAATTTGCTTCGTTTATGTGAATTATATTAACTGTTTTCTCTTTACCGTACTCGGTGCTATGCAAAAATTGCTGAGATGTTATGGTAGCGTTGTGTGGCGGTGTTTTACACGCTGACTCGCTATTGCATTCGCTTTGCACAGTATCTGTTCAGATGGGATATGTCAAATCGTATTTCCGATCGATATGATAGATTTACTTTGCTACAGTTCAAATTCGAGAGCGCAGGTCTTGTCGGTCTATAACTATAGACCGACACGCGGGCTTGACGTCACGGAGCTGTGGTGGCGCTGCGATCGCGCCGGAGCCGGGTGGTGTGGGCAAAAGCGCGCGCGTTTTGCATGGGCGTCATAGCATTTCAGCATGCCGCGAAGCTGTGCAGCCGTTAATTGCACTAAAAGGTGCAGCAAAAGTAGCGGGGTGAGTTTTCACAAGTTCCTGGCTGACTCTGAAAGGCGCAGAATGTGGATAATATTCGTGGATCGAAAATAATGGTCGCCTCGTGCGGACGACCGTTCATGCGGCAAGCACTTTCTTGAAGGCCAGTGTGGCTTCCTTTTGAATCTCCGTGCCGAGGCTCACTTATGTGCAGAAAAACCGTCGTCTGATCGAGACCACCCCGATTTTGTTCCTACGGTGTTCGCGCACAAAGCACCGGCCAAGCGCTTGTCGGTGGCTCGCTACCAGTGTTGGCAGCAACGCGTTACAAGTAACGGCGTTGCCGGTAACGCCTTACTTTTTTCTGTAATGTAATAACGTACTCGTTACTTCTTCAAGACAGTAACGGGGAAGGTACCTACGCTAATTATTTAGAATAACGCGTACTAGTAGTTACGTAACGTTACTCGTTACATATTCTTCCCAAGACCTGAAAACAGTAATTTTTTTTTGTGCTTTCATACTTTTTCTTACTTTGTCTTACATCAACTCGTAGCTGGCGCTACGAGCTGATGAGACCAGTCGACAGCGTAAAAAAAAACAAAAAAAAAAGAACACCATCATGGTGTTCGTCATGTTTCTGTAGTACGTGTTCTAGCATCGCTGAGCCAATCATAAACAAGAAAGACCCAGTGACTCGCTCTTTTGACGCTGCTTGATTGGTCCCATTAGCTCGTAGCTTCGGCTGCGTCTGGACTGAAGCTGAAACGAAGTATAGGCGCCAAGTCATTAATCATTGCACTACATTTCACCTACCTTCAAAATTTTACTTGTCTTCCATGCAAAAAGTCCTACTAAGGAAAGACCTCAACTCCTACGCCCTTTGTTCCAGTGTCGAAAAAACGCTGTCGCAAATAAAATTAAAAAAACACACTGTTACTGTCAATTCATAAATAAAAAGTAATGCAAAAGTCACGTGCGTTACTTTTTAACGGTAACGCTTTTCTTTTATTTTGAGGTAACGTATCGGTGACGCGTTCCTTTTGTTTGCAAGTAACGAATAACGTATTTCGTTCCTTTTTTTTTTTTCGGTAACGCCTGCAACACTGCTCGCTACGCCCGTGCTACGAAGCGGAAGGAGACTGGCGCAAGAGCGAAAAAAGTGTTATCGCTTCTTGTGCCTTGTGGTCATGAGGGTAAGAAAGATATCATATCTTGACTCGAAGAACGCTGTATGTATTTAATAAATTAATAAATACACTTCCTCAGACCCACAGTCTGTCGATCCACTGTGCTAATCCCGCCGGCAGCGCGGAAAGCGGCTCGAAGTAATTGTAGGCCTGGAGAGACCTGTACGCCTGCACCGTGTCGGCCGTGAACCGGCTTGGCGAAAAAACTAGATTAACGACGACGTGAGCCATCGACGTCGGTGGCAGAAACCTCACGTCGGAACTCCAGCAGTCCTTGTTTACGGCGTACGGATCGTCTGAGGCAACGGCGTCCATGCACAGTTTGTCTCGATACCGCTGCCGTTCCGGCTCGGGTAGCGAGCTCAAATAGTCGGGCATAACATACGACATACGTTGAGAAGACATACGACGCAGAAATAAAGCTAGAAGCGTCTCTACAACGTCAACAACGAGCGCCCGCCACTCAACGCAATGGCGAAAACACGGAGAGCCCGGCCGCTTTTGCCCACATATCTTCTGCGCATGCGCGGCCTTCCAGCCGTTTTGGTAAACGGAGCCGCGCCGCGTGTCGGTCTATACTCTATCTCACTAGTTGCGCGCAGTACTTGGAAGCCGCGAGCGAGAAATAAATGAAAGTTGATTTTGTAGGAAAATAGCAAAGTGGAGACCCATAAAAGAGAGTCCCGATAAGAAGAAAGCTCCCCCTTCCCCTCCTCTTCAAGTGTTTGGGTTGCGCTCTCAATCCTGCATTTTTGGTAGCACTGCGCGCACCCAAAATCGCCTTCTTTCCGGAAAAACACGGTGGCCTTTAGAATCCAGGGGTGCTACGCGAGAGCGAGCGACATGTCACGGGAACGAAGGCGAGGTGCTCCGGGCTTTGAAAAGGCTCCTAATCACAAAAACAACAAACTTTTTTTTTTTTTTTTTGTCGAGGCGCAATTTTTTTTTTATTCTTTCTTTTTTTTTTTACTTTGATACCTCTTCAGCGCAAAAACTACCATAAACAGAAAAACAAAATAGTACGCATACAACGACAACGCACCTATGGGACCCGAGTTAAGGCAAGACTACCAACTACTAAAAAGAAAAAAAAAAGAAATCACTACGAATTCATAGACAGAACGCATCCATAGAAAGAAATGAATCGCGCGTTTGTTCTGCCAGACTCTCGTTCTGTCAAAAGCCACAAAGGAGGAAGACAATCAGCGCCTACACCCCCCCCCCCCCCCCCCCCCCCCGCTTATATCGCTTATGGTCAAGAGATCCAACGAGTCAAAAGATCCAACGAGTCAAAAGGTCCAATAGTGGATCTTTTGACTCGTTGGATCTTTTGACTCGCCAGACACGAGTCAAAAGATCCAATGTGGGTCAAGAGGTCCAACGAGCCAAGAGATCCAACGAGTCAAAAGATCCACGGCGAGTCAAGAGGTCCAACGAGTCAAAAGGTCCAACGAGTCAGAAGGTCCAACAATGGATCTTTTGACGCGTTAGATTTCTTTACTCGGCAGACACGAGTCAAGAGATCCATTGTGGGTCAATAGCTCCAATTACTCGAGAACTGCTGCTTCATATTGCAAAGGAGTCACGGAAAGCCACTCACCACTCCTCCCCTAGTCGCGGGGAGGCGTTGTACAATGAAGATCAGTAAACGATTTTTACTATGGTGCCCTAGTTTTTGTTTTAAAAAAAAAGATGAAACACATTTAAGTTTGATGCGCCACTCAACTTCGCACCGTTTTCCGGTTTGCGGCCGAAACCGGAGACATCCGGTTTCGTGTCGCTGGCTATGGGAAGTAGGGAGGGAGCGCTTTTCTTCGCTTCGGGTAGATGGCGCCTCTAAAACTTTGCGTAATGAAAGTCAAGAATATCAGGCTTTTGACGCGTCTGTTCACGATTTCACGACAACATTTAAAAAAACAATTAGCTGCAAATCGAGAAGACACTTACTGAGCTTGTTAACTCAATACTTTCAACCAGTTCACGTCAGGCGCGTAGTTTTCTTGGCCAACACAAGAGGCTGCAGGACGGAAAATAGTCCCCTTTTCTCTTCGCGAGTTCTCCGGACACTCGCGACATTTTAAAAGCTCAAGGCGTGTTTTTTTTTTTTTTACTCGCTTTAAGGTAAGTTTAACGAAAGTGACACGCACCAGATTCTTTGAACATTAAAAACGTTACCGGGTTGGAACGTTCATGACCTTGCCGGTTCGTACTGGTCCCAGCCTGATACATGTATACTCGCACAGACCACCACTGATTCAGAAACTTTTTTGTCGCGGTGAAATTGTGAAATCTCGAAGAAAAAAGGGGACTACTTCTTTCACTCTTGCCTTTACAAAGCTGGATTACGTGATTGTGGAATCGAAATCACCCAACTGACGACAGTCGAGCTCAGCTCATGCATGGATTGGACACGAGAACTACGTGGGCACTCGACTTCGGCTCGTAACAATCAATGCCTCGGCGAACACACGGGTAGTGGCTCGTGTCCAACCACTGCGGTGATGAGAATAGACGAACTCTAACAATGCCTGAGCTCAGCACGCGTTCTCTACTTTGTCAACCGCAGCGCATGGCTATAATTAAAGTCGGCGGCATAGAATAGGCACCAGGCCATGTGGCCGCTTGTTCTGGCTCCGAGTTGAGGTGATGAAGGATGCTCATATTTCTTGAATTTTATTGGCAACTGCCATTGCCTAGAAAGAACAACTAAGGCAAGTTTATTCAGTTATTAAAGTTATGAAGTGATTATAATTAGTTTTTGGCAAAAGTATAAAAATCGTTTCAAGGCTCCTTTAGGATGCGCCTTAGATGGCCACTTCGAAAAGAGGAACTCCCGATAATTCATCGGTTCTTTTTGTGCCGGTAAGATATCAAACTTGGCCAGTCAGAAGGCAATATGACGAAAATCAATTCAAAACAATAACTTAAAACATATTTTTTTTTAAGGCGGGTTGATATTAGGGTTAACTTTTTTTTTGTAATAAACTTTGAGGTTCGATATAATTTAAAGGGGTCATGAAACGATTTTCCTACTTCTTCCTCCTTAGCTTTAATCCTCAACTCAAATGCGAATTGTGAAATCACGTGGTCGTGACATTCCTTCGGCACCGGTGCGATGACTCCTAGCTTCTACCGTGCTTTTTATGCACACCATAGAACTTGTCATTCCCCAGTGACAATAAGTTCCGTCAGGGCACTCATTGGTCACGAACGCGAATCCAAATATTCGTCGACGGATTGATTGTTGACGAGCGCATACGTCCGAGTGACGCAGTTCTCGTGTCCAATGCGTGAGCCGGGCTCTTCTGACGTCAGTTTGGCGCCGGTGACGCGCTTTTGGAACCGCGGATGTATCATAGTGAAAAGGCGGAGAGCTTTCGAAGGCAAGAAGGTACAAAATAGTCCGCTATATTTTGAAATGTTCGCACCGAAAAGCTGGCTTTTGATTTTCTAGCCTCTTTCTTTTGGCCAACTAAACGATATGCGATTAGTAAAGTCCCAATTTAAAATCATTCATCCCAACCGAAAATTCGTTTCATGGCCCCTTTAAATTGAAATTTAAATTAGAATTTGATAAGTGGTTGCTGTAATGGAACATGGGATGCAAGGTTCCAAATATGTCGCAAAAATGTGGAAGGTACAATGTTTTTTTTTCTCGGCTTTATTACGTGCGAATAAAATAATTCAGTTTGCACGGACAAATTGACTAGGTGCCGTACATTAAAAGGAGAAGTAATATCTGATTTCCGTGTTTATGCAAATCGCGATACATGGAAAGACGAATAAAAGTGTACGTGGCTTTTGATAAATGCTGCTCAACCTGAACACGAGCCAGTGAAGCATGTGCGTGCACAGCGAGATAAGGGGTACTAGGGCCCTTCTCCAACTCTAAAATGCCTCGAATACAAAGGTGTTCAAAGCGTCGCGCGGGTCGAGACGGCCCTTGACGCTCTCGTCTTCTAGCATAGGCTGCGATCGACCCTTAGGTGAAACGGAATAAAGCCTGCGGTTTTTGGGTGCACCACGCAGTAGTGATTACACGAATGCACGCCAATGCTGGTTCTCCGTACAGCGTGGTGCCAGTCAGCTGTCATGCTGCACTGGCCGGCAAGATACTGCGACATGTTGACCCCCAGAATGACAGCAAAACATTACACTGTCCAAATGATCCACACAACCCTTCCTCCCAGTTGAGCTCATGCTGCGTATAAGACCAACGCGCTGGTCCCATACCAGCCCTCACGAGGTGCGGGAAAAGGCGCAGTTTCCGCACGAGGTGTGGGCCCGGCACGTGCGCAGGGAGCGCGTCAAGTGGACCGTCTGGGCGTGCGCAATGCCAATAGCAGCACCACCGCAGGGGCTGGACGTCAGCACCGCGTGTTGGTCTATACGTGTCGTAATTCAGTCACCGATTGACCGTTCGTTGATTTCTAAATTCGAGAAAAAAAACCTACGTCCCCGCGACTGCGCAGCGTGCACAACTCTCGGGAAATTCCTGCGTTAGTCAAGCATACCGCACGAAGAGATGGCGTTGATCACCAGCCGATTAAAATTGAAAACGCACAACGCCGTGGCACAGCCAGCCATTCAGGATCCCAAAACCTCTCGTCCCCGAGGCCACTGTATCCTCTTATCTCTCATGTCCCTCTTTTTTGTTGCTTTGTTATTAGACGCGGGAAATCACCCCGCTGCAGTGCAGTGACCGTTACGCCCCTCCTTGCCACCCGAAAGCCGTTATTCATCGTAGTTTTGCTTCTCTTTATTTTCCTGCTCATCTTCAAAGCCCTTCCACCCATTTCCCAGTAATCGCGGCAGAGAGTCAGGACGTCCAACGAGTCAAAAGGTCCAATAATGGATCTTTTGACTCGTTGAATCTTTTGACTTGTCAAACACGAGTCAAAAGATCCAATGTGGGTCAAGAGGTCCAACGAGCCAAGAGATCCAACGAGTCAAAAGATCCACGGCGAGTCAGGAGGTCCAACGAGTCAAAAGGTCCAACGAGTCAGAAGGTCCAATAGTGGATCTTTTGACGCTTTGGATCTCTTGACTCGGTAGACACGAGTCAAGAGATCCATTGTGGGTCAAGACCTCCAATTACTCGAGAACTGCCGCTTCACAGTGCAAAGGAATCACGGAAAGCCGCTCACCACTGTTCCCCTAGTCGCTGGGAGGCTTTGTACAAGAAAGATCAGTAAACGATTTTTTTAATAAGTGCATTAGTTTTCGTTTAAAAAAAAGTTGGAACAGATTTAAGTTTGATGCGCCACTCAACTACGTACTGTTTTCCGGTTTGCGGGCTCGAGGGGGGCACCCGGAGACGTTCAGTTTCATGTCACTGTGGCTATGGGGAGTGGGGAGCGCTTTTCTTCGCTTCGGGTAGATGGCGCCTCTAAAACTTTGCGTTATAAAAGTCGAGAATATCAGGCTTTTGGCGCGTCTGTTCACGTTTTCACGAAAACATAAAAAAAAAAAATAGCCTCAAATTGAGCAGACACTTACTGAGCTTGCTAACTCAATACACTTTCAACCAGTTCACGTCATGCGCGTAGTTTTCTTGGCCTACAGAAGAGGCTGCAAGACAGAAAATAGTCCCTTTTCCTCTCCGCGATTTCTCCGGACACTCGCGACATTTTAAAAGCTCAAGGCGTGTTTCTTGTTTTTTTACTTGTGTTAAGGTAAGCCAAACAAAAGTGACACGACCGGATTCTTTGAACATTAAAATCATTTCACGGCCCCTTTAAAGGGGACATGAAACGTTATCGGGTTGGAACGTTCATGACTTTGCCGGTTCGTACTGGTCCAGGCCTGGCACAAGTATACTCGCACAGACCGTCACTGATTCAGAAACTTCTTTGTCGCGGTGAAATTGTGAAATCGCGAAGATAAAAAGGGACGATTTCTTTCACTCTTGCCTTTACAAAGCTCGATGACGTGATTGTGGAATCGAAATCACCCGCCTGATGTCAGTAAAGCGAGGATCATGCATGGATTCGACACGAGAACTACGTGAGCACTCGACTTCAGCTCGTAACCATCAATGCCTGGGCGGACACTCGGGTAGTGGCTCGTGTCCACCCACTGCGGTGATGAGAATAGCCCAACTCTAATGCCCGTGTCCCACTAGAGCGACAGACAGAGACAAAAGACAGCGACAAGCCTCAAAACCATGCAGCGTGCTCGCGATGGTACCTTTGGCAGGCGTTTAGTCGTTCGGTGTTCGTGAAGTAAGCACGAGAGATTGCAAGCCTGCCAAAGCTACCCTCGCGTGCATGATGCTCGTGTTTGAGCATAGCCTCCTTTATTCTACAAAGCCTCTCAAATCGCGAAAGACTCTGGTTTGAGGCTTGTCGTTGTCTTTTGTTTCTGTATGTCGCTCTAGTGGGACACGGGCATAACCATCTCTGAGCTCAGCACGCTTTCTCTACTTTGTCAATCCCAGCACGAGGGTAAGATTAACGTTAAAGCTCGTGTCCCACTAGAGCGACAGACAGAAACAAACGACAGCGACAAGCCTCAAACCAGAGTATTTCGCAATTTGAGAGGCTTTGTAGAATAAAGGAGGCTATGCTCAAACACGAGCATCATGCGTGCGAGGGTATCGTTGGCAGGCTTGCAATCGCTCGTGCTTAGTTCACGAGCACCGAACGACTTAACGCCTGCCAAAGGTACCATCGCGAGCATGCTGCATGGGTTTGAGGCTTGTCGCTGTCTTTTGTTTCTGTCTGTCGCTCTAGTGGGACACGGGCATAAAGGTATAAGATAGGCACCAGGCCACGTGGCCACTTGTTCTGGCTCCGAGTTGAGGGGATGAATGATGCTCATATTTCTCGAATTTTATTGGCGACTGCCATTGCCTAGAAAGAACAACCAAGACAAGTTTATTCAGTTATTAACGTTAGGGAGTGATTCTAAGTACTATTTAGCAAAAGTAGAAAAATCGTTTCAAGCCTCCTTTAGGATGCGCCTTAGATGGCGACTTCAAAGAGAGGAACTCCCGATAATTCATCGGTTATTTTCGTGCAGGAAAGATATCGAACTTGGCCAATCTGAAAGCAGTATATGACGAAAAATAATTCAAAATAATAGCTTAAAACATTTTTAAAGGTGGGTTGATATATGGTAAACTTATCCTTTCTAATAAACGTTTAGGTTCGATATAAGATATATTGAAATTTAAATTAGAATTTGATAAGCGGTTGCTGTAATGGAACATGGGATGCAAGGTTCCAAATATGTCGCGAAAATGTGGAAGGTATAATGTGTTCTTTTTTTCTCGGCTTGATTACGTGCGAATAAAATATTTCAGTTTGCACGAAAAAAAAAATGACTAGGTGCCGTACATTAAAATAAGTAATATATGATTTCCGTGCTAATGCAGACCAAAAACAACAACAAGAAAAAAATATATATACGTACTATTGCGATACATGGAAAGACGAATAAAAGTGTGCGTGGCTTTTGATCAATACGCTCAACCTGAACATGAGCCAGAGAAGCTTGTGCATGCAGAGCAAGACAAGTGGTAGATAGGGTCCTTCTCCAACTCTGAAATGCCTCGAACACAAAGGTGTTCAAAACGTCGCGCGGGTCGAGATGTTCCTTGACGCCCTCGGTTTCAAACTCAGGCTAAAGTCCATCCTTAGGTGAAACGGATTATAGCCTGGAGTCTTTGGGTGCACCACGCAGTAGTGATTACACGAACGCACGCCGATGCTGGTTATCCGTACAGCGTGGTGCCATTCAGCAGTCAGGCTGCACTGGCCGGCAAGATACTGCGACATGTTGACCCTCTGGATGACTGCCATACATTACGCTGTCCAAATGATCCGCACAACCCTTCCTCTCAGTTGAGCTCATGCTGCGCGTATAAGACCAACGCGCTGTTTCCATACAAGCCCTCACGAGGTGTGGGAAAAGGCGCAGTTTCAGCACGAGGTGTGGGCACCGCACGTGCGCAGAGAGTGCGTCAAGTGGACCGTCTGCGCGTGCGCAATGCCGATAGCAGCACCACCTTAGGGGCAGGACGTCAGCACCACGTGTTGTTCTATACGTGTCGTAATTCAGTCACCGATTGACTGTTCGTTGATTTCTAAATTCGAGAAACAACCTACGTCCCCGCGACCGTGCAGCGTGCACAGCTCCCGGGAAATTCCTGTGTTAATTAAGCATACCGCACGAAGAGATGGCGTTGGTCACCTGCCGATTGAAATGGAAAGCGCACAACGCCGTGACACAGCCAGCCATTCAGGATCCCAAAACCTCTCGTCCCCGAAACCACTGTATCCTCTTCTCTCATCTCCCTCTTTTTTGTTGCTTTGTTATTAGACGAGGGATCTCATCCCGCCGCAGTGCAGTGACCGTCACGCCCCTCCTTGTTACCCGAAAGCCGTCATTCATCGTATATTTTTGCTTTTCTTTCTTTTCCTGCTCTTCTTCAAAGCCCATCCCCCTTTCTCGGTGATCGGGCAGAGAGTCAAGAGGTCCAACGAGTCAAAAGGTCCAATAATGGATCTTTTGACTCGTTGGATCTTTTGACTCGCCAAACACGAGTCAAAAGATCCAATGTGGGTCAAAAGGTCCAACGAGTCAAGAGATCCAACGAGTCAAAAGGTCCATGGCGAGTCAAGAGGTCCAACGAGTCAAAAGATCCAACGAGTCAGAAGGTCCAATAATGGATCTTTTGACGCGTTGGATCTTTTGACTCGTTGGACCTCTTGACTCGGAATCCTTGGAGGGTGTGTGATTGTAGCACGTTTGTCCCGCGGCAGTTCCCCTGTCTCCAAATACCACGGTCTGTTTCTCCCAAGTGCCTAAGTCCCCGTCTTATCTTCCCCGAGTATCAACTCCGCAGTGATTCTGAATCATTCTGATGCTTTCCAACGTTGCAAAACTGTTAGACGAATATTTTCACACAAGTATACACTGTGCGCAGAACTACTATCTACAGTGCTAGAATTCAAAAGCGCTGTGTTGGATTCGGGAACTCTTGTAGGTCCAGCTCATCGTTGGAACATTCTTATTCGCTCGATGAGCTCCACAAAACGTGTAAATATTATAATTAACTTTCCAGAGAACGATATTAGTTGTCGGGGTCCCAGGCGACTGGACAGGTCGCAATTATTGGTTGATTAAACATTTTATTTCATAACCACAATCGTATCATCAAGGGCACGCCATTTCATCGTCACTTCTTCTACGAACAAAGTTGCTGTATTCGTAGTACACGTAGACGGAAATGGTTGAGACTGTGCTCAAATGATATCCTCTTTTGGCAGGTACTGTGCAGCGATTACACACAATGCTTCTAACACAAACATGCTGCTCCACATGTGTACTCACAAGGCGCCATACATCGTTCTCCCAACTTCGTTGAAATAGACATGAAAGCGCCTAACCGCCGCTTGGTTGAAGCTCTACTCAGAGGTAAAGTGTTTACCATAAAAATTCGTTAATTATTTTTTTTCCGTCCCACTACTACAAAACTCGGTTTGCTTCAAAATTAATTTTTTTCATGTCGCCTCCACAGCGCTTCTACATCGGTACTTTCGCGTTAGGGAACAAAAGGAAACGGTACGATTGATGCTGCATAGCC
The DNA here is from genome assembly GCA_013358835.2 of Ixodes persulcatus. NCBI lineage: Eukaryota > Metazoa > Arthropoda > Arachnida > Ixodida > Ixodidae > Ixodes > Ixodes persulcatus. The sequence continues at coordinate 571,201 of JABSTQ010011474.1, read as the reverse complement.
CCTTTTTTGTGGACATTAAAAAAAAAGTATTTGTCTTCACTTCGCACTGCACGTTTTAGCACGGAAGTTATCGCACTCCAGGAAGTAGAAACTCAGGTCAAGTTACCGTGGTATAAAGCCTACCAAGGGAAAGAAAATGGCAAGACTGCCGTCCTAGTGCACAGAAACATCCCCGCGTCGCGGCACCAATTCGACAGTTAGACATCCCTCATGATTTAGTAACAGTCTATCCCCCGAAGCGAGGTGGGACTAAGCTATGTGTTTTAAAGGCCGACGACCAAACTCGAGATTCTGCAAGGCAGAAGATCCTCCTCACCTTGGTAGAAGAGGAAACAAGCAGCGATAGACAGGGTACCAGAGGGGAGAGGAGGAAGCGAGGGAAAAGTGGAAAGCGCGAACTGGTCGTCGGGCTTTAAACGTATACAGCTCACCAAATAATCAGGGCAGGACACACCGATTCAACCAGCTATTCTCGCCCGCAAGAAAAGAGGCGGACCCACACGCTCTCCTAATCGTTGGAGACTTTAATGCCGCGCACACCGCGTGGGGCTACCGGAGTTGCAGTCCCAAGGGCAGACACCTCTGGCTACAGATACAATCACATCACCTCACATTAGAGACCAACCCAACAGCACCCACACGCATAGGCAAGAGTGTTCAAAGAGACACAACACCAGATCTCACCCTCTCATCACGCATCAACCGGCTCACGAGCACGGTCACTGGACACAGCCTAGGCGGTGATCATCTCATCATAAGCACAACACTATCCCCCAACCTGAGGCTTACTCGCACCCTCAGGCAAAGCACCCTGATTGAATGGGAAAGCTTCAGAACAGTCAGAGAGTCCAACGCCACAGAAAACAGAAGCAAACACGAACAGATCGACGATATCAATCAGTGGACTAATCAGCTGCTGAGGGATGTCAGAGGAGCCACCAAAGAGCTAGACCCGAGTATTCCATCGGAAGTGGTAGACTCCCGTCTACAACATCTATGGGAAGCCTACAGTAGCATTCTAAAAAGATGGAGGAAGAACAAACACAACCATAAACTGAAAACCAAACTGTCCCAGTTGGAGAGACCAATCAGCTCACACGCGAGTTCACTAGTGCGAGACCAATGGGGACAGATCTGTGACCAAATGCGCGATCACCTTGGGCTGAAAAATACCTGGATCCTCTTACGACACCTCCTTGATCCGGATCAAGCCAAATCGGAACAAAAGAATCGCATGACTAAACTTGTACAAAATGTCCCAGGCTCGGATCAAGATTTGCTCGATCAAGCTACCGAAAAATACCTACCGACCGGGCCCCAAAATGCACTCCCTCCCTACCCTGGGCAGCAAAATACTAACATCGACCGAGAAATCGCGGAGGCGGAGGTGAGGTTGGCAATATATCCAAACTCAAACCCAACTCGGCGCCAGGACCGGACGGAATAACCAACCGCACCCTCCGCAACCTTGATGACTCATTCATTACAGACATCACCGACTACATCAACACACGCTGGAGAGAGGGGAGGATTCCCGAGGCGTGGAGTCACGCAAAAGTTATTCTAATCCCCGAGCCAGGGAAACCCCTCATCCTAGAACACCTAAGACCTATTTCTCTAACATCCTGCTTAGGTAAACTAATGGAACAGATAATCCTAGATAGGCTGACCAACCACATGAATGACGCAGACCTATTCCCACACACCATGGTTCGCTTTAGGGCTGGGCTATCCACGCAGGACATATTATTACAGCTCTCTGAACAAATAATCAAATCCACAGGTAACCTCGACACGGCAGCCATCCTGGCCCTAGACCTCACAAAGGCATTCGACAATGTCACCCATGAATCCATCCTGGGGGGGGGGGGGGGGGGTCTGGGTTCAGTAAACCCCGGAGAGAGGACGTACAACTACATCAAAGCATTCCTCTCCGGGAGAACTGCCGTAATCAACGTTGGCGACCTCACGTCAGACACTACCCAACTGGGCAGCAGGGGAACCCCGCAAGGGGCTGTGCTTTCGCCCATTCTCTTTAATCTGGCAGTCATCAACATCCCCAAAAGGCTAGGCCAAATTCCCCAACTCAGACACAGTCTATATCCGGACATCACCCTCTGGATCGGCAGAGGGAGTGACGCCCATATAGAAGAAACGCTACAACAAGGGGTTGAGATAGTAGCGGAGGACGCAGAGAGAGCAGGTCTCGCTTGTTCTCCGGCGAAATCCGAACTAATACTACTTCGGCCCCCCAACACTAGGAAACAAAACAACGCTGACATCGAACTACACATCAATGGCAGGCCAATCCCAGGTCTCGGAGCTCAAAATCTTGGGACTGCAGATCCAAGCGAATAGGCTCAATAACAAATTCCTTGAGCGAATAGAAAGTCAGATTAATCAAACAATAGGCCTACTGAAAAGGGTGACAAATAAACATAAAGGCCTCAACGAACCGGTTCGCATACGCATCCTACAGGCATTCGTCCTAAGCCGGCTAACATACTCGGCCCCAAACCTACGCCTCACGCCGGCCTTCACCAATAAGGCTAATACCTTGATCCGCAAGGCCTACAAAATAGCACTACGCCTACCGCCTAGCACTCCACCTGCCAAACTGGAAGGACTCGGTTTGCATAATCACCTGGACGAATTAATATAAGCACATCGTGCTGCCCAACTGACTAGACTCTCCCGCACCCCCACTGGTAGGCACATACTCGCCAGCCTAAACATTAGATGTCACAAGCTCCTCCAAGACAAATCCCCCATCAGGCCCAACATCCACAACAAATTTATAGCAAATCCGCTACCTCGAAACGTCCACCCCACAGCCTTGCTCGCAGGAAACAACGCGCTATTTCCCTGCAAAGAACCTTCGGGGATAACCCGGGTGTCCTACATGTGGACGCGGCAGAATACAGGCACCAAGGGGTTTCACGGCGGCGGTGACTGACAATTTACACTCCCCCATCGACGCCGTCACCGTCCTGACCACTGACCCGGAAACGGCGGAGGAGGTAGCCATAGCCTTCGCCTTCCTGTGATCCCAACCCCCTCAGTGATCATCACGGGTTCTAAAACCGTCCTTTAAAATTTCGCAGCTGGCCGCATTTCCAAGCCAGGGCTCCAAATTCTTGACGGAAACCCTCCCCAGACCCCCGTCAGACTGGTCTGGACACCCGCGCACGCTGGTCTCGAGGGAAACGAGGCGGCCCATGAACAAGCCCGAGGATACACCATCCAGGCACGGCGTAGCCTCCATCTCTACCACGGGGCCAGATCCGCCAGGGACCGTCCATCCAGCTCCCATGAAATCACCACACACTACGTCCTCTCCCGTCAGGTCTATCCGCCGGCCGACAAGGCCCTTACCCAGGAGCAGGCCCATGGTTGGCGCCAACTCCAGACGGGCACTTTTCCTAACCCCGCTATCCTCACCCACATATTCCCCTCAATGTACCCTACCTCGGAATGCACCCTATGTGGAGACAAAGCCACTCTGCCCCACATAATATGGACTTGCCCACAAGACCATTTTCCCTCACTCCCATCCCATGATGAGTGGGAGACCTCGCTCCGAAGCTCCGACCCTGAGGTGCAAAGCGCCTTGGTGGAAAGGGCTAAGGAGGTCGCCGCCACAACGGCCACAACGAGGACCGCACTCTAAGGAATTCTAGTATTCCGTCAATAAAAGTTTTTTGCTCTCTCTCTCCTATTTAATTATGGTGTCCTTACTTTCTTAAAGAAATATACAGTTATTTAAATTACCGAATTACAAAAACGTCGAAATTGCATAATTCGTTTCAGTATTTGCTTCGATTTTTTTTTTTTTCGCACAGTGAATAAGATTAGTTCCAAACATACCCGAAACGAAAAGCTGTGTTAGCTTGGCCCAGCTCGTTTGTTTTTGGGGTTGTGGGGATATTTATACAGCGTGTAGTTGGTCAGCCATTTAAAGTTGCGACAAGTCACTCGCTGTAGATGAGCAATTTAGCCAGTGCAGTACAACCGCTAGCCTGGGGTCTTTAACGTGCACCACCGCCATCTGCGCCGTGCACCGTCTGCGCCGTCTGGAGTGAGAACGGTAAATCGTAACGCAAACATATTTTCACAAGCTGCAGATATTTATTTGACTTAGCAAGTAGAATATACTAAGGACATGCGATTATTATGGATCACAAGATACCATTTCTCGGTTCCTCAAGACCATTTCCCCAGTCCTGAACGGTCGCGGTACGGGCCGCAGCTGCACGCATACGCCCCTGCCGTCGCCCACGGAGCTACGTTGTGTCGTCTGCTACTGTACCGCCAACAGGAGAGCGATAGCTCTGCGTGTTTCACAGATGCGTGTTGCGGTATGACTCTGTACGTCTGCCCTGGAGGAAGGTAAAAAGATAGGCTCTGTGACCCCCTCCTAAGCTTGCAGGCACAAACAGAAGTATACTCGTTTGGACTGAAAGGTTTCCGAAATAGTGGCCAGACATTGGAAAAGCATGTCACAGAATTTGGTTTGTGAAATAGCATTATTTTTTCGAGCAAGAAATCACCTGCTCACCACTGGGACGACGAAATCGTCACTATTTATTGCGTCAGGTGTATTTGCGCTCATGAAGAAAAATCTGAACACATCCTTCTCCTAACGGCCTATGTCGAATAACAAACACTTTTTTAAACATGTATGCACAAATAACTAATTTATTGCTACACTTGTATATACATATGAATTAAACGAAGTGAAACTGCTTTTGTGATTAGAGCTTGATGTCTATACCAACTACATTCATATTTTTAGGGCTTCATTGAACCATAACTTCAACAATAGTTAATGGAACACGATGGCTCGACCTCACCTGAAACCTCAACGTGCGAGGCTTTCACAGACGGTCGCTTACGAGTATTCTCAAGGTGGGACTTCAAAAGCTTCCGCTTGCCATAAGGAGCCTGCTTTCGGCCCATGATACTGATCGATTCCGTATTAAATTTTAGAGGCAATGGTGCGAACAGAAATGTTATTTTCTTAAATTAGTAGATTATGTAAAACGTCGTTGAACGCAAAAGTGTCAAAACAACAGTTTTCAATCGATTTCACGATTTAAAAACAAGTATATATATATATTAAATACTGGGAGATATGATCTGCACCAATGCACCAATTAAGTGTTAATCTCTTAATCGTAAAGGTTTCAAGCAAATACAAAGAGCGGTTCTCATGTGTAGTAATTTTTTTAAAACGTCAAAAATCTACATGTATTCTCTATGGCGTATGGAGGTACTATGCCCTCTCTTCTCAGGTCTAAACAAATTTTCACCCTCTTCGCTTTCTGGCGTCCAATCTCGTGAGTCGTGGCTAGTGCCATGAGATAGAACGCCAGTCAAAATCAAGTCCGGGTCACCGCATACGTAACGTGCGCCTTTCGTAGGACAACTACGTATATTTGTCTTCCGTTATTTACAAAACAAACCCGATGTTGACGGGTCTAGACGGGACCGGCCAGTTCTGTTCGTCGTTCGTCGTTCGGCCAGCTCTGTTAGGCGGTGTTTCTCTCACGCCTAAGCTGACAATGCAGAGGGAGCTACGCACTCGTTGAACCAGTTCAGTACGCCTACCTGTCACCAGGGGCTCACGCCAGCGCGCCCATAAACTCACGCGCAGAGAGCGAGGTCAGGTGACGAAAGGGAGGCTCTCGATTGGTCCGGCGATGGCGTAGTACACATCGCACTGTCAGCTTAGCAGTAAACGCACCTTTTTTCTCTCTCTCTCTCTCTCTCTCTCTCTCATTTTTTAGCGAAGAGTTTGCATTTTTTGAAGGCTATACTTCTACTTGGGTAGCGTTTCGCACCCGCATACAAGTAAAATGTGTACGCCCTAAACATTATTCGAAAGACACGGCGTTCGCTGCAGAAATGGTGAAAGAATGATCTGCGCACACGCCTCGAGCAACTTTGAAAAGCGCGTTTGCTTCATGCACATGTGTGCTTCGAACATGACTGCAGACCAGGCACGTGGCCAGGATTTTGTTTCGGGGGGGGGGGGGGGGGGAGGGAGGGGCCCGCCTATGACAAAATGCTGTATGAGGGGGAGTGGGGAGAGGAGGTCCCAGCAAAATGGAAGATTTCGGGGGGGGGGGGGGGGGGCGGGCCCCATGGGACCCCCCCCCCCCCCCCCCCTGGCTACGTGCCTGCTCCAGACAGTCTCTTGTATGATGCGCTAGCAGCGCTACCGCGACTCTAAGATCGTATGGCTCGCCCTCTAGAAACAGGCCACACTGTCGCAGCTCCGTTCAGAAGACTATTCGCAACTTTCAGCGGTGGTGCGTACCATGGTGTTAGAATCGCGCTCCATAGCTCTTGGATGATCGGCTGGCGAACGAAGGTGCTTGCTTACCTCTTCCCGACGTTGAAGTGTCGGGTGCGGCTCTTACATATCGCTCGTATTTCGCAGACCCAACCTCGTCCTGCTGTTCTACGACGATTCATCCATATGCCAGCCATCTCGAAAGGAACTATAGTGCTCCCCCTATAGGTCGGCAAAGTTGCGAATGCGTCCTACATTGAGAGTAATCTTATGCTCGGCAAGAAAGTTGATCGAAACATGCCAGAAACTGAGCGAGTTGGGCATGCGCTCGAGGGCGCCGCGAACGAGAGGCCGTAGATGTTTTCGTCCTTGAACCTCCCGCTGTCGTGAGCACAATCGTGACCATCCGCCAGTCGCTGGAAGCGGCTCGTCGACAATGTGTTCCATTCCCTATCGCTCCACTTGATACAAGCATCCTCCCTTCTGCGTCCAAATAAGAGCACATTGCGGAAAACAATTCGTCGCCGCAATAATTTCAGCCTGGTCGTTCGCCCAGTTGCCTCCCTAGATTGCATCGATTGGCTTTCCCAAGTTCTTTTGCGGGAAATATGACGTTACATATTGCTTAAAGCAATGCTATATCCAAGATAACGAATAAATGAATTTGCAGGTCTGGTATCTGGAAACGTAGCCTCTGGTCTTTGTATTTTATTCGTGAACGTGATCTCCCCATCAAATTCTGCCTTAAAGTTTGATGAGCGAATTTTGGCATGATGCTTGGATTGAAACGATTATTAACACAAATGATGTTTACGAAACGCTTCAAGACGCAATTTAAACAATATACAATATACAATTCGCAACTTTCACGACCCATTAAAGAGGAAACCAATAAACATTTTTTTTTTTTATTAGAGACATCGAAGAGGACGATTTGAGGGGCGCTCCTCGTGCGACCAAAGCACTGGGGCCCGAATCTGGACACTTGGCGAGAAAGACGGCGAGAAATCTGGCGGCTATGATTGGCCGGCGCCAAGGTCAAGTGCGGCGTCGGCCAATCACGGCCGCCAGATTTCTTGCCGACCTTTTCGCCAAGTGTCCAGATTAGGGCCCCTGGTCAGAGCAAAGCGCTCGTGCCCAGACCGTGCTAGGCGAGCTTCAATTTCATCGTTGTGCTGCGTTAGTAAACACCGGGCTGTGGAGGCAACAAGCTCTATAAAGCGCCACATAGTTTGAATGGCATCGTACGAATTTAAATAGGAGGACACCAGGAGAAGAAAACAAACGGAAGTGAGGTTCCATTTGTTGGTATATTCACCCTCAAAAATCACAGCGTTTCACTATATTCATGCTGTGGTGGGCAATTTAGACAAGTCAAATGTATACTGTTACTCCACATTGCCCTAGCGTTTTACAACATCCTCACATGTTTCAATCTAACAAAGTCCCATCTCCGAAATTAACAACTGTTGATTCTGTATGTTGCTGTCCGCAGGACGAGCTAGTGTAGAAGAGGGTAGGGCTTCTGAAAGGTTATTCTTGAAAACAAACTGTCCTTCTTCGTGAAGGTGTCATTCGTTGTTCGGTTTGAAAGGGAGAGGGAATGAAGGTTAATTTATGTGTCTTTTAAGTGACCGATGTTCGGGATACATGGGTGCTTTCGATGTCTGTTAACCTGTTTCTTTGTTGTGACTTGTATGTCTCTTTTGGCAGTTCAGTGATGGCTGTAGCCGACCTTAGATTTCTGGATATATTCGTGGAAGCAAAGAAAGTAGCTGAGTTTGAGACGTGCCTCTTTCTGTGTCTTTTCCTAGCCACTAAAGGTTTTGCTTTTTCTACCGTGGTCTCGGGCACTGAGAAAAAAATTTATGTTCACTGGCTCTCCTGCACCCGACTGTTACCAAGCGAAGACCCCACAAAATAAGTAACAAAAAAGTTAACGAGATCCTGCTCTTCGTAATGATATTGTTTTTATACTTTTTTGAAGTTTCCCCCTTAAAAAAATAAAACAAAAATTGCCCCGCTGTATGAAACGAACTTAGGAACGCCGTTCCTTTTTCCGTTCCCGTAAAAACGTAACGGGTTCCCGTTCCAGTTCCACCGATGCAATTAAGATGGAACGGCGGCGTTCCTTTGTTCCTCCTCACAGGAAGCCATCCCAGGAACGCCGTTCCGTACAACACTGCCTGGAACGCATCTTGGATCGTCTCTTATAGCGTCCTGCTTATGCATCAAAAGTGGCCGTGCCGGTTGGTGAGACTTGGCGAAAGGTACGAGTGAATGCGAGCGCCGCGCTGTGTCGTCGCGGAGTCCCAACTCCTGGCTTCGGAAGTTTCCGTGATCTGTCAAACTGGAGAGCGACCTGCAGCAGAGCGGGCGTCGGCCACGTCCGCCACCGCTGCTCTGACGCCGCCAGGATCGCGGCCGTCGACGGCATGATACTTCTATGGCATCATCGGGTGGAAGTCGAGGGACAACTTTTTGGGTCGAGATCAACAAACGAGTTGGAGGATCCAGACACTGTAATTTGAGCTAGGCTGTATGTTTACAACGTCGTTTATGTGCAATAAAAAGAATATAGGTGAATTTTATTTAACATGTTTCCTTTTGAATGCGGCTAGATTCACTAACTGTAAGACGCTGCCAGTCAAGCTCAATGTGGCTTTGGCAGGTCTGGCTTCAGATTCGCTTTGTTCGTTTGCAATAAATATTATTATTATTATTATTTTTTATTATTATTGTTTTTATTATTATTATTATTATTATTATTATTATTATTATTATTATTATTATTATTATTATTATTATTATATTATTATTATTTGATTTCTTAGTGTATACCGTTTGCTTGCGCCATACCGCACTTTAGAGGTGAGGTTGTTTTTGAAGCGCCCATATGCCCATGCCCATAAGCTCTTCAAAACTGATACCTTATTTTTCAACAGTGAATTTTGTTGAAAGTTTTCATACGCCTTTCTTTAAAGTCATATTAATGTGAAAGCATTCACTATCCCATGGAATGGAGCCGGCGGCGTCTGTGACCGCGAAAAAACGCGGAAGAAATGCCCATTCTCCCATTGGCTGAGCAAAACTGCTCGGCCGCCGCTCTCGTGTCAGGCGTCGCCGGAGGGGAGGGACTGGCTGCGGCCGTTTCTGCTCTTCTCGGCGCCGAGGAACATGGCGGCGCCTGAGGCATCTATCGACGGCCGGAACCTCGGCAGTAGCGAAACGTGGCCGTCCACGCTGGTATACCGCAGACGATCACTAAGGGAGTGGAAGAACGATATTTATGCTTTCGCATTTTCAACTCATAAGAGGTGCTTAGATGACCTCGGAATTGTTTTTTAATATTCTGTTTTAGTATTCAAAGAAATGGTAGTGCTGATGGCGCGTTCTCTGATAACTGGATTGCTTATTTCCCGAAACCTTGCCCAAGCTTTTCTTTTTTTTTTTTTTTTCAATATGTGCAAAGTTGAAAATAGCGAAAAGAATTAATATGTCTCTAGTAATTTTAATCCCCGACTATATCAGCTTTGAGTATAATGGCCACACATACACCTTTCGTTTTGTCCGTTAAGGCCGCCCGTGTAAAATACAAGGTTGTAAACATACGTGAGTGGAATGCTTAGACTCTGACTAATGGCTTTTAGCTGCTTAGGGTCGATGTCAGCTGCGTAAAAGGATCATTCATATTTTAATGTCACAATTTTGCCTAGTATTTCACCCTGACCAGTTTTATTACATTGAGCTCAATGTTATAACATTGAACAAATTATCGAAATAAGCTGTTCGCGGGGTATTTTACCGGCTTATTTGAAGGGACACCGACAGCGAGCACGATCATTTTTGCCATCTGAACATCAGACTAGACCGGTATAAAACGAAACATTTTAAAAGTTTTACAAAATTATTGTTTTATTATCTCTTTGCCACATCGAGGGGGAATTTGCCGTGACTCCCATATAGTCATTAACTTGATTCATTTAAGAGGAATGTTTCACTTAATTCGTATCTTTCTTCTACATGCGCAGATCACTTTCCTTTTTCGTACCTAGAAAAAGTTTCAAGAAGCTTTATTTGGAGCCTAATTCTTTTAGAGATCTTATGATATCGGTCATGGGTTTCCACGATGGCGAAAGTTCACCAGCTCGCCCTTATAATTTTGTTATCTGTATGGCAGTTTCCCTGCTTATTTTTAAGCACCTTTAGGGGAAAACATGCGTCATTCGCGGAAACAAATTTAGCACAGTAAAGCGCTTCTTTCAGCCCCGCATGTGCCTCTTCCTCTCGTTAGAATAATTCATTCTTGACCGGGTACAAGCTCTATAAAGCCCTTTAAGTATTTTGCTACGAAGGGTCTCCAATCAAAATGTATCGTCCAAGCTTCCCTGGATTTTACGTCTGATTTCAAATAGTAACGAGGAAAACTTGTCATAAATTCAGGGCTGGGCAGTATCGCGATACAAATGTAACGCGATAATATCCCAGAGATACTTTCGAGTATCTGCATCTTTGTATCGAGATACATTTGAAAAATGTATTTGTATCTCAGTAGTGAAACACATTTACAATGTATCGCTTGTATTGCGATACTTTGCCAGACTTAGGTATCTCGTTACATTGATTGACCTTTTTAAGATGTAAAGGATAAATACACCCGTTTAGTGCAAGTTTCTTCGTAATTTATAACATGAACGCACCCAATAACATAATCCAACTCAGTCCCCAACATAAAAACAAAACTGGTTTAAAGAAGGTTGCTTGCAAGAATAACAAAGTCAGCTCCTCTCGGAAAGCCCTCCACTCTTCCCAATTTAGCAGAGCAAACGCTGTAAAGGAGTGTCGTGGAGAAAAAGTACGGCTCTGTTGTTCAATCTCCCCACACTATGGGTGACTCAGACATACAGACAGACAACACCTCACGGCAAAACAGGGCTCATTTCGGGCAGACGCCTTTCGTCAAGCATGATACGCAGTCTTTACCGTTCAGTAACTATGTGGTTCAACGGGGATGACATGTATTTTTAGCGGCATTAATGATCAATAAAGAGTTTGAGGCAAGGGGTAGTGCATAAAGTGGCACAAAAAGAGGAGAACCAGCATAAAGTACCATTCGCATTCGCCACGAACTACACCCTCCCCACGTAGCACGGGACGGGAACCAATGTATTTCTCGAAGTATCTGTATCTGTATTCAGGAATACTTTATCGCTGTTTCTGCAGGAGTGTCTCAGAGATATCCCGTTGCATAAAAGACAAATGTATCTCAGTATCTGTTTGTTTGGGGGGAAGGGGGGGGGGGGGGGGGGCAACCTTATAAACTCACGTTGGACTCGACTATTTTATTCTACACATTCTTCTACGAATTATTCTTTAAAAATGCTCTCTCGTTTCCTTTGCGCTCCGGGAAGGACCCGGGGCCGACACTATGTTCTTTAAAAAAAAATGTCGAAACGGAAAATAAAATGTATAAGAAATTCTCGGAAAAATGAGTGCGCTGTGATACTATCCGTGACGTATTACGTTCTCATATTATGCCCTGTATCACTCTGTGAGTCTATTTTTTAGGTCGAAACATATTTCCCGTTGAGTCAATTATCGAGCTTCCTCCGTAGATCAATATGAATGGTTTCCGATGTTCTCTGAGCACTCAGAATGCTTAAATTCACGTTACATTAGTCACAGTATCGGCTCTAGGTATTGCCCCTGCTTCAAAAGATACCCCGAGATGAGTGTTAACTTAAAACAAAACTTTGCCACTATCTTTTTTTTTTTTTTTCTATTTCCGTTTTTGTTTTTTTTTGGAAATTTAGTTGGTAGATCAGCAACCGCCGCCCATCTCGGCGTCATAAAATATTTTGAAACTAATTGAGGAGCCACTCAATTACGTTGTCGTGGGTAAGCTCGGTACCCTTTTGAAAACGGCAACTGTTTGAACACAGAATGTGTTGCTTGTGTGTAACGAAAATCCGTTACACACGAGCCAAAGAAACATTTAGCATACACACGCCATAGCAGGCACTGCGTAATCAGACAAAGCATATAAAAGCATGCTATTCAGCGTACTTAATCAAAATTAGCGGGATTTGCTAAGCGACCCAGCCGGAATTTAACCCCGAACCGTACGAATCGCAACCCCGACGCCTTTGCTACAGGCGCCACTGGGAGGAGGCGAAGGGAAGAGCAAGCATGGTCTAAGTATGAGGGAGACCGTCGACGCGCGAAACTGGCATTAGAATGACGAAGCGTAGACTTCCCACGTGATCTCACAATTTCTCTGGTCCTGAATGAAAATGATATTGACTTCATCATTCTGATAAACCCGGGGATTACACATGAGTGCTGTGCGTGAAGCCCGACCAAAATCACAATCCGCAACCAAGTTTAGGAATTCATAACGCTCTCATTAATGAATGCACGACACATTTCGAGCTCTCCGGGTTTATCAGAATGATGAAAATAAGATTATTATTTTTTTTTTAACTTTAGTTTTATTTCGGAGCAAGTAACTGTGACCTCATCATTTTGGAGAGCAACCTTACCGCCCCGATAATTATTTTCGGAAAAGAAGTGAATATATTTAATCGGAGGACGTGATACGATAGGCACAAAAAATGATTTCACTCACAGATAAAACCAGACAAGGGTGAAATCGATGCGTTCTTTGTACAGCTTTGGCACGATACAGCGAATCTCACTCGACTGCACGCAAGCTCCACATTCTCAAGATTCCTCTGCGAGCCGCTGCTGCTGATTCTCGCGTTTCACTGCCTCTAATATACGCACGGTTCGAGTATACGCCAACGTCAACACGTACTACGCAGCGGATGGGATGTCGAGATATCGAGCTGCTATCGACGTAGCGTATACTTCCTGGGCCTTGTTCTTGATGCGTGTTTTTATTTTTTCTAACAAAAGCTTTTATCGCGTTGTCGGGAGCATATATATAGTATATGCGTACTTACGTATGAACCCATATATGGGCCTTCAGGCTTCGCTCTGCGAGCGACGTATATTCCAAGTTGTCGTTTTTATCTATTGTCTAAATATCAGGCTTAACATTTTACGACCATAGTATTCTCTCTTCTTTTGTTTTCTTTTTGACCGTCCTTCGGATGATTTTTGTATCTTTTTTTTATATATTGTATCAGGTGACTTATGCGTGGAATTGTTTAAAAAAGTTTGGTTCTGTTTTTTTTTTTTTTTTTTTTTTGCTGTGTTTTTGAAGAAGGGTGCTCGAGTTGCCAGCGTAGATTTTAGATTCAGATTTGTATCAAACTCGCGTCTCTGTTTTTTTTGTGTGTGTGTTTTGTGCACACATACGTAGGATTCGTCGAAACGCAAAACGTTCCGAGGCGCCCTTGAAACGAGTAACTCTGTTCGTTTATTAAAGGAGCTGTGCTACAGTTTCAGTGCTTTGCTTAAATAATTTGGGAGTTGGTGTCTCGACCTTTCCGAAGTAAAGAACAAAAAAAAAACTATTTTTTCTGCATGTCCTAGTTTTTATTTTAGAAATGGACAAAGATTGAGGTTTTCGGCACCTCTCAACTCCTTCACCATCTTCCGAGTTACGTGCGCTGTTACGTCAATGGGGGTTGCGCGGGGTTCCGGTGAAGCTCTCTCTCTAGAGCCATCAGCGAGCAGCGAGAACTCATCCGCTCGCGACCGCGTGACCACGTGCTGGCGGGCGCAGCGCGAACAATATGGTGAAAGGAGGAAAGTCTCATTCGGGTCCGGCCATACCCGTACGGCTCTGTCTCCCTCCCCCTCCGGCTTCTGGCGGCTGTTCGCGGTAGCAGATAAAGCTGAGTTTTGTGGACCTAGGATAGATGGCGCCACTAAAACTCCGTATAATAAAAGTTTTGTCGATGATACCAGGGTTTTGACGCATTTATATTTATGTTGGAACGACAAGATTTATAGAAACGTTACCTTTTATCGAGCAGGTATTCGCGCAACGTGCCATCTTTCTACAAGACCCACATTGACGTCATGCCGCGTGGTTCTCATGCACCGCTCGCGGCTGCAGGTCGGGGAATATTCTAATTTTTGCCTCGCGATTACGCGGCGGAATCGCAACATTTCGAAGGAAGGATGTGTGTTTTATGTCCTTTGTGACAAGGTAAACATTGTCAAAAATAGAAGATGTCAATTCTTTCAACGTTAAAATCGTTGCACAGCTCCTTTAATTCCTGTTCAGCACACATTCTTGGCGCATATATGCCTTCCGCCGTGCTTTGGCTGCACGTGGGCGCTCGACGTTCACGAGACGCCGAAGCGCTATCGAAGGTAGGGACCGTGCGCTGGAAGTGGGACCACTGAAAGACCTTCCACTTCCCTTGTCCTCCTCTTGCCAGTGATCATATCTGTGTGTGGTGTCGGAATATTTTACGTATACACGTTCTATTTTCGGCGTACTCGTCTGGAAGCGTTTGCACTACACACTATAAGGCTAGTGCACATACTTGCGACTGCTTACTGGGAATCTCTTACGACGAAAGGACACACTGGCACCGTCTATCGGGTATTCGTGGAAGACTCGGCATTTCCGCGTATTTCCCCTTTTTTTCGGCATTACTTTTTTTTTTTTTTTTTGCTTTAAAAAAAGCTTTTGAGAATGTTATGAAGGACCATTTCTCATAAATGGTACGTACATTTGATCTCGCAAATGTTACAAAACGTTTTCTCCAGTGAAAGGCAGTTCCGAGGTCACCCGATCGATGGCGCCAGCGAGCCAGTGAGTTCTCTCGTTCTAAGAGATCAGCGCAGAACCAGGTTGTAAGCAAACAACGCGAGTGTGCGAACGGGCCTTTTCTCTCAGAACACATGAGTGTACACTGCGCGCCATGGCGCTACCAGAACACCACTTGTACACACTCTTAAAAAAAGGTTAGTGAAAAGTTAGTAACTGCAGCAGTTGGTACGTTTTTCTGACCGTTACTAGCACTTTCTTAGCTCTTTGCTACCTCAAACGCGTGATAGGTAGTAAAAAGTTAGTAACTGAAGCAGTTACCACCTTTTTCTGACTGGGACTACCACTTTCCTGGCTATTTATTACCTCAAGCGCGCGTTAGGCAGAGAAAAGTTAGTACATGCAGCAGTTACTACCTTTTTGCTAGCTATTTACTGCCTCATACGCGCGACAGGTAGTTACTGCACCTGCTATGCGGGGAAGCGAGAATATGACTGCTGGGAAGCCTATGGGAACGCTGTTTTACAGAGTGTTGCCAACGATTACCGTGTTTACCGCTACTTTTTAATAAGAAATATATTCCTAGGAATGTTTAGCAACAATATTGGGGAACAATATTCGTGCGAAAGCAGCACCATGTTTGTCACATCGTTCACGGACGAGGTGGTCACTGAACAACCGACTTCTTTCAAATGATCAGTATAAAAGACGCAAGGGGTAGCCATTGAGAACAGTGATATTGGTTTAGCGTGCCGTAGGTTGTGATGTGTGTGTGTACATGTGAGTGTCATCTGTGTTTCCATTTCTTGGCTCTGCTAAGTGTATAATACCTGTGCAAATGTGCATGTAAGCAGCGTTGAAATAAATCGATCCCAGCGATAATGTTTATTGCCAATTTTTGAATTTTAGGTTGACTAGCGCCGCCTGGGGTCGGGAGTTTGAGAGCGACTTTTGGTACCGCACATCGCTAATAACTTCTTCGTGATTACGGTGTGAATCGACGAAGGAGAACCCATGTTACCCTTTTTCCAGGAGGAACGTGAATAAAGGTAGAGCGGTTGCTGAGTCTTGTGAGAATTAGTGCCAATTATTAATAGAGGTAGTGAAAGATACTGGGTTGGTTTGTAACCGGTACTGGCTTCTTGAGTTAATAGAGACTTTTAGGAAACCGTTTTCGCACATCCGATACTGCACAATATGGGCCCTCCGGTAGGAACTGCGCATGCGCTACCAGAGAATGTCTCTAATATGCGCAGTGCACGCACCGGAGGGCCAATCGTACCGTATCGGATGGGCAGTTACTAACTTCTAGTTAGTAAGTCTTACTAACTTTTTTTTTTTTTTAAGAGCGTATATCTTCCTGTTACTGGTTAACCGAAATGTAAAGCAACGATCGGTATCACACTCCAGTGTTAGAGCGGTCTCAGCTGCAAAAAGGCGTTCACTCGATCGCCGCTCAGACCACATGCCCATTAGAGCGCGATGCCTATTATCAGTGTGGACACTTGTTTCACTTGAATTCTGAGGTAACCGGCTTGGGGAAGTACCGGGTGTTTGGTAGAAAATAGAACCGGGTTTTTTACGACGCGCGTATATAAACTACGCATCGCAGAAACGTGAAGCTTTGTGGGAACGTGACGCTATAACTGGGGGTAATACAATGCGAACGTTTAAGAACGTGAAGTTACCTGGATCAAAAGATTAAAGAGAAAGGCGAAATTTCTTTATGAGTTGACGTCCACCGATAAGCCTATAATATTCATCAAACCAAAAAGATCTGGGCGCCTGTAGCATTTATTTTAGTAAAAAAAGAAATTGTCAGCAAGAAAGCAAACAATATTCTCCTTCATGCTGCCAAATGTTTATCACAGATATAAAATGCACGCGTCCAGAATCATCATGTCTTGTTTTGGCGATATTAGGCTTTGGTGGACGTCGGCTCACAGACACAATGTGTGGAGTAGGGCTAGTTGGTTGGATATGTCAGCGCTGTGTTTGTGTCTTCCACTTGTCTTCCGTCTTTTGCGCTCTTTTTTTCCATTTCACTATCGAGAGATTTCGTCTTTCTCTTGTATTTTTTTATTCATATAACGTCATGGTCTCAAACCTTCGCGTTCTATATCACCGCTGCTATCACGGAGTTCAAGCTTTCTACGATGCGTAGTTTATTTACGTGGGCCAAGAAACAACGATTTTCTTTCCTCCCGAACACACGGTACTTCTTTGCAGTAACCCCCTGGAAGACACTTGAATTCAAAGAAAGACCGCGCGTGCAAACGCGGGTTCCCCGACTGGTGCCCCATGGATGCGTACAAGCAGGGTGCAGCATGCGCGTGAAGGTATAGGTTTGGCAGGCTTGCACTTGCACGTGCTTCCTCACATGAGCAAGAACATGGCGGCGGCCATGCCCTGCGTTACTTATGCAGCGAAAATAGTTGTGTAAAAACTTTTTTAAAACATACTTTTTGGTCATTTAACACATACATTCACACACACACACAAATTAACAAGGCGGCCGTCACCTTAAAATGGTCTGTATGCGTGTGCAACAGTCCACTTCGTTACGTTTTAGGGGCGAAGCTCCTTAGGGGCTAGCCATGTCCGTCCGCCGTCCGCCGTCCGCCGTAGGCCCGGCGTCGGGTGCTCGTGCTTCTGCTCGTGAGATCACGTGCTCACGAGCACGTGAGCACATGCTCACGTGCTCGTGTAGGGCAAAAACAATTGGAAAAAAAAGATGAAAAAAATTATGAAAAAAGAAAAAGAAGAAAAAAGACAAAGAAGAAAACCACACATTCTCCTACTGACATTAATGAAAAGGCTCGAAGAAAAAGAAGAAAAAAAAAAGAGTAGGGGGTTCTGAGATGCCATCCCATCTGTCTGCTTAAAAAAAGAAAAAGAAGAAAACCACACATTCTCCTACTGACATGAATGAAAAGGCTCGGCATGCTGCGGCTCGGCGTCTAAGCAGACAAGCACCACCAGAGCTTCGCCCCAAGCAACATCATTCACCACGTGGAGATGCGGTCAATTTTTGTTTTTGTTTTCCTTTTGTGTCCTTACAATTTTAAGGTAGCTGGCTATTTCGTGGTGGTGCGTGACTCCATTCCCAGGCACGGACGCTCGCCTACAATATGTACGCGTTTTTCTTTCTCGATTAAAGATGCGCACTGAAGCCCGAACAAACGTCATCGCATGCAGACGCCAGAATAATCGACGCGAGCCGCCACTTTCGCACGTTACGAAACTTGGAGGAAAACTATGCGTGCACGGGGCTCGATTTGTTTCGCATCTTCCGCACGCACACCTGTTCTGTCATGGCAGTCGGAACGACTTTCCGGGACGTTGCCTGCAACTGTCGCGGAGAAACAAACTATACACGAACTCATCTCTGTGACGTCACGGCGCGGTGGTGGCGCGTCGGTCGCACTTCCGGTCTGGGGCTGTGGGCAGAAGTCCCCATGCCAGACGTGTATTCCTGCGTTGTTTTGAAAGGAAACAGACAAAAACCTGCCTTCTCGTCAAAACGCCGCGACTGGGGCCGTACCAAAAGTGTCGAGAAAGGTTTGAAGGTCAGTTTTCACGTGCTCGGTTCGTCCGAGAATCTGGATATGTGCCGTGAAAAGGGAAAAGCAGACGCCGTCGGACAACGATTGCTTGGGCGGGAAGCACTTTGGGTTGAATTCACGGATACTTGTGGTCATCATATTTACTTGTTTTGTTCCAACATGAACGCCAGAAAACCGTCAAGTTGTGCGGACCCCCTGCGGACTACGTTCAGTGCGTCTTCGAGTTCAAACGGCCGCCTGATTGTTCGAACTGTCGTCTGCTCTTTCAAACGTTTCTGCTTGTCGTCTGCTCTCTTAGACGACGCCGGTCCGTAGACCAAATATTGGCCCGGTACTTACGATAAGAAGTGAGTGCAGGCCTCAAAAGACTTAAATTTGAAGGTTGGTAAGCAGGCTCGATGTAAACAGTAGATACAAGGAGATGTTGATCATTGTTACCAGTGACCATCACCGACTTGTTATGCCTAATTCAGTTGGTCCGATTCTGCTTGCGATTTTCAGTATCGACGTCGACCATCTCAGTTACGGTTCACGCTTTTATAGCCCGAGCGGCGTCGCGACTGAAAATTCCGAGCGAAATGTCATCATAGGAATCAGGGTTTAGGGTACATTCTGCGGCGTCCACGCGGAACGAATCGCCACATGTCACATTATTCACGCGAAGTTTTACGGTGTAACGAGCCTCTGTAATTTCGCTGACGCCGCTCAAGATAGTCAGACATCGTCAGGAAGACGTAGAACCAACAATTCGAACGCGAAAAAGGGCAGGGGGACTCACACTGACGCCGACAACATCGCATTTCAATGGTGTTTATGGGCGACGGCGAGCTTCTTGCCCACACCCCCATCGCGCATGCGCGGCGCCGGTGGCGTCCGCTAGGGGCGCTCCGGGCGCTCCGGTTTGTTTGTAAACATGAGTTGGTGTATACAAGAAGAAAGACGAAATGGTACGGGGGCGGGATAAGAGACGGCACGGTCATTAGCGTGTATACAGCTTCCGCATTCAATCCGTGATTATCCGGGAGTTTGACGACAACTGGCGCGATGGTTCGTCGATGCGTGGAGTAATGGCGTCTAGCCGGAACTTTAAAAAGAACTCTTCTCGGGGAGAGTTAGGCAAAAGGATTGAGACGGGAATGTGGGAAGGCTGTCGATTCTTAGAAAGGTCATTGAGGTCGGTGCTCTACGAGGACGGGGCAGGAGGTTTCTTGCTAATATCTGTAACAAAGGCTTTAATGTTACTCTTAAAAATGTACGTAAGTCACAGTTACCTGATCCGTAATGGGATTAAGTTGAAAATGGAATTATTGTCTTTATATATATTTATTTATTTATTTATTTCAATTGACCTTCAAGACCCCCTCAAGGAGGGTATTACAGAAGGTTTTTACACTCGCGTTTGTCAAATTAGTAAAGAAAACAAGAACAATAAGAGTAAAATGACACAAGAAAGTATACAAGGTTAAACTGAAATCATTCAAAAATCAAAACATTGTAAAGACACTTTCAACTATGAGGCAGCGGTGAGAATGACTTCGTTCAATTTCTCTTTGAAATGAAGAGAAGATATGGAAACGATGCTGTGGGGAAGGTCATTCCATTCCTTCGCTGCGCGTGGAAAAATTGAAGCAGACGAGGTCACTGTTCTAGTTTTGGTGCGCATCACGTTGAGTGGATGACCGGTGCGATAAGGTGTTCGTGCGGATGGCATGATGTAGAGTGAATTTGGCTAGAAATCGTAATAAAATTTGTGAAAGAGTGTTAGTGTAAAATATTTTCGGCGAAGTGATAGGTTATCTAGTTGAGCACGTTCCTTTAGGCCGGGGACACTTATTTCATATGAAGAGCTAGAAAAAATGAACCTGACTGCACGATTTTGAATTGCTTCTAATTGATGACTGAGGTAATTTTGGAATGGGTCCCATATAGCGGCAGCGTACTCTAGCTTTGGGCGGCTTAGTGTTTTATAGGCGGCAAGTCTTAAGTTCACAGGTGCGAATTTGAGGTGACGTTTTAGTTGTCCGAGTGATCTGTTAGACTCAGAGATGACATGGTTAATATGTAGTGCCCAAGATAGGTTACTAGAGAAGTGCACACCTAGGTATTTATAACTTCGTGCTGACGGGATTGTGGTCTCATTGATAGAATAGTTGTAGGTTAGTGGGTTAGAGCGCCGATGAAAGGAAACTAAAGTACACTTACTAATGTTTAATGACATTTGCCACAAATCGCACCAGGTTTGAACTCTATTAAGATCATTTTGAAGAGATACCTGGTCACTTAGATTAGTAATATTACGATACACAACACAATCATCAGCGAATAGGCGGATGTTGCAGGAAACAGAAGAGGGAAGGTCGTTAATGTGAATAAGGAAAAGGAGGGGACCCAAAACAGTGCCCTGGGGGACGCCGGAGGTTACGGGTGCGTAGTTAAATGAATGGTTATTGACGTTTACGAATTGCTTGCGATCCTGCAGAAAGTTACCAATCCATGTTAGTATCTGCGGGTCTAAGTTAAGTTGGGAAAGTTTGAGCATTAGGCGTTGATGAGGAACCTTGTCAAATGCTTTTGCAAAATCTAAGAAAATGACGTCGGTTTGGATGTTGTTATCGAGGTTCATATGCAGGTCATGGGCAAGTGTGGCTAGCTGAGTTTCGCATGAGAATCCTTTTCTGAGTTCATGTTGCGATGGATGAATAAAATCATTAGTTTCAAGAAAACGCGCAACATGAGAGTAAATAATGTGTTCCATAATTTTGGATGATACGCAAGTTAGTGAAATGGGACGGTAGTTAAGTGGTGAGCACCGATCCCCTTTCTTAAAGATAGGAATGACCCTCCCCACTTTCCAATCCTGTGGAACAAGGCCTACAGTGAGGGACTGAACAAATATCATTGAGAGCAAAACACTGCAGATATGTTTAGTGTTTTTTAGAACTTTGGAATTAATGTCGTCAATACCCGTCGAGGAGGAAAGTTTTATGGAGTCGATTATGTTAACAATACCAGGGAGAGTAAAAGTCATCGGATCCATCATTGGATACTGAGTGCTGATGGTGGAGGGTAGTGTGTCAAGATTTTCATGAGTAAATATGGAACAGAATGCTTCGTTAAGAATGGTGGCGCACTGGCTGTTATCGACACAAGCACCTGACTCATCCATTATGGCTACCGCTGCATCAGGCTTCTGGGGATTAAGCGCTTGCCAAAATTTTCTGGGGTTTTCTTTGAGCATTGACGGGAGTTGTATACAAAAAAAGGTTCGCTTGGTTTCCCTGATAACATGTTTATAGTCATTCTCTATTTGATAATATGTGTCCCATAATCGCGGTAATCCAGACAACCGAGCCTTTCTGAACGCACGTTTCTTCTTATTATTTAGGCGCTTTAGCTTGGCATTGTACCATGGTGAAGATGAATTACTTTTTATATTTATCGATGGTATGTATTGTTCAATGAGTAGGCGCATTTTATTTGCGAATAATTTCCAGTTCTCGTCAACAGAGCGCCCATCAAAGTCATGTTCAAACGATGTAAGGAAATTACTTAATTCTGTATTAATTGCGTCGTAGTTACCTTATATATATATATATATATATATATCTGTGTGTGTGTGTGTGTGTGTTTACAGTTACGGTTTGCTAACAAAAACACTACATTCTATTCTAACTCCTGATTCATTTTTTTACCTTTGAAGTATGATCCCAGGTTCAGATGCCAGGACTGATATTTCAGTTTTGTCTTTTTGATTCGACAGTTCAATCACGCTAGAGTTGGAAGGAAGGAAGGAAGGACAGGGCAGGAAGACAGAGCCTATGTTCCAAATCTGACCCTAGATTCCTGTCTGCTAAGTCAGCGGTTAATACCACGTGACATCGCGAGTAAACGATCCGCGACTTGATTTTGGAACGGCCGGGATTATCACCTGGATATTGCGCGGATTGGCTTCGCCTTGGGCTACTGCAAAAAGAAAACAGCAACGTCGGCGGAAAATAGCAGACGATCGCTTTTAATCATGGGGGAAGCACTCAAGGAGATGATAATATTGACCGCTGTGAAGGTTTTCTTTAACAGTGACGACGCCGTGTTTTCGGAGGTGGCTCCAGCGGCTACACTTGGTCACCTTCCTTTTTGAGCTGTATATTGAGAACAAAATTACTTGCTCCTTTCAGTTAAACATCAAACATTTGTTTTTTTATTAAGCATGCACGCTCGCTGTATTTCTACTCCGGGTACCCTAAACGTATACGTTCCACGCATCGTAATTTGCATCGATTACGTTTTGCGGACATTTAAAATACTCTTCCACACGGTGTAGCGGTACTCAACAGTGATACATGTAGCTTAATAGCCTTAGCATTGACAAAAACACACACGCACACACACACACACACACACACACACACACACAAAGAAATTGTAATCAAAACGACATCTTCTGGGGGTTGGAGAGGGGGTGGGGTTGTTGACTGATCATATTAGTCAAACCCGTTTATAACGATCAGCAAGAAACGCTACGATCAGTTCGATATAGCAAGTAATTCGATATAGCAACAAACATATACAACGAACTTCCACGATGCGTTCGTTGTAAGGCGAGGCCTTCTCTCTCTTTCTCATCTCTTCACTTCTGCCTTGTAACAACGCACTAAAAAGTTTTTTTTTTTTTTTTTTGTGCGTGCGTGCAGAGTGTATTTTTTAGCTTTCTCCCCTTCTGAATCGCTTCTCTTCGCTTACTTTTCTTCGCAACTTGAGCTTTTGGAAATTTCTTTCTTTCCTACTTCTTTTTTTGGGGAAGGGACGGTCTAGAAGACGATTGTTTGCGCATTTTTTGGAAGCCTTCCCTTAAGGGAAAAGTTCGATATAACCAATATGTTGTCCGTTATAAAAAGTATGTTTTATATGCATTTTTATTTAAATTTTCCGTGAGTTCGATATTGACAATAATTCGCTGTACGTGGGTTCGTTCTAAACGGGTTTCACTGTATACATGACATCTTCAAATCATTCACTGCCTTTTAAGTGTCATTACGCACATTCTAGGAAAAAAATGACTTCTCCGTCATCTACTGCGTTCGAAATCTTTAGCCTTGAATGTAAGAATAAGGAGTTCACTCCAACGCCGAAGGCGAGGATGCAAGCCCCTGCTTACGCTCGCTCTCTAATAAGAACATTAGGTATACCTTCCTGCGGAAGTTGCACGGTCTGAATGTGGTGGACAGTCCATTTGTGTGTTGAAAACAGCAAATAACAGTAATCACACATAAATGGGGGAACCTCATTCTCTGTCGTTTTGAACGTCTGCCACCAAAGCCAACGAAGCAGACACACTTCGACGGCTGCGAGCGCAGAAAGCAGACGACGAGCACACGGCAAACAGATCACGTGCCGTCTTTACTCACGCTACCCACCGATCGAGGAGGGTAGCGTGAGTAATTACTCCGGAGTAAACAACCCGCTTCTGGAACGCGAGTTCTGACATCATCGAGTAAGCGTGAGTAAGTTTTGAAACGCCACGCTACAAAACCTCTACTCCGGAGTCGGATCGAGTAAATTTCGGAACACAGCCAGAGAGGCTAACCTTGGTAATTTTGAGGCGGCGATAACGTAGCACTGATCACGGTACTAAACTGATATGTCTTTGTGTATTTGTCCTCGTAATTTGGACTAGGTCCAATGAAACAGCTATAAGTTACTCTGGAATCATTTCCTCTCATAATTATTTGTACAAAAATTGCAGCTGGTTACAGTAACTTAGATGCGTTTAATTGTTAATTTAATAATTACCAATGATTATTAAAATAAATATTTACCAAATAATAATTTGACAGCTTTGATATTAGACGAAGCAAGAAAGTCGCACCAAATTTCTATGCTACCGGTCCGTCATTCCAAAAGCAAAGTATTACCGTTTACTTCTTTTAGTTAGCTACATTATTATTGTTTCGTTTCCCATCAATTAAATTTTTAAATAACATTTTTTTTTATTTTGTTTCGTACTCAATACAAAAAGAGATTGGTGTTTATGTTGTGTCTACCGACGGATGGGACTGGGAGAGAAACAAACAGGCACGAAAGTATTCTTCTCAATGTGTCCATCAGTCACATCAGAACCAGCATTTCTTCAAAAGGTGACGTCGAAAAGTGTGGCTCGGCTCCCTACCGGCATCGGAACGCTTGTAGACATAGGACTTGACGTCTAGTATTTACGGACCTTTGGTAGGTCACTCGCAAGAGCTTCGCGCTGCTAGCGGGTACTAGAGTTCCTGTATAGGCTCCCTACGGGAGCCAGAGTTGCGCGTTCATGCATGGCATGTGGATTCAGCTCCTCACGTGACTGAATTCGGCGAATAGCAGCGCCGCGGGGCGCGTGCAACGTCTACTTTGCTGCACGACACTTGATACGGCTCCTCACGTGATCGGATCTCGGCGAATAGCGGCGAGGGCGGCACGCGGCACGTGGAATCAAACGCGCAACTCTGGCTCCCGTAGGGAGCCTATACAGGAACTCTAGCGGGTACTCGCGCCGTAACGTTCAGCACAGATTGAGCACGCGCCCGCAGCACCCGAAATTCCAAGCTTACGATCTACGAACACCCTAATATGAAAGCTTCCTTTATGTATGCTGCACCGCGATGCACCGGGAACGTCAGTTGGCGGTCTTTCTTTAAGCCCGATCTAAGCCTGGTTCACATGGTGCGATTTTGCTTGTGATTTGACAATTGCGACGTCACTCGTGCGGCAGAAAATGCGTAGTTGAAGCTGACGGGTTCGGCGCCGCAGCTGCGAAATCGCAAGCAAAACCGCACTATGAGAACCGGGCGACGTGGGGCACCGAAGCTTCTCCCAGGCTTTTTTTCTTTTTTTTTTTTTTTTTACTGCAAGAGCGACGTCGCAACTGCGAGATCGCAAGTAAAATTGCAACATGTCAATCAGGCTTTAGTCAGTGAAAAATGAAAACCAGGATCGATATTGTTCATTCCTCATAACTCTTGGAGCACAAAACAAAAAATAAATAAATACGGAGTGAACAGGGTGAGTTCCACAGAAAACATGACTGGAGAGCGAGCACGCCTTTTTGTTGCTATCGCGACCGAATCTAAACCGGAAGAAATGCGGTCCCTACGAGGCCTTGAAGCATTTACAACAGCTTTCGTATTCAAAAGCAGCGGAGCGGCCTTGAAGCTCAGACAATGCTTTGTATGTGTGCTGTGCAGTGTGTGTTGTTATACACCTTGTCAACTCTTAAATTTACGCAGCTGTACTGTTCACGCTGGGAAAGAAGCAAGGGGGAAAAATTAGTTTGCTCGTTTGAGAGAGTCATCGTTGGAAAGAGGAAGAACCCGGGAGGGGCACACTCTAAAAATTCCTGCTTGTCTACCCACCATGCAGAGCACTCGGTGGGTCGATCAACAGCGATTAACGAAGCGTATTCAGCGAATGGCGGGACAGTTTGGTTCGAGAACGCAATTTCCGGTCGTACAAAGCTCAGTGGCGATGCTCAGTTTGCGTTTTCAGATCAATCCGTTAATTTTTCTTTTTTGTTTGGCGGAGCAATGCAGCGATCGGTCTATCACGTGCCTCTCAGGAAAGCAGCCACGCAGTTTTATTTCTTTTTTTTTTTTTGTCATATAAAGTGTAGTGCGCTGTTCCTGAATTTTTTCACTAAAGCGAGAGTTGCAGACGTTTTTGTTTGTTTTAAAAAAGGGATTTTTTTATTGAAATTTTTTTGACTGTGAGCTTGTATGTACATCTCTGCGTGCATGCGGCGGCATCTACAGTCACCACATGCCGATACTCTTCATAGAGCATGATGCAGTTGCAATTTAAACTGTCGCTCTGCATTCCATGTATTAATTTATAGGCTTCCAGAGGTGCAGGTCACCGCCATTTTTGTTTTCTTTATCTTCTTTCTTAAAATGCGTCGGCGTTATATGTCCCTAGTCTCCTATCACGAGCACGCGTTGACTAGTGGCGGCACCTGGTTACGATACCTTCAACCCACAGCCAGGATGAACGTGTCGCGCGGGCTCGCCGCCTTGCTGCTTCTGTGGCCAACAGCGGCGGTTCTTTCCAATTAGTTATTGGTCAAAGGAGTGGGAAGGCGACGGCTATTATGCGCCGGGAAGGGCTCTGCCCACACTGCTCTGCATGCCTACCAGCCTCGGGCGATTCGGCAGCTGTGACGTAGTCAGTCACACAAAGACGATGCGTATGTCTGTGCATCGCTTTGTCAGTCAGGCCAAACATGCCCGATGTCGCTCCCGGCGCGAGGGCGCGAGCTTCAAAGCGTATTTTTAAGTTGACACACATACACACACGCACACGCACACACACACGCACGCGCGCGCACACACACCCACACACGCACCCCACACACGCACGCACGCACGCAAATATATATATATATATATATATATATATATATATATATATATATTTGGAAATACTTGCAAAGATTGTATCTAAATACAAATACAGAAAACTTCGAAATGTATTACAATACACAAATATAACTACGGGTATTTGATCATCTTCAAATACGTTTACATATATTTTTGTTCCTTTAGTTTAAAATTTTATACTTCAACTTATTTCCGGGTAAAAAAGACCGTGCTCATATAAATAGTGGAGTCTATATGCACAAAGAATCGAGTGCCTAAAAGGTAAGTTGTAACCTAAAAAATAAAAAGAAGTTATTTGGGTATGATAGGCGGGCTAGAGAAAAAAGTTGTGTATTCAGCGCGAGTTTAATTACAAAGGTAGAATTGATGCAACAAAGCCTTTTCAAACAGCTTGTCGTTAATGCGACGCCTTTAAGAATAAATGCACTCTACCTAACAGTCAATCATCCTACCTAGGGTGCCTTCATGTGCGCTTTGCTTAGGGTGGACACATCTGGCCATTTTGTCCCACACTTTTATTTTTATTTTCTGTTGAGAAGAGCGTGTCCATTCACGCGTTTGTGGCACTGACTCTGATATGGCGACATTTTGTTTTCGTCAATTTCTTTGTATTTTCCTCGTGAGCGCGTGCTGTCGGCATCGGGTACTACAAAGCAGGGTGTCGAACCGCAATGTTTTTCGTTCCGGTTTTCGTTCCGGTTCAGGGAAAACGGTTCAGCTCCGGTTCAACTCCGGAGTGAAAAAAATAAAGGTTCAAACCGGTTCGTACTCATATGCTACAAAAACAATTGACGGCAGCAAAAGATAAACTATGCATATTTTATTAACATGTTACATATAAAAAGCAAAGGCTCACATTACTGTGTGGAAGAAACGAGCTAGTGCTGGAGCACCTCGGGGCATGGGTGAAAGCGCAGTTCAATGTCAGGCAGCTGACCGAAGACGCAGGACGTCGTCAAGCATATCCGGGGAAAGACGGCACCTCTCAGACGATAAAATGAACTTCAGTGCATAAAAGGCTCTCTCCACGCTCACTTGGGTTTCAGACATTTTCAGGGCTACTTGCGCCAATGCGTAGAGTTCTGGATTGCGTTCCCTTCTCTCCGCCCAAAACTGCAACACGTCAGCGTCCCTTCAAAGCCGCGGCTCCTTGTCTAGCATTTCCAGGAGGCATGCTATATCAAGTGGGCTACTGGTACCTCGAACGTGCACGCCAGCCTCAAACTCTCTTTTCCCTGAGGAGCGCATGCAGAGCGTCTTCCGGATCATCTGGAGCCGCCGCAGTTTCAGAAGAAGAGGTAGAATCTTGCTCGCATTGCAGAGGTGTGGTTCGCCTCCAAGTCTTTGTCAATTGCAACGTGGTCCGGTACTTTTGCTCAGGGGCGAGAAGAAGGCGGTAGCGGGGATCCATGTACACTGTTGCACAGAAGACATCCATGTTAGGAAGTTGTAGCTCCCAGTTTTTTATTGACTGGACCAAGGCATTTTCTAACGGCGACGATATCTTGGAAGTGTCCATGGAACATCTCAGCCATGCTCAGCAGAAATCTCCTACAGTGAGCTGTTCCTTCTGCAATGTCTTCGTCGTCACTTCTGACGGGCGAAGCGATACTGCGAGCATTTCGACTTCCGCCCATACGCCTTCAGTCAACCTGGAGCTTTCTTATTTCGAGAGGAACCCCCCAGCGAAGCCTCCTAGTTCAAGTAGCCTGGTGAGCAAATGCTGCGTGGACATCGACCGCGTTGACAATCAAGCACTGGTTTCTTCAACCCTAGCTTCAACCCCCACCAGCCGAATTGCCGAGCCGAGGGCCTCGCAGAAAAGCGAGTAAGAAAGAACACTGGTACAGAGCTCCATGCTAAGGTGGACTGCAGCGGACGCTAACTGCTCGCCTAGCATATCCAGTGCTATAGGAGGCTTTTTTATAAGAGCTTATATTCCCGGCTGAGCAGTGACGCGCGGAACGTGAAGTCTCTTTGTGCGATCAGAGCGCTGAATTTTGAGGATGGCTCGGAGGAATGGCCGTGGTCCATCTTAGGTTGAAGCTGAGCATAAGCAACGAGAGTCGTCGCGTCTCTGAACGCGCCTGAGAGTCTGGACTAAGTAGCGGACACTCGCGAGGCGCGTAGGCCGCCAGCCGTTAGTTAAAAAAAAAAAAAAAAAAAAAAAACACGAGAACGCGCGTAGAGGGTGGAAAGGAAGCAATGCTCAAAAGAGCCGCGCGTCTTGATGTTTGTGTTTCTGAGGAGAAAACGTTTTGGTCTTGCTGTTTCTGCTAGCCAGAGATCGAAGCTGTTTTGCGTTTCTGTAGCTGCAACTGTTGATTGAATCCTCTCTTCCCTTTACGGGTGCTAGACTTTAATTTCGGTTAGATTATTATATTGCCGCGAGCGCAGCTGACCAAGCAGGCAGCGCGCTCGTGGCCTAACGGTTATCGCGCGTGCCTCCCACGCGAAAAGCCAGGGTTCGATCCCTGGGAGCGACGCATCTTTTGTTATTCCTGCAATCTAGTTTTCTGGTAAATTCGAGAATCCTGTTGCGTGTTCGAGGTCCGAATGCTGTACGCGTCGAACATTCTACGCTGATTATTCCAGAAGCTTACGCATGTACATAAGGGGCTCCGCGTGGCGAACCGGAGTCAGTCTCGCCCCAGCGTTCGACTCTGCGCTTACGCCGACTTCGACGCCCGCGACGCTCTATTGTTATCTTCTGTTTCCCTCTTCATTTTTGGGCACAAGTTCGCCCCATTAAACGTTTAGTTTCGTCAGTTATTCGCCGCCTCATCACTTGTCCTTCGTGACACAGACCGGTTGCGCCACTCCCGATACTTTTCATCGATGGACCTGAAGAGCGGCTACTGGCAGATCGAGGTCGACGAACGGGACCGAGAGAAGACAGCTTTCGTCACGCCGGATGGACTGTACGAGTTCAAGGTGATGCCCTTCGGACTGTGCACAGCGTCAGCAACTTTCCAGCGTGTAATGGACACCGTACTGGCAGGACTGAAGTGGCAGAGCTGTCTCGTCTACCTCGACGACGTCGTAGTGTTTTCCGGCGACTTCGACGAGCACTTGCGACGACTCCGAGCTGTTCTCCAAGCCATACGGACCGCCGGACTCACCCTGAAGCCGTCAAAGTGTCGGTTCACCTATGACGAACTGAAGTTCCTAGGTCACGTGGTTAGTAACGAAGGCGTCCGCCCCGACCCAGAGAAGACTCGCGCCGTCGCAGCATTTTCAGCGCCGAGAGACAAGAAGGCCGTGCGAAGGTTCCTTGGACTATGCGCCTACTATCGGCGCTTCATTCGGGATTTCGCAAGAATTTCCGCACCGCTAACAAACCTCACAAAGGACGCCGAGAAGTTCGAATGGGCCGAAGAGCAGCAGCAGGCATTCGATGAACTGAAGCGACGACTGCAAACTCCTCCTGTTCTTGGACATTTCGATCAGGATGCGCAAACCGAAATTCACACGGACGCAAGTAACGGTGGACTTGGCGCAGTACTGGTTCAAGTGCAAGAAGGCACCGAGCGAGTTATCGCCTACGCGAGTCGGACACTGTCCAAGGCGGAGAAAAATTACTCCACGACCGAGAAAGAATGCCTTGCGGTCTTCTGGGCAATCACGAAGTTTCGTTCGTACTTGTACGGGAGCCCGTTCCGTGTAGTAACCGACCATCACTCGCTCTGCTGGCTTGCGAACCTCAAGGACCCGTCAGGACGCCTCGCTCGATGGAGTCTCCGATTGCAGGAGTTCAACATGACTGTGGTCTACAAGTCAGGCCGCAAGCACAGCGACGCCGACTGCCTGTCCAGAGCCCCCGTCGAAACGCCTTCCCGCAGCAGCGACGACGATGACGATGAGTGCTTCCTAGGCGCAGTGAATACCGACGACATCTCACGACGTCAACGAGACGATCCTGAGTTGCGCGCGCTAATCGAGCACCTCGAAGGACGAGGGGGGACTGTCCCCCGTGTCTTCTCGAGAACCCTACCAACCTTCGTCCTCCGACAAGGTGTGCTTTACAAAGAGAACTTCGGGGGCAACAACACACCGTGGTTGCTGGTAATCCCGACCGACCTTCGGGAGGAGATCTTTCAAGCATGTCACGACGACCTGACGTCCGGACACCTCGGTTACAGCCGAACACTGGCCCGTATTCGTGAAAAGTATTACTGGCCAAAGCTCCCCAAGGACATCCACCTCTACACCCGATCGTGCCACGAGTGCCAGCGACGTAAGAAACCGCCGACGAAGCCGTCAGGACTTCTGCATCCGATTTCTCCCCCGTCCACGCCGTTCCAGCAGATCGGAATGGATTTACTTGGCCCTTTCCCGCCGTCAACATCGGGAAACCGCTGGATAATCGTCGCCACCGATTATCTCACACGTTACGCCGAGACGAAGGCCCTCCCATCAGGCACGGCTGTTGAAGTCGCTAAGTTCTTCATCGAGTCCATTGTCCTCCGCACGGCGCCCCTGAAGTCCTCATCACAGACCGCGGATCTTCGTTCATGGCCCAGCTGACGCAAGACATCCTTCGTCTCAGTGGCACCGGTCACCGTCGAACCACTGCGTACCACCCGCAGACAATTGGACTAACAGAACGGCTAAACAAAACTATCGCCGACATGATCGCCATGTATGTCGACGTGGAGCACAAGACATGGGACGAGGTATTGCCGTACGTCACTTTTGCCTACAACACGGCCGTGCAAGAGACCACCGGGGTTACACCCATTCAACTGGTTCATGGTCGCAAAGTGACAACAATGCTGGACGCGATGTTACCCCACGAACCGGCTGTCGACAGAAGCGACGACGCCCAGGTGGTTGCCCAACGGGCAGAAGAAGTCCGCCAGCTCGCCCGACTCCGAATTCAAGATCAACAACGTGTCGGCGCTACCCGGTACAACCTTCGCCGGATCGACGTTCGCTTCAAGCCCGGAGACCGTGTGTGGGTTTGGACCCCGATACGACGACGCGGTCTCAGCGAGAAACTCCTAAAACGGTACTTTGGACCCTACAAGGTTCTTCGTCGACTTGGAGATCTGAACTACGAGGTGATGCCCGACGGAACACGGACTTCATCACGCCGCCCTCCACGACCAGAAGTCGTCCACGTCGTGCGCATGAAGCCATACTACGCTCGATAGGACTGTGGACCTTATGTGTTCCAAATGACTCTTTAGCTTACCGTCCCTTTTGTTTGTTTTGTTTTGTGTTGCATCGGGGCGATGCACTTTTTAAAGGGGGAGTAATGCCGCGAGCGCAGCTGACCAAGCAGGCAGCGCGCTCGTGGCCTAACGGTTATCGCGCGTGCCTCCCACGCGAAAAGCCAGGGTTCGATCCCTGGGAGCGACGCATCTTTTGTTATTCCTGCAATCTAGTTTTCTGGTAAATTCGAGAATCCTGTTGCGTGTTCGAGGTCCGAATGCTGTACGCGTCGAACATTCTACGCTGATTATTCCAGAAGCTTACGCATGTACATAAGGGGCTCCGCGCGGCGAACCGGAGTCAGTCTCGCCCCAGCGTTCGACTCTGCGCTTACGCCGACTTCGACGCCCGCGACGCTCTATTGTTATCTTCTGTTTCCCTCTTCATTTTTGGGCACAAGTTCGCCCCATTAAACGTTTAGTTTCGTCAGTTATTCGCCGCCTCATCACTTGTCCTTCGTGACAATATCCGCTGAGTTATTTTAAAAGCAGATTAGATCCGCCACAGTATGGCAACTAGTGCATGTCCTAAAATCGGCCTTTGTATTCGCTTTCTTCTACGATCAGTCGTACA
Organism: Ixodes persulcatus; assembly: GCA_013358835.2. Lineage (NCBI taxonomy): Eukaryota > Metazoa > Arthropoda > Arachnida > Ixodida > Ixodidae > Ixodes > Ixodes persulcatus. The sequence continues at coordinate 538,447 of JABSTQ010011474.1, read as the reverse complement.
ATTGAAATCAAGGCGTTCAAATAATTGCACACAGCTCTACAAATTAAAGACAAGAAACACCAAACAGGCTTATTGATTGGTCCCTTTTGCTGACGTACGAATTGGGTATGTTCTAGTGATAAATTTTCTTTGATGAACCATTTCCGGGCCCAAGAAAAGGTGGGGCGAATGTGGGCATTTGTTAAAGAATTACATGTGACCAGAAATCCCGGAGAATTTATATTTTACTGTGCTCATTTCGTTTGAGTTCTCGAGACAAACTTTATAAGTTATGAAGACGGACATTATGTGAAGACCTGATAATAGAACGTTACAGAGCTTTCCGCTACGTATTTTTCTCGCTTTTTGACTTCCCACATGAAAGAAACACCGCAAAAATAATTTATCAGTTTTGCCCAGGAACGAAAAAAAAAAATATTTCGGTCAAATTCAACTCCGGTTTGCGCGAAATAATTTTTCTGTGGCATTTTTTTATTTTTAAGGCTACTGTGTTTTTCGACGCGCACTTTTCACGTGACCTGACTTCGCGTATGAACCGAAAACCGGATGGAAAACATAGCGGTTCCGCTCCGGAACGAAAAAAATTATTTCGTTCCCGTTCAACTCGGGTTCGTGCGAAAATAACGGTTTTTTCCGGTTTTCGGTTCACGGTTCGGGTTCGGTTCAATACCCTGCTACAAAGGGTGGCATCACCCTAAACAGAAGGACATTGAGGCACCCTAATTCTACCCATTCCGTTTATTCTAATTCTTCTCTTCCGTCTTTTACTTCGATGTTTCTCGTCGCAAGAAAGGTTGTCGAAATCACATTTGATAGCGAAAAACAGTGACCAAGATTGTGTTTGAGCAGTATTTAAAGAAAAAAAAAACAGATTCCATTTTTGTATCTAATTACAATCGACAAATACAGTATCTAACGTGTAATTAAACACGAAATACAAAATACTTCAAGTATTTTAAATACTTGCATATGAAATACTGCCCACCCCTGCCGTACACAAATATCTGTCACGGAAATTTTAAATTCACGATTCGTCTCAGCTATTAGGGACCTTCAAACCGCACTACCGGAGCCTTTGAAGCATGCTTTTAAGCGCGCACCCCGTGGTCACGGTAGGCTCCGGTAGTGCGATGCGCGTAGCACGGCAACGGTTTGCTAAAGGTCCCTTTGTCAGTTATCCTCACGTAAAGTCCCTACCGAAGGGCATTCAACCGTCGCGCCCCTTGGAGCTAAGTTGAAAACCAAAGCGTGGCTGACGAAGCAGCATTCGGCTGGGGCTCGGTTCAATCAACTGAACACGAACCCCGGCATAGTCCCAATAGCCCGCTCTCGATCGAGACAAATGACGAAACGAATCCAGTCCATAGGCCTAGCGTTGGGGAACATCGAGCTTTGTGGAAAACAGCAGAGCTCCGGAAAACAGGATCGACAAAACGCCCCCTATAGTTCGATCTCTTCGCCAATATGTGGGGATCAGGCACGTAGCCGGGGGGGGGGGGGGGGGGGGGGGCGAAATCTTCGTCTTTCATTTTGCTGGGACCTCCTCTCCCCCCTCCCCCTCATAGAACATTTTGTCATGGGCGCCCCCCCCCCCCCCCCCCCCCCCTCCGAAACAAAATCCTGGCTACGTGCCTGGTGGGGACAACGTCCTGTGGCACTGAAGCAAAGCTGTCGGTGCCCGTGCGCCCGAGCACTTAGGAAACCGACCAACATTATGCAGGACGTCTCTTCAACATTCCACACAAAGTTGCTCCCGAGTTCAGAGGCAGACAAAACTCACGCTGTCTAAATGCCTACTGTCCAATATGACCTTCCTATATATATATATATATATATATATATATATATATATATATATATATATATATATATATATATATATGATGATTGAAGCTTGTGGGCCGGTGATTATTGAAATACACAAGAAAGATCCATGGACTGAACAAAAACAGGGAAAGGTTTATTGACGTTTCGAGAGGAGGCCTCTCTTCTTCTGAAGAAGAGAGGCCTCCTCTCGAAACGTCAATAAACCTTTCTGAAGAAGAGAGGCCTCCTCTCGAAACGTCAATAAACCTTTCCCTGTTTTTGTTCAGTCCATGGATCTTTCTTGTATATATATATATATATATATATATATATATATAGAGAGAGAGAGAGAGAGAGAGAGAGAGAGGAGAGAGAGAGAGAGGAAAGAGAGAGAGAGAGAAAGAGAGAGAGAGAGAGAGAGAGAGATAGGAAGCGCAACTCGCGCTTCACGTCACAATTCGGAGACGTGGTTAAAAGCTTCGTGCTGTAATTGCGCTGGTTCGAATCGAGTAGTACATTTCCAACCCCTAGATTTAGCACTTTTAAGAGACTCGGTCGTTGGGGCTTTGCCTTCCCTTGTGAGGGCCATCAATGACGTATAGGTTATTCGATTCGAGCCAGTATCCGCACACCCCTGGAAGATGGTGGCGTTAATTTAACGCATGTGTAATCAATTAGGAGACGCAATGTACTTTCTTAAAATGAGCTTCGTCATGTATGCTGACTGTCGTTACCTGTAAAAGGCTGTGCGGGGCAGTAACAAGAGCATTTGGTCTTCTGGGCTGGGTGCTACCGATGTTTGCAATGGAGGAGATTTGCTAGATACCTTGACGCCATGACTGGAATCGTTACGAAATACTTGCGTAAGAGCACACGCTTGGATTAGCCGCTTGGCGCAGCACGCCCTTAATCTGTTTTGAATGGTGCACGTGTGGATCGCTGGAGCGTATCTGTTCTTGCGGATGAAAGAAAAAATGAAAGCAAGAAAGAAACAGAGATATAATCTAAGTGGTTTCTAGGTCTCTCTATTCTTCTGTTGCTATAGTGGCAATTTCTGGCCCGCCTTGCTTGGCGTCGTAATCTAAACCCTGAGACAAGGAGAAATAAAATAATGAACAAGACGTCTTGTGTGTTTTTTTGTTTCTCCTTGTATCGGGGTTTAGGTTATGATGTTTCCTAACCAGCTCGCCTACATTCGCTCCTTGCTTGGTGTGTTGTTTTGAAAGTGCACTGACATGAATTGATGTTATTGGGTTGTTTCAGAATCAGAGACAGAGAGAGCAAACAATGAACTCAGCTGTGAAGTTGTGCTCTGCCCAGCGCGGCTGACTCTGATGGTGCCCGTCCCAGCTTTTAAAGTCGTTCGTGCAAACAACGATTTTTTTTATGCACTCCACAAATGTACTTTCCTGTATAACAGGGAGAAGAGCAATCATGACGAAAACTAAAATGATCAAAAGATATTACGAAGTTTATAATATGATTACATCTAAAAAACGCGATGTGTCGGGTGTGTCCAGTGGCAAACGTCACGCATACGTTAAAGACTCCAGGCTAGCGGTTGTACCGCACTGGCTAAATTACTCATCTACAGCTGAGACACCAGACGCCCACTAAGGCAGACTAACTTCCGGCTGTATAAACATGCACACAACAATTTTAATGTTTCCAGTAGGTTTGTTTTCAAGTTTTCTCTGTCAGCTTTGATAACATTTGTGTATAATCTTAGTGATGAACAAACGACAGATTTGATAACGATTATTTATCTACCAGAATATGTACAGCGACGAAATGGACGGCATGGGCACGTTTTATCACCACAGCGGTTTCACGTGATGTCGTTTTTATAGTATGCATACAAGCGCGTACTCCCGACCTTCGTGCATGATACACCTTGAGCCAAGGCCTGCTGGGAGGAAGGAGCGATTCTCTGACATTCGAATTGGGAATGGGTATAGTTTCCGGCGGTCAAAAATATATTTTTAGAGGCACAATAGCCGCGGACACACGAATGCGACCGTAGCAAACAAAATAAATTAGTCGTTAGTTGTTTATACAGCGGGAGTTTAGTCTGCCAGAACATGGCCACATTGTTACCCACTGGAGGTGAAAAATGTAGCCAGTGCAGTACGACTACTAGCCTAGGGTCTTTAACGTGCATCACGCAGTAGTGATACACGACCGCACGCCGGTACGATGCTCATCAAGATCGAAACGGGCTGGGGTGGGGATTGAACTGGAAACATCAAGCTGACAGAAGATGCACGCGCCTTAGATTTTTCTGGAATTTTTAGGGCTTTTCGCGGTCATGCCCAGTTTCTAATGAATTCATGCTTTTGTGTTCATAATCAAGAAGTTACTTGTTTATAAGCACTGTACACTTGATTATCCCAGACGTAATGCACCTCAGTACATTTTTGCGCCAAATGTTTGGCCTCTTGAGACACCCTTTGCAAAGAAAAAGGCTAAATAAGAAGAGGGAACAAAGCGTTGCGCAAACACATCTTTGGCGAGGACTGAACAGGTGACTTTACCTTGGGATCACGGCGTAATCGTACTCCGTGAAAGGAGCCTGCAGCGCGATGCGTGGCCTCTGCTTGCGTGTTTGCTCGCTCAATCAGCAAGGATCTCTGGGTTCTGGTACTGTGTGAACGCCGTAGAGTGCTGTTTGTGTTCGCCCGCATTCGGCACGACGCAGGGCTGCTTTCAAGAGCAACATAAGTCAAGTCCCCAAACACCTTCTTCATGCCGACGACTGTTATCAAACAGATAGCGCGGTTTCGCGAAGGCTGTTCTTCACACAAGCCGTGTATGGACTTGCTGATGATTATAACCCTTTCCGCCATTTTTCCTGGTTTTCGATGCGCGATTGTTTATTCGTGCCTTTTGTTTTGTGCTATCATATCTCAGAAGGCATCACTGTCGACGACACAAATCAACAAGCTCGATCAAGAATGTGTCTTGAGTTGCACACACCCCTAATAACTCATCTTTTTTTTTTTCTTGCGTCAACGGAATTCCGTTAATTTGTCGGGGCAATTTTGGCGGCTGGCAAGCCGGTAGCTTAGGCCGGTATGTGTGAACATCAACAATAGCCACTGACAGAATGAGAACGTCGGGGCGTGTCTTTCGGACTCTCGGCACCCAGCACTCTCTCATTGCCTTCCGCCGTGCTTATGTGCGCGTGCCCGATCGAGGTGCGCTGACGCCGAAACGCTGTCCAAAGTGTAGGAAGCTCGCGCTGGGGGCGGGACAACTGAAACCCGGCCCTTCGTGCCGCTCTCATATTTTCAGTAACTTCATAGTTGAGGGCAACTTCCTTTGGCTGAGAACTCAAAGCTATGGGCGCCCGTGCGCTTGTGAACGTGCAGCTAATGGCGACGTGCGCGACCGAAAGCGTCGCTGTGGTCGGCCTTCCACGATTGGCCGAACGCTGACTATGACGTCAGAAAAAGATTTATCATCGACGGAAATAAGAGGAATGAAAGAACTTTAATTTTGACGGTGTTGGCAGTGTTTCTTTGAGAGCGCAATGATTTCAAGCTTCCACCATGCTATTTACAAACATAATCGAACTTGTTGTTTGCAAGGTAATGACGTCACAAGGGGGAACCATAGGAGGGCGCCACCAAAACATCTCGCCGCTAATATAGATTAAAGGCCCCTTCACACACTCGCGTTTGACTATTAGCCCCGAGAGCGAACACTAGCGTCGCTGTGGTCGGCCTTCCACGATTGGCCGAACGTTGACTATGATGTAAGAAAGGGATTTATCATCGACGAAAATAAGAGGAATGAAAGAACTTTAATTTTGACGGTGTTGGCAGTGTTGCTTTGAGAGCGCAATGATTTCAAGCTTCCACCATGATATTTACAAACACCATCGAACTTGTTGTTTGCAAGGTAATTACGTCACAAGGGGGAACCATAGGAGGGCGCCACCAAAACATCTCGCCGCTAATATAACCGAGTGAGACAAGACCGTGTTTTAAGCCTCTTGAGCCGGCTTACGACCTGCTCCACAGCAGCGCATCCGGTCGTAAGAAGCTTAAAAACCGGTCTTGTCTCATTCGGTCGCACTCAGTTGCAAGTGTGGGAACAGGCCTTAAAGGCCCGTTCACACACTTGCGTTTGACTACGACCGAGCGAAACAAGACCGAGTTCTAAGCCTTTTGTGACGTCTAACGACCGGCTGCATTGCTGCGCAGCCGGTCCTAAGAAGTTTCACAACCGGTCTGGTCTCACTCGGTCGTACTCAAACGCAAGTGTGTGAACGGGCCTTAAGACTGTGCACGCGCGCTCTTCACTACTTCTGAAATACCACTGGAAGTTGTCCTAGACCATGATTCTTCATGTTATTGGCTATTCCGGTTAGTGCAGTCCGTAACAACTTAAGAACTCGAGCAGATTAAAAACAAAATGCGCCTCCGCGCATTCCAAGAAAAGAAAAAAAAAAAAAACAGAGCGAAGTAAGGTTTACCAGTATGGATTTTCGCGACAGTTTCCAACAGATATGCTTACTTCGCGTGAAGCCGCTCTCTATAGTGTACAGAACTTGTCTCACAGTGAAGGCCTCTCCGCTTTCTCTGCCCTTTGCGACCCGATTGACAGAAGGAAGACTTGGATAACGGATACCGATTATCTTAGAGGCACAGACCTGCTTTAGATACGACGCGCCAGTTCGCAAATAGTCGCGCAGGGAGCAGCGCGACCAATAACTTCGAGTGAGGTAAGTAAAGAGCATTGTCTCACTTTAGCTGCACTCATTATTCGTGGCTGTGCACCTACTCGCATTTCCGACATCCCACCGAAGCGGTGTGTGCGTGTGTGTGACTAGAGCGCTTGGATTTCAGAGTGTTTCCAACTGCTCGATCATGGTCACGTGGTTCATAGGCCGTGTTTGCAATGCGAGCTGCGAGTAGGTAACGAAAGTGTTAATCGCATTCAAGCGTCAAGGCCTCTCCGGCCGCTTTTCTCCTCGCCAGGCGGCAACACAACGCATGCGCACTGGCTAGCAATCGGCGCAAGAGGCTTCCGCCGTTAGATTGCAAACGCTTCTCGTGGTTTGGGTTGCTTCCTCTCTTAAATCTGGGCTGTTCAAGTCTGACGACTCAAAGTTTGCATCTCCTGACGGGTGGATGCTTTCTGCCGCATTCCGGTATCCGATCAAAGATGTACACAGCGCGACACAGCGTAAAATTGTGATATCCGTTTTTTTTTTTCTTATCTTTTTTTTTTTTAATTAACCTGCTGTCATAAACCCTACCATAGCCTCCTCTATACTCACAAAGCCTGGCAGTTCGACGACGGAGCCATGGAGTGACCGGTCGCAGATTTGAAGCGCGAGGATCGGGTAGTACAGAGCATCAAAGAGGCATTTCTCGGGTAACCTGGACGTCAGTTCACAGCATTTACAGCGGCGAGGACACGAAACACACTGGTTCGCTGGGGGAACTGTATATTGGCGACTCGCCGCAGCGGGGCGCCAGTCACGTGGCTCTCCTCTCATCCGTTGTCTGCCGCTCCACCTTTTCCATTTCGGCGGCCGCTTCTCGTGGGGATCTGCCAGGCTTTGTCAGTATATATGAGGCTAGAACCCTACTAATGCGGCGGAAAGTCCTTATTTAGGGCGGCGTTATAAGCAGTAGACCTTGGCGCCCGTTCAATAATTTGTCTGAGTAAAATGAAAAAAAAAAAAAAAAAGGTGCCGATGCCCTGTTCGCGTTAGGGTTGGCGGACGATGCATAGGATAGTTACGGGAGCACAGTGCCTATATGTGTACGTGTATCATCCCCTCAGTACACATGGCGGTGCATAGCAGCAGGTGTGGGTGCTCCTTTATGTTTTCGGAGTCCAGGATCGTGCACCAATTTAAGGAGCAGAGGGCAAGGAAGGTACTGGAGGCTTTTGATTAAACTTTTAATGGAAACATACATAAACCAGCCCTCTCTCATTTTTTTACGGAACCTGAGTTCCGACTATGAGTGCCAACTCTGCGCAGGTAAAACGGGCGTGACGAACGTTTGTTCAGCATCTTTATTCGCATCGAGATCGAACCGTGTCGCTACCGTGCGGCCGAAATCGGAAACATGCGAAAGAGGGGATACCGCCGTGCGTCGTCTGCTACGGGCGTTCAAAAGCTTGGATCGCGACGACGCAAGCGCGTTTCCGGCTGAGCTGAGCACTCCTCATTAAACGCTTGTTGTTTTTGTTGCCGTTTTTTACCACTAAAGGCTGTGTTGTATCGTTTCACATGCGTGGAAATTCAGCAAAGCGATCATTATTAAGTTGGATGCTTCAATAGTCTTAGTGCTGTGGTTTGTATACAACCGCTGCTGGTCCCACATATTTTTGTTATCTCGCACAAACTAGAGCCACTAAATGAGCTGCGCTTACAGTATCGGCATTCCGTTCCGCGACATTAGAGAGTTTTAGTATAGCGTTGCTGGCTCTTACGTACGCAATACGCAATAGTATAGCGTACGCTAAAAATGACCTGCTCAGACCGAATTTAGTTGTGCGTTAAGGCCGGTTCAGACACTTGCGTTTGAGTGCGTTTGACTGCGTTGCGTCGAGAACCGAAAGCGAGTCACCGGCACATCTATGCTTCGTATGAAGCGTGAAATCCAATTCAAGGAATCCTCCTGGCGCGCGATATAAGCATCAGGGATGTCCTGGTTTCTCGTTGCCGCAACGCAGTCAAACGCAGTCAAACGCAACTGTCTGAACCAGGCTTAACGTTTTCGAGGGAACATCGCGCATGATCTTGGTTAAATTTGCTAGAGCAGTAGAATTCCGCGTCCTTATAGCGCAATCATGCTCCTGGAAAGAAATATTGAAAATAAAAACGTGTCCAATCATTTTATTTCAAATTAAACCAAGTCGCAGCTGTCTCGTCAAGCGCGCTTTTCTGCCGGGTACAGAGGCTTTACGAGTACGAGTGCGTAGCCAAATTCGATCACGGAGCCTCCGTCAGTCGTCCCGTGGAAACGGCAGCTTTTATCAATGCTATCGCGGAATGAAATTCATGACCTACTGATGTTCAGTGCATAGCGAGAACTTCGGCGATTTCTTTTAGAGTCGTTCGTACGTCGGCGATGAACTGTGCGAATAGGCTTAGCGTTGAGCAGATCGCAGCGTTGACGCACATTCCGAGCGGCGAACATTTTCACTGTGCACTCCTTCAGCTGCACGGCGATCTGATTCGACCGCGGTAGTGCCGAGCTGAACACCACGCAATTTCACGTAACACAGAACTTCGAAAACACCACGTCGCCCTTGCTGCGCCAGTCGAGGTAACCGCCATCTTGAAACTGGCGCTCTCGTTGGGTCCGAGATCTCTCGAGAGCGTCCCGCAAAGCCCGCTAGCCCGCCACGCAAAATCCCCAGCGTTGCGTGCGTACGCAATACGCTAGCTATTATATTGCGTTCTGCGCACGCGCACTCCCGACCTGCAATTTTATTGCGTACGCAAGGCTTTAGCGTACGATCCACTAAAACTCCTAACACCTAATCTAATGCTGAGAAAATCACACTTTTGAATCATGACCATCGGCAGTTCCGTCTGCTCTGCACAAGCACCAAAATAGCGGCACCCACTATTGATTTGCTTCGTCGCGAACTGTTTAAACATTTGTGGAGGATGGAAAAACGTTTCCTGTGATTTCAGATAAAGCTTCAGATGACTGGCAACCATGATTTTGAGCCACTAGCCACTAGCACAAATCATAGCTTTCATAAAACATGGAACGTTGATTGGAGCTGTTGTTTGAATAAAAAATTAATCAGACTGATCGCTACCATTTAATAAACTAATCAGTTGTTAAATGCGTTAGTTGTTTTTTCACCGTTCATACTGCATAAAAGACGTTACAACTACACTTTTTTTTACTATTTTTAGTATGTCATAAATGGCATATATTGCACTCCCATGTTAAACTTCACGTTGTGACGCTTACAGAAATGTGAACACGGGAAGCGTTTTAAAGTGAAGTAATTTTTAAGCAATTATTTAAACAGTATAAGCACCAGCTCGATGACAATCACAAGCATGCTGAAGGGGTTTACCGTGCAAGCCTCTGTCCTAAAAGGAATAAAAACGTCAAAATATTTTTACTTTTTGCTGACTTTTTTCAGCGCAAAATTCTAATTAAACGGCAAAATAAAACAACGCAATTAAACCATTACTTGAATGATCTGGGTTAATCGATGAACTGCGCAGTCCCGATATGCGTTAAGTGGTGGCGTAGAGTAATCGGAAAGTCTCGTGAGAGTCGCTAGCCCTCATCACTAAGAGGTTTGCTGCGGCCGATGCCATCTGTGCCGTGGTGCGAGTCGTTTGTTGGAGTTGCAGAGTCTACTATGTTTGAATAGAAGATTATTTAACCAGAAATTTATAATATTAGCCTTTTGACATCCGCGGCCTTCACCGAAAAAATTGAAGCGGGTGAACCCACACTACCGAGAAAAGCATCTAATAACACGCACGCATTGCTCGGTTACACCCGTTTTTTACACTCGCGGCAGATATATTAGAATAGTTTGTTTCACTTGTTTCAGTTGTCCTGCCAACGAGCAGTTTCCGGATCGTAACTGGAAAGAGGCACTCTCTCCGCATCGCAACGTAGTAGAATTTTTCCGACTCCGAAATAATTCCCCACACCATGTTACAGTAAAGAGAAACATTGGCAGCAGCGGCACTGAATAGCACGGTAATTTCTTATACAGCACTAACTTCACTTTATGCTAAATATTTATATTGCTTCAAAATCTAAAAGTTACAAAAACAAGAATACATAAAAACTGCGATTTCACATGTCACATTACCCTATTATGTTATCCCGGTTCAAATTCATCGTTTTGTTGAATTCCCACGCTGGTGAACCGATACATCTATTTTAAAACAAACAAATATTTAACATAAATAGTGCAGTTCACCCGGAGACACGCATCCGTCGTGATGATCCATGCATCCAAACGTCTGCCTGGAGCAGACGACGCATCCACACAAGCGATTGTTTAAATTAAGGCTGTACGCTGTTAACACAATTCGATTTTCACTGAAGCACCGAACGGTACCGCACCATTTTCCGCTAAAATTGTTTTCCCATCGATACTGTGCGACAAAATAAACGCAGGAATCTACACCGTGGAGAGTACAGTGTTGGGGAGAGCCTACGGGGCGGCCATGCTTCTATCCCCGCTTTGATGATGATGATAGCGCGACAGTAGCGTCACCTCTAGGTCGATCTCGAGGCCAATATCTTATCTTGTGAGAAAAAAAAATGGTGTTGTGTATATGTTTATAGACGCTTTACACACGCGCCAGAATACAGCCGCCATTGCTGACCTTCTCTTGTTTTACCGAGATACCGAGCCACTGAAATTGGTGTGGACGAGCCTCCACAAAGGCCAATGCTGGGGAGAAATACAGAATAAAATATAAAATGGCAATAACCTGGCCTGCTATGGTAATAATGAAGTGAAGTAAACGGAATAAGAGGAAACAAAAACTGAAGGTCAGTTATGGCGGCGCCCATGCACAGCTGCTGCAAAGCGTCTATACAGACGGAAGTTAGTCAGCCAAATGGGCGTCTGGTATCTCAGCTGCAGATGAGAAATTTAGCCAGTGCAGTACAACTGCTAGGCTGGGGTCACGCAGTTGTGATTCACGACTGCACGCCGGTACGGTGCTCATCCAGATCGAAACAGGCGTGAGTGGGGATTAAACCCAGAATCCCCGGAATTCTGAAGCGCGAGCTTCCGCTCCACGCGCTCCGATGCTGCGGTGCTCTAACACAATCGGCCACCGATCCCCTTATCTTGTGGGAGCGAATCGCCCCTTTTTTCAATATAATAACGTTACTGAACATGCTTTGCGTACGGGCACCTTCAGACCAAAAGTATTTCATCGTCTTCCATGCTGATTAAATTGCTGTCAGTTGCGGGTAAATGCTTGTTTGACTTGTATATTCCTTTCTTATGGACATATAATTTTTTTATATCCGATACAACACCACCGTGTCTAAATTAATTATCAGTCTTTCGCTGGGGACGGTGACAGATTACCTTCATAAGTTTACTTTTTTTTTTTGTTGCTGTTATTGTTTTCTGGGATTTAAAAAAGTATATTTATTAGCTTGGAACCATAGCGCCACTGATAGGGTGCCTTCATGCGCGTTTTGCTTAGGGTGGTGTCATTCGACCATTTTGTTCCGACCAATTATTTTTCTTTTTTTTTTTTTGTTCTAAGGCGCGTGAAATATCATCTTCCTGGACGTGCTCTTGGCGTTTATTGTGCTGGGATGACATTTCATTTCGGCGATTTATTTGTATTTTTCTTGCCAGCGTGCTGTCGGTATCGGGTACTACAAATGATGTCACCACTCTAAACATTTCATTTATTCATTTATTTGTTTCCCTCAAAGCGCCCGGAGGCATTACATGAGGGGGGGAGAGACAAAAGAAAAAGTTCGTCGCAAAAACAGGAAAACACTAACATTGAAAACAGCACGTGAAAACAGCACGCGACAGATCGCGCACACATACACAGCATACAATATACACAAACAGCTACACACCAGAGAGCGTATAAAATTAAACTGACTTAAATAATTCTTCACATACACTCCTAAACTGTGCACAGTCCGAGATATCAACCACACTTTCAGGGAGGTCATTCCATTCATGGATAGCCAAGATCAAGGGCGACTCTGAAAAATGCTTAGTGCGACATAAGGGTAGCCTAATTTTATGACGGTGATCATGCCGAGGAAAAATCCTATGGGGCTGAAGTAAAAATTGACTTTTTAGGTCAGCGTTGTAATAATACACGCGATGAAGAAAAGTCAGTCGTGACACTTTGCGTCTATTACATAAAGGAACAAGGTCAGCTCTTGTTTTTAGTGCTGTCACACTAGACGTAAAGGAATAATCTCTAAAAATAAAACGTACGGCTCTATTCTGAACAGACTCTATTTTTTTAATTAAATAATCTTGCCATGGGTTCCAAATAATACTCGCATATTCTAGTTTTGAAAGAATAAAAGATTTGTAAGCTAACAATCGAACGTCACTTGGTGCTAAGAACAAGTTCCTCCTAAGGTACCCGAGAGATCGATTCGCTTTGCTCACAATATGATCAATATGCATTTTCCAGTCGAGATTCTCCGTTAGAAATACTCCGAGGTATTTGTAATGAGTTACCTTTTCAAGAATTGCACCATTAACTTTATAATCAAAAGCAGACTTAGACTTAATTGTAGCAAAAGTAAGAAGCTTGGTCTTTGTAATATTGATATCCATTTGCCATTTAACGCACCATAAAGATAGCGAATCAAGGTCACGCTGGAGGGCCAAGCTATCTTCTTTCGTGACAATGCGCCTATATATTACGCAGTCGTCAGCGTATAGCCGAATGTTGGAACAAATTAAGTTGGGTAGATCATTAATGTAAATTAAAAAGAGAAGAGGGCCGAGGACGGAGCCTTGCGGGACACCGGATTTTACTGAAATACTTCGAGATGAGTCGTTATTGATCGAGACTGATTGAGTTCTTTCAGAAAGGAATTCTTTGATCCAGTTTACAAGACACTGATGCATATTAAGTGATTCAAGTTTACTTATCAAACGCTGGTGCGGGACCCGATCAAACGCTTTCGAAAAATCGATAAAGATAGCGTCGGTTTGCGTTCGTGAATGAATGTTGTCATAAATATCAGTGATAAATTCAAATAACTGAGTTTCACACGACTTCTCTTTACGGAAGCCGTGTTGGTTAGGAAAAAAGAAATTAATTTCTGTAAGGTAATTCACAATATGGCTCTAGATCACATGTTCCAGAAGTTTACAGGGTATGCTAGTTAGGGAAATGGGACGGTAGTTATTAGCGGACGTAGCATCACCAGATTTAAAAATAGGGGTAACTTTTTGCATGTTTCCAGTCCTTAGGTAAGTATCCTTGGTCCAGACTTTGTTGAAATAAAAGTTGCAGAAGAATACTTGAGACCGGCAGCGCGAGTTTGAGCAGTTTAGACGTAATTCCGTCACTACCCGGGCTAGTTGAATTGGAAAGATTGAGGATAAGCTGCCTTATCCCATCAGAATCAACGGAGATTCGATCAAGGAAAGAATTATTATAAATGTTATCACAGGTAGGTAAAGGAAATGACTCATCAGTGAAAACCCCCCAAAGAATTGATTAAAAGTAATCGCACTTTCTAGATCGGACAACGTATCCCCATGGATGTTAAAAAGACCGCTCGGGGCATTTTGACTTTTCGGAGGGCTAATGATTTTCCAAAATTTTTTAGGATTTGAACTTAGTAGTTGTCTAAGAGTGCCACCAAAGAAACGTTGTTTGGCATCTTCAACTGCCTGCTTACAGAGATTAGAATGGTTTAAATATTTGTCCCAAGAGGTCGTACTGTTATGCTTCTTTGCACTTGAAAAAAGTCGCTTTTTTGGTGTTAAGGAGGCCTTTTAGATACCTCGAGAACCATGGCTTTTGTGTATTGGATGGAATTTTGATTTTAGGCACAAATAGATTCATAAGCTCTAAAAGCCTGTCCTTGATTAGAGTCCAGTTATCTTCTACTGACCTGAGACTGAAAGAATCCTGAAAATCGATAAGGAATGACTCGAGTGCCGAAGCAATCTCCGATAGGTTTGCCCTGGCATAATCAAAAATGACTTTATGTTCGCAACGCTTTTCGTGAACAGCAATGTTAGCGTCGATCACCACCATTCGGTGATCACTGATAGCGTCAACAGTATTTACAGATAGAATTAACTCCGGAATAGACGTAAAAAATAAATCAAGAATCGCATTTTCACGCGTAGGCACCAGCACAACCTGGTCAAGAGAACAAGATTTACAGATATCAATGAAGTCTCTACACTGCGAAGTACTTCCGCAACTACTCTCAGGCACACAATCAATCCAGTCAATCCCGGGATAATTGAAATCCCCACCAAGAAATACAGGACACTGCGGGTAACGTAGTGTAACAAAATTCAAAATTTTATACAGTTCCTGGTGAAACACAGCTTGCGAGTCTGGAGGCCTATAAACACTCCAACTAAAATATGAGAAAATGCATACTTAACTCGGACAAAGCATACCTCAATATCGGTATCTAGGTCCACAACTACTGAGGAGAAACAGTTTTGGATTGCAACAAGAACACCACCTCCCCTAGACAATGAACGATCTTTTCTATGGATGGTAAAATCACTGTGAATTAAAAGTTCTTCATTAGGTATATTACTAGATAGCCATGTTTCGCTTCCCAAAATGACGTGGGGACGGCATACTTCAATAGTGCTACTCAACTCATCTTGTTTTGACAACAAGCTTCTAAAATTAGCAACAAGGAAAGTTAACTGATTGACCTCACTTTCTGTGGTAGACCGTCATTCTCGTTCTTGAGAGATTGGAAGCTCAGGGTTGGAGGGAGCGTTTTGCAATTCAACCACCTGGTTCAAAGTGGAGTCGTAAAAAAACACTTTGTCGTCGATGAACAGTTTGTCGAAACCAAATCGAACTTTTTTCTGCGCATCACGATGCGGTTTTCCAAATTCTCTGAGTTTCCTACGAGCCTCCTGAATATGTGGCGAGAAATCTTCGTCAATCCATACTTTTAAGGATGGAACATTCCTTAAGGCCGGGGCCTTACTAAGCACTTCTTATTTTTTCTTAAAACTTTGGAACTTAACAACAATCATACGGTGAAACCTTTCACGTTTCCTACCTATACGATGTGCCCTTTCAATTTCACCCGGGTCAACGTTTAGGTGAGTTTTAACAAAGTCTATCACTATCTGTTCAGTACGA
Source organism: Ixodes persulcatus (assembly GCA_013358835.2). Lineage (NCBI taxonomy): Eukaryota > Metazoa > Arthropoda > Arachnida > Ixodida > Ixodidae > Ixodes > Ixodes persulcatus. The sequence continues at coordinate 522,807 of JABSTQ010011474.1, read as the reverse complement.
TTCCAAGTCTCACCGTGTTCCTCCGGAATTCCTTTGAAGATAAGATTATTTCGTCGAGAGCGATTATCCAAAGCATCTACGTGCCGCGCTACCGCGTCAACATTATCACAGGTTAGAGATAATTTCCGTAAATTGCTTTCCAGTGAGCTTATATCCTGTTTCATTGAAATCACATCCTTCTGGCAGCTCGATTGAGCGTCCACTTTTTTTTCAAGTTCCGTCACCCTTCCTCTTAGGCTCGAAATGCCGGCCTGAATAGCATTTAATTTGTCCGTATTTTTTTTCTGATAGCTTTCGGTATTCTGCAGAAGCCTGTCTAGGGTGGTCTGGAGCTTTTCGAGCTGCGTGGGATCGGTTTTAGGTCCAAGATTAGTCTCGACATCACCCGCAAGAATGAGTAGAGCGCACACGCACACTGAGACGAATACCAGGCGGAACTTTGGCAGAGGCAAGTTCAGAGTGGGTAACAACAATCGATGACGTCATTTAGTGGAGCGAGATCGAAAAAAACGTCCGATGCGAGCACGATAGGCAGCAAGGCAGAAGGGCATTGAGGCACCCTTCTGATAGTATTTGAGTACACACTCTAGTTCAGCACCTACCCTGAACTGTCGTGATTTTAAGGAGGGAACGAAAATGAAAAGAATGACATGGACCGGAAGGGAGAAACAGAGAAAGTCGAGTTCAAACGAATACGACACTCTTAAAAATACCGATGAGTCAACTTTACCGCAAATCACCTTGGGAAAAGATCTCCTCAACCTACGACAACAACTAGGCTAATGGCGGCACCATGCTTGACCTATCGATAAACACTGCTTTGCGACATTATAAGCCTGACATCTTCACGTGAGACGTCATGGTTGGTATCACGTTACAGACTTTATTCTTGTAAGTCTAAACATATTGTCCGTATTGTCACTCACCGAGATCTCTCCATACATCGCAGTGATCAGGGAGCTTTCGCAGATCGTTTTCGCCGTCCCGCAGCGCTCTCCGCAACCCGCTACGATACCCGGAACTCTACAGTCAAGGCCATCGGCGCGCACGCGCAGTAGCGACGTCTAGGGAGTTTTCGTAGATCGCTTTCGCCGTCCCGCAACGCTGTCCGCAACACGCTACGCTACCCGGAACTCTACAGTCAAGGCCATCGACGCGCGCAGGCGCATTAACGGCTTCTTCGTTGCGGAGGGCTTAGCGGAGGGGGAAACGCGGTCTAGGAAAATTCTCTATTAGGGAGTTTTCGTAGATCGCTTTCGCCGTCCCGCAACGCTGCCCGCAACACGCTACGCTACCCGGAACTCTACAGTCAAGGCCATCGGCGCGCAGGCGCATTAACGGCTTCTTCGTTGCGGAGGGCTTAGCGGAGGGGAAAACGCGGTCTAGGAAAATCCCCTATTAGGAAGTTTTCGTAGATCGCTTTCGCCGTCCCGCAACACTGTCCGCAACACGCTACGCTACCCGGAACTCTACAGTCAAGGCCATCGGCGCGCTGGCGCATTAGCGGCTTCTTCGTTGCGGAGGGCTTAGCGGAGGGGGAAACGCGGTCTAGGAAAATTCCCTATTAGGGAGTTTTCGTAGATCGCTTTCGCCGTCCCGCAAAGCTGTCCGCAACACGCTACGCTACCCGGAACTCTACAGTCAAGGCCATCGGCGCGCAGGCGCATTAGCGGCTTCTTCGTTGCGGAGGGCTTAGCGGAGGGGGAAACGCGGTCTAGGAAAATTTCCTATTAGGGAGTTTTCGTAGATGGCTTTCGCCGTCCCGCAACGCTGTCCGCAACACGCTACGCTACCCGGAACTCTACACTCAAGACCATCGGCGCGCAGGCGCATTAGCGGCTTCTTCGTTGCGGAGGGCTTAGCGGAGGGGGAAACGCGGTCTAGGAAAATTTCCTATTAGGGAGTTTTCGTAGATCGCTTTCGCCGTACCGCAACGCTGTCCGCAACACGCTACGCTACCCGGAACTCTACAGTCAAGGCCATTGGCGCGCAGGCGCATTAGCGGCTTCTTCGTTGCAGAGGGCTTAGCGGAGGGGGAAAGGCGGTCCACGAAAACTCCCTATTAGGGAGTTTTCGTAGATCGTTTTCGCCGTTCCGCAACGCTCTCCGCAACCCGCTACGCTACCCGGAACTCTACAGTCAAGGCCATCGGCGCGCAGGCGCAGTAGCGGCTTCTTCGTTGTGGAGGGCTTAGCGGAGGAGGAAACGCGGTCTACGAAAACTCCCTTTTGTGTGTCCGAGTGTTCTGCGTGAAAGTGGAAATCGAAAGAGACGGATGCCCAGATTAGCCTCGTCAATATTTAGACGCGCGCGAGAGACGAGGGTATAGGCGCCGTTTTTAGATCACGTGACGATCGCTTTGCAGCGACCGGTATGCTAGGCTGTGAAGAGCGTCAGATTGGCTTATCTTACCCGGCGGACCTGCACTCTGACTCCCTCGTCGAGGCTCGCTCGTCGATATTGAACCTATGTGCACTGTCGGGCCGTGCGCTCGCTGGTCGCCCGCGATGTCGCTCTCACGAAGTTTGTGATTCCTTCGCTCGAGCAGTCTTCTTGGTGCGACTACAAATTGGTATGTATTACGGCGGGCAATTTTATTATTATTATTATTATTATTATTATTATTATTATTATTATTATTATTATTATTATTATTGACGGAGGTGGTAGCTACTAAACACACCGTACTTGAGCAACTTGCAGAATTTATATTTAGTGTCCATTATGTTGTGTTTTGTTATCAAGGCTAGCGTATACCTTCCACCATATACTCCGTTCAGCCATAAGCTGAGACTGCAGCCAATGCTACAAGGGTGAGAGCACGAGATCGGGGCTCTGCAACGTTCTTCCCCAAAAGGAACACTCGCGCTAGGAAGGCACGTCTCCAAGCCAGGAGCGCGGGCTACCTGTAGCTTTGCCTCCCTTTCACAGCGATGCATTCTGGCACTTCAGCGAGAGCACGTGGCTTTGTATTGCCTCTCATTTGCACGCGCTCTCGTACAAAATAGACAACAAAAAGACGTTAAACGAAGCCACGCGCTCGCAGAAGTAGCTTTGACAGCGTTGAATCACTGCGGAAGCTAGACTATACTTCGTCTCACCCTAGCATGGACTAACCGCGAAGGCTGTGCTAGCGCGAGCGGCCAGCCTTGACTGCCTTGACTAGAGCACTTGCTGCACGAGCGCTCGTGCAGCCGCCGCGGCTTCATTCAAAGCGACTAGCTCGCACTTTTAGCACGCGCGGCTAACAATAGTCTATACTAAGGTGAGACGAAGTATAGCCTAAAGTCTTTCGGCTAGCCTTGACAACGTGGCACGAGCTAGTTGTTGCCGAATATGATGATGATGATGAGGATGCGGCTTGTTCCCTTTGAAACGGGCGAGCGCGAACTAAGTTCGTGCCCAAGCCTGGAAGCGAGGAGATCTTAATGCCCCCAGAGGTGGACCTTATTCCACCAATCTTCAAGTCGTCGTTTAGTGGCCACTACAAGCCTGTGCCGGCCGCTAGAAGGCCCCTTTACCTGCGTAGCTGCAGAGCTTTGTGCATCAGAGGAGTCTGCTTGGTTGTGCCCGATTTCAGTAATTGTGAAGCCCAACGCCTCAGCGAGCACTAAGGGGCTCTGCAGGCGTGGTCACCGGGACGGCTGAAGTCCCGCACAATCTAGCACAACATGCTCCACCGTTTCATCGTAGCCTCCGCAGACCCGACATGCGCTCGAGGTCACCGTAGCATCAAACCGGCGCGCGCCTCAGGCAACAAGCGGCTGCCCAGGCTGCTGTCGTACAGCAGTGCTTCCGATGCGATGGTTGTTTTGTGGGTCAGGTACACTTGGAGCGTCGACTTTGTTTGTGCGTCTCGGAGCCATTGTTGGGCCTCGTTGTCACGGACTTTCTTCTTAACCTCTGACGCCCATTCCCTTTCTGATGACGCTTCAACGGGGTCAGAAAAAAAGCCATACTTGTGCTCAAGTTGATGAAGGCGCTTCTGCCAGCGTGTCCGCAGCCCCGTCAGGTGAGTGTACATAAACAACCTCCTGGCCCACCTGCAAATGTCCATATGGCGAAGACACCCGTAGTAACTATCTTTTCTTTTTTTTTTTTTTGCATTTATACCTATCTCATTGCTGCACGTCAATCTTCTCCGGGCTGCTGTACTTTAATTCTTTTTTTTTTAAATATAGTTTGCTTAATCGCCCCCCCCCCCTTCTTCCCCTTGAGTTAGCATTACGTGGAGCAAAGCATAATCAAGGTGAAGTTTTATCTGCCTTTTTATTATCAGTCATTTAATAAGTATCTCTGACACAGCCGATTAACGGTTTACATTGTTTTAATAATTTCAAGACCCATCGAGTCATACGTGGCTTGCACATGACGTTATTTCCGATGACCTCCAGAGAAGAGGGGAAGAGGGAGCTCCCCTCTTATCAGGATCCTTCTTTGTGCCTCCCGGATTTTCACAGGCGTCGCTATTCTCCTTCCAGAAGATTATAGAAGATTAACCTGTCACTCAAAATTTTTACAAAAGCAGCTTCCCTCTCCTCCTTTTACATGATGTTCAAAAGTATGCGATGTGACGTCAGTGCAAGGAGCCTATAGACCATTCCATTTAGCGCTCTCTGGGCGGCACCATTTTGTTCGACAGCAGCACCCTCTCCATACATCCGGGAAATTCAGCGGGTTCGGCGGGGTAAAACGAGAGCGAGGGCACGCGCCCGACTCCGCTAGCAGACGACAAACCGGGAGGTTGCCGTTCTCCATCTTTGGGCTGTATCGGCGGGCTGTACGGAACATCGAACTCTCGCTCGTGGCTGCCTTTGTGAAGTGGTTCGCGTTCTTAGAATAGTTATATCTACTCCACAATCAGCCTATAGCTCTCTGTTGTTCTATTTCGGTAAATGATCAACTAGCATATCTTTCTTCCGTTACTTAAATAGCAGTTGAGTCAGTCGGCAGTACTACCGTCAACTACTGCGTGTATTGCGGCAGGAGAGCACGTTTTTATTTATCATTTCAGACTTTCACTAATGGTCGCTAAAGGCCTACATCAGTACGAACTTTGTATAGTAAAAAAGCTACAGCAACCGGATTTACTTTTCGCCGGAGAGACCGGCAAATCTGACAGTTTTCCCTATTTTTTTTTTTATTTGCAAGTAGGTAACAGCGCAATTGGACCCTGTTAGTCTTTTTATCTAGCCTAGTATTACACGATAACTGGCATACCAAAATCTGCGCATCTGCGCTTGAAATTTCCAAAATGACGCGATTTTAAACAGAGTTTGCACGCCAGCCGGATGCTAGCTACAGCCCACTCGGCGGAGCAGACGACATGCGGGGTGAGTGGGGGAGGGCATTTTTTTCTCTATTACCTTCTCTGCCATGACCCTAATGGAATGGTCTATACATGGGTTGCACCGACGTCACATCGCATACTTTTGACCACCATGTAAGAGGAGGAGAGGGAAGCTGCCTTTGTAAGTCTTTTCAGTGACGGGTTAATCTTCTATAATCTTCTGGGAGAAGAATAGCGACGCCTGTGCTAATCCGGGAAGCACAAAAGCGGGTCTTGATAAGAGGGGAGCTCCTTCTTGCCCTCGTCTCTGGTGGTCATCGGAGCGCGCTTTGAATGACGTCACTTGCAACCCATGTATATGTATCTGACAAACACAACTACTGCCAGATTAACCCAATTCCATGAAACAATTTTATTATACGTTTTTTTTTTTTTTTTTGCTCATGTATGGAACCAATTTGACGTAATTATATTTTTGTGTGCGGAGATGCTCTTTAACTAATACAGCTTGCTAATTTTATTTTCCCCAGAAGTTGGCGTAGCCGGAGTTCATGAACAAACCTACTTTTTGAGGCGCAGCTAATTCTTTTCATTTATTTATTTTATTATGGCGCGCAGAACTATAAACAGAAAGAAACGTTCAGGCGCACATGAAGCGTGCGCGTGAACATGTCCTTGACAGGCTTGCAATTGCATGTGCTTGCCGCATGTGCAGAGCAGTGTTGTGCCAAATACTCAACAAAAGTATTTAAAGGAGCGGTGCAACGATATTCAATTGGAATGTTTTTCACTTTACACGAGCTTACTGGCTCTAGTGGGACTCAAGGATCGTCGCACGCAACGCCACTGGCCAAGAAACTCCTTCGTTGCGGTGTAATTTCAGAGACAAAAGCGATCATTTTCATTCAATCTCTCCTTTGCAAAATTTGATGACGTAATGTGGGGATCGCAGTACACCCATATGACGATATTTGAATGATGTTCATAGATTGGACCCAAGCATCGCGTGCGAACTCGATTTGGGCTCGTGATAATTACTAGCTCGAGAAGCATTCGGGTAGTGGCCCGTGTCCAATCGCTGCAACGACGACAATAGCCGAGCCATAACAATGTCTGGAACTCAGCGCGTGTCCTGTGCTTTGCCAACCCCAGCGCGTGGCTATGATCAACATTGGCGGCATATAATCGGCTCCAGATCACGTGGCCGCTTGCTCTAGCTGCGAGTTGAGGGAGTGAACGCTGCTCGTTTTTCTTTAATTTTTTTTCTGGGACTTCTATTGCGTGGTGTGAAAAACGAACGCGATTTTCATAGGTCATTAACGTCAGGGATCCGTTCTAAGCGATATTTGCGCAAAGTACAATTATTGTTGCATAGCCCCTTTAAGATAAGATACTAAATTCCCACTTGAAAATGTATTTAGAGCAGTATTCAAGATACTTTTAGTACGAACTATCTTGAGTAGACTCAAAATAATTTGAAAAGTATTCGAAGCAATTTGGCAAGCTTTGCAAGCTAGTAATATAAGAATAAAGTCAGAAAGGTGCTCTCTTTATGAGGACTTATCTAAAAATCACGTTCTTCTGTGGTCTTTATGAATTTCAAGAATCGCCTTAACTGCTGCAATTGAAGTTTACTCTGAAAAAATTGCTAAATAATGCGTGCCGAAATATATTAGGAACAAACAGGACTCGTGTATTGTAGACATGGCACCTGCCGTGCTGTAGTTTGTCGGCAGGCTCGGGTTGTGAGGCATTCCGCAATAAGTTCGTAGTATGCCCAGCCGCTATTCGGGGGACTTGCATATCCATCACAGTCGAACTAGAAGTTGATCAGGCAGCCAGACTTGTTGATGAGTGTACGCGAGTGAACGACGCACGCGTGCACGCTCAGGAGAAACATAGATTCGAGGGTAGCAGCCTCTGTCGTTGATTAAGTGATTATCAACCAAGTGCGACTACCTTGTTACCCCAATCAAAAGCGAGAAGGAGCACCTGTACCTTCAAACTAAAAAAAAAAAGGTAGGAAGGTTAAGAGGGAAACAGAAAACCCAGGAGAGTGTCCACAAAACTGCTTCTGAGCCCCCTTCCCCTGCACTCTTCTGCACCAATTCCAACCATTCTTGACGTACTAAGGTCAAGATGGTTGAGACTCCAGAATTAGAATCCACTAGTTTATAAATGACTCCACCTGGTGGAAAACTGCTTTCGTTGATTTTAAGAACGGAACAATGCGCGCATTTATAAGATGAAAAAAAAAAAAACACGCTTTTGAACGAGTTTTGGAGCAAAAAGCCACAATAGGCACAAAGGAGGCTTTGGAGAAGCCCAGTCTAGGTCTTTGGCCCAAAGAGTGCCTGTGCTCGCATGAAAACTTGTTCGCTCATGTTCATATTGGAAGTTCTTGAACCGGCGATTTTCCAAAATTGTTCATTGTGATCGTAGCGAGCGTTGGCGTCACATTCCTGCGTTGACGGAACTATTCGAGCTCCACACAAAAGGTGGGGTCTAAGTGTAAAATCCGGATGACGTCACCAGCTCTTTACTAGCTCCAAGCGTGCCGTGGCATTCAAAGACAGGTTGAAAAAAAAAGAAAGGCTCGAGGTACACCTACGCACTTCTTATGAGTTGTGAATGCGAAAGCACGCACGCCGCTCTTCGCTCCGTTCTTTAATCTGCGGCGTACAACGCGCTGACCTTGGACGTGGAGCGGTGGAGCCGCTGCCTCGCGTTCACGCAGGGCCATCGGCTGAGCATTTCGTTCAAACTGTCGTGTGCCTTGCGGCGCGAGGAAGGAACAGGCAGCAACGTAGTTCCCAACATAACGAACCCCTTGGTTTATTCCATGCGCCGAATATATTGCCACGCGCCGTACAACCGATAAGAGGCGAGCGAACGCGGTGATCAGTGATAACACAACAGTGTGATAACACAATCAGGATGACACTACACAAACGGACGCCAGCGGCCAATGGGAGCCTCGTCGACGCGCGCCAGCCAATGAGACTGAAGTGTAAAAGGTGCCACTGGCGAAGCTGATGACGTCGGCTCGCTCCATCAAACAGCTAATGCTTTCGCATTAAAAAAAAAAAAAAAATTGGACGAGAGGACAAGAGGACAAGACTACACATAGAGGCGGGCGTATTTGGGGCAATCTTGGGGCTATCCATTTGGTCTCTTATTTGCATATAGAGACTGCATTTTGCTCGTGCCTTGGTTCCTGTCCTTTGTTTGGTTGCCTGGCTCCAAGTTGGCAATCGGTTCAGCTTTTCCCTGGAGCCTGACAATCCGTAGATTGTTCCGGCGAAAAGATTTTTTCCCAAGGTTGCAAAGTGTATTTGAGATACTGAGTACAAGATAGTGAGAAATGAAACTGAGATAGAGTAGGAAATACTCATGCATTTTCAAAATACCAAAATACTACGAAAAGTATTTAAAATACAGTATCTTGAGTAGAAACTTTAAGATAGGCACAAGTCTGGTGCAGAGACATGGCGGCGGCCAGATTCCCTGCTTGCAATCGTCTATTGATAAACCCGCACGCAATATTGATGAAGTTATCATTTCCTGTTGAAATCTCAAGCTGCTCGGCTGTAAATAGCGCTGACAACTCAAATAAAATTGGAAGACGTTAAAACATGCAATTTCCTGAACTAAAAAAAAAATATCGAAAAACTGATTTTTGTAACGAAAAGACGCCATCGGGCATCAGAAGCAACCAGAGTGCGTTTGTTTTATGTTTAATCACTCATATGGCGCCACTATCGGTGACATAAGTAAACGAGAACACGTCCTTTGTTTTTGTGTGAACGTGATATTGTAATCAAGAGGGACTCCACCTAAAAGATGCAGCAGAAAACACAGGTACCTTATCCGCTTTTGCTGTCTAAATGCGTCCCCTCCTGAGTTAAATCAGTTTTTCACTTTAACATTTTACTAAAGACAACCGTGATATTTAAAGCTTTCGCATCTTGTTCCAAAAGATAGCGTTACATTCTAAAGAGCTCGACATTTTTGGCAGCGCGTAATTTAATATCGCAATAATATTTGAATCTTCTCGACAGGTATTAAGTACACTCCTAATGGGTTTCTCCACAAAAAGTGATAGCATTATGCAAAAAAAAAAGAAAAAGAAAAGAAGATTGGATTGCATCTACCGGCTAATAGCTATGCCACATTCAATTCAATAAGTGATCTCTGTACCGTGCAAGAAACAAATTGCTCATTTGAGCCAAGTTTCGATCATCTGAATTCAGGATTGTTTTTTGTCGAACATAGCATTTCTCTTAGTTCAAAGACGAATAACTAAGTTAGTTGCATGTGGTAGGAAAAATATAAAAAAGAACCTTGCGGAATCCTATCTCAGGCCCTGAACTATGTAGCTATAGGTGTCAAAAATAGCGTAGCTACCGCGGTGCTGCAGCCCCGTACTGCTGTGAGAGCACGCGTCGTCTTGCGTCTCATTCGCACGCGCTTGAGCAAGTTTGATAACGGTGGAGCACTGTAGAAGCTACGCTAGCTTTATCAACGTAGCACACAGTAGTTGACGCCGAATAGAGCTACATCGGCTGCCATACTGAAGCGCTCAGGAGGTCCCCCTTACAGTCCTACAACACATTTCAGTGAGTGAGCAGCCGACTCGTGTCGCTGGCTGCAGCATGTCCAACTCAGAGGACTCCGAGAGGAAGCCCATCCGCACACACGTCCAAGACTTCCTCTGCGGCGTCGGTTCGTGGCGACCGAGATGGCTGCAGAACTTCGCCTCGCCGCACTCCCTGTTCGTCTTCTTCAACTTTCTGGGCATCAGCCAGGGCGCCTACAAGTCGTACACCGTGGGCACGCTGTCGACCCTGGAGCGGCGCTTCGGCCTCTCGACGGGCTCCATCGCCGTCATCCTGGTGGCGGAAAGCATCAGCCCGGTCTTCCTAGACGTCTTCATGGGCTACGTCGCCGGCTGGATGAGCCGACCCAAGATGCTGTCCCTCGGCATGATGGTCGTGTCCGCCAGCTCCATCCTGGTGACGCTGCCCTACGCGATGTACGGCCCCGCGACGACACTTCTCTCCAAGGGCGTCGACGGCTTCGAGGACGCCGGCAAGCTGGAGTTCTGTGGAAGTCGGCCGCCGGACCTGCCGTGCTCCGCGAATGATCCCACGGGTGTGACCACCTCTCTACCGTTCGTCATCTTGTTCGTCGCGTCGTTCATGAACGGCATCGGACAGAGTGTCCTACACGTGGCCGGAAATTCCTACATGGATGACAGCATTAAGAAGAAGAACTCGCCGATGTACTTTGGTAAGAGCTCGGTTGTTTCCTTTCCCTCTCACAGGCGATGCGAACTATAAGCATGTAGATACCCCGGTGGAAAATACGAGCTGAAACACCCGATCCGACCTTTTTCTGCGTCTGTGGTTCCCGCAAGCTCTATTATTTTTCCATTTGTCAGAGTCCGAAGCATGCGAGCTCAACTTCGCGTTCCATCCCTTGTTCGAAGCACAGCTCTCACAGAACGGCATGTGCGCCAAACAAGCATGAAGGAATGCCTCAGCTCATATTGTCCGCGGTAGTACACCCCACAGCGATGCATAGGAAATGTCAATCACTGAACCTCATTTCTTCAGGTCAACCAAATAGAAGCAACACCGAAATCATAATGCAGTGATTGTGCAGTCTCAGTGGCAGAAAGGTCACCGGGGGGGGGGGGGGGGGGGGGGGGGGCGATTACCGTTGCATCATGGGACAGATTATCCCTGTTACTGGCTAAGACGATTATACAAAGACTAATGATGGGTGCTTCGAGTGCACCGTGGTGCAGTATGCATTCAGGGGTTTCTGAAAACCTGTGCTGCTATCTTTTTTTTTTTTTTTTTTCCTGAGCAGCAGAAGCCGTTTCCTTTAAAACTATCTACTGGAGACTTTTTTTTTTTTTTTGCAAAGCATCTAGGAAGCTATCGACTGCGATTTCTCTGACAAAATGGGTTTTCCCTACAAAAATGAAGTCGGCATTGTAACATCGAACATAGCGTTCTGTCTTTCATGCTGATAACATTTGCATGCCCAGTTCACACCGCATATTTCGTTTTTTCCAAGGTGAGGACTCTATTTTTTTATTATTTTTTTTTTTTTTTTTTTTTTTATATGAGCGAGATCACCCCGTTCCCCGTACAAAGACGTTATTGGCCCTTCGAGTGTCATGCATGCGGGAGAGTTGATGCCCGGGAATTGTTTCTGGAGTGTGTTTCTCTCGGCTATCGCGGCCATATGCCGCACTATCTTTCGTACACGCGTTAAGCCTCGCATGTCACAAAGTTTCCTCCCGTTTTACCTTTCTTTGTTTTTGCGGCTCCTCTGTACGTGCCGCGATGGGAGTTTTTATCGCGTCCAGCTGTCGAGGAGAAAACTGATAAGGTTGTGCATGGTAGGACCGTATCTGGGTGAACGGGAAGGCCAAATTAGATTGTCGTAACAATGGACCCTATTCAAAAGCTGAGTGATCGAAATGCTTTGTTTCCAGTGAGCAGTTGCGGAAACAGACGCCACTTTCTTAAGCAGTGTCATTCGCCACGGCAACTTTCCCAACACAGCGTACGGTACACCATTTGTACAAACACAACATTAGCGGCTTTTTTTTTCAAACTTGTTTATCCGTCTAGATTTTTCTTAACATAGGCCAGTATCGAACGCTAAATTTTAGCACCTAAAGGGGTGACCATATACGGCGAGCAAGTGTTCTAATATGCGTCTTCAGCGCACTGGGACGCAAAGATGGGCACGCCAATTAAAACAAAAAACAGTGCAAGGAAAACAAGATTTAAAGGTAACAAATAGGACACGAATAGTTTTTTTTTTTTTTAATTTTCTCTTTATATTTTTGGGCAATATTTACGCCGCTAGGCGCTATTTAGGTGCAGAATGTGGAGGTCGCAGCCCGCTAAGCCCCGCCCCGTGCTTACAAGTGCTTACATCCCTCATTAGCTGGAGAGAGGATTGACGTGTGAAAGGTTGGTTGTAAATTTGTATCTCCATGCCGAATAGTATTTTAAACGAGAATTTTTTTCTTTTTTATGTTTGAGAAGCAAATAATTAAGATATAGTCATTATTGTTTTCAAATGTATTCTGAGGTTGCTTCTCCCGCTCTGGTTTCAAAAGTTCACAAACATGGCGGCCGGCGTCTGCGGAGTGCTGAACGAGCGAAGTTCGTTGAGTTCGTCAATTTTTATGAGTTCGAGTGGTTTTGAGTTCACAGAGGTGTGTAGAGGAAGACCTCCTCAACCGGCGTAGTTCGCAACAAACAACTGCCTGAAGTACGTGCTTTCGGAAGCGCTGTGCGGATGCTTTTTCTCGTAGCGGGACTGGCCTAAGATTATACCCTATTTCATCTTATGATGTACCGCTGGAAAGGCTACAAGCGCGAGCTCCTTGCTCTAGGGCACATCTTGATCCACTCTATATGGCAGCGTAGCTGCCAGAGTAGCGACACGACGCAAAATTATCTAGATGCACGACGTCAGAAGCGCCTATAGTGATCTCCATTTTGGGCCTGGGAGGTTGCCATGGCAACCGTACTGCTAGCGACGCCGGGTGGCAACCTTTATCTAGTTAATATCTCCATTCGTTAATTGAAAAGTGGTAAAAAGACCTAAAAGACGCTTTGCATGTCGGTACGGCACGGGCCTCTGGAGGGGCGGTGCCTGTTTCTTCTGTGAAGTGAGACGATTTGCAGACCGGGGACTGTTGGGTGACGAGAGCTGCTAAGTATCGTAGGTGCACGGACAAGGCGAGTGGTTTTCCACGCCGCCGGGATGGCGGCCGCTTCGTGGGACGAACGCACTGTCCTTGTACTTTCGGACTTCGCTCCTATGGAACAAAATCCGATTACGCCGGCCACGACAGGACGATTGCCTTGGGACCTGACTGCTGCTCGACTGCCCCATAGTAAGAGAATGTATGCTTAGCACCATACTTCTTCAAGACCCAATTATTCATTCAAGATGAGATTATCTCACCAACTGGCGAGGAGCGACGTCGACGACGGTATCACCCTCGTTTTTGGCGATGAACAGTCGACGGGGTTTAAACCAAGAAGGACAGCACGGGGGTCTACACAGGATTATTAACGTCATTAAAAGAGACGGACGCCGGACATGAGGTGTTCTTGCCGACAGGCCAAGTGGTCGTCCGGAAGTTTACCGGCATGCAAAAAGTCAATATTTTTTATCTGGTGTAGCACGCATAAACGTGTTAAGGGGCCATGAAATGATTTTTTAACTTCTTCTTCCTTAGCTTTAATCGTCAACTCAAAAGAGAACAGTGGAATCACGCGGTCGAGACATGCTAGGGCACCGGTGCGATGACCGCAAGCTTCCACCGTGCTTTTTAAGCACACCATAGAACTTGGCATTCGCAAGTGCACTCAAGTGCACTCATTGGCCACGAACGCGAATTCAAATATTTGTCGACGAATTGATTGTTGACGAGCGCATACGTCCGAGTGACGCAGTTTTCGTGTCAAATGCGTGAGCTGGGGTCGGCTGACGTCATTTTGGCTTTTGTAGGCATTGCAAAGAGGATATTTAGAACCATACACACATGATAACATCATAGCACACGGACATTAACGAGCACAAAACGGGCCCAGCTACAAAAAATAAATATTACACTCGTGAAAAATAATTGTCTGTAACTTGTTAATTACAAAGACGAACACACCTCTGAGCATATAAGTTTAATAGTATGTGTTGATGCATTGTTACAGCTTGTCACTTGAAAAAAACAAACCAAAAAACAATGCAATCGAGTGCAAGCTATTGCAACGAAAGCACGTTTATCAAGTCTTCAAAACTGTCAATTCGTAAAATCGTCGATTAGTACAAATGGTTAAAGATCGCAGGCGCTTCCTCGCTTGAACTTGCTGTGATTATTCGGTGACCCAGGGCTGAAACAACTTCCCCTAGGCCCTACACACGACGTATACCTTTCGTTTCGATTCTCAGAAATTCCAACATTCAAAGGAAGCTAGAAAATGCGAAAATGTTACCCTAAAAGCTATATCATAAAATCGTTGATTAGTACAAAACGTAAAGATCGCAGGAGCTTCCTCGCTAAAGGTTTCTGTGATTACGCGGTTACCTGGAGCAGAAACAACTTCCCCAAGGTCCAACATGCGACGCATACAATTCGCATCGATTCTCAGGCATTCCAACGTTCAAACAAGGCTAGGAGTATGCGAAAATTGCATGCAAAAAGTCTTATCGATCCTTGAACACATCCAGGAATCCGAGCACCGCTACGGCGATATGACTGATGCTGTCGCACAGGTGCTAATATCCAGAGCGATCTTGCACAGAAAAGGTATAAAGTCTAATTCTTTCAGATTTTCACGCCATACCTGTGTCAGAGAGCACGAAGAAGTCCGAAATCGTCGGCAAGCAGCGGCACATGACGACTACCGCGCACCGAACAAACTCGTATCCACCAGCTCTGGGCGCTGCCATCTTACCGGTGACATCGCGGCTTTTGCGAGGTCACGTGACGAGCAGTCATTCGGTTGCTAAGGAAACCGAGCCAGGTCAGCTCGTTGCTATGGTACCGCGTGTGACCACTCACGGTGAGAGGCGGCACAGGGAAAAGCGTGGCGCTACCCTGGCAGCTACGCTGCCTTATAGAGTTGCTCTAGGCACATCTCGGCCGCACAAGCTCTCGTGATGGTGAACCGAAATTTGGATTTCAAAAAAACAATGCAGGAAATGTAGGCGGGACGCTACAATCCCTACAACACTACTCGTAAGGCGATATCTCGAATGGACAGCCGTATTTTTGGAAAAAGAGGTCGAGATTGAACCAGGCCGACGAGGCGCTTGACGTAAAGATACCTCGTTTCCTCCTCTCTTCGCTTTGCACCCTCAAAGGCGGCGAGGCGGAGAAGACGCGAGGCCGTTCCCTCTCCTCGAAGAAACATGACGTGAACATTTCTTTCAAATGCGCCTCCTTTTGTTAAAAAATAAGGTCATCCGTTCGAGATATCGCTGTATGAGTGATGTTTTGGTATTTGTAGCATCCCGTTGCACGCTTTTGCCGCGTGTTTTGTGAAATCCAGATTTCGGCTCAGCATCCCTTTAAAGGCGCTTAGAACGGATCCCTGACGTTAATGACTTATGAAACACGCGTTCGTTTTTCACCCCACGCAATAAAAGTCCCAGTAAAAATTAAACAAAAACGAGCACCGTTCACCCCTTCAACTCGCAGCCAGAACAAGCGGCCACGTGATCTGGAGCCGATTGTATGCCGCCAAAGTTGATCATAGCCACGCGCTGTTGTTGGCAAAGCACAGGACACGCGCTGAGTTCCAGACATTGTTATGGCTCGGCTATTGTCGTCGTTGCAGCGATTGGACACGGGCCACTACCCGAATGCTTCTCGAGCTAGTAATTATCACGAGCCCAAATCGAGTGCCCACGCAATGCTCGGGTTCACTCCATGAACAGCATTCAAATATCGTCATATGGGTGTACTGCGATCCCCACTTTACGTCATCAAATTTTGCAAAGGAGAGATTGAATGAAAATGATCGCTTTTGTCTCTGAAATTACACCCCAACAAGGAGTTTCTTGGCCAGTGGCGTTAAAGGACCGGTGCAACGATATTCAATTGGAATGTTTTTCACTTTACACGAGCTTACTGGCACACCTGGGACTCAAGGATATTCACACGCAGCGCCACTGGCCAAGAAACTCCTTTGTTGCAGTGTAATTTCAAGGACAAAAGCGATCATTTCCATTCAATCTCTCCTTTGCAAAATTTGATGACGTAACGTGGGGATCGCAGTACACCCATATGACGATATTTGAATGCGGTTCATAGATTGGACCCGAGCATTGCGTGGGAACTCGATTTGGGCTCGTGATAATTACTAGCTGGAGAAGCATTCGGGTAGTGGCCCGTTTCCAATCGCTGCAACGACGACAATAGCCGAGCCATAACAATGTCAGAACTCAACGCGTGTCCAGTGCTTTGCCAACCCCAGCGCGTGGCTATGATCAACAGTGGCGGCTTATAATCGGCTCCAGATCACGTGGCCGCTTGTTCTGGCTGCGAGTTGAGGGCGTGAACGCTGCTCGTTGTTTTTTAATTTTTTTCTGGGACTTCTAATGCGTCGGGTGAAAAACGAAGGCGTGTTTCATAGGTCATTAACGTCAGGGATCCGTTCTAAGCGGTATTTGCGCAAAGTAAAAAAATTGTTGCATAGCCCCTTTAAGGGCAGCTGCTAACGCTCTGAGCTTACGCTTCTATATTCGGTTTCCACTCAAATATGTACCTTAGGAAAGGCTACAATCGCGAGCTCCTTGCTCTAGAGCACATCTCGGCCACAAGCTCTCGTGCGTTAAGGGCAGCTGCCACGCTGTAGCTCGCGCTTCTAGGACTTCGCTGCGGTACACATAAGTGAAACGAAGTTATAAGCCTTCGCTGCGGTCAACATATTGTGAAACGGAGTGTAGCGTCCATATCAACATTTTGAATCATCTGTTTTTGTTTGTTTTTTCTTTGCGCGCGCGTTGATGTTGAATAAAGATTTTGGTTCCCGTAAAAGCGGCCCCGCTGCTCTGTGAATCGAGCAACCATCGGGATTGCGACCACGGTTTCAATACGGAGAAGATACTTACACAGCTAAGAACTTGCGAGCCATTTGGTTAGAGACAATCGGGCATTCGGCTTGCATCAAGTTTCTCTAGTTATGTTCCCGTCATTGCGCCTCAAAAGGCAAGCTTTTAAATTTTTCAGTGCACCTGGCCTACCAGAGCGACTATTTTTAAGTCGCGTTTTAATTGTGCATCATGACGCTCACCCACCTTGCTCGCGGATGCCATGTGAAAACAATAACAAGAACCGTAAAGCTAGAAAAACTGCACATTTATATTGTTGATTTTTTTAGTTCTCTCTGTCACTCATTACGCACATCGATAGACGCTGATTGAGAGACGCTTTGAATGGACCGTGGCTCGTGCACGACGGTACGCTAGCATGCCGCTTTCATGGTTGTGTCTTCTGAGCGTTGCAGGAATTTTTAGACGGCGAATGAGTAGCAGACGGACAAATTCGAAAACGGACGCCAACGCGCAGATTTCGTGTCCGCGTCCCACAGCATTGCAGATGACGATAGACGGTGGTGAAATAGCAGACGATGCCGGAGGCTGCCGCTCGTCTTCTCGCACGACTAGCAGGCGGTGTTAGACTTCCAGACTAGACGCACCGGATGACGCTAAAGGGAGACGCAACGCTTGTTAGCCTGTTTGGTCGAGCAGCCAAAGTCAGTCCACTAGTAATGGGCGGAGCCACTGATCTATGGACGGGGCTTTGAGCGGGCTGTGACCTCCACCTAAATTACGTCTAACAATGTAAATAGTGTGCAAAAAAATTTTGTTTCGTGAAAAAAATTATTTTAAAAAATGCGTGCCCCATGTGCCCTTTAAAAATATATATATTTTGACTTGCGGTGTCCTTTTGAATGGCAACATAGGGGAACGCGTAGATAACGCACGATGGCGGGGCAGCCAAGCTCGCGCAATATTTAGTGGAAGCCGGGGGAAAACAAACGGACTTGGAAGCGTTTGAGGGCTAAACAAACGCACGAGGTGCGCAAGCAGCAGGCGAACTTGTACGCCAACGCCGCTCGACCAATTATGGCGAGAGCTTGGCTGCCTCGTCATCGTGCGTTAGCTAACCGTTCCCTATGTTGTTCTTCAATTGGCGTGCCCATCTTTGCGTTCCAATGCGACAAAGTCGCATATTAGAGCACTTGCTCGCCGTATATACTCACTTCGTTTCAAGTCTGCAGTGAGCGCAACCAAAGGTTGGAAGACAAGCAAACATACGCACATACCAAAACTGCAAGGCACCTTTTTCTTTTTTTTTTTTTTTTGTTCCTGGATTAAGAGAACACGCCCACAGAAAAATGACGAACCCAATGAGTTTTCTCTTCCAGCGCTGTTTGCTCGGCTCCATTGGCTCCTAACGTGGGCTGCGCTCCGACGTAGAATGAAACGAAAAGTAGTAGATTTGAACATTCTTTGCTCCAAGCTAAAAATTAATAAATCTGATTATCGAATGTTCGCATATTCTTACCGAAGTACAATCGATAAAAAATATATATTCTTCACAACACGCCAAAGCCTCCTTACAAATGAGTCTTACATTATTTTCCACCTTTCCTTCATTATTTAAGTATACAATATTTTATCTATACCCGCACTAGAAAAAAAAAAAGGTGCACTTTCTCTGCTGCTGTGTGCTCATTACGTAAATCCTTTTTTGTGTACTTTTTTTCAGGAGCCAGCTACTCTGTACGTACCATCGGACCGGCACTCGGGTTCTTGGGAGCCGGACTGTGCCTGTCCCTCTACGAAGACCCTTTCTGTAGGTCTGCGCATGGTAGCATGCCGCTGACTGTTGCCATTTTCACAGGCCCTAGCTGTATACACACTCAGATGTTTCTGAAATGATTACAGTTGCACCACGATGCACCCAGAAGACAAATCACTGTTCTTTTTTCAACCTGTTCAGCCAAGAGAATAGGCGATCGGCATCTCGCTCCAATGGGAGACAGTCAGTGGCGAAGAGTTGTCCACAGGCTCCTTTCCCACCGAGACTGCATGCCCTTTGGAAACAGCTTCTAAATAACAAAGCTGTGGAGCTAAAGGAATTCGCGTCACCCAAAGAAGGCCAAGGAGGGCGCAAGTTTGACATGAAAACTGCCTCAGCGTTCAGTTTTGACTCGTATTTTCTTACTAAATGAAAACAAAAAAGTAGTGCCATACTGGCGCAGCATTTGTGCCCAATAGACCGATCTCACTAAACGTTCGGCGCATACGTGACGCCGCCACAACTTTAGTTCACGTGATGCAGACGGCCGTGCATGCGGGGGCTCATGCCGTTTCGTGCTCCACATTCGCAGAGCTCCAGAGGGGTTGTCGCACTTGAACTAAGACTAAAGTTCCCTCGATGCATTGCGGCAGCGGTGGCGTAGTCAAACTGGCTGGTGAGATCGGTCTCTCTGTGATACGTATCGGTCATATTTGTACTCTGTTTTATACTTAGTGTACTACGCTGTCAAGGCTACTGGCGCGAGCATGGGGTTTGATCTCGCAGATCATTTGCACGCGTTCTCGCGTAAACAAAACCACGGAGATGAAGCCACGCGCGCGCTCAGTAGCCTCGACGGCGTTGTACTAAGCACTATAAAGAGTATTCACTTGGCGCCATATTTGTGGGTGCTGTCTAGAGCGCATGCTCAGAACGAGCCCCCATTAATAGGCTGCTAAGACCGGCCATTTTGACGGTGTGGAATGCACGTTGCAAAAGAACCCTGGAAGCTAGCTATCAGCACGCGCTCAGCAGTCGCGCACACAGCTCTGGCCGCCAGTGAATACTTCCTATAGGAGGTATTCACTGGCCGCCATATTTGAGGTCACTGTTTAGAGCGCATGCTCAGAACGAGCTCGCATTAATAGGCTGCCAAGACCGGCAATCTTGGTGGTGCGGAATGCACGTGGCGAAAGAACTGTGGAAGCTCGCCGTCAGCACGCGCTCCGCAGCCGAGCACACAGCTATGGCCGCCAGTGAATACTCCCTATAGGGAGTATTCACTGGCGGCCATATTTGTGTGCGCGGCTGCTGAGCGCGTGCTGACGGCGAGCTTCCACAGTTCTTTTACAACGTGCATTCCACACCATCAAGATTGCCGGTCTTAGCAGCCTATTAGTGTGAGCTCGTTCTGAGCATGCACTCTAAACAGTGACCTCAAATATGGCGTCCAGTGAATACCCCCTATACTTCGTCTCACCCTAGCATGGACTAACCGCGAAGGCTGTGCTAGCGCGAGCAGCGCGAGCTCCTTGCTCAGGGGCACATCTCGGCGGCACAAGCTCTCGTGAATTAAGAACAGCTGCCAACGCTATGACCTCGCGCTTCTAGCCTTCTCTGCGGTACAACATAAGGTGAAACAGAGTATAGAGCACTCGCTGCACGAGCGCTCGTGCAGCCGCCGCTGCTTCATTCAAAGCGTCTAGCTCGCACTTTTAGCACGCGCGGCTAACAATAGTCCATACTAGGGTGCCTTCATGTGCGCTTTGCTTGGGGTGATGACATCTGGCCATTTTGTTTCGAACGCTTATTTTTATTTTTTGTTCCGAAGCGCGTGTCCCTGCACGCGCTCGTGGCGCAGACTGTGCTACGGCGACATTTTGTTTCCTGCGATTTCTTTGTATTTTCCCTGTGAGCGCGTGCTGTCGGCATCGGGTACTACAAACGATGGCATCACCCTAAACAGAAGAACATCGAGGCACCCTAGTCCATACTAAGGTGAGACCAAGTATAAACGAAGTATTAGCGATCTTTTTTTTTTTTTTTTTTTTTTATTCGTGAAACAAGCATAGCTTGATTTCATTGCGTTTTTTTTTTTTTTTTATTTTTAACCTACTTTCGTGGCTTTGTCTTTTGGTCGAGACGTTGTAGATATCTCATTCGCTCGAGAACGCTGGAGAGCGAACGTGCCACCACCTAGCCTTCTGTTCTAGCCGCTAGGTGCCGTCGATTTCGCTGGAGTCACCAATAGGTGAGACCAAAAATTTACCGCAACGGCTTTTTGCACGCGTTAGCATATACATTGCCCTGGTGCATGCAGCCGTCTTTGGTTTGGTTCGGTTTGGTTTGGACTGGACTGGACCGTGCGCTGGTTTCGTGATGCTGCGGCGAGATTCCTGCCCTGCTCTTTCACTCCGTTCATTCGCTCGCTGCGTCCACTTTCTCTCTTACGTAAGGGGGAAGGAGTCTGCTCGCACGCTTCCAAGGACGCGCTACTGTTGACGCGCGCTCCTCGAAAAGCTGTGGTGGCTGCATTCGAAACCGCCGACGCCCGAGAGAACAGACTAGCTCTCTGAGGACAATGAACCTCTGCGCTAAATGCTAACGCATTTCGTGGAGAATCAGCTCAGCGACAACAGCGATTTAGGCATCATTTTTAGACGATCGTCCATGCAATGGGCGAAATTCGTAAAAAGAGTAGGTACAACGATCGGTGTTCCGAGTGCGTTGCGGCGCAATGTACCCTCAGGGAATTTTGAAATCGCTCTCTAAACGTCCCTCGTTCTGTCTGTCAGACGAACCGGACATAGACCCGGCGGATCCCCGATGGATTGGCTGCTGGTGGCTGGGCTACCTGGTCTGTGGCTGCTTGATGGCTCTGGCTAGCCTGCCCGTGCTCCTCTTCCCCAAGGTGATGCCCTCCAGACTGGCCGACCCGCCACAGGCCAACAAGAAGGGAGTAGATTCCACTCATCTGAAAGGTGACTGACCCTTCAAATTTGCCACGTCTTAGCGCATTATGAATCTAGCACGAAGTGTTGTGGAGGAGATAAGAAGACTTGCCAAGGAACCTCCCAAGAGCTTTGAAATGACAGAAGGTTTCGTACCGAAAAGGTCGAGTTCATCATTGTCACTGACAGTTTGAAAGACACAGGGCGTGACTTATGATGTTCACGCTTCTGTCTTTGTGATTAAGTTTTTCGGAATTCTTATCGGTTGATGCCTCAATCTAATTGTACGTCGAACGATAATTAGGTGCTTGGAACTCACCATGTCCTGACTATTAATGCCGAGATGTTTCCGTGGCGCGCTCTTATGGTTTCTTTTTGTGACGTCACGAACAAGATTTGCCTCGCCGTGATTGGCAGGAGTTGCCTCGCTGTGAACCAGCCATTGGGCAGGCGTTATCACTACACTGGAAGCTATGGTTTGGCCAATCGCGGACTTCGATCACAGCGAGGCTTTCGGTTGCACACGTCGCTAATTGTTAAAGTACGGCTTCACACCTAAAGCCTGCGGGAATGTTTTTTTTTTTACTTTTTTGTATTCCACGTTTGTACAAATATTGCATTTATTTTGCCGTGCGGTAATACTAAATGTTCTTCGTAAATCTAAACTGACTCACATTTTTTTTCTTTTTTTGTTTTCGCAGCCGGTTTGTCAAAAGCATTTCAGACGTCTGTTATCCACGTCATTCCACAGGGCACCGTGACACTGTTATCTACTTCCTTCAAGGGCCTCTCACAAGGCGTTTAGGCATGCCTTGTTTTTGATAAAAAACATGATGTACAAGGGCCCAGCCATCAAGAAAATATATTTGCGATACAAATTATTATTATTATTATTTGATAAAGAGGCCGGTCGATAAACTGCCGCTTTTGATGACCCCTTCCTCCCCCCCCCCCTCTTTTTTTCTCATGCATGTGCGTTTAAGACACTCAACTCGGCCTATTATGTGATCCGCCCTGTGATTTAGATATTTATTGATAAACAAAACATTAAACAATCACTTAACGTATATTTTTTGACCACCGACACAACATAAATTCGTTGTTATATGAAGGAAATCTCGAACGCGTGAAACAACCCACGTGACTTCTCAAGTTTCTGACGTCACATTTATTTTCACTGGTCCTTCAGTTTTGACTGCACCTTGTTCATGCGTAACCCTTTTAAAAAGAAAATTTCCTCGTGTCATCCATCCATATTCCTGTTACCTTTTTTTTTTTCGGTCAGGTATACGTCGAAGCACAGAGAAGGCGTCTTAGGTTTGACTCACGTTATCGAACTCCTTCTGAGAAAAGACTGCAGGATAAGTGTCTGCGGTGTTATTGCCCCCCCCCCCCCCCCCCCAAAAAAAAAAAAAAAAAAAAACTTTTTAAAAGTTAACAATAGTCTAATGTAGTATCTTTTCAAAGCCATGTATTCCACCATTGTTCGCCAAGACAAGGATTCTCGCAGAAGATATGCGCTTTGTCGTACTTTAGACAGCAGAATTTCCACGGTGTGTCTTGTCCGGGCGTGAGCTATCTCAACTGTGGCCTACAGCACTTGAGTTTTGTTTTTGCCCGTCATGTGATAAGGGCCAGCTACTCGCAGTGCACTCCCAGTAGTCGTTATTTCTTGAAAGTTTTACTACCAAAGTAAGGTCGGTATCATATTCCAGTCGTCGCCGATCGTCCTTATCATTGGTTGAATCGATTAGTCCCTACTATGGACGTCCTGGGTTCGTCCACACTTTTTGTACCGCTACTCCTGAAGACGAACTGGGCTCGTCCACGTTGATTCGAACTCCAATACGCTACCATGGACGAACTGGGCTAGTCCACGTGTTTCTAGTTAGCTTTGCCGCGGATAGATGCGCTTCACAGAATATAAAGATGTGGTAAGTCTCTGAATTTGGCAGAAAATTGTTCCAATGCAGGCAACACAGGATTTAAAAATGGCGGCGTCAACTTCTGGTCGCTCCGTTACTAGCGACAATCTTCCCTCAAAATTGTGGCAAAACGAGGATATTGGGACGTCTCTTCAGATTCGGAAAACGAGGAAATGAATCTTTCGTCTGACAGCGGGAGCGATGCAACTGAGTTTTTAGCTCAGACGACTCCGATTCCGATAAGGACATTGTGTAGGCTTGTCGGCACTGGACTAGAATCAACGTTACTAGAACCCTCAGTTGGGAAGCTCACCGTTGAAACCTGGGCCGCTGGCGTCCACCGAGACCGAGCTTAATACGACAACAGCGCCACTCTTTATCATTTGTCTTAACTGTGGTCACCTTGAACTTTCAGAAAGCATGTTTTTGCGTAAAAACCAGCGGAAAAAAAAAACTTTTTGGTAGTGACTTTTATTGGAGTTTAGTACAAAATGAAGGGCGCGTGAGGTTTTCTAATATCTTTAGTTTGTAAGGTTTTGTGGCACAATTAATATTGTTTTTATACAACCATGCCTCAGCGGTGATTTCAAGGAGCACGTCCCGACCTAGAAGATAAGGGCAGGAGAAGAAAACAGAGAGGTTAACCAAGGCGGCCTGCCTCGGTTGGCTACTCTGGCGCATCTTAACTTCAGTGGTGATTCGCGGCGCGTCCGCTTGGGAGAACCCCTTCCACCGTACCTGCTTCGGTGCCAAAATGGCCCATTAAAGCCAGAATAGAAGTCACGTGCACTTCCTCGAGTGGCCGCTGCGGGAGAAATGGCGGCGTTGGGATCGTCATTTGTTCGGTTCTTGAGTACGGATCGGTGCCACTTTTTCAGAGCAGTCTCTATGGCAGTTTCCCAACTGACTTGTTCTGGTAACGTTGACTAGAATCAACGTAAAAAATCTTCTTCCAGCCCCTCCACGTTTTGCGTTCACTTTGCGTGCAAGGGGATATGAACTGTCTACGGTAATGGAGGGAAGCCGAACTTTAGTCCACTTTCCTTTTGTAGTGTGTTCAAAGACTTCTCTTATAATAAATATTTGGTGTTTCGTTTTGCCCTTTCTATTGCATATTAAATTTATAGGGCACAAAAAAAAAAGAAACCTGTATTTTCGTATAGTTTTTATTTTTTATTTTTGCAGTAGGCAATGGGTTAAGGGTAGAACAGTGGTTGATGTTCCGAGCGCATTGGGGGGGTGGGGGGGGGGGGGGGGCAGCATATACATGCATTAGCTGCTGAGAGAGTATTATGGATGTGGGCTAAAAAACCTAAACAATTTATTTATAGAAACCAATATTTTTGTTTAAAATTTGGCAAACGTCTTAGGATGAACTTTTGGAGTATCTTGAAGGATGGAATATGAACCCTTATAAATTACAGAAAACATGCAGGCCATCTGGTGAACTTTCAACATTTTGAACACCCGAGATTTAGGATCAAAAGAATGGACGACACACACGCATACACGTGTGTGCTAAGACCTCTCTGTCTATTGTTCGCTTTTCTGTTTCTAAGTCTCGGCTGTTCAAGATGTTGATGCATCCTTATTTTATGTACATGCGCAAGCTTTTGAAGAAAACGCATTGATAGAGCACACATTTTTTATCCATTTCATTACTGGTTCATATCATGAACTGATAATCATTTGATCTCTCAATTCTTTTTTCAGAAACCAACAAAAAAAAATAATTAGATGTCTTGTCGATTAATAACCCGTTCACTCGCGGGCTCGCTGCACGTAAAACAAGAAACGTGCTACGATAAGGACACAAAAAAGTGCGGAAAAAGAAAATGGAAGACGTTTACAATCCCCTGTAATGCCGAATTAGAGCGCAGCTCTTGAGAAGGAGGAGGGGAAGGTACGGTATGGAGGAGGAGGGGAAGGTACGGGGTGGTGCGGTATTTAGCGGGAAAGTTTCGCTAAATTTCCCGTTAAATATAGCAGGAAAATTTCCCTCTAAATTTAGCGGAAAAAATTCCCGCTAAATTCAACGGGGAAAGTTTCCGCTAAATTTAGCGGGGAATTTTCTTCGCTAAATATAGCGGGGAAAGTTTTCTCCGCTAAATTTAGCGGGGAATTTTTTTGCTAAATTTTCGCTAAACTTTGCGGGAATTTTTTTGCGCCAAGTATAAGAGGAACTTTTTCTTGTTAAATTTAGCGGGGAATTTTTTCCGCTAAACTTAGCGGGGAATTTTTTCCGCTAAACTTAGCGGGGAATTTTTCCCGCTAAATTTAGCGGGGAATTTTTCTGTTAAGTCTAGCGGGGAAATTTTTCCGCGAAATTTAGCGGGGAATTTTTTTCTGCTAAATTTAGCGGGAAGTTTTTCTGTTAAATTTAGCAGAAAATTTTTTCACGAAATTTACCGGAAGATTTCTCCCGATAAATTTAGCGGAGAAAACTTTCCGCTAAATTTAGCGAGGGAACTTTTCCGCTAAATATAGCGGGGAATTTTTTCCGCTAAATTTAACGGGAAATCTTTTTTTTTTTTTTTGCTAAATTTGGTATTTGTCCTCTAAATTTAGCTGGGAAAATTTCCCGCTAAATATAGCAGGGAATTGTTTCCGCAAGGTATAGCGGGAAACTTTTTCAACTAAATTTAGTGGGGAAGTTTTTCAGCTAAATATAGCGGGGAACTTTTTTCGCTAAATTTAGCCGGAAAATATTTCTCCTAAATATAGCGGGGAAATTTACCCATAATGCAACGCGCGGTGACATCACTAGTGACCCTCGTGACGTCATATGTGAAGTCATTTGTGACGTCATTATGGGAAACGTCCCATAATGCAACGCCCGGTTACGCCGACGGCGACGCCGCCGGAAACGGAAACGGGCGCCTAATGCCTCGTTCACACTTGCGAACCGGCGGCCGGATCCGCGAGAATTCTGACGCCCGGCGACGAAAGCAGGCAGCATTTCCGGCGGAGAGCAAGATCGCTCTGGGACCAAATTTCAACGCCGGAAAAAAGTTTTCGCTGGCCGCAAGCCAATCAGAACGCACGGGGGAAGTGGCGCTTGCTGACGTCAGATCCCCGCTGACGAGCTGGCGACGATGGCGACGAGACGCGCGCGGGCAAGGGGGAGGTTTGGGAGCTCTCGTCAGCTCTCGTCTGCTCGGGAAACTGAGAGACGCTGGCGCCGCGCACTCCAAAGACGGCAACAAATGTGAACGGCCCGATCTTTTTTCGGCAAGCGAATCCAGTCGGCGGTGAGTGCGTATTTCGCAAGTGTGAACGAGCCATGAGAGCTGCGCTCGAAAATCGATTTAATTTAGCAGGTCAGAAGCAAGTGAATTTCAGACAAAACAGGATGCACGTTGGTGTGTGCTAGTTACTCCTTTATTAAAATACATTGTGGGTTTCACTACAGACAGACAGACAGACGGACGGACGGACGGACGGACGGAGAGAGAGAAAGGGGGAGGGAGGGAGAGAGAGAGAGAGAGGGAGGGAGAGAGAGAGAGAGAGCTCATCATCATCCGCGTCCAATGATGATGAGCTGGTATTTTACAGATTAATTAAAGAATGGTGATGATGGTTTAAATGGAGCTTGTGGACGAGGGTGAGGGGTTGATGCTGCGGTTGAAGAGGGTGAAAAGCCTGAGGCCTAGCAGCGGTCTTCGCGATGGTGGTCTTCAGGGGGCCGCCATGGGCAGCTGGATTTCACGTTGATGTCGCCTGATGTCACACGACGTTACGATCCTTCGTGACGGTTCTTCGTGACGGTTTTTCGTGACGACCTTGTCGTAAAATTCGGCTGGTCAAAACACGTTTTGTGTTAAAACAGTGGAGCGAGCCTCGTTCTATGCCTGTCTTGGTCCTTCTTCCAGAGATCGCGAAGTCCGTGCGCCGCCTGCTCGGTCGGCGTGTGTACGTGCTCCAAGTGCTGGCCTCCATCTTCATGGTCAGCGGCTTTAATGGCTTCTCCACCTTCTCTGCCAAGTACATGGAAACACAGTTTCGCACATCAGCCTCCAAGGCAAGCACTTTCGCAGGTTGGTCCGTTAAACGCGGGTGCGTGCCGCGCTGCGTCACTATTCTTAATACGCCGGACTCCGTCAATGGTGGACGGCGCTACAATTTGCAATTTACGATTTCTAAATAAGAGAATATAAAAAAAATATTTAAAAATGTGCGTTTCTCAACTTGCACCGCCAAATGGCATAACAATTTTAAACCAATAAAAAAAAAAATATCACATCCATTGACCAAAAAGGAAATTTGTTATTATAAAGCTAAAGTGGACGACGCTACAAGCGGAAAAGGTCATGGTTGAATGTAACTCGCCAACACACTCTAAACGAAGTCTGAGAGTTTACTTTTCCCCAGAACACAGAGGAGGCCAATCGTGGTGAACAATGGGAGGATCCAGCGAATGACGAAGCTCATAACACGATTATGTTAGAAAAAAGGCTATGTGCATAGGGACTACGGGCATGACGTTTCACTCCTCTCTCGTCGTCCGTGCTCATATCGCTTCTTCTTTTTTTTTTCAGTTGTATTTTTAATTTTTCCATTCGCTGGGATTTTTCTATTGTTCGCCGTGGTTGGCTGTCCCGTGTTCTACAGCAAAGCGAACGCACATACGTTTTTTCGAATGTACACTCTAAGAAATGCGTGCGTGCGCGTCTACTTAACCGCAAAACACTCAAAGAGCCAATCTCTGTGATCTACGAAATCAACTCGGCGAATGATGAGGCGGAACATCTGTTTAGACCTCCAAATTCAGTCTGCGCTGTGGCATTAGGCAATGCAAGCTTGACGCTTTGCATTGCTCAATGCCACAGCGCGGTCTAAACGGATGTACCGCCTCGTCATTCGCTGAGCTGATTTCGCAGATCGCAGAGGTTCGCTTTGAGTGTTTTGCGGGTAAGTAGACGCGCAGGCATTAAATTTTACAGTGACTTGAAAAGTGTCTGGCTATACTGAGAGTTTAAATAATCAGATTCGCTGGAATCCCTCTCTATTGTTTGCCGTGGTTGACTATCTCCGTATACTGCGTAAAAGTTAACTTTTTCTTAGAGTGTGTATACGCTCTCGGAAGATATGGTTCAACCAGCGCGATTCAACTATAATGGCCGCGCATTGAAACTCTACGAGATTGGAGTACCATACCAGTCTACCTGCCCATTGGTTGAATGAATTGAGGGAGAACCAATGATTGCTTTTCCGATTGCGGCGCGGTGTATGCTCGGGGACTTCTGAGAGCGTATAATACTCCGGTATTTCGAGATCACCCATAATTATACCATACCTGACAAAGGAGGCTGTGAAAAAAACCTTGAGGCAGAACATGGTCTCTTTTTATTTCTTTAACTTTTTTTTACGCGTGTTAGGGAGTAGTTGATGAACGCTAGTTCAGATCTGACGCTCAGCAGGTGTTGTAACGAAAAAAGACTTTGGGAACAGTTGTCTTTTGAGGTCCAACGCATGCGTTTACCCTCGCAGTTTTTTTTTTTTTTTGCTTCCTCTTTTTTTGGTGTGTGTGTGTGTGTGTGTGTGTGTGTGTGTGTGTGTGTGTGTGTGTGTGTGTGTGTTTAATAATCGATATGCTGGTTTTTCTAAGATTAAAAAAGAACGCAAACTTTAAAAAGAAAGTCTGTTGGTTCACTCTGCCGCAGAACACGGAGACAGATGATCGCGGCGAACAATAAAATGGTCTCAGCGAATAAAGAAGCTTAGAGTACAATTATAGATCTGAAAAATGCGTAGGGACAGTGAGCAAGCCAAACGACGTGCTCATTGTCCCTGCGTACATTTTATTATATTTTTGTCAAATCTTATTACACGCTTCGTCAGTTACAGGGACCTTTATAGTTCACCGTGAACGCGGATGAGCGAATCACGATGCAATAAGACACGCGAAAGTAAGAGGCCACACCCCGCGTTTCTTTAGCTGTCGGCGACTACAGCTTGATTATACGCGCGGCGCGTCCTGTTCTGTTCAGGTCTCGTGTCGATGTCGTTCTTCATCGTGAGCTACTTCGTGGCGGGGTGGGTCATCCACCGAACCAGGCCCACGCCTCGGGTCATCGGGTCCTACAACGTCACCGTCAAGATCGTGCTCATCGCCGGCTTCCTCGTGGCCATGTTCATCAGATGCGACTTCGGTCTCATGCCGGGTGTCACGGTCTCTAAGGACGGGTGAGCGACTAGAAAAGAAAGTCACACGCTATACGGGTAAAAACAGAGGGAGACGAGGAGTCGAGAGCGCCGAGCTCTGACCGGAATGATTAGTGAGTAATAACCTTTTCCACTTCCATGGAATGCATTTGGAAAACGGATCATGGATCTCCCTTTAATCAGTAATCAGTATCATGTGTGATCAGACATCGAGCATCGAGTGAGCGAGTTAAACGTCATGCACAATGTCGCATCGCAAACTTCACTTAAAGTCTGAACGTATTTCAAGACTCGTCGTTCGCCGAGCTCCCTCAGTACACAGATCGCAGCGATTGACCCTCCGAGTGCCTTGCGGGTGATTATAACATTTATTTATGTGAGTGTATACCTTACGGGGACCTTGACACCGAGCGCCCTTATTGGTCCGCCACGCATTTTGGACCAGGTTCCTGTGTTTCAGAACTTGCCGTAATATCATTGAAACGTTATAAGCGATTTTCAAAAGTTTCAATCAGAAAATGAGGTCCCTCTCGCGGTAGCAGACGTCATTCATCTCCGTATATGAGCGGACTTCGTTGGCCGCCATTCTCTCCTGGAAAACTTCTGAAAACCGCTTCAAACTTTTGAAGTAAACTTTGGACATCTGGTCCCATTCCCACTAGCGATACATTCGGGCGGGCTCTGAGCGATAGCCGATTCGTAGCACATTTTTGCAATGAAAAAAATACGGCTCTCTCTCCTCTCAAACACTCGGTACACACAGGAGACAGGATGAAGTCTGATCTGAGCATGATCAGCTTTGACTGCGAATCGCTGACACGTTTTATTTTCCTTAGGCTGGACCTAGTGAACTCTTGCAACCGCGGCTGCGACTGCACGTCCAGGGCGTACCAACCCGTCTGCGAGCAGATTGGAGGGACGCTCTACTTTTCGCCGTGCTTCGCCGGCTGCCCCAGGCCGACTCAAGAAGACACGTCGAATCTGACCAAGGCGAGACATTTCTACCGGGCGTGCATTCTCTATCTTACACGTGTCTCGCAGTGAAGATATAAGAAAATCACGATATGCGTATACCTGCACGAAACACTTTTGCGCAAGCACGGAATCAATTTTTTTTCTTTTTTTTTAATTTTACTAAGACATTACGTCGACGAGCGCCAAACTTTTAGCATTTAGGTTGGTGCCTCGAATAAGCAGTTCTCGCCTGTTTCGATAATAGTATTCCAAAGGTGAGGAAAAAAAAAAACAGCAAAAAGTTTCGTTTGCTTGATCATGCTGACAAAGACCAGAGCACAAAATGCGTCCCGCGAGCCAGCACAGACAACACTCCGTGTGGGGTTTGTACTCGTCTTTTCATTATGCACCACAGATGTTAGCCAGGACGAGACCAAGCGAATGAGAGCGACGTCAATGAGGCGACCGGTCATATGGTATGACGTCCCACCACTCTCACCGGCGCAGCTGTGCTACGCAGCTCAGTGGCATGGTATCCGATTGCCACCGCACCGTTCCAGGTTCGAGCACCGCCGGGGCTCAAACATTATATATAAACTTTTGCGTATGTATGACCATAGCGTCATGTAACGTTCCCAGCGTGTCACTCGTTCATGACGTTCGTCCTTGTTGATCGTTCGTGACGCTCGTTCATGACGATTTTCTAATATAGAACGACTCATAAAACATATTACGTGTTCAAACCGGCGATCGCTCGTTCATAGACTGTGTCGCGCTCTGTACGCCTAAAGCCGGGATCACACTGCTTATATACTTCGTCTCACCTTAGCGTGGACCAATTGCGAAGGCTGGGCAAGCGCAAGCAGCTAGCCTGGACCATCTTGACTGGAGCCATAACCTCCTCTATACTCATAAAGTCTGATAGTTCGACGACGGAGCCTATAGAGTGCCCGCGGTCGCAGATTTGGAGCGCGAGGATCTGGTAGCACAGAGCATCAAAGAGCCATTTCTCGGGGAACCTGGACATCAGCGCACAGCTTTTGCAGCGGCGAGTACCCGAAGCACACTTTCGGGTCCTCGCGTCTCGCCGCAGCGTCTCGCGGCAGTGCCGGGACACTGCGTTTCGGCGTCTCGCCGCAGCGGGGCGCCAGTCACGTGGCTCTCCTCTCATTCGTTGTCTGCCGCTCCACCTTTTCCATTTCGGCGGCCGCGCACTCGGTGCACGAGCGCTCGTGCAGCCGCCGAGGCTTCATCCAAATCAATGAACTCGCGCTTTTAGCATGCGCGGCTAACAATAGTCCATGCAAAGGTGAGACGAAGTATTAGCGATGTGCGCGGCCAAAAGCGTCGCTGTGGTCAGCTTTCAACGATTGGCCAAACCATGGGCATATGAGCACTGTCAGATTGTCAACTTTGACGGTGTTAGTTTCGGATTGCGATGGCTCCTAGCTTCTACTGTGCTTTTTAAACACACCATCGAACTCGTCGTCGCACCCGATGGTAAGTAGCCAGAATAACAACTGGTGACGTCACGGCGAGACAAATCCCAGTCGTGACGTCACGGAGGGAAACCATAAGAGGGTGCCACCGAAACATCTCGGCGCTAATAGGCCAACGCGCTGTTTACGAACAAGCCCGTATGAGGTGTGGGCACTGCGCGTGAGCAGGAATCAAATTCGCGTCGAGTGGACCGTCTGCGCATGCGCCCTGCCAATAGCAGCTCCACCGCAGCGGTGAAGTCAACGCCACGTGCACACAAAAGACAGTCTGCATACAGATTCGAACGGGAGTCACAGCGAGATTCGTGCTTCAAATGCCGCATGGCAATGAGTTCAACGAGAAACTTGGCACGCGGCATTGAACCACAAATATTCCGGTGAATCGTGTTTGCAGACTGTCGTTTGTGTGGTCCATGAGCAATGGGACCCCGGCTTAAGAAAACTCCGTGAGTGTCTGTTTTCTTGCGGAACGCTCGCGGAGAGCGATAAACTGCAAGATACACGAGCGCATCCAGCGAAATGGCGAGACCTCGAAAGACGGCTTGAGAACTCAATTCTGTGCACTTGCAATGAGCACGTCATTCCGCTTGCTAATTGTTCAGCAGATTACATCCCGAGGCATTTTTCTCGCGCGTTGTTATCCGCTGTGCGCGCTCCGTAAACGCCCGCAATTAGTTCCCGGCGGGCACCTGAGAGTGTGTATACTAGCCACCGAGAACTTAAGAAGCGCAGGGCGTGGCTTTTTATGCTCACAGTTTTGGAGCACAAGTGTGTCTGCTTCTTGCGCACGGGTTGCGATGATGTCAGAATACCGAGTTCTGATTGAAGAAATTAGTGGGTAGACCTCGAGGCCTCTAGCATTGAGGTCTACCCCCTATCCTTCCAATCAAAGCCAATCAGAGCTCGGCGTCCTTCTGACGTCACCGCAACTCCTGCGCGAGAAGCCGACGACTTACTCTCTGCATTAACTTGAGGTGCGCACTGCTAATTCATCATGCAAAAGAGAGTCTGCAAACACCAACTAAGGCGTGTGACTTTATTGTGTGACAATCTTGCCCA
Organism: Ixodes persulcatus; assembly: GCA_013358835.2. Lineage (NCBI taxonomy): Eukaryota > Metazoa > Arthropoda > Arachnida > Ixodida > Ixodidae > Ixodes > Ixodes persulcatus. The sequence continues at coordinate 489,610 of JABSTQ010011474.1, read as the reverse complement.
ATTGGTCCTAAAGAAAACTGCCTTTTGACACGTGTTCCAGGAACGCATAGGTATGAAGCAAACATATGCTTCGAATATGCTTCCGGCGTGACCGCCGATAATTCGGTCATCGTGTTTGCTGCCAACACCGCGTCTTATGTTGTACGAACAGGGTGACTGTGGCTTTAAGCTGTCGGTGATATATATATATATGTACAGCGTGAATTTCTTTTGGTCCAGCTCGAAAACTGCCGGTGTCTGAAGCTCGTCGAAGATGGCGAGTTTTTCTCCGGGTCGGTGTTCAGCGGCTTCTGCAAGAGCACCTGCGTCATGTTTGTGCAATACGTCATCATCGTCTCATTGGCGCAGTTCGTTGGAGCGTCGGCATCCGTCGGTAACACACTCATCATGCTCAGGTAGGGTGCTCGAAACTGTTCCGGATTACGGAATCTTGCGTCGGTCTATATACACATGATTCTAGGACAGCGCGAGCATGGGGAGGTAGAACGTGTCTCCGATTGGTGCGTTTCGTCTCTACAGACCTATCGCTAAATTACCGAAGCCTCAAAGAGAATGCAAAGATTGGGTTTCCACGCGCCTCACGTGCTGGCCTCAGCAGTAATAACTTTTCTAAAGCAAATGCCTAAAACAAGTTGCACCTTGCACGCGCGTTCGTCAACGCTTTATGTTGGTTATTTACTTCGAACCTTTTATACGAGGAAGGCGTGCGCGTGTGGCGCGTGGAACACCAATCCCTGTATTCTCTGTGATGCTTGGGAAATTTAGCAATAGTAGGGTGCCTTCATGTGCGCTTTGCTTGGGGTGATGACATCTGGCCATATTGTTTCGAACGGTTATTTTTATTTTTTGTTCTGAAGCGCGTGAAAGAGCGTGTCTCAGCACGCGCTCGTGGCGCTGACTGTGCTACGGCGACATTTTGTTTCCTGCGATTTCTTTTTATTTTCCCTGTGAGCGCGTGCTGTCGGCATCGGGTACTACAAACGATGGCATCACCCTAAACAGAAGGACATTGAGGCACTCACACGTGCGTCTCGACGCTGAAAGAACCCAAAGTCTGCTCTTGGTCTCTATGGCGTCGACTTAGCGCTGCGGTGTATGTATGAACAGGCTTTATCTTGACGCCTCTCGATTTCCGGCTGATGTCACATCCGCCGTAGAAGAAGGGGGAGGATGTGTGACAGCGCCACCTCGCCATGGAACAAGAGTGTCGAAGTTTCGCTCGCATTTCTGACAATCGCCGTGAGATGGCGCAACACTTGTTAGGATGGTAGGAGACCTGCGAGAGCCACTCGATGAGCCGTCTTTATTCGCGCAGTGACGTTTTCAGGGCCGCGCTACAGCGCCGCATGACGTGCGACCGCGACCGCGCGAAGGTCTCAACCCACAGTGCCCGAGCAAGCTTCTGACGCCTTGTCGGACCTTGTTCAAACACATCTTCTTTCTTCCACCGGGGTCACGACCTCGCAATGCTGCGGATCGCCGCCGAGATCGTGCCAATGGAACGGAACTGGAGATGAATCACGAGTGACGCGTGTTATGCCATAGTTCGTTTTGCGGCTGACCCAGTCGACGAAGGCTCCATTGTTGGATCGCCGCCATGGCAGGCACGCCTGCGTCCACTTGTAGGTACTTTTAGCTGCGCTCTCACAATTGACCGCCAGGGTCGCGATAACCTGCGGCATTGCACGACGGCTCGCGATTACTTCCGCGATTCTGTCTTCTGCTCATAGGAAAAAACAACGCGGTCGCTAAAAACTGAAAGGCTTAATCTACTATTGTATTATCGTTGAAAGCATAAAAAACGCAGGGGGCGTGACTTGTCATCTTCGCTCTTCGTGATTGATCCTCTGGCGTTCGTAGCGGCACATGCCGCGTTCTCATTGGCTGAAGAACGATAATGAGATGCTCGATACTCGCCTCGCTCTGCTTTCTTTAAGCTGCCAGTAGTTATAGTACGCAAAGTCTCTCATTCCCAAAAAAGAGACAAATAACAAAAATGCCACCCCACCAAAAGCCTGGTAGTGTTTTTTTTTTTTCCTTTTTTTTCTGTCAGTTACTAGCAACTAAATATTTTTTTCCGCAATAAGAAAACCTACGCAGTAGCAAAGCACATAGGAAGCTGGTTTTCATAGAATAATAATTATAAAAAAGAAACAGCGCTGCAGTGATTTCTTGATAAACGATCATGTCATTAGTTTCAACTAAAGAATAATACGCCAATTTTGCGTGTGTTGTGTCCTCTGCGAACACCAAGCATATTTTTATATTCATCTCCTTGCTTTCAGGAGTGTCAATCCTTCTGATAAAAGCATGGCGCTTGGATTTGCCAATGCTATGGCAAATTTACTGGGTAAGCTGGCATATATTTATCAATAAGCATCTTATATTCGTGAAAGTGAAAAAAAAGAAAGCCGTTTACAACTCCCTGTAATGCCGAATTAGAGTGCAGCTCTTGAGGAGGGGGGAAGGGCGGGGGGGGGGGGGGTCACGTGACCTCGGGGGTCACGTGACCTCGGGGGTGTCACGTGACCTCGGGGGTCGCGTGACCTCGGGGGGGGGGGGGGTCACGTGGCCGGGGGGGTCACGTGACCTAGGGTCCATGTGACCTTGGGGTCATGTGACCTTGGACACGTGACCTTAGGGGGGTCACGTGACCTTGCGGTTACGCCGACGCCGACGCCGCTCAAGCCGGAAACGGGCGCCTAAGAGCTGCGCTCTAAAAAAGAAGGGAGCGACATTTGGTATCTGATCAACTGTGCGACATTCAATATGTCGCCACGACTAATGGACCTGCATGTTTTAATAGGCCAGTCCTTCAAATGGTCTCATAAAGTCACGAGTCAACATAATGTTTGTAGAGTGGGGATACCATAAATAAATGTTAGTGGTGCGAAACAAAAAGAGGAACAAGAAAACAGCCTTCCCACTCTCGTGAAGAAGGAAGACCAGCGGAGCTGTTCTCGATACATTGTGTGCTTCTTCTTTGTCGTCGTCTGTTTTTTTGCGCTGTTTCCTACGGTGAATTCCCACCAACGCTCCCAAGTATCCATTTTTCTATTATAGCTGGAAAGGTTGGCGCCATCTACGAGCGACGGCGGAAACCATACTGGTTGTGTGCTTGCCGCCGTCGCTTATAGATGGCGGTAGCTGTCCAGGTAGGTTTGTGTCGACATACCGGACACGATCGTGGGGAACCTAGCCGTTAACAGCTCCGCTGTAAAACTGTAATATTATAAAAGAACTCACTTTTACTGCAACCATGGGCAGTTTCACTGCCCGTTAATCTAGTTCTCTGCAAGCTGTCTGTACTGAGTTCGAGCATAATGATTTCACTGCGGCGTAGTCGGAGCACCAATCATCGGTCTTCATTTTGTCATCTTAGCCAATAGAAACGAGTCTATGGTATCGGCCCCAACGGTCGCGCGCAGTCTCCGTGGTCGAAGGCGCCGCCTTTTGTTGAGTGGCCAAACGTTCCAGAATTATAGTTTTTTTTTAGCACTGACTTCCAACGGGCATCCGTTCCTTGTGCCGCTGAAGCTGCTTTTCCATTGGAGCCCATGATGTCGATTGTTTCTTGATAAGCTGATTGCAAGAATACCAATGATGGTATTCCATTTCTGGGCTGTACGATACATAAGAGACGTCTGTAACGACAGGCTTAACTTATACTGCCTTCTCTTCGTTCAGCCTACATCCCGTTCCCGCTGCTCTACGGGGCCGCCATAGACGGGTCGTGTCTGGTCTGGGAGAGCAAGTGCCAGACGCGGGGCAACTGCTGGTTGTACGACTTGGACAAGCTACGCTACTCTTACTTCGGAACTTCCATCACGTTCCTATCCCTGGCCGTTGTGTTCGCCACGGGCGTTGCTTTCGTGGCATCGGACATCAGGGACTTCTACGACGACGGTTACCAGGAGGTTTATTCGTCGGAAGACCCAAAGATCCGTTACAAGCAGCGCGACCCCGTTAGGATCTTCGAGGAGCACGACCAAGGGCGGTTTAAGGTGTGACCATTGCGGCCTTCTTAGCGTTATACAGAGTTTCGTGTTTTCTGTAAATACCGCGAAACCGCGGAAACTAACCCCCGAGCCGGTTCTGTGAAAATCGTGGAAGTCTGAACGACCCCTGAATCGGAGCTGTCCTCGAATAAAAGGAACCCAAGCTTTGCGGGAAAACGTATTTTACATCTCTATCTTGCGTTGACTTAGAACAATAAGGTGTCATGAACTGTTCAAGAGGCTTCTTGGTGCTTCTAAACCCAACCCTTGTTTTCTTTTTTTTTATTACGGAGACGTTTATTTTAAGAATTTGCGTCACGCGCTTGTTCCTGTGAGGTTAGGGAGTCGCATTCCCGTCTCCTGCTTTTTTCCATAAACACCGATAAACGCCGAATTTTGTCCGACGCCAAACATTTACACCGAAAGATACCGAATCTGCGGGAGAAAGTAAACTAAAAAGAATACCCTCGATTTGGAAGAAAAAAAACCCCGAAAACACGGAACTTCAGTTACACAGTAGTGTCTCGAACGCTTCTCCGATTGGCCTGTTTAGCATCACACTTACCTCGCATGCGTCGTATAGTGCCCCGGAATAGAAGGCTACGTCAGGTAACCCACTACGGGTTCCTTGATTCTTGCGGTTGGTTCGAAGCATCGGCAAAGAGTATGAGTTAACACAGACGTTACTTTCGGTGGCTGGGAGCTGTCGGTGCTGGGGCGTTCTTGTCTGAGAATAAAATTATTGAACTATTGAACTGTGTTCACGGCGTTCTGACGCAAGACTGCAAGCTGGGGTGTCTCTCAACTGGCCGATTAAGGTGTATCCACACGACGGACCAAACTGCTGTTTTGGTCCGCGGGCCGCGCATCACGTGATCTTATGTCACCGGTTTTCGAGGTCCGCCGGTGGTCCGCGGCCCGCGCTTCTGAGAAATGCCAAGCGACTTTTCTCGCCCGGAGTTTGGCGGCGGACCGCGACGTTTTTAGTATAATTGAAGCGCTAAGTCTGGCAACAAGCTGACTTTTGTTGTTTGGATTGGAATCTAAATCCAAAGTCATTTTCTTTTGGCGCCAACTGTTGAAGACGAAGAAGACGCACCTTTTGTTGTGCGACGTAAAGAGTTGGCTATGCAGACCAAGATCTTTCCTGCACATCCAGGGCTTCATCCAGCATGCCCTTTTCGGTTCACTTAAGTCCTCCTCGTCCCCAATAGTCAACGCCAGGGCCACCACGGCCAAACGTCTCTTTCGTTCAACCTCCATCTTGGCTCCTTACAAATAGCCTCAAAGCAGCTCGTTGCATGCGTTTGGCGGAGCTGTGAGGTCGAGGGTTAGACCGGTCCGTTCGCTCTGTCGTCTGCTCTTTTGGTCCGCCATGTGGATGCTCATTGCAGCCGGGCGGCCCGCGGGCCGCGCATCACGTGATCAATCGGTCCGCGGCCCGGTCCGTCGTGTGGATACACCTTTACAGAGCGGGCTGCAGCAGGACAGGCACCTACAGTGTCCGTCTCTGCTGCTGTGCACCACCGCCAGGATGACGGCAACCCACATTATAGACCCTACACAAAAATAAGCGCCATTTATTGTATTTACGATAACATCAAGTTTCCACCATTTTGGAAGGTTCATATACCGATAGTTTCGCCAGAAAGACATTGGTCGCGGCAAAGTGAGAGTCGTGCATCTAAAATATGATCGCGTGACACGGCCCAGTCCAGTGTCAACCCTTTACAAAGCGTTTCCATTAAGGACCATTCACTTACCTGAATGGCCATTTCATTCCTTCGGTGATGTCTTGACTCTTCAGAGCTCGTTGCTGACAATTCATCTCCCATGGACTAACGGCAGTCTTTCTTTTTTTCGTTGCACCGAATCTAAACAGGATCCCATTGAATGTACGAATACATTGTATTAACCTGCAAACTGAGTTGAACGTGGATGCGCCTAGTCCACAGATGGAAGATGGAAAAAATCCCTCCGGAATGGCGGCTCCCAGAGGAATGATGATGACAGCTTCCAGGAGTTTTGCATATGACCTATTACACAGGTGAATGCTACCAGGTAGAAAATGAATAAATAAAACAAAGAAGCGGGAAAAGAAAAAAAATCTGAGATGCATTCCAGACACCATCTTATAGTTATTTCCGCCATTACTCTCGTAATTCGGAGCTCGTTACCTGTCGATCAGGCGTGTCAGTCGCCATATTGGTTGTGACGTATGGCTCGCTTGATTTAATGATATGTATGACGTAAACCCAGGATGAGAAATAAAGACCAAAAGCCCAAAACAGTAATGATTTATTCGCTCGAACTATAGTCAGAGCCTGAAGAGAATTATCATCGCCACCCAAACTTTTCGTGAATACATATAAATCCGTATTTTTCGTTTTTGCACCTGCTCTTCCAACCGGGCCTGAAAGCAAAATAAATTATCGTGTTATCTCTTCGACATTCAGTTGTACAGTGCAGTTATAGTACTTGCAGTCATATTGCACTGGCCGAATTGCTTGCCTACAGCCATAACCCGTGTCACCATATAAAAAAAAACAAAAAACAGACAGATATCACGCTTTCTAAACATTCAACATTCTATTTGGTCACTTACTTTTTATCAGCGCATTAATATTGATAAAAAAGCGCAGCGTCACTAGGAACAGAACAGACGAGAGTTCACTTGACAAAATATCCATGCGTAACTCTGAAAACCAATCACTGCGGATTTACGAATGGAGGTCGGCGAATGGCAAGACTGAGAAAACGGTTTCGTCCTAACAACGAAACTCAGATATGACACTTGCTAAGTTACTATGATATGACCATGTGAAGCATCGTCGCAGCGTAGACTTTAATTATTTTCTCAGCGAAACATTTTCTTTGGAGTCACTGGATAGTTTTCCAGTGTATAGAATCCATTTTTTTTTTCTTTGTCAACGATCTTGTTGTTTATCTCTTGTTACGGTTGGCAACGCAGTCACCATTTTGGGTCCTATAAACTCGGACCCACTTCGAGTTAGTCAAACCTAGATCGTGATGACGCGTCATCGCATTGAAAGCTATTTATTGATATGGGCGTTTTTTTCTTTCGCTGTCTTCATATGAATACGCAATCAACCACTTAATAATGATGGAAACTTGGGCGAGTTGGATATGCACTTTTAAAAACGATAAGTCACAAGGGAGATTACAAAGGCATACCTCATATGATGGTGCGAGAATGACAAGTGTGTTGGTGTGGCATCGATAGCGCCCTACGACAAGGAACTTGCGTTCTTAGGTGCTTGCGAGAGAATGCATAGTCAAAGATTCGGTGAAAGGGTCTTATACCCCAATTACACGGGAACACTTAACCGCGGTTAACTCAGCTTAACTGCTGTTGCGCGGCACCTTTGATACCGCACTATACTCTCGGACAGCTATTCCATAACAAGTGAAGAGCGCGCGTGCACAGCTTCGATAGATGCTCAAGATGCTGAAGCGCACGTTCGCCCATAGCTTTGACTGCATTACCGCAGAATGTTGTCAGCAAGTATTGTGCGCTTACTGTGGCCTAGCGTAACTGCAGTTAAGTGTGCCCGTGTAACAAGGCTATTAGTCGTAGTTTCTTACTTGGATGTGTGTGATTTTTTAATAAAACCAGTTAAAAGTCAGCGTTCTATTCTAGTACGTCTTCTCTGGTCCTTCGCCGTGTTTGCGCTGTTTTTAGTTAAACAGAAAACAAAAAAAAAACGAAACTTTCTTATCTGACAATCTCCAAAAATGTAATATTTTGTGTTTTTACTTTCTTCAAACATTATTTTCTAGTATCGCCATTACCGCCAAAAATTCAGCTCTGCGAGTCGCGTTATAAAGTCGAGAGTGCCAACCCGTCTGCTGCCTAACTCTTTTTTTAGAGCGCAGCTCTTAGGCGCCCGTTTCCGGCTTGAGCGGCGTCGGCGTCGCCGTCGCCGTCGCCATCGCCGTCGCCGTCGGCGTAACCGCGCGGTGCATTATGGGTAAATTTTCCCGAAGGAACCCGAGGTCCTCCCAAATGAACGCGAGGTCCTTCGGGAGGACCTCGGGAGGACCTCGGGAGGACCTAGGGTTCCTTCGGAAGGACCTCGGGTACCTTCGGTGACCTCGGGGAGGGGGGGTCACGTGACCCCCCGAAGTCACGTGACCCCCCTTCCCCGAGGTCACGTGACCCCCCCCCCCCCCCCCCGAGGTATCGGCATCGTCATCGTCACTGATGACGTCATCAGTGACGTCACTGGTAACGTCATCGCTATCCGCATCGTCATCGTCACTGATGACGTCATCATTGACGTCACTGGTGACGTCATCGGCCTCGGGGGTCACGTGGCCTCGGGGGGGTCACCTGACCCCTGAGGTCACGTGACCCCCACCCCCCGAGGTCACTTGACCCCCCCCCCCCCCAGTACCCTTCCCTCCTCCTCCTCAAGAGCTGCGCTCCAATTCGGCGTTACAGGGAGTTGTAAACGGCTTTAATTTTTTTTAGAAAACATTTTGTAGTCGAAAGGAAAATATATTTATCTTGTTACGGGCTTTAGCTGAGCAAGTTGGTTCATTGCTTGTGAATGGGGCCAGCTGAACATGAAAAACACACAGAGAAAAAATATAACATTTGCACCGCTGTTTTTTTTAGATTAATGAAGAATGGTCGCGGCGTGGATGCAGTCATCAAACCGCAGACGTAAGAGAATGTCGGTGTACGAGACATGTTTTTGCAAAGGAACCTCTCACTGCGCATTTGGATTGGCTCATTCAGAGTTAAGTGGCCAAAAACAGATTCATCTGGCAAATGGACCCAAGATTGTGGTAAACCGCCCCCCCCCCCCCAAAAAAAAAAAAAAAGTTAGTTTTGGTCTTTTGAAAACCTATCAAGCGACTCTGCTTCTCTCGATCAAAATCGCGATGATTTAGTCTACAAGTGCTGTGTGGCTTATTAGGGAACGGTTGTGCGGTTGATTCCCCAATCGTTCCCTTTCCCGGTGTTCCGCTATGTTCCACGGCAGAACTGCTGTCGAACTATCAGCCTGCCAGGCAGAAGGCTGGCGCGCAGGCATGCAGTTTTGGGAGTGCACATGAAAGACGCGTGTTTCGTGAACTTGCGGTCGATTATATAGGGAGCATCGATCGCTACACTTTAGCTAAGGAAACGGCCAGGGAGAGTGGCATCACTTTACATACTAAATAAACTCCTACCACACGTCGAAGCCACGTTCTACTTGAATCTTCTTGGCACACTCGATGGAAGGGCCGACGTCGTCAGATACCAGCGCTGCGTACGTAAAAGAAGATGAGGACACATCTTTGGTAGACTGACTACTCTATGTAATGTTTAAGAATAAACGCGATGAATTGAACGTACACGAACAGGTTATGTTGCAGCCGCTGAAGCCTCCAAGACCGCATCCCCACTTGTCATTAATCTGTAGAACAATGGTGAACCTCAGTTCTATAAATTTAAAATGAAAAAAGAGACAAAAACAAAGCGAAATAAAAGAGAGAGAAAGAGAGAGAATAAGAACAAAAAGTCGGAAGACACCTAAGCACTTCTTATGAGTTGTGAATGCGAAAGCATGAATGTCCAATGGAACGCCGCGGAGTGATCCGCAGAGTTTTGTGGCGCGAGTAATGTTTTCGAGTTGTGGCTGAAGCACCGGCGACGATGTGGACGCTAAAAGCGGCGCCATGTTTGTCGGCGGCGAGACGAGCAGAAGCACCGCCGGCAATGTGGATGATGGAGGCGACGGCAAGTTGGTCGGCGGCAAGACGAGCAGATGCTTCCTAGCGCGCGCCAACGTGTCCGTTTTAACCGGCGCGGGGCCCGTAGTGACATGGGGTAACGGTTGCGGCGGCTAGCTTTATTGGCGCGCTGGCTGGATGGATGGATGGATGAATCCGGCTGAGCCCTTTGGATCGGGCGGTAGCTTACGCCACCTAGCCATTTTGTTTTACCATTTAAGCTTAGAATATTTAAATGTGAAAAATATATTCACTCCGCAATGAAAAAAAAAAAGTGAGGCTATAAAACCCCCTTGCCATTAGTTAATAAGAAAATACCTAGTTTTCTCTCGCTTTCTGCCACCATTCACTTAATCTTAGCTTAGTAATCTCTACTGTCTTGAAATCCACTTTTCCTTCGCTGTCTCTAAAACCCAATGACTTTATAAAATGTATGTTGTCTTCGGTAGGCATAGGGGGAAGCCCTTTACAGTAGAGTATCAAGTGCTCAGCCGTCTCGTCCTCCCCTCCACAAGCAGCGCACACTGTATCCATTTCCTGGTACTTCGCTCTGTATGTTCTGGTTCGGAAAACACCTGTCCTTGCCTCAAACAACAATGAGCTTCCCTTAGAATTGTCATAAATGCTTTCTTTGACAATAACTGTTTTGTTTAATCTATAGCTTTCCAGGGCCGTCTTTGTCTGCATTCCCTCTAGCCACCGATCTCTTTCTGTGGCCTTAAGTTTCTTCTTAACTAATACCTGCTCTTTCGTAACTCCACTATAGCCTAAAAACTTTCCTCTTAATTTCCTAGTGCGCTGTCTCCACTTTGTGTCTATACTCCTCATGTATAAATAGCTGAAAACCTTTCGTGCCCATTGCTCCCCATCCATTTGCCTCAACCGATCCTCAAATTCTATCTTGCTCACAGCTTCCCTGCCCTCAAATGACGGCGGCACGGACACGCAGCGCCATCTGGCGACGGTTGTTGAAACTGACGGGCGCAGCGGCCAATGGGAGCCTCCTCGCCGCGCGACAGCCAATAGGACCTTTGGGATCAGGGAAACTAGGTGCCGTTTTCGCGCTTCAAACTGATGACGTCGGCTCGCTCCATGGGACAGTTAATGCTTTCGCATTAAAAAGTAAGAACGTAGAAGATCCGATAGCCACCACCGTTACATTTAAACCAATTAGCGGCGAGATGTTTTGGTGGCGCCCTCCTATGGTTCCCCCTTGTGACGTCATTACCTTGCAAACAACAAGTTCGATGGTGTTTGTTATTAGCATGGTGGAAGCTTGAAATCATTGCGCTCTCAAAGGAACACTGCCAACACCGTCAAAATTAAAGTTCTTTCATTCCTCTTATTTCCGTCGATGATAAATCCCCTTTTCGACGTCATAGTCAGCGTTCGGCCAATCGTGGAAGGCCGACCACAGCGACGCTTTCGGTCGCGCACGGGGCTAATAGCGTTGAAACAGGCAAAATCATAAGGCGTATAAAACGCGCCTACCGTTTTTTTTTTTTTGTGTCAAATTTTTATTTGCCGAGAAAGTAACTACCAGACGAGGTTTATGACTCACTTGAAAAATTCCGTAGCCGATGCCTCCATCTCTGTTGCGCCGTCTGATCGCCAGCGAGTTCATGCCGCTTTCCGCTTTAGCCATGCAAACCCCTTCGAAAATAATAGAACAGCCACGTGTTTGTTCATTGCATGACTCAAGCACGCTAGTTCACTTGGCGATATAAAATGGGACAATGAACTGTGTACACTGATAATAGTATCACATGAGCATGTCCCCAGGAAGGATGATGAACATGTACCTCCATTTCCGCGGGGTGCAGTTTTACCCATAACACATCATTCGTACTGGCGGTTGCACCACCTTTGGGACGCATTTGATGACGAAAACGATCAGAGTTGTTTGCATGCCCGTGGGCCCACTTTCCCGTAGAGTTCCATACTCGGCGGACAAGATCGCCGGCGAATGATGAAGCGGAAGAAACGGTTTCATCACCGAAGAAAACGTGGAAGTTTACGATGGGGTAGTGAACATGACATGTCCCTTCCCTGAGTCCTGCTTGGTGCAAGATTTCGGGCGACAGTAGTTTTACGTACGTTTAACTGCGACGTCAGAACATTTTACCCGATTATGCTGCTCACAGATTAAAAATTCGCGCTGCATTATCAGTCCGCTTGCGCTCGAATACAATTGAATGCATTAGTGGATATTCAGGTCTCGAACACAACGAACGATATGGGGGGACGACGGCGACTGTCGAACTTTATTGATTTCCGAAGCACAGTCAGCCGAACATTCAAAATCCCCCCCCCCCCCCCCAAGAAAAAAAACGGCAGAGTTTATGATTGTTTGTCCCAGCTGCACTGAGTGTTCAAAGCAAGTGGTGTTTTCTCACTTGCCTTCTTTCTCCCCTGCAAATGTTAGCGAGTGAAGAGAAATAAGTAATGTATGTTTTATATTTCGGACATCGAACGTTAATCAATAAAACGTTACGTAACAACAAATTGTTGATTGACAAATTAGACTATTTCAGATACTCATTCTTTCCACAAACCATAAGTGACTGGAATCTTCTTTCGGAGCAAGCTGTGGTATGCCAATCACTTGAAGCTTTTTTCTTCTTATATAGCATCTTGCAAAATGGGAAATAAAACGTTGTAGTTTTTTGTATTGTTTTCCGCCAACGCATTATAGCCCATGACGGATCTAATTTTTATCTTTCATTGTCAAAGCATTTTTTGTGATTATTTGGTGATATTTTTTATAGTACCTTTTCAAGTGTGTGCTGCTCTTGTTGTTGTTTTCTTTGTACACTTGCATACCCACCCTATCATAGTCTCAATAGAGACTGATAGTATTTTGAAATAAAAAAAAGATGTTTGACCAACTAGCCTAACAGTTAATTTTAAAGCCCGAAGGAATTTCGGGAGTTCATTCGTTCGAATAAAAATGATATCGTTGGAATTCCGTCCCTACTCGTCGGGGATAGCCTTTTAGCGGATGACACTTTGAAGGCTGCCAGCTTCAATGACCCCTTCAAGTCAGTTTCCTCGGATATCGTGACGGTGAATTATTGCAATTTCGATTAAGTACTTATGCCTACTAATTTGATGTCTGAAATTCATTTTGACACTCACGGTGTTTTCAAACTTCTAACGAAAATAAGACAAGGTTCAGCGTCTGGTCCCGGTGGAATTCCCAATGCTGTCCTGAAGACCCGCGCTGAAATTATTTCGAGGTTCTAGGTTATTTTCTTTACGGTATATTTGAAATGCGTTTCTTCTTTTTTTTTGCCACTGGACTGGAAATTTGCAAATGCTGCCCCGTGCACAAATTTGGCTCTAAAAATCTGGTACAGAACTACAGGTCCATCTCGCTGACAAGTGTGTGCTGCAAAAAATATAGAGCACATCATTTACAATTACACTAACCTCATGGAGTTCCTTCAACGCGGTTTTCGTGAGGAATTTTCTTGCACCACGCGATTGCTCGAGTTCTATCTCGACATTTCACAATCGTATGATAAAGGCCGACAAGTTGGCTGCGCCTTCCTGGACTTCAAAAAAGCTTTCAATGTGGTTCCTGGTGCCCTCCTTATGCAGAAACTTCATAACTAAATATAGACTCTGGAATTTTTTCGTTGGATTTGCGATTACCTAAATTCAAGAAAACAGTCCGTGTTAATTGACGGTGTACAGTATATATTTTATAGAAATAACATCCAGAGTCCCGTAAGGGTCGGTACTCGGCACTCTCCCGTTTTTAATATTTATTAATGATATTTGTTGACAGCATCTCTTCACATTATCGATTATATGCAGATAATTGCGTTTTGTACAGTGATGTGGCTTGTAATGTTGACGTGTTTACTCTTCAATGCGATTTGGATAACATTGATGCCTGGTGCATCAAATTACGCATGCCTCTAAATGTGTCTAAATGTATTAGTGTCAGATTTACTAGAAAAACTAACATTGTTCCTTCGCCCTACAGTATTGATAGTGTTTCACTTGAACAGGCGTCGAAGGTTAAATATTTGGGAGTCACGTTTTTGTCTGATTTAAGATGAAATAATCATGTTGACTATATTTTAGCGAAAGTTAATCGGTCACTGGAATTTAGTAAACGTAATTTTAGGTTGACTCCCCCATCTCTGAAGGAGACACTATATTTTTCTCATGCAAGGTCTGACCTTGACTACGCCAGTGAGGTTTGGGATCCGTTTAGGCAGACTTTGGTAAATCAAGTTGCAACGATACAGAATCATGTTGCAAGATTTGTTACTAGTAATTATGATTTCAGAGCTAGCATAACTACACTTAAATTGTCTCTAAATTGGATGCCTCTGAGTCAGAGGTGGAAATTTCTCCGTCTCATACTTTTACATAAAGTGCTTTGCAGCGATACCGTTATTTGAAGGTCCAATTATATTTTTGAGCCTGCCTTCGCATCAGAAAGGGGAGATAATTAAAAGAAAGTCGTCCATTTAATTGCAGAACTGATGTTTTCAAATGTTCTTCTTCCCCGCGGTCTATTGGCGATTAGAATAACCTGCCAAGTAGCAATTGTATAAACAATGTTGTTGGAGCTGTTTTTTTTTATTTTTTTATTTTCAAACGATTCAAAGATACGCTTAATTATCGTTGTGTATTACCCATTGTATTCCTGTTTTACTTTCTGTTTTCAGAGTATAGTTTTCTGTCTGTGCCCCCCCCCCCCCAACTACTATAATGCCTCTTTAGGCAATGTAGCTATTCAAATAAATAAATGCGTACATTGGGATGGCAAGTAAATGAAGCATTTGACATAACATTAAGTCTTTAAAGATGCCCAGCTATACCTCATTGAGGGAATTTATAAATCTTCTTGGTACTATATGCGAATATCCTTTTTTAACTTTGAATTAAAAAAAAAAAAGACATGTCAGTCCCTTGCCTAACATACGCTCTTGCATAGTAGTCACAGTATAATTTTTAACACTTCACTGCCATGTAAATATAAACATTCACACTGCCCTTTATCTTTTAATACACCATGCGCGCGCGTGCACCATCCCCCTTTTGAAAATATTTTTTTTCTAAGGGCTCAACTGCATTATTTGTACATTTAATTGTTGATCGCGGCGGTTTATTCCCGTTGAGCATCCTTCTTACCGAGCACCACTGTACTGCGGGGAAGCAACACCTGCGACAGCGCAGTGCATCGGCGCAGTACATCTCCGCAGTGCATCGGCGCTTCTCCGCAGTGCATCGGTGCTCGGTAAGAAGCGCACTCAACAGGGTTAACCCGCCGCGATCATCACTTCGAAGAATACGGTTAACGCAAGTTCATTTCGGGGCGATCGAATAATTTATGTTAGAAACTGGTATTCTAAAACTTCGAATATTCGCACAATCTAACCCTCAACCAAAACGCTTGTTAACCCTGGCTCCGGTATTGCCACGGAAAAATCCAAGCACTACTGTGCACAACCCGTTAGCACATACACATAAACCCCTCCCTCCTATCTACGTCAGTGCCCGCAGATGCATGCAGTATTCGACGCTCCAGAGAAGGCGACGTTATTCAGCGGAAAAGACGTGACCCTAAGAATTGAGTAGCTCGAGACTGCCGAAATGTGCAGCTAAACTTCCGCACGCCTGGTAGCGAAGACATGAATCAGAGAAATGGGAAGTAAGTGCACAGTGTCGGCGTCGCGAATACTAACGTGCTCGTGCGTCGGAATAGTACAAGAAAACGGAGTAGATAGAATGTACTCACAGTGAGGAAGATCCCGATCCCGAACACCTCTACGGTGTAGTTCGTACGCCAGTTCGCACTTACTGTACATCCTAGCGTTCAAAACGCCCAAAAGCCCCAGGAGCAAGCCCACCCTAAACGCGACATTTAGCAGACGACGGCGCTCCTCCATGTCTCCCGGTGCATATCTGCGAAGACGCAACGCTTGCCTGCGAAATAAGAAGGGACTCGGGAGTGATGTCCTATCTCGTGTACTTTGTTGTTGTTGACGTTCGCCGAGTACACGCGAACATTACGCTTACCCCGTCCACGAGTGTTCAGAATAAGAGAGACAAAATTCAGATAGTCTCCGCTGTAACTTGAGCCGCACGCATACGCAATCTTTCTTTCCATGGATTCTCTTGCGCTCGTCATGTTTCGTACGTGATAGACTCGTCATCTCTAATCGTTTTAGAAATCACGGAAGTAAAGAGAGGCGAATGGAGAGGAAGAAAGGGTGGTCGCTTCTTTACGAAGGACGTAAGAGGTTGTTGACATTTGCTGTTGTGGCGTAATCTTGAGATGTAGTAATAATCTGCTTTGCGAAGACAGCTTTCTACACAGCAGCAAGCAACCGAAACGATAGAATCACCGGGGCAACTGAACGTCGTTCACCACGTGATAATTTTTTTTTTTTTTTTGTTACAAAATACTTACAAAGGCTTCGATTGTAGTTCCGCGAGCAGAACGTTTTGACCTCTTCTGTGGTAAAGCCAGCTTTCGGACAGCTGATGAGACGTCCCCATCAATCACGCTCACACGCGGCATCCCCCAATAGCTGGCCTGTCGCTTCCAACAAATCCCCCATCGGTCGCACATCATCAACGCGGACGACCTCACCCTCTGATGCACCCGCGGATCACCTGGGGAAGTGGAGTCAATTCTGCAGCGGGGACTGGACATCATAAGTGAATACCTCGCACAAGCAAGCCTTCAACCTGCCCCAGACAAATCAAGACTGCTTCTTCTTGCACATGCCGAGTACTAGCGCTCTGTTATTCATCACATGTCTCTACACATCGGCCAACAACCCATCCCGAGAGTCTCCTTATGTAAAATTCTAGACATGCATTTACAGGAGAGGACACACCATGCCAACTTCAGCTCAGCCATAAACACATGCCACTCGGTTACTTATCTGGTTGGCAGAGTGGTTAAGAAGCACGCGGGTCTCCATAAAAAAAGAGCGAGCCAACTAGTTCATGCATTAACTCTCAATCAAATTATTTGTTCTATATCACATTTTACACTTAGAACATAACAATTCACGAAACTCTCCTCAGCATTGAACAGTCTATAAACCAACACACTGTTTACAAACAAGCCCGCTTTGCCCACAACAGGTGTGGGCACTGCGCATGCGCAGAAGCCAAATTTGGGAGGAATGAAGCATTAGCGCATGCGCAGTACCGACAGCAGCGCCACCGCGGTCGTATGACGTCAGCAAGTTGAGTTGGTCTATACAAGGCCTCCCTGAACCTTTCAATCTCCACCTCCAACCAGATACTCTACGCCACGGTACTCCCCCTCACCTCTCTTCTGCACCTACATCAGGATCGACAAAATATCCCGCCTCTCGGAAACACCGCGGGGTAGGTGGACCCTGGAGCAGGAAGGACATTCTCCCATCAACATTTCCTTCCATATACCTACCCAACCCCTACCCTCAAATTTTGCGCTTTGCCCCTTTGCCTCGCCGCATCTCCCCGGACATAGACAGCGGACGCAGGAGTGCGCAACCCGGCAATCACAACCCATTCTTTCACACACAAATCGTAGCTTATTCTGATGCGTTCGTCTCCGAGACAGGAGCCACGGAAACAATCCCCAACCCCCCAAGTTCGCACAACTAATCCATCTCAGAGCCCCCCCCCCCCCCCCCCCTTTTCCCAATGTCATCACACTAGAATTAGTTCCCATCAACACGCTGTCCAAGATTTAGTCCAACTGCTCTGCACATCAGATTATACCATCTATACGGACTCACTGGCTCCCATTAGGGCCTTGCTGCAGTGCAAAGCGTCCCAGATCTCCGAGAAGACTTCGAGGCAGCTCTACTCTCACCCCCCCCCCACCACCCCCTTTTCCCAATGTCATCACACGAGAATTATACTCTGTTTCACCTTATGATGTACCGCAAGAAAGGCTACAAGCGCGAGCTCCTTGCTCTAGGGCACATCTCGGCGGCACAAGCTCTCGTGCGTTAAGAGTAGCTCCCAACGCTATGAGCTCGCGCTTCTAGCCTTGTCTGCGGTACAAGATAAGATGAAACGGAGTATAGTTCCCATCAACACGCTATCCGAGATTTAGTCCAACTGCTCTGCCACATCAGATTATACTATCTATACGGACTCACTGGCTCCCATTAGGGCCTTGCTGCAGCGCAAAGTGCCCCAGATCTCCGAGAAGACTTCGAGGCAGCTCTACTCTCACTTCACCCATCCTCAGTCAACATTCGGCTTGTCTCGGGTCATGCAGAGGTTCCAGGTAATTAGCTGGCCCATCAACTCGCACGCAAAATGCATATCCGGACACCTGCAATCCCCTGCCCTAGCCCCCCGACCAGCGATGAGGCTTTAATTCTACAAATGTTCAATCAGATCCCACTACAAACAGCTCCGAAACTATCGGCAACGCGTATACCTCGGCCCAGCCCCAGACCTCGATGTGACGCAAACCCACATCCTTCGAAAGATCCAAATACCCTTCTACCTACCACTTTCGACGCCGTTCCGATCTCTTCTGCCCTAACTGCCGCCCCCCCCCCCCCCCAATACATGTGTTGCACTGACATCACATCGCATACTTTTGACCACCATGTAAGAGGAGGAGAGGGAAGCTGCTTTTGTAAAAATTTTGGGTGAAGGGTTAATCTTCTATAATCTTCTGGGAGGAGAATAGCGACGTCTGTCCAAATCCGGCAGGCACAAGAGAGGATCCTGATAAGAAGGGTGCTCCCTCTTCCCCTCTTCTCTGGTGGTCATTGGAACGCTCTTTGAATGACGTCACGTGCAACCCATGTATACGCCAATCTAGAGCATTGCTTCCTACAGTGCAGGCACGTAGCCAGGGGGGGGGGGGGGGGGGACCATGGGGCCCGGGCCCCCCCCCCCCCCTCCGAAGTCTTTCATTTTGCTGGGGCCACCTCTCCCCCCTACCTTTCGTACAGCATTTTGCCATGGACGGCCCCCCCCCCCTCCCCCGCTCCCCAAACAAAATCCTGGCTACGTGCCTGCTACAGTGCCCGGTTGCTGTATCTACTCCATTCCTCCCTAACTCCATTCCTCCCACTACTCAATCTACTCCATTCCTCCCACTACTCCATCTACTCCATTAATCCCACTTCCTGGAGTGCCTGGCTAACGTCGGAGCAACTATACTCGTTTTCACCTCAAGAAAAAAGTAAGTTTTGCGCATTCTTCATACGCCGCGCGAAGTAGTTCTCGCGAGATTTGGTTGTCGGAGGAAGAAGCGATGCTTTTGGAATTTGAAACGTGTACGTCATGATAATATAACATATATCTGATCTAAAATGCACTTACATGTATCTCAATTTTCTACATAAAGAGGGAAATTAGTAATGCTCCGCGAGGAGCCGCACTTTTTTTACTGCGGTTCTTGAGGTGAAAACGGGAATAGAAGATCAAACGGCCTTAGTATACCAAGCCACGGACATTCTGAACACTTAATTTTGTGCATTCTCTCTCTCTCTCTTCCTCTTTTTCTCTTGCTTTGGTCTTAAAATATTAAAGCAAGCTTGTACAATAAATTGCTTGTACTCAAGATAATCAGTTGCGCGAGATGAGTTCTTAGAAAAATTAGCCACCACGTGCAGCGCGCGCGTCGGGATAGAATGAGCTAGAATGAGCCTTTGAGCGTGCGATGGAGTCGTTTTGTCTATTAGCGCCGAGATGTTTCGGTGGCGCCCTCTTATGGTTTCTCTCCGTGATGTCACGACAGGGATTTGCCTCGCCGTGACGTCACCAGTTGTTATTCTGGCTACTTACCATCTGGGGTGACGACGAGTTCGATGGTGTGTTTAAAAAGCACAGTAGAAGCTAGGAGCCATCGCAATCCGAAACTAACACCGTCAAGGTTGACAATCTGACAGTCCTCATAAGCCCATGGTTTGGCCAATCGTGGAAAGCTGACCACAGCGACGCTTTTGTCCGCGCACATCGCTAATACTGCGTTCACCCTTAAGCAACACTGTATTTAAGCTGAGACTGCAGCACGGTATACACCTTTTCTACGAGGGCGCCGCCATCTTAAATTCTGGAACTTCCGGTATGCGTCAAAACATCGCTTTCTTCTCGCCTCGACAGTAGAACGTGTTAACATTTTAATTGCAACCGTCAGTCGTTCTTGTTATGACCCTTCTATACTTTTTTACTTGCTGGGGGTTGTAATCTCTTGATTTTTGTTCTGAACGCATACCGGATGGGGAGACAACGTGGCTGGGTGCGAGGCTAAACGAAAAAGGTGTATTATACCCCATTCACACGGCAGCGTAAAGGTACCTTTAGCTTAGGTCCCTTAGCTGAAGGTACCTGCAGTAAACGGCGTTCTTGATCACACGATAAATAAACGGAGCACTTTAGGTTGATGCCGATTGCATTCCAGCTTAACCGCGAGAGGAGCACGTGATAAATAAGTATTCCTCGAAATTGGTTTGACGCGCAGTTTTTTTTAGTATTGAATGTGAAATATCACATTTAAAACCGAAATATTATTTCTGTCTGCTTTTGCGGCACTTTATTTTTTTCTCTAAGTCTAAGAGCGCACCTAAATGAGTTTTGCTCTAAAACGTCCGACCCGTCTGGCCACACTGGCCCTAAATCATCTGCGTTTACGAGTTTGCAATGCGAGGTGGGCGACCTTTTTATGTTTAGCAGCTCCATTTTCTTGCAAAGGTCTCACTAAAGTACCTAAATAATGCCTGGCAGAAACGAACCACGACGGAGTCTCACGGTTACGCCAGTCACGCCATCGAAAGGGATGGACGACGACGAAGATAAAGGGCCCTGGGCAGGAGAGTCGGGCGACTCGTCTACAACCTCCAAAAACAGCTCGCAGTGGTCCATCGCGTTCGGATTCGTAGCAGACATTGTTTTCCACGTGCCGCCGCTGCTACCTGCTAGCGAGAGTATGCGTTCATCATTATTGTATTATTGCATCACATTTGTGTTCACAATCATTTCATAATTTGATACTTTTATATATTCAATTTGTTATAATGCATTAAACAAGATATATTTATATATCTGTGATATTATTTTGAGTTCGTGGGTCCGAGGCTACTCCCTGTAGCTGGGATGGCTGGGAGCTCGGCGAGCTCCGTTTAACACAGGACCTCCCTTAGCGAAAGGGACCTTTATGCGCCGTGTGATCACAATCTCCAGCTCCCTTTACGACAGGTACCTGGGCTAAAGTAGAGTGCCTCGATGTCCTTCTGTTTAGGGTGATGCCATCGTTTGTAGTACCCGATGCCGACAGCACGCGCTCACAGGGAAAATACAAAGAAATCGCAGGAAACAAAATGTCGCCGTAGCACAGTCAGCACCACGAGCGCGTGCAGGGACACGCCCTTTCACGCGCTTCAGAACAAAAAATAAAAATAAGCGTTCGAAACAAAATGGCCAGATGTCATCACCCAAGCAAAGCGCACGTGAAGGCACCCTATAGGCTAAAGGTACCTTTACGCTGCCGTGTGATTTGGGTATAAGATACACTCTTTAGGTGAGGACACGGCGGGGCTGAACGCGCGGCGCGAGGAATCAGATAGTGTTCGTTCGACGGGCATCCGAAAGGCTGCAGCATTATTCCTTGGCCACCGTGCCCGCGGTTCACAGGGTCGCCGGCGGCCAAACGGCGAAACTGTGTGAGAGCGAAAAAAATGATCTCGTTGCCATGACACCCCGGTACACCGTGGTCTTTCTGCACGAGCGACAACTTCGCTGGAGCTCTGCGCGCGTGGAGCATGAGGCGGCACGAGCCGTCTTTGCCGTGCCCACTAGACGACTATGCTACAGCAGTCGGCGAGCCCAGGCATAAACGCGTGGCGGAGCGTCGGTGCCCACGGGTCGACGAGTCATCTGCCGGCGCCGCTTGAAACCATAGTGAGAGAGAGAAAGAGAGAGAGGGAAAAGCGAACCTTATCTGCACTGCGCGAGGAGCGCGCTGTCTTCACCTGAAGAGTATTATCTTACACCGTAGACTGCAGCCAATGCCACAAGCACGAGAGCTCAAGGTCGCTGCTTTAAAGCGTTCTTCCGCAGAACGAGCACTCGTGCTAGAAATGCACGTCCCAAAGCAAGGAGCGCGCGGCTATCTCGCGCTTGTAGCTTTGGCTGCAGTCTCAGCTTAAAAACATAGTATACACCATTCCAAGATTCACAAGTCCTCAGCCCAGCGTGCGACCTCCTCAGCCCAGCACGCGCATAGTTCGTCGCTTCGGAAAGCGAGCAAATAACGCGCCATGCGCAAAAACACTGAAAATGAAACCTGCTGCAGGAGCCCTTTTTTGGAAGGGTATTTAGTCTTGTCTGTTACTTTAATTCTTCTTGTCTCAGGGTTTAGATTGTGATGTTTTCTGACCAGCTCGGGCCCGCATACTTTTGCTCCTTGCAATCCATACATACTCCTGTTCCACATCTGGGAGTTTCAGTGGATTGTTCCGATACATCCGATAACGATATGATGCACGCGCACAGGCTTCGGCGGTGAGTCGAGTATTGTCATCGGGGTTGTCGGAACGATCTACCACTGAAGCAGAATGCGACGATCAAAGCCTATCGAGCGGCGCCAAAAGTATGTTGTCTTTGCGCTTGCCATATTTGTGCGTGTGCGGGTAAATCAGTCATGCACAATGCATCCGCCCGCCTTTTTTTTTTCTTTTTTTCTTTGCGTGACTGGTTTAGCTAGTGATAGTAAAGGTACAAAGACGACGAGCACCACGACGACGCACCTTTAGTGCTCCTTGACTGGCTCCATCGGTGGAAGCTAGCAATCACGAGTCAAGAAAGGCGCGCGCCCAAATATTATTTTCCATCATCCATCTACGACTGGTCGGACGCAAGCAACGCGGCCAATCCGATTCATCAAAAGTGTTTTGTGGTGTAGACAACGTGACGCTAGTCACTTCCAGTGAACGTCCGGGCGTCCCCGAAGTAGATGAGAAGTTAGCCAGTGCCTGTTAAACGTTTCGTTTATTTCACAATAATTCGGATAGATTCGTTTGTACGAAAAAGATCTCTTTCAGAAGTTGCGTGCCATAGTACGACGGTCGAAACCATCGTACTATGGCGGAACAACTGTCATCCTGGAACGTGCGACTCATTCCATCAGATAACGTCGGAGCGCGTCAAACGCTAGCAGCCGACAAGTCAATCAAACAACCTCGAAAGTGCAACGTCACTGCGCTCATCACCTTTTTCTGTGGGTGTGTTTTGCGCCTTCTAATCCAACCGAACGAATAAAGTGTGCTGCGATTTTGAGGTCTGAGTCCGCCATTGTGCAGTTATTCCACAGCTGCCATCAAGAAGCTCTAAACTCGTCAAACAAAGTTGGGGCCGAAGTTCACGGAGAGCGCCGATTGGACTATCACGACGATGACTTCGCACTTTTTTCGCCAGCGTCCAATCGGCGCGCTCCGCGAACTTTCGGCTAAAACTTTGTGTTTGACGAGTTTAGGGCCCAAGGACAGTCATTCGAAATGGGTTTATGGCCTTTTCCTAGTACAAGTGCGTCGTTTAAAATAAAAAAAAAAATCTGAACTCCATGAAGTGAATATGCTGGGTCATAGCAGTGTCGCGCATGCGCATAATGTTTGGCGAAATCGGTTTGTTAAACGTAATCTCTTGCTTTGAAGATCCTGGCTCTATGTCGTTCTTCTAGGTTGGGCCCATAGAGGTATTATAATGTACACATCGCGACACTGTTAGCGCGAACACGACATCGGCGCATTTTCGCATTTTACTTCTGAATAGTGTTAACGAGCACGAAATTTTATCGCTTACATTATAGAACTAAATGAGCTCTTTCCGCAGCAATAATAACTTGGATGACATCCCTTGGTTTCAAAGAGAAAAACTGGAAAAACCGGCGGTCGCTTGTTCGCGCTAACAGTGTCGCGCTCTGTACGCTAGAGGTTCAACTGGCTTGCGTGTCTCTTCCGAGACGCAAATTGAAGCAGATAGCAACTAGTCTATGCCCCTGTGCATTCCTATGAAAAAACGCGCGTGCATTTTGTCTCTTCGCCAGAAAATAACATAGAACACTTTTGTTACTTGACTCGTACCGAATAGTATGTACCTTTCAATGTAAAAGTGTAATCGCTTTAGTTACAGCACTTTTCTTCATCAGTGAACGATGTTTAACTTCGTTATATTTCAGGCCCAAACCTGTGTTCCACAGCAGGTGTTTAAAAGCAAGCGACGATTCTAAGCAAAATAACAACCTAAAGGAATGTATAAGTGGGGTCAAGGTTCGCCAGCATTCCGGTGACGTTTATATATTGCTAGTATGCCAGTTCTCTCAGTCACTATACGAAAATGACCCCGTCTTGCATCTTTGACAAGAGGTTAAAAACATTCAAAACGTAAAGAATAAAGTACGTTGGCTATGGAAGGTGTCTCTTCTTAATATTTTCTATGCCGGGCAGCTTTTATCAGGCACTTGTTCTCAAAGATTTCAAGCGTGCGGGTGAGGTTTTGAACGTAGAACAAGCATCTTCTCACAGAGCAGAAAGAATAAAGCATTACTTATTGAAAATCGGACTATATTACGTGGCCTTCAATTTATTTTGATCGTACATGCACGGGTAGTTACTGATTCAGTGTTACTGCGTAGTTCTTGCCGTCTCTCGTGGTTTCCAGATGTCCTTCGTTCGTTTGGCACGTATATCCCCCACGTTGAAAAGTGGTGACGCCGTGTTCGCGCAAACAGTATTTACCACGGTGCGCATAAATACATGTACGAAGCCGTTTTAGTACCTTCTATATTGCAATGAATTTGAGAAAAAAACGTCGTAACTGACCTGACCAATCGTGACTGCCTGACTGGGAAATTTTCCAAGCTACCTAGCAGGTTCGAATTATTTGGGATGTTCGCTTTTATAACCGAGCGAAGGGAGAAAATTCACTCCCTTTTTCCCATAGAAATGCATTACCGGAAGTCAATTTTCGACTGGTTGCTGTCGGCTTCACTTTTCGACAGCACACTAGAGCCAGTTGAACCACAATCGTACATTATAATAAATCTAGGGTTGGGCCAATACCATTCAAAGCCTGTGAACCGCCTCCCTATCACGCTATAGGATGACTCGGCAATTGGGTCCGAGCCCGACGCCGAGCGCCCTTCGATGGACTGATAGGACGCGTGGTCCAGTTGAACGCGGACGAAGCACTTGTGTCTAATATTTTTCTGCGCTCGATCTCACTGCGATGACGTCAAAATTATAGTGCACGGTATTTGAGCATTTTAGGTGGTGTGAGCCCAACCAGCATATCTTCACACCTGTACGTCTTCACATCTTCCCCAAAAAGCGTCTCAGTTCGCGTTTATTGTTGCGTGTGTGCACCTCGTGCGAGAGCTTTCTGGAACGCAGAGAAAAATAACAGTCCATGGACTGCTATTTTTCTCTGTGTTCAAAGATTCTTCGGAAATTTGTATAATACATTGAATAAAAATTAAGCGCGAAACTTTTACCATTCATAATATTTTTTTTAGGTTAAGGTTGCAAAAAAAAAAAAAAATTAAAACGTAGAACGTTAACCTTTTCGATAAATGCACTTTTAAGTTTCGAGCGTCAGGTTTTAACTTAGACTGTGAGATCGCTGTTGAAATAAGAGATAGCGGAGGAACAGGACGAAGTTAACATGCTTGTTCAGTTGACCAAAGTTGCTGGCTGTCCCTTGGTAAACCGCGAAGCGTTGTTGCATCTGCTGTTTGTCTGGTACCCAACAATTCAGGAAATTTAGATACTTCTTTAAAGAAAAGCATGTTCGTCCAGTGGCGTTCGCTCTTCGCGCGTCGTCAGAACAGTGACTGTTTGCGCCGCACGCAAGACGAAGCGTGCCTCCGGGCAAAGATCGTCGGTTTTTCGCGGCGTATTGCGCTTCATAAAGTCCAGCCTTCTATAATTGGCGGGGTTCCCCAACACCCCATAAATATGACCCTACATGACTGAAGAAATTAAATTATATAATGAACTTCTAGCGTCCACTTACGAGAACACGATTTGTAGTTGGATCAATTGGCTTCGATTTTCAGTGCCTCCAGTGGCTCAGTTGCTACCACAAAGCGAGTGGACTTCCTTCCTGATCCGATCTTTTCAATCCCCAGCCTTGCCCGTTTCGATCTGGATGTGCATCGTACCGGCGTGCGGTCGTGTATTAACTACTGCGTGATGCACGTTAAAGACCCCAGGGTGGCAGTGGTACCGCACTGGCTAAATTTCTTACCTACGGCGGAGACACCAACGGGCTGACTAACTTCTCGTTGTATAAACATACACACAACACGATTACTTTTTTCCCGATCCTCCTACCTACCGACAGTCTTCATATTCAAATGTTCATAATTTATTAACGAGAGTTTATTTGTGCAAAAGGATGAGCAACTGTTTGTCACTCTTTGAACATTGACTCTCATTTCTTCGCAGAGTACAGGCACACTTGAACTCAAACTTGAATTTTATAACAAACAATTTGTACCGATGACACTGGGAAAAAAATCTTCCTATAGGAAGTCCCTCTAGCTTATCGAATATGTACTTACGGGTCCGGAAATTTAAGTAATCAATTAAAACAAAGAAGAGCTGACTCATTCATAAGCTTTATTTACGTTGCAAAGAAAATACTCGCCATCCAGCGGCGTAAAGCAAGCCGATTTAGCTAAATGAGCGTTCACTTGATCACCGACTTGGCCTGACTAGAACGGTGGATAAAGGTAGAGGTAGACTCGACTGGCATCATCTTGATTGCCTTGGGTCAACTTTGATACTCAAGGGCCTTGAAGAAATCAGTACCTACATCCCTTGACGTACGAGCTCAAGTTCTTTCCTCGGCACTTGTTTCTCCATCCGTACCTGCGTGACCGATGAACCAACCGTATGAGTACGAAGAAATAAGCAATATGTATGCTGGACGCAGCGTCACAACGTTTTCGTATCATACGCCCTTTGAACTCCACCTCAATACGCCCGGACACTATCCATTCGTTTTCCTTTACTGAGTTGGTTCCTTGCCTTTTTAACCAGAGGGCCAATGAAAAGGAGGTTGGCTGTGTCTCGTGAGAGGTCGCTCAAAGCAGAAGCCCCTTTCCTCTCCATCGTTGTGAACGTTAAGCGACGTTCAAAGCAACGTATAGGGAAAGAGATGGAGAAGGGAAGTACAGGGTCTGATAGACAAAAGGAAACCTTGGTTTTCGGCCCTCATAAGTGAACTACTCATCTCATAAAACTCCTTAAGAATGTGACGCTTGCCAAGGCGATAGAATGCGAAAGTTTCAAAACTCGACTGGGACAAAAAAAATAAAAGCGAAAAACGAAATTTTTTTATGAGCCAACGTCCACCATAATACTGGTGAGACTAAGAAATGACGTTGTTGGCGACTATAGCATTTATTTCAATGAAACTACAAACTTATCAATAAGAAAGACAATCTTGTTTTATTTCTTGCTGACAAGTTGTTTAACTGAAGTAAATTAAACAGGCGCCCACAACCCAATGCATTGATTTGACGAATATTCGGCTTAGATGGACGGCTCAAATATAAATTTCGTTTTTTGGTTTTATTAGTTCATCCAGGTAACGTCCTCTTCTCAAACTTCCGCATTCTATCACTCCTGAAAACGCCCCATTCACATGCAGTTTCAGCTTGCTGCGATGCGTAGTTTATTATTGCGTGTCCCAAACAAAGTTTCATTTTCTCTAACAGACCATGTACAAAAAGTCCCCCCCCCCCAAAAAAAAAAACAAAGAAAAAAAAAACAATACTGTGTTTTTTTAACTGCAAAAATTATATATGCATCGTCGGATCCTCATTCTCCGCCCAAATGTAGCACAAGAGGTCCAAACCAGATACCGAAGTTTCAGCACAAACGGATATCTTATTCAAAAGTTATACGTGATTTTCTGATAATTTTCAATGAGAAAAAGGGGCCCAATTTCGCCCGTTTTCGGTTTCTGACGCCATAGAGCTCCATGTATTCAAGAGCTCCGTAGACCGCCATTTTCCCATTGAAATTTTCAGAAAATCACCTATAACTTTTTGAATAAAATAACAGATAGTGTTGAACCTTTGGAATCTTATTCGGACCTCAAGCGTTACATTTGAGTGGAGAATGAGCGTTCGGCGATGCATAGTTTATACTTGTAATAACAAAAACAATTCTTTTTTTTTTTTGTGTGTGTGTGTGTGTGGGGGGGGGGGGGGGGGATTTTGTAGGTTGCTTTGTCGTACCATGCTTTGAAGCCAGAGCTCCTATGGATCTGCCTGGCACATTTGATGGACGGCCCTATGTTGTCCGACTGCAAGGCTGTAAGAACGAGGCGTAAGAAATAAAGAGAAAACCATTATACGCTGTCAAAGGTACAGCGCTTCATCAAACGGCTTTTGGACTGCGATTTACTCACCCGAGCAGGATACCTTGCACAGGTTGTGTTTTCCGGGACTGCACCAATAGCCGTTGTTTATCTGCGCAATACGCCATTCGTTTTCCTCAAGTGTCCACTCTTTAACACGAAGCTTGCGTAAATGAGCCCGAGCGTTAGGACGTTAGTAATGCCCGAGTCCCACTAGAGCGACAAACAGAAACAAACGACAGCGACAAGCCTCAAACACATGCATCATGCTCGCGAATGTACCTCTGGCAGGCGTTTAGTCGTTCGGTGCTTGTGAATTAAGAAACAAGTAATTGCAGGCCTGCCACAGATACCCTCGCGTGCATGACGCTCGCCAAATCGCGAAAAACTCTGGTTTGAGGCTTGTAGCTTTCGTTTCTTTCTGTTTGTCGCTCTAGTGGGACTCAGTCAAAAGCAAATGCATTTTAAAAGTGAGCTTAAAAAGGACCCCCCCCCCCTTTCCCCGGAAGCATTAAAGGGACGCTGACAGCCCCCAGACTTTATTTTTTAATCTTTTGCCAGGCGATTCATTATGGTGTCAGAAGCCTGCCCAATCAATATTTTGCTACAGCGTCACGTATATTTTTAATGAAGTAAATAAAAAAAGGCAACTGCTTAAAACAGAAAGCGAAACTGGACTGGGAAGGAAGAAGAAATATAGAGGAGACAGCTGGCAAAAGTCACGTGGCTGTGCAATTTTTTTTTTTTTCAATCAACGTATTTGCATCTTTTAAGAAGTCACAAAAAATGATTATCTTATTTTTTTTTCTTATTTATAATATTGTGTGGGGGCCTTCGATGTCCCACGACTTTGATTATATTTGGTGGTGGTGTCTAAACCACAGAAAAGGTGGCACGTGACCACGGAGAAGAGAGTGAGCACGACTCGAACCGGCCAGTTCTCGATCGGCGGTTTTTCGGGCGGAAAGAAAACAAATTTCGAGTCGCGAATTGTTTTCGGGGAAGTTGAACTCTCATATGTCATGTACAAATAAAAACCTTGGCGAGCATACCCTGTCAGTGTCCCTTTAAACCGTAGTCTCGCTGCTTAAACGTCGTACTAAAGACAGGGCGTTCGCTGCGCGGAGAAGAGGGCAGAACTATCTGCAGACACGCCTCAAGCCTCATGTTCGAAGCATGTTTGCTTTATACATGCTTAGGACATCTTTGCAAATAGGCCTTGTTCGACCAGTATGAAGGGACCGCCATACAAGAAAGAAGCACGCCTCAGACAGCGTCTGCGATGACTGCCTTTTGTGTGATGTATTAGCAAAGCGACCGCGGCTTTAGGGTGGCAGACGACTCTCGCTAAGACAGTTGGCTTCTTCTAAGCATGGCATACGTTAGCTGCTATACAGAGGCTATCCTCAGGGACAACTTTTTTCTGGCGATGAAGCCAAAGCCCTATATAGGTGCCTGTGTACAGAGCTTCGCAGGCGCGGTCTTCACTCCTAAAAACGCAAGAAAAACACAAACAAAATAAAACTTTCAGCCTTTCCACTCTGGTGAAGAAGGAAGACCAGCGAAGCTATGCTAAGGTGGAAATGAAGTAATGACCGTCCACAAGTCGGCAAGCCAGAGTGGAAAGGCTGGAAAGGTTGCCGCGATCTATGAGCGACGGCGGCAACCAGACAATTGGCAAACAAAACACTCTGGACAACTACCGTCATCTATGCGCGACGGCGGTAACCAGAGTGTTGTGTCGACATTTGTTTGGTACCGGACATGATCCTGGGGAACCTAGCCCTTAATAGCTCCGCTGTAAAAACTCGTCTTTAGCAAAGCGGTTGGTACCTGGTGGGAAAACACTGAACTGAACAGTACAGGTCCCTTCGCGATTTCTGCTCGTTTCTTGTGGTTTCCGTGATCGCGTGTTGTCGGCGGTTGGCACGATGGAACAGTTGTCCCGGTGACTCTGTCATCACTGTCGTGTCAGCAGCGTGTTGCCTATATTGTGACTCTGAACGCAACCTACGCAACAGCGTGAACCAGACGTTGTGCGTTTACCGACGTTCATCAGCACCGTAGAAGTACAGTAGGCAGTCCTTCCATCGCATATCCCCGAACCTCTGGAAGCTCGCTTATGCCAACACATCGCCGCCTGTTTGAAACGTACTGAATAAAAATTGGGGTAAACCATGTTAAGTCCAGTGCTTGCCTGCTGAAACCCGAGCATTGTGTGTTGAGCTGGCGCACAACACGGCACGGCTTGCTTCAGACCGCCATAATTGCCCAGTAGTGGCGACCCCTATAAATCGATGAAGTCGCGAAAAAAAAATCAGCTTTTACACTCTGGTGAAGAAGGAAGACCAGCGAAGCTGTACTATGGTGGGAATGAAGTAATGGCTGGCGGCAAGTTGGCTAGCCAGAGTAGAAATTCTTCAAAGATTGCGCCATCTATGAGCGACGGTGGCAACTAGAAAACCGGATTGCCGGCAACTGGATTACAGACAACTGGTTGCCGACGTCGCTCATAGATGGCGGTAGCTGTCCAGAGTTCTGTGTCATAATTTGTTTGCTGACGGACACGCTTTCAGCGGGATTTGCCACCAAACGACTGGACACGAGTACTGCGCCGGAGTTCGACGAAAACTCTGACGCTCGAGCTCGGGTACGGTGAACGCGACAGTGTCCCAGAGTATTTTTCACTCAAAACGGAGTTGGTGCTATGTTTCATTCAAATATCAGTTGTTTTTATTTTTCACTCAAAACAAAGTTGGTGCTATTTTTCACTCAAAACGGAGTTGGTGCTATTTTTCACTCAAAACGGAGATCGTGCTATTTTTCACTCAAATATAGTTGACCAATCTTCATAGCACGGGCCCTATATGCTCGCGTTTGTGTTATGTTTGCGTTGTGCGCTTAGTATCTCAGTTGCTACCACCTGGGTGGGGTACTCCCCTGCTGCAGCTTTCTAGGCACGACCAGAATCCTTCTGGTATGAGTAATGGGAATAGGTTCACTTGAAAAATGAGCGCAGCTTACCTGAAAAATGCCGAAGTCGGTGCTTCCATTTTTGTTCCTGTTTGTGGCCCTCGAGTTCAAGCTACTTTCAGCTTGAGCCAGGCAGATCCCTGTCGTATGACGTAAAAAAAGTATATATATATATATATATATATATATATATATAGAAAGAAAGATATGACGAAAAGGTTTTGAATGTTAAAAAGAGGATTATAAAATTAACCAATCCGTCAAAAAAAACACAAGCGTAGATAACTTTGAAGCAGATGGCACAATATATGCATGAACATTTATAAAAGGCTTTTGACCTCTGTCATTCTAGAATACGTAAAGCACGCCGTTTGCAAAATCCTCAAAGCATACGCATCTTTTTTTTTTTTTTGCCATCTGTGTTTATAAGACAATGTAGGACACGTAGTTCACGCCATCAATGCTTCGCCTTATCGCTGCAAGGGCCCACTTCAAACTTCCTCCAAACCAAGTGGAAAGCAGACAACGTAAAACACATTTTGACGGAAGTACACTTCTAGTCCAGAAGCGGTTGACGTATTGTCTGAAGCCGAATTAGGCGTCCCATTCGCTATAATCGTATTTTAACATGACAGGAGGGTCTCCCTGCAAGCAGCAAAAACAGACTATAACAAGTTTGGCGTTTAAAGCTCGTCGCACCATTTGCTGCTATAAGCTGCCTGTCGCGCTTATAATGTACCACCTAACTTATGGCTTGTCCAGTCGTGTCTACTAGCCATTACAAAAGGCCACTTCTATAGAGTTCTTGTAAAGCGTTTCCGGCATCTCGCAACATTCTCCGCAACATGCTGCAGGATTCGGAACCTAGCGCCGCGCGTGCACAGTCGGTGTCATCGTTGTGAAGAGCATAGCGGAGGAGGAAAAACTGTGTACAAACACTCCCTATTGTCTGGTCAATTTCGGAATGACTGGAATGCCAAAGCAGAACAAGCGGTGCAGAAGTGACGCACGATCGACGTGGTGTCTACGCCTACAAGTAACGGTTAGCAAACGCTAAAGTCACTTTATTAAGTGTTAAAAAAAAAAAAAGCGCCTTTCACTGCAAACGGCCGTCCCGCGCCAACCCTTGCCGGCACGTTCGAAACTACGAACTTACAGTCAGGAATCTGCTGTTTGGGAACGCCGCCCCTCACCAGCGCAGAAGCCAGCTCGCACCTGGAGAACTTCTTGGCGGCGGACGCTTCGAGAAGCGCGAACACCAGCAGCCCCAGGCGAACGCACATCGTGATAGACATCCTCTAGAAATAAATCGTACAACCCGTTGCGATTTATCTTTTTATTGGAGTCCCCCGGTTTTCCTGTTTGCTCTCGGAGTCCGGTTCTTGCATGCCGCGTCGTCAGCGGAAAGCCCCTCCCCCCCCCCTTTCCCAAACACATTCACACATACATACACACTTTGACCCGGTCTGCCGACGCTTATCGGTCTTGTTTGGCGGTATACGTACCCCCGCGTCCTCCTTCACCGGTGAACGCGTCAGATATTTCCGCATCCTCCGGTAAACTGACAGAATCGGTCGCCGGTCAGCGACACAGCTCGCGCTGGGTTGGGTGTTCAGGTTTTTCTCATTGCTGAATGAGTCGCCGTGAGAGAAAGGCAAATATACAAATAAATAACGAGGGGGGCAAGGACTCCTACCTATGTAACTGCTTCACGTACTACGCGATTACGGGTGCAAAAGGCATCCGTTATTTTGGCTGCTCTGCGTGTGCATTTCGGACGGACTTGGGTTTTCCCAGTTGGCTTATGCTCCTCGAGTGAAACCTTATTCCGCAAATATCCGTGTCGTATATATGCCGTTTCTTGTTCTGATATGCTTGGTTCTTCCTTTTGTCAGGAGAAATCTTGATAATCGTATGTCAAATTATTTTTTTTTGCCTAGTTTTTAATTTTTCATGTTTTATTAGAGCTTGTACACCCGCTCTCTCTCTATATAGATATATACTTTTTCTGATTTTTTTTTCAGAAAATTAAGGTATTTGAATACTTTTTTTTTTTTACTTTAGCGATAAATAGAAAATAGATAGTAGTCGGAGTGCATCAGGCGGGGAAAGGCAACGAAAAAAAGCATGATTACACTAGCTTCATCATGCTGACAGAGACATGGTAGCAGAGAACACGTTGTGAATGGGCTGGTCACATGTTACGCTCGGGTGACATCACACGCCGTGACGGTGTCACGTGACGTCACAGTCCTTCGCGACTGTTCTTTATTATGACGGTCTTCCGATAGAATTCGGCCGATTATAAAACACATTGCGCGTTAGAACTTCACGCGTACTGTTACAGCGCGACTTGCCGTTCCGCGGTTGTAACACGAACATTTAACGTCACGAGAAAAAATAAAAACGTTTGAGTCAGTGCGTGCACCCTAACACCCGCTACACTAACTTCCCTTTGCGAGTGACGCCGCAGAATTCTACTTCCCACGAGACGGAAAGAAGCGTGACCATCGCTTTTACTGCCGCTTTCTCAAGTCGCAATTACCCGAACGAGCATGGGCGTACCAACCGGGGGGGGAACGCTTGCCCCCCCCCCAGTTCTCAGAGTGGGGGGGCAAGGCATGTGCTTTGCCCCCCCCCCCCCCCCTAAAACAGACGCCACTGGGCAGGGCAAACACTGACCCGCGGCGCCCAAGGGATACCAAGGGCACTGCCCCCCAGCCCCCTGGGGGACGGGGGGGGGGGGGGGGGGGGGCGCCCGATCTGGTTTGCCCGCCCCACTCAAAAACAAGTTGGTACGCCACTGCGAACGAGCCTTTGTTGACGGCCGTTTCATTCGTAGATGTCCGCAAGAAGAAAGGCGCGTTTTCGTACGTTCTCTATATATCCGCAGTCTCACTGCCAATACATCGCACAAAAGACAGTCTGCAGACGCACTATCTGAAGCGCATTTATTCCCTGTATTTTTTTTTATTAATTTATTTATCTGTACTGCGTGACAGTGTTATCGCAAACGAGAAATCGCTGAATTTGCGTGCGTGCGTGCGTGCGTGCGTGCGCGTGTGCGTGTGCGTGTGTGTGTTTCTCTCTTAAAATTAAATGGCAAACGGCGATAAATCAAAGCTCGCTAATACCTTTCTGAAGAAAGATGCGGAACAAAAATAAAAATCTCCAAATATGTTGTGTTCGCGCTAACGGTGCGGCGCAGTGTAAGTACTGTTCATTTACGTGTCCAGTAGAAGAAATATCTGCGACTTACGGAACGCATCCGGCGACTGACGAAGCCCACGAAGACAGGCTCCAAAAACGCCAGCTGCGCACAAACCCGAAGCACGACGATTCGCTCGCTCACGCCCCTAGTCCGCGTTTTCGTGCTGTACAGTTTCCGACGATAGTAAATCGAAAAACATTTCGGGTCACTGCGGACCGTCGGGTGTAGCATGTGGCGGTCGGTGGGCTATATAAAAAAAGTAGGCGCGCGCTGTCATTTTTTTTTTTTTTTTTGCAATGTGCTCAAAATGTTTGTGCATCAAAGTTTCTCGCAGAGAACTCGGAGAGCCAATCAATGTGATCTATACCGCGTTTCAGCTTAGTCGCTACGAGGTAATATGATCAATCTAACAGCATCAAAAGCGCAAGTCACTAGGCCTTTTCCGTTAATGATTGGTTCAGCGATGATAGAACACGTACTGAAACATGACAAACACCATGAAGGTGCTTTTTTGACGCTATCTTATTGGTCCCGTCAGCTCGTTCCGTCGGCTGCGTCTGGACTTAAGTGAAACGAGTATATATACGCACGGGGCTCGAATTACGTGGCCCAGCCCCAAATATGTTTAGACGCTATAAACCTATAAACTGAAGTTTGCGATGTCACCATCTACGTGCCTAGAACGTGTCTCCGGCTGATGTGTTTAACGTACAGTGTACTCAACTGTTAAATATAACGCGGGAGCGGTGGCCGGCGAGACAGCATACGTCATTTACCGGCTCACTCTGGCAGCTTATGCCGCTGTTGTTTTCTGGAGTCCAAACAATCACCGATGCGACTCGGCGATAAAAAAAAAAAGTGTCGCTTTTCTATTTTGTTTTTTGTTGTTTAAAGAAGGTGGCCTTTATCAGAGAAACTGCAAGATCACCGAGATATGGTAGCCCCGCGCGGTACTAGGCGGTGGCGACAATCGCAAGAAGAACCGCCTTATGCTCTGCCGCATCATTGATTTAATCGCTAGACAGCTGTGATATCAGTTTCGGCCACCGCTCCCGCGTTATATTTAACAGTTGAGCGCACTGTACGTGACGAATAATACGTGGCGAATAAGTATACGTAACAGGAGCAGTAGTGTCGTGCTCTCGGATGTCGTAATCCGGGCGGTTAATTGTAGAATGTTCTGGAAAAAAAAAAAAAAAACACGAGCTAACGCAGGTGTCGCCGTCGTCGCCGCGTCCCAGCTCGTAACTATCGAATTTCCCATGAACTGTGAAGCTGTATAGAGCGAGCTACAGCAGGACAGGTGTCTGCCGTATTCACCTTCGCTGCTGTGCCACCGCTTGGATCGCGGGCCGCCAACAGCATAACACAACTGTGACATCATCGCGTAGAAATCGAGGGATCAGAAATGAGAACGCGGTAAACACACCAGTTGAAGGTGCATTCCAAGAACTATCATCACGACGTTGCACGTTCTTACGTCATGGCGAGTGTCACATCGCATTCTTCATTTTCAGTTTGGTTGGACGAGTAGTGATCGAATCGTCAGTGTTGGGTGAAATACATCTAAAAAGTGCTTGAAATAAAGTACAAAGTAAATAAGAGGTTATATACTATAAGTAAAGGAATAAGTACACCGGGTGCAATGTACTTGAAGTAAAGTAATACAAATACAATGTACAGGATGTCCTCCCCCCCCCCCCCCCCCCAAAAAAAAAAAAGAACAGGATTTTTTTTTACCGCAAAAATAAACTACGCACCACCGAACGTTCACTCTTCGCCCAAAAATAACGCTAGAGGTCCGAACCACATTCCAAAATCTCAGCCCGAATCGATATTTTATTTATAAGTTATAAATGAATTTCTGAAAATTTCAATGGGAAAACGGCGGCCGACGGAGCTCTTGAATACATGGAGCTCTACGGCGCAAGAAATGAAAACGGTCGAAAATTCGCAACTTTCAGCGATGGTGGTACCGCGGTGTGAGAATGGCGCTCCCTAGCTCCTGGATGATTGGCCTCATATTAAACCGGCTTGCCTACACCTTCCTGGCGTGAAAAAGGATTGTAAGGCTCTGATACTGCTCGTATATAGCAAAACTAGAATTACTTACGCGTCGCAGACCCAGCCTCGTACCGCTGTTCTACGACGATCATCCAGATGACAGCCATTTTGATAGGCACCGGTGTGCCCTCTATAGGTCGTGAAAGTTGCGAATGGACCCCATTTTCTCATCGTGTACTTTCAAAGTAAAGTACAAGTATTTTTTTAACACAATCTTTCACGATGCTTTATTTGAGAGAGAGAGAGAGAGAGAGAGGGGGGAGGGGACTTTATTGTTCACACCATTGTCCGGTGCCCGGTTCCAGTCATCACTGCTCCCCCAACACAGCACGGACGTGCTGTACCAGTAGGGGCAGTAGTGCACCAACGAGCTGAGGAGGGTGAGGGGGGGGGGGGGGGCGAGCCAGCCTGCTCAGTCGGGTGGTCGCGAGGAGGGTGGGAGAGTGGAGAGGAGGGAAGTGAGGGAGGATTGGGCGTAGGGACAATGCCATAGCATGTGTACATTGGAGGGGTAGTCCTGGCAGTGGGGACATGAGGGGAATCCGGAGCTGCCTTGCATGTAATGTGTAAAGTGAGGGGTGAGAAGGGAAGAGCTCTGAGCTTTCCGGAGATTGGAGGCGTCCTCATTGCTGAAGGAGGCGGGAGGAAAAGGAAACTCTGTCATTGCCTGTCTGCGTTCCCGTAGAAGGGCGGTTCTGTCTTTGTGTAGAATTTTGCGATGAAACCTGGGATCATACTGATCTGGTCAAGCCTCCAAAGGTCCCGGAGAGGGCTCGTCGCGGGTGAGCGTGAGCGCGCGTACGTTGCCCTCGATATCTTGGAGGCCAAGGATCCATTGGATAGACACATGAAGGGAGGGCTGCAAGGTGAGGTGTTGGAGGATTTTGGTGTGGATCTGAGGAGGGAGTAGATTATGCAGAAAGTCGCGGCAGGCCGACTGACTGTCCGTCCGGATGAGACTGTTGCCTGTGAGATGACAGGGAAGCGTGATGGCCTCAGATATGGCCAGGAGTTCTGCCGAAGTAGGGTCTGGAACATGGGTGTGTGTAGAGGTGTGTGTGTGATGCAGACTGTAGACGGCTATGCAAGAACGCGTTGGGGAATGAGATGCATGTGTGTAGTAGACCGTTGTGCGGGATGGTATTCCTGCAGTGTTTGTGATGTGCTCGCTGTGCGCGACGCGCTTCGTTCAGTTCAGTCGACATGTGTTTTGGGATAGAGAGGACGTATACTCGTGGGAGAGATTGTCAGGGTGCAGCCGGGAGGGGGAGGGGATTAAATCGCTGGTGGGGTAGCCGATGAGTCGTAGCAGCTGTCTGCCCTGTTTCGATGTTTTCCAGGCGTTCTTGCTGTGCTTGATGATAGACCGTGATACGGTCCTCGAGGGAGTTGAAAAAGCCTGTGGCTTCTATTAGATGGTTCGGTGCACACCGGGGGACGCCGAGGGCGAGTCGGTGGCATTTTTGTAGTGCGCTGTCTAATTGCTTCATCTGTGTGGGTGACAGTTGTTGGTAGGGCAGTTGGTACATGACGCGAGAGTACACAAGAGCTTCGATGGTCTTGCGGTGTTCATGCTCTTTGAGACCAATCTGACGGAGCGTAACTCTGCACAGCATGTGATAAATCTGATTGATTTGTCGTGTGATGGATTCGAGCCATATATGTGGTTGACCTGATTGGTGAAGATGGAAGCCAAGCACAGTAATGGCCGGCTTACGGGGGACGTCTTGGCCATCAATGGTGAGGGAGATCAGGGCCCGCCTTGTGTCTGCCTGCTTTGTCCGGTCATTGGAGCCAACTACGAATTCAAACTTGGTCGGAGAACAAGTAAGACCAATATTTTTGAGGTATTTTTAATAATGTCGAGGCCTTGTTGGGTGGTTTGTTCGACCTCCGCTGGAGAGTCATGCGAGCACCAGATAGTAACGTCATCGGCGTAAATGTTGTGGTGGAGTGTTGGAATAGCTTGAAGCTGGATAGGGAGACGAGTCATGGCGATGTTAAATAGCATGGGGGACAGAGTGGACCCTTGTGGGAGTCCTCTTGAGATAGGGTGAGGAGGAGATGTATAAACATCGACTTGAAGTCGGACTGTGCGGTTAGAAAGGAAGGCCCGAACGTAAAGTTGAACATCCGTGGGCCGACCTCTAACTGGGAGAGGTTGTGCAGGATAGCGGAGTGGGGGACAATGTCAAAGGCTTTGTAGACGTATACTGTTGCAATTACGCTGAGTTGGACCGTGCTTGCGAATTGATACACGTGCTCGTGGATGCGCATGGCAGTGTCTTGGGTGGAAACGTGGGGACGGAAACCTGTCTGTGTGGGGGCGAAAGTGTCTATGGAGTCGGGGTGCCACTCTAACCTGTCAAAGACCATCTTCTCCATGAGCTTGCCTGCACAGAAGGTGAAGGAAATAGGGCGGAAGTTGTTTGCGTCCGTTGGAGGTTTGCCTGGCTTGGGGATGAAAATGACTTTAGCGGTGCGCCACTCTTCTGGGAGTTGGCCGGATTCCCAGGCTTCGTTGATGTAGGAAAGAAGGATATCGAGATGAGTGTCAGGGAGGTTGCGAAGAGCCGTGTAGGTGATGCCATCCGGGCCTGGGGCAGTTTGTTTCTTGATGTCGTAGAGGGCAGCAATAAGTCCGGAGAGGCTGAAGGGAAAATCAATTCCCTCTCCAGCGCCTGGTTCTGGGGCAGGCAGTGCCGTGGGAAGAGGGGGAGGAGTAGTGATGAGGAAAAGGTGCTCAAGGATGTCATCTGTCAGATCTTTGGGGGATTGTTGATTGCGAAGAAGAAGTTTGATGAGGGGGCGCCGCGGCTTCGTCTGGCCGAGCAGAGTTCTGAAGATCTGCCATACGCGCGGCGTGTGAAGATTGTCATTCATGTTGTCGCAGGTGTCCAACCAGTTTTCGGTGGTGAGGGGGGACATTGCACCCATTGTACTTCAAGTACAATGGTTGCAATGTACTTGAAGTAAAGCACTATAAATTAAATGTACTTTCGAAGTAAAGTACAAGTATTTTCAACACAATCTTTCCTGGTTTCCCTTTCATTTCCCTATACAGTGATCCAGGGGTAATTGGAGGATGCATCACTTAAACTCGGAATTGGCGGCGAATAGTGGATAAAGTCAAGTGGCTACAAAGTTATTTTCAGAAATAGCGCCAAATTCAGAAGTCCCTCCGACTTCTGAATTTGGCGCCGCTCACACTGCATGGTTTGTTGCACCCAAAAGGGTTAAATGTACTGGGAGAGAGCATGACGTCAGTCCCAAAGCGTCCGCAAGCAATCCTCTTGTAGAGTGTCCTCTCCAAATGAAAAAACAGTGAGTGTGCAGGCGAGCTGGTAATAATTAATCATAATGTGACACCCGAGACGGTGGTGCGGAAAAGTGAAGAAACTTTTAAATTCAACAGAAAAGAATGTCTCAAGACATTGAGCCATTTTCCTCTCTTGTCTTTTTCTTTGACTTGAAAGTTACTTAATTAATCTTTCTGCATCACAGTCTCAAGTGTTACATTACAATTGATCGTCTCTTCCCAATATCTTTAACCTCCTCGCTTGCGCTGACTGAGCGAGATGTAGTGAGAGTTGGAAAAGCTACGCAAAAGCCGCCCCCAGAACAAACGGAGCGATGCATCGTCTGCTCGCGTTTCTGGTGAGAGTAGAGTATAATATAATATAATATCTTTATCCACCAGATGCATAAATACATCTGGTAGGAGCTGGAGAAAAGACTATAAGCAGCTTGATTGGTTCCCAGCCCCCTAACAGGTAAATAGAGATGACATAAGTATACTGGAAACTTTTACAAAAACAAAACAAGGCAGTTCCCTGGGGAAAATAAAAATCAAAAACAAAATATCAACACAGAGTAAACTGGAAGCACAATATTGATTGGGAATTATACTCTCATATATATACAGCAGTGTCTCAAATATGCTGAATTGTGCCTACAATATGATAACATTCGAACCTAAAGAATTCGAAGCAAATAAAAATAAATAAGCAGAAAATTATTTTTATCACTTTTAATAATATATATTTTATGCTATAATGTTTAATTTCGTCAGAGTCAATATTTCGTCAGAATGACGAAGCATCATTTTGCGATACAAACAATACCAAATAATACCAAGTCGGGGGTTGTACTTTCCCCGGAAAGTACCAGAGAAAAAAAATACTTTAAGTAAAGTACAAGTACATGCTCAGAGAATGTACTTCAAGTAAAGTACAAGTTTTCCACACCTACTTGAAGTAGTGCTTTAAATACAATGTACTTAAAGTACTTCCCAACACTGGTCCTCGGAACGGGCCAAGTGCTTGGTATGATACTGTATACGTCTTGAATGCTGGTAACCCAGTCTTGAAGGGAAGTTGGGGGCGGTGAAGAGTCTAGTTTGGCCCTAACGTTGTCCCATTTGGCCAGGGAAGTACGGGGGTAAGACTGTGAGTAGTGTGTCGATGAAAGAGGGGGAGTTAAATTTGTATGATGAAATGATCACTACCAAGGCTGTCGTGTAGGTTGTCCCAATTAGCCGACGACGGACCGTAGTGCCAGGCAAGGTCCGGTGAAGTGTCCTGCTGTACACTGTTGCCTCGGCGTGTAGGGTCTGCGGTGTCCATAATGAGGCTAAGTCTTTGGGCTTGCATGGTGTGTTCCAGCTTGCGGCCTTGTGTCGTTGTATGCTGATAACCCTACGAGGAGTTTGGGTAGTTGAAGTCGCCAGCTATGAGGACGGTTGCTTACTTGTGTTGGGAGGTGTAGGATTTGACCCACGTAGGTGCAGGGGTAGAGATCTGGGGGAGCCAGTAGACGTTGCAAAGGACCGCGTGATGGCCATGTCTGTCTAATTGTATAATGTCAAGGTGCTTTGCTGCGTAAGTAATGACGAGGGTTAGTGTCGTTGAGCCGGTAGGACTGCGGCGATCTTTTCGAGTGATGCTTGGCTGGGTAAATTTGTCGTAGCCGGGGAGCGAGAAATCTCCGCTCGTTTCCTGGAGTAGAATGGTATCTTGCTTGATTAGGGCCGCTTGAATGTACAGTTGTAGGGTTGACTTTTTAAGGCGGAGCCCACGGCGATTCCACTCCCATATGATAAAAGGAGATGAGCGAGGAAACGTTGGAAGAGACGCGGCGTTAGTGGCCATCCTTATTTAGCGATGTGGAAGAACATGGGGCGTGCAGTTTACGGGGAGGGCTGTCGTTGTCGTGGCGTTGGCGGAGGGCTGCGACCTGATGTTCCAAGTTGCGAAAAGCAGTGGCCTCTTGTTCTAGGTGGTGGGAGAGTTCAGCATTTGCGTCTACGAGCCGTTGAATGGCTGCGTCGCGTTGTTGTGAGAGCTGTGTTTGTTGGTTAAATGTTGCTTGGAGCGTGCCGACCGCTGTAATGATGTGGTCGAGCTGTGACGTGGTGACTGTTGTTAAGAATGGAACCTTCGGCGACCTTCTTCCGAGTTTCAACGCTGCGGAAACGAGTCACGATCTGTCCAGGGCCGTCGCCCTCCTGTCCGGGCCTGCGCGAAACGAGTCCCGACGTGTTCAGGACCGTCGCCCTCCTGTCGGGGCCTGCCCGAAACGAGTCTCAACGCGTCCGTGACGTCAACGGAACGTGTGTGTGTGCGAGTGGGTTCGTGCGCTCCGGAAGGGGAGAGAGGCATGGCCTAACTGCGGAGTACTTTGGCTGCGTCGCACATGGCGGCGGACTTCGCTGCAACGCACTTGGCGGTGGTTTGCTACGTCGCACCTGCTGCCCTGGCGGAGAGTGAGGAAGAAACTGGACCCTATATAAGGCGGAGCGTGAGGCTGCTCCGATATTCTCTCGGATTCGACGACTGTATCGCAACCATGTAATTAAAACGTTCGTTACGTTACCAATTCTCCCACCTCCACTGGACCCCTGGGTTCTTCATTTCGGGGAATGGTCGTCGTCACGAGCCAGGAGTCCTCCGGACGTGCGGCTTAAACCCCGCCTCGAACAACTGGTTGGCAGCGGTTGGGATCGGACCATGCGACATCGTGCTACATCTGTGGGTAAGCGTTTGGACTTTGCTTTGAGATTCGCCAGGCTTCAGATTATGGGTAATTAATTTTGAACTGCTGGGAATCCTTAGGTTATGACTCATGCGCTAGGTTTTTGTACAACCTCGCGACAAGTTTTAGAACAAAGCCAAAGCTAAAAAGCAGCGATCATAGATCTAATGAGGTTACTGAGAACAGACTTACTCTGTGTATGTGAAGAATTGGGTGTGGAGGTGGAGCAAAAGATGAAGAAATCTGAGATCAGTAAAGCAATTTCAGAGAGCGCGGAAGCAGAGGAAATTAAAATTGCGTGGGAACTGCTTCAGAACGCTAAGAGCGAAGCTGCAGCGAGAGAGGAACGAGAACGAGAGCAGGCTGCAGCGAGAGAGGAACGAGAACGAGAGCAGGAGCAGGCTGCAGCGAGAGAGGAACGAAAATGAGAGCAGGC
Source organism: Ixodes persulcatus (assembly GCA_013358835.2). NCBI lineage: Eukaryota > Metazoa > Arthropoda > Arachnida > Ixodida > Ixodidae > Ixodes > Ixodes persulcatus. The sequence goes on along the minus strand of JABSTQ010011474.1, from coordinate 446,784 downwards.
TGCAGCGAGAGAGGAACAAGCACAGGCTGCAGCGAGAGAGGAACGAGCGCAGGCTGCAGCGAGAAAGGAACGAGAGCAGAAGCAGGCTGCGGCGAGAGAGGAACGAGCGCATGCTGCAGCGAGAGAGGAACGAGCGCAGGCTGCAGCGAGAGAGGAACGAGCGCAGGCTGCGACAGAGGAGCGAGCGCTGAAAAGGTTAGAGCTCGAAATTGAACAACAGCGATTAAACTCGCAGAACAGTAGAGTTGGGGCTCCGGTACGAGCAAGTGAGACCGAGTCGTATCAAATGAAGAAACTCCTGCAGCCGTTTAAAGTTGGGGAAGACGTGGGCCTATTCTTAGTTAACTTTGAGAGGACATGTGAGAAGTTGAGCTTCGCCCCAGAAACGTGGCCGCAACGGCTTTTGACTTTGTTGCCCTGTGAGGCTGCAGAGGTTGTCGCGCGCCTTAGTGCTGGAGACGCGGACGACTACGACAAGGTGAAGTCCAGCCTTTTGAAGTGGTACCGCCTTTCTGCCGAGGCGTTCCGTCAAAGGTTTAGAAACGCATCCAAAAAGAGCAGTGAGGGCTACTCGGAATTCGCGTACGGGCTTAAAACCAATTTGATAGAATGGTGGAAGAGCGAGGAAGTGTACGAAAGCCGAGACAAGCTAGTCGAGTGTGTGTGCCTCGAACAGTTCTTTCGTAGCATTCTGCAGTCAGTCAAGCTCTCGGTGCAGGATAGGGTGGGAGTCGACTGTGTCGAAAGGGCCGCTGAGGTAGCCAAGAGTACGCAACGCGTAGAAAGCTGAGCGGAGAGGAAAGCGAACCCGGCCGGAGCGATCAGCACAAGACCTTCTGACAGAGAAACGGCTCGCGAGAAACGGGCCCGATAAGCCCGAAGCAGGAAAAAAGGTCCCAGAAAAGAGCGCAGAACACTCGAACGGAGACGAGGCGCGGAAAAGCCCAACAGGGCAGTTCGAGGCAAGGAAGCCGTTCCTGTGCTACAACTGTCAGGAGCCGAGACAAATAGCGGCCAGATGTAAGAAACGGCGGGTTGTGTTCTCGTACGTGAACGGTAGTGACAAGGACCTGAAGCTTCTTCGTCCCTATCTTCACGAGCTCTAGGTAAACGGAAAGCCGTGCAGGGTGCTTCGGGACAGTGCAGCGACGATGGACGTTGTTCATCCGTCGTATGTAGCGACCTCCGATTTTACTTTAAAGGTAGTTTGGATCAAGCAGCTGCTCGAAAAGCACAGTGTCTGTCTGCCTATGGCGACAGTAAAGATAACTGGCCCGTTCGGAGAGCTAGTAACCGAGGCGGCTGTCTCGCAAACAGTCCCGTTGGAGTATCCTTATTTGTTTTCTAACCGGTCAGATTTCCTGCTACGCGAAAGGGGTCAACAACTGGGAGAAGGGCTAGTTCACTCGTATACGAGGTCCAAATCGCGTCAGGTCGCCCCCCTGTTGACGAGTGATCCAGAGCCAGAGGCAGCTGACGGGGAGCAAGCACTCCCAGAGTTGGAGGCAGAAAACCGGGATGAGAGGGACCAGGTTGTAGAACAGCCTGACCTCGTAGCACTAGAAAGCGTACGCTGTCCCAACGCGCCGGCGAAAAAGGCGGAGGAAGACGGGATCAGTGAAAGATCTCTCGTAGCTCCGGCGTCACGTAACTTTGGTCCTCTGCTACGAGTAGACAGAGTGTCTTTGACAGTCGAGCAGAAGAGCTACCCTAGTGTGTCAGGGTTTCGCGGTACAGCTCAGGAGATTGCTAGGACCAATGTGACGGGGCATGAAAAAGGCGGATTGTTTTTTCGGCGCTATAGGGACCGCATTTTCACTTCTAGAAATCACGTGAAAATCGATCACTATGACGTTCAGGGTAAGAAACAGGAAAGACAAATTTAACAGCAATGCCGATGGGTTGAGCAGATTTTTCTGACATCACGAAAAGCGGTAGGGGTGATCTCAGAGGTCTTCGTCATCCACGGGAATGAGGATCAAAGTGGAGGCACTTCGTTAAAACCCCAAAATGACCTCACAAATTGCGAAGAAGTTTTGTCTTTTGTATTTTGTTCATAGTGACCTCGTTAGAAAAATGAGTTTTGTTTTGGCGACAGCGGGTCAATTTGCATTGTTTTGGCAAATTATGGTAATCCGTAATCCAGTCTGGCGGGTCTCTGGCGAATTCCGAGCGTTTGACTGCGGTGTGGCGTGGTGTTGTGGGGGACGTTTCCGCTAATGCCTCCGTTGTAAGAGGTTCGGGAGTTTGTTTGGTGCTTGCAGCGCTACTCAAGGCCTACCACAAGCCCACCTCTTCAGGCCAGCGATTGTACCACCGGCCATTCGAGGTTTCCCTGGCCCCGGAGGGCTGTTAAGAATGGAACCTTCGGCGACCTTCTTCCGAGTTTCGACGCTGCGGAAACGAGTCACGATCTATCCGGGACCGTCGCCCGCCTGTCCGGGCCTGCGCGAAACGAGTCCCGACGTGTTCAGGTCCGTCGCCCGCCTATCGGGGCCTGCCCGAAACGAGTCTCAACGCGTCCGTGACGTCAACGGGACGTGTGTGTGTGTGTGTGGGTTCGTGCGCTCCGGAAGGGGAGAGAGGCATGGCCTAACTGCGGAGTACTTTGGCTGCGTCGCACATGGCGGCGGACTTCGCTGCAACGCACTTGGCGGTGGTTTGCTACGTCGCACCTGCTGCCCTGGCGGAGAGTGAGGAAGAAACGGACCCTATATAAGGCGGAGCGTGAGGCTGCTCCGATATTCTCTCGGATTTGACGACTGTATCGCAACCATGTAATTAAACCGTTCGTTACGTTACCAATTCTCCCACCTCCACTGGACCCCTGGGTTCTTCACTTCGGGGAATGGTCGTCGTCACGAGCCAGGAGGCCTCCGGACGTGCGGCTTAAACCCCGCCTCGAACACTGTCAAACCTAGATTCGTGCTCGAACACACGGGCATGCAATTCCCCTAGGGGTTGAGAAGGAGGAGAAGGTGAGGGAGGTGGTAAAAGAATGGAAGGCGGCTGGGAGAGGGACGGAGAGAGGGAGATGGTAGGTTTGGGATGAGATGGCTCGCTTATCTCTATACTTCGTCTCACCCTACGATGGACTAAAGGCAAAAGCTACGGACCGCCAGATCCAATCACGAGCCACTTAGAAATCGCGTATTGCGCTTTGATGCGCGTATCAGTGCCCGCGTCCCGGATCACTGATGGGGATGGGCGGACAGTGGTTCGAATCGAAATAGCACTGAGTGACTCAGCAATTTTACATCGCAAAAAAGAGGCTGTTTGCAGTGTCGAAGCTATAGAAATGATGCAGCGTTTTTGGGTTCGGAGCATTATTCGTCCACCCCTAATCAATGCTAGGCATGTCATAGTGTAGCGTGGAACGTGATTGGACCTGGCGGCCCTTGGCTTTGGCCCTTAGTCCATCGTAGGATGAGACAAAGTATAGTGCCGGACATGAGGGGTCCGAACTTTGAGTCGTACCCAAGGGGTCGGGTTCCTTGGGAGGGGCCAAGGGCTTTGGCGGTGGCGGGGCCGAGGACTTTGGTGGTGGCGGGGCCGAGGTCTTTTGTGGTGGGACCTGGTACTGTGGTGGTGGTACCTACTACTTTGTGGTGGGGCGCAGGTCTTCGATGTTTTCTTCTGGGAAGTTAATGCCCAGTTGGTAGGGGGTGGCAGGATAGGCCAGTCTTGCGATGGGAAAGTGGGTGGTGGTGGAGGTTGAATGTGCTGTTTGCGGCGTGCTTGTATTTGCTTTGTAGGTGCTCCGTGGCTTGGACGCGGTTGGGGCAGGTGAAAGATGTGGGCGGGTGTTCTCCTTCGCAGATGTGGCAGAAGGGTTCGCACTCGTGGCGCGTCGTTATGGGGTCTTGGTTAGGCGGAAAGCGCTTGCTGCGTTTGGGGCAGACCGCGTAGTCCCGCTTGTCCGGGCAGACTTCGGCGCAGTGTCCTATGATAAGGCAGGTAGTGCAAAGAGTGCTTATCGGGCGGTGGGGGTACATCCTAATTGCGACTCTGTTGAGGAATGCGTAACGGGGGAGTTTGGGGCCCTCCACGGTGACCAGGATGGAGTGAGTCTTGCCTAGGCGTCGGGCCGTCAGTAGAGTTGCCTGTTCCAAAACCAGGATCTGGCGAATTTCTTCGTCCGTGATGTCCGGGGAGACTCCATGGATGACGCCCCGGGCGTTGCTGGGGTCGTTAGCCGTGTAGGAAGTGGTGGCGTGTGACTTGCCTTGGAAGTGGAGTGTCGTGAGGGACAAGATTTTCGGGATGGCCGAGGGATGATAAGTATCAATGGCCAGTAGATTACGGACCGAGTGGATCTTGATGTAAGTGTCCTTACGATCAATCGCAGTCAAGCGTGTCGCGGCAAGCACCGTCGCTCCGAGGAGCTGCGAGTCCGAGGTATTGAAGCAATATGGGTTCGAGGATTTTCATAATGATGGTCATTGGAGAAGACAAGCGCGGCTGCAGGCCGACGCTTTAGTATTCTTTAGCGGGCGGAGCCGTGGAGTCGTCAGTTTCCATGTGGGAACCGAAGTTAGGAGCATTGGCGGCGTACGCCGTCATGTCGGCAGAGAGGCGCAGTAACGAGGCTTCTCGTCGGCTCGTCGGCTCGTCCAAACCAGAAAGGTTCGGACGTGTCTTTTGGAACTTGCCTGGGCGGGACGGTGGTGTCGGAGAGTTCCGAATATTGTATCAAGAAGGTGAGGTAATTTGCACTGAAATCCTGGCGGCTTGGGCGCAGATTTGCGGCGAATACTGGAGGAGCAGCGTAGAGATATCAGCTCCCTGTTGTCGTCGTCGTCTTTTTTCCTTTATTTGAGGTAAAGTAGTATAAATACAATTTACTTTCAAAGTAAAGTACGAGCATTTTTAACCCGATCTTTCACGATATCCTTTCATTGCCCTATGCAGTGTTTATTTTTTAACTGGTGTGCATTGCTCGAGTGGGAATCGAGGGTGCATCCGTTATCTTCGGAAATGGCGGGGAATATTGGATAAAGTCAAATGGCTTGACATTTGACAAGGGTCATTTATGTGATACAAATTTAACAAGACCAACTTTGGAGAATGTACTTCGAAGTCGGGAGTTATACTTTCCTCGGAAAGTACAAAAAAAAAAAACACGCACACACATTTAAGTAAAGAATAAGTACATACTCAGAGGATGTGCTTCAAGTAAAGTACAAGTATTCTAGACCTCCTTAAAATAGCACTTTAAGTGCAATGTACTTCAAATACTTCCGAACACTGGAAATAGTGATGCGTCACTCAAAGCTTCCACAGTGTAAGAAAAAGCCACGACAACCGGTTCTCTTAGCAGTGTTGAATCTAGAAGTGGGAAGTCACTATTTGATTGGAACTAGAGGTATGCGAATAATGGTTCCAATCGAATAGCGCAGTTTCATCATCCCTAAACGCATCACTGTTAAGAAAACCGGTAGTCCTGGCTTTCTCTTACACTGCGAAGGTTACGAAAGACGAAATAGAATTCGATTTGACCCACTATTCGCACACCCGTAAATGGAACCCCTATTTGCACGCCCCCAGCGTCTAGGTCTAAACATCTTTTCGACCTTTTCGTTCTCCGATCTCTGTCCGTAGATCGCAGCATTAGTTGCGTTCGTCTTACTTACACCTCCCGCACCGTGCGGAAAAGTGTAGAGCGGTGTATTTCCGGTCGTATCTTAATACACATGCCGTAAGTACACTGCCCTACACCTTTCTGCACTGGTGCCAGAGGTGTAAGTAAATCGAACACAGCTATTGTCTCTCCGAGTAATCTGCCACAAAGCAGGCGCGCACCGCGATTTTCGGGACATACCTCGGTGCAAGATTACGAAAGACAACCTCGCTGTATAGTCGCGACAGGATTGCGTCTGCTCTCTCGTATCCGTCATTCAACGTGATCCATGAGTAATTTTCTACAGTTTTCAAAAAGGATATTCGGCGTATCATCTTCTCAGAATTATCTAGTAACTGACAATACCGATCACAGCAAGGGAAAACAACAGCGAGGAGAGCAAACTTCGGATCGAGGCGGAGATCGTCAACCTAGACGTCGAAGAGTCACTGCGGAGCTGGTGGCACGGCGTATCGCCAACTAAACCCTAGCCACTTATGACGGAATGAGCCACATCTACATCGGTGGCAGCGTCTAATACAGTGACTCCCTGAATTTAGCATCCGCGGATCTTGCAGCAATGTGGCTTGTACAATTCACTTTGTAACGGAAGTTATACCGTGACTTGCCATGTTCACCAGATCTAAAGGGAGCCCTAAAGCGTATATATACATATATATATATATATATATATATATATATATATATATATATATATATATATATATATATATATATATATTTTTTAATTTGGTGCATTAACTTCAGCGTCTGTCAAAGCTGTGCACGCGCGTTTCTCGAACGACACACGCTTGGCGGCCGAAATGTCCTGTTATGAGGTAACCGGGCTGGTTGGAGGTTTTTCGTGTTTTCTCGCGTCTAGTTGCATCTTCGGGGTAAACGAACGTGATATTGTCACGGACGGAAAAGAGCTCGACAAATGTAAACTGAAAATAAAGGTTTAATAGGCGAACTTGTGCCAAACAAAATAAAGAACGAGCGTCGAGACAGCAGAAAAGCGGGCGGCGATTAGGCGGCGTAACAGCAAGAGAGAGCGAGACTGACTCAACGAGGTCACGGGGAGCTCCTTATTATGTCGGCAACGCGAAAATTTGGCCCAGAAGGTTCGAGTATCGAGCGTTCGGGGGGAGAATGAACAGGCACTTTCGAGAACAAGAAACTAGGCAGAAATGATAAAAATGACGTCCCGAGTAAGAATCAACGCGAATCTTCTAGAATTCCGTGACCGGGCGTTGTTTGTTCGGCCCTGCGCGCGACAATATATTCAGATGCACGTAATAAAACTACGCTGGAATCATACTTTATCTCAATTCTTAAAAGAAGTGTTTCCGTTTCCTTTTAAAGTAAGCTAAATTAACTAGCCCATCTCCATGCCGTGTTACAATATTTGTCCACGGAAACAACGCTCTATAACGCGCACAGATACAACGCACTATAAAAATGTTACATACCGAGGTAACGTTGCAATTGCCCGGACAGAACTAAAATATTTAGTGCACCCTTTCTTCCCCCAAAGCAGTTGAGAGAGTCAATCGCAGCAATGTACGGAAGGGGTTCGGCTAATGACGAGGCTGGAAATAGGTATGTATAGACCAGAACAAAGAAACAGTTGGCGCTGTGACAATGCGCATGACATTTTACGTGTTACGTTATGCTCAGTTTCCCAGCGTAGACTTCTTTTTTTTTTTCCGTCTTAGAAAGTATGCCCCTCGCCCCCGCTTAGTGGATTGCAAATACCAGAACACATCTAAACGTTAAAAACAGGTACCCTGAGCTGGGACATCGCGCATAACAGTTCACGTGAGTAGTGTTTCACTTCAGATTGCACTTTATCAGTCATTCGATCATATCCGTCAGTACACCGCAGCGACTGGCTCGCCATGCCACATCGCTCACTCCTTTCATATATCGCAAATACAGGCACATTGTAAACTTCATCTTTAGATATAAACATCTCTCTCGTCGTACGCCAGATCATGACTGCCTCCACGAGTGGTCTGTGGAGAAAGGAGTCGCAAAGATCTTAAAGAAGGCATGCATTTGACCAGTCATGGGATCAAAAAGCGCTTTAGGGGAGCGAGGCAGACATGGCCTTCGCCCATTTCTTTATTTCTGACTAAAAAGGACTGGGAGACAAGACACACTCTTTTATTTTGTTACTTTTGCGCGCCTGATTCAAAATGCGTTTGACAACGTTTTTACAATCATATATATGCACTGTGTACGTATTTATGTTGGTTTACGGTCTGATATTAGAAAGTTAATAGAGGCACGCTTTGCCTGTCGTCTGGTCATCCATGAACTTCGTCAGATCTTGGCCCCTGCAACTTTCCTTCCACCCCAACCTGAAAACATAAAGCAGAACGGGGAAGACCAAATGTTCGCTCAGCTGGTCGAAATTCCTGAAAAAAAAAATTGGGTTGTGTGTATGTTTATACAGCCTAGAACTTGGTCTGCCTCAACGGGCGACGAGTCTCCCAGCTGTAGATGAGCAATTTAGCCAGTGCAGTACAACCGCTAGCCTGGGGTCTTTAACGTGCACCACGCAGTAGTGATACACGACCGCACGCCGGTACGATGCTCATCCAGACGGGCAGGGGTGGGGATTGCGAAATTCCTGCTACACGCACTGAAGCATAGCGAAGTGTCATGCCTGCTGAACGGTGCATGGAGGTGGTCTCCGACTGGTGCATTTACGTCGCCTTAACTTTTTCCTCCTCGATTTCCGCCTGTTGACGCACGAACCGCGTGCACTCTAAAAATGCCAGTCCATCTACGCTCCTGAAAATCATTTTAGATAGTACGTATTTTAAATAGTACGCAGCGTAACCACTTTTGGGGGCAGGTGGACTCAGGGATTTCCCCAGACCCCCCCTAGGGGAGGTTTAGACCCCCCCCCTCGTTTTTCCGAAGGCACCCCCTTAATTCACAACGACTCCTATATTCGCAATGCCCCCCCCCCCCCTTTAACCCCCCCCCCCGCCCCCCCAAAAAAAAGAAAAAAAAATTTAGACACTCCCCCTGATTTCAATTCCTGGGGAAACCCCTGGGTGGACAACAAACCATGGCTCGAAACCCGACTCGCTGAAACGGAGAGCGTCGCTGTAGATGACGTTGGCGCAAGCGAGAGACTGCCTGATGTCGTCCCCAAGGAGCTCTGAAAAGTGCCGATAAAGTGTGTCGTTAGAAAGATCAAACCCAAAAATAGATTCCGGGTGTTTGAGCGAAGATTTTCACTAAAAATTCGACAAATCTACTGTGGTTGAGAAGAAAAGAAACTTTTTTTTTTTTTTTCGGGAACATTCAGCCAGCCACGGCGGATGTCGGGGATTGCGAAAAACATGCTCATTATCTAACTAATCACTAAAATTTACTAAATAACTTGTTCAATTAGTTTTAAAAAACGTATGGTTACAATTATAAACTTGTTTTGAGTCACCAGACTTGCACGAATGAAAACCTAAGCGCATACCCACGCGTCACACATGGGCTGGGCTGTTCTCACAATTGTCTGACTTAGGGGTTTTCGATGACGCTCAGCAAAATGCGTTAGCATTAGTATACCCATATAAAAGAAAAAGCTGACGGCGTCCGTCTGTGGACAAAACAGTGGAAAGGGAAGCGCGCCGCGTAGAGAGGAGGAGAGCAGTGAAGGACAAAGGCGAGAAGGCGGCGACGTCACGGGGCGGAAACCAATGGGAGCGCGGATGCTGGGGCGAGTCTGAACTTGTAAGTGAGCGGAGTGCGTTTGCCTAGGTTTGTGCTACAAAAGGGAGTGTGAACCATGTTCTATAGCGCTGCTCCAAGTAGGCGGGAAAAAAAAAATAAAAGAAAGATCTATTGGTGGATTATTAGGGAATACGTAATCATGACCATTGGGAAACGCCACAGACGTCCCCTTTTTGGGAAACGCTAGCACTGGCTCCGTAAGGAAGCCAAAAAGAGACAGAAAAAAAATAAAAGAAGCAAAAGAGAAAGCTAGAAAAAAAAAAAGTGAAGGGGTCAGCGTTAGCGTTTCTAAAGGGAAACGTGTGTGCACCGTTTCCCAAGGGTCATATTAACACATTCCCTACGGATCCACCAGTGGATCTTTCTTTATCTAAGTGTAGCCCTACGCTTATTTTCACTATTTCAAAAGTTAATGAGTAAATTCTAGTTAATCATTTAACTTCGCTGGCCCGGTATATATCTCGCGGTTGTCGTTAAGCTCTCACTCAGAGCGTGAGTATATCCACTTACCCTCGCATCTCACGTTGCAGCGGTTAATTCCGGAAGAGGAGCACCACTCTGTGTCGTTTATCTGAAGCACACCGATAGCAGACAATCGTATTAGCCTATATACAGACGTCACGCTGTTCATAACGTTTATAAATATAATTCAGGCACCTTATTATGGCTCCACAGCATTTGACGATAAGAACATCGAAGAACCAATCGGAAAGCAATAAGCTTGACCACGACAAGTCAAGCCACGTGTTTCTTAGGTTGTCGGTGACTGACTATAATTGTGAGTCGGAATGGACCTATACTTTCTGTTGCCGTTGCAACATACTGTAAACGACTTATTAATGCGAAAGCATTAACTGTCTCATGGAGCGAGCCGACGTCATCAGCTTTGAAACTACGCCAAACGGCTCTTAAATCCTTGTCCAAGTCAAGCCAGCTCCAATTCGCCGGTTAGCCACGGCACCTTTTACACCGCTTCGATCCCATTGGCTAGCGCGCGTCGACCAGGCTTCCATTCGCCGGACACGCAGCGCCAGTCAGCGCGCCAACACGCGTACAGCAAGAATGATGTACATGCTTTCGCATTCACAACTCATAAGAAGTGCTTAGGTGTACCTCGACCTTTTTTTTTTTTTTTTTCTTTTCGCAGGCGATTTAGGTCAAAGCTGGAGTTCTGGAATAATTTGCGGGTTCTAATTTTCGCGACGCGGTGGGATCTCAATATAGATTCCAATGTGTTTACATTTCACCGGAATTGTTCGCGGGATCTATTTTTTGCGAATTGTAGGCGATTCGCGAAATTCGCGAAAATTAGGTCCTTGCGAAAATTAAGTCGTTTATAGTATATGAACTACAGGAACGGCCAGTGATGTTTCATACCACGTTCAAGAATTCCCTTTCTTGGGTACAAAATTTCTCTATTGGAGGTACTTTTTTCCTGCAAAATTTTGAAATATCCCCGCGTATTTTTCTACATTTTGTGCCTTTATTTTTGCAGCAGCTGATTTCTGTAGTCATGCAGGACACTTTGCGCAAATGTTCCCCGCAAAAGTCGCGTAAAATTGCATGTTTTATTTAAATAAAATGTTACTCGTCAGCTTATATTTCTATTAATTAAATGGTATACCTTTAGACGCGGCCGTTTCGCTACTCGTAAGAATCGTTCAGACACCTCTCCTTCATACACCGTGACTTTCTCACTTTCGTTTCTTGATTAGACCACAATACGTTTATTTTTTCTTTAATATATAATTCTCTAAATTGTTTCCCGAATTCCGTCGTTAATCCTTAAAATTTCCTGCAATCACGTTACAATTTCCATTTTCCTTTTCATTGAAATTGAGTCCGGAAATTCCCTGCGTGGAACATCACGAAGGGCTCCGCCTCCGATGTGGAAATAGCGCCCCTACTCATGGATTCTCACGATTCTACTAAAGTCACGGGCCAAAAAAGAAAAAAAGAAACGAACATTAGTGACCGCACGCGTTCACAAGCAGCAACCGAATAGCAATAATATGCCACCATCATCATCATTTTTTATTTTTAAGCAGTAGCTTTTCGGGTGACAATTTGAAAAGATTTCAAACTCGTGGGCTCTCGTCGCCGCTATGAAGTGACCCTTCTCTCATCTCTTGACGCGAATGACGCGAGGGCAGGGAAGTCGGGTTTTCCCGTCGGCCGCACAGCGCGGACGGAGAAGAGAGGGGAGACCAAGCATCCCGTCAGTAACGACGCGACGAAAGGAGAGTCCTCCGTGTCGCCTGCTTCAAACACTTGTTTTCAAACATTACTCGCGTTACGCGAGAAATCCCACTTTGGCACTACCCGGTTGCTACGCATAATGTTGGATGGTTTTAGAAACTACCACCGCGTTTACCCACCTTACTTCACGGATCCCCGAGCACTTGGTGGCGGTCGCCAGTGGCATCCATGACGCCAACCAGGACGGCTATCACAATTAACCACGTCGCGGTACGTGACGGCACCATTCCACCCGCATTGCGCGACCGTGCTACAGCGATCGCTTTAATTTCTTCGCACATTGCGGGCGAAATATACGACTTTTTTTCTTGCATTATTTAGACATAGTTACGCGCTATACACGTGTTTTATGCATATATTTAATTTGCGTTGAGAATACGAACTCATCTTTCTGAAACGGTTTATTCCCAAAAAATATCCGTTTCAAACCAGAACCAATTCTTTAGTTTTCATCGTCACCGCCACAGGGCTGTCACGTCACGCTTCAAACGTCTCCGAGTTGTCCGACTTGCTCGTTCGTTTCGAGCCGGACGCGATCCGAGAAATTAGCGTGTCGCAGCGCCAGTATCTCGGAAAGGCTAAGGAACAACTCACCAGCAACACCGAAATTGCAGGGAAAGTTGCCTCGTCTGAAGCGGACCTTAGGTTCAAAGAACTCTTGACATCTGTTTCGTGTTTCGTTTGTCTTTGGACTGGGTCAAGAGAAAGCGCAGGTTTCGCAATGTTTGCGAGGGCGGAGGTAGCAGACACGACCGCCTGCTGCTAATGGCTTCGGGGGTAATCCTCAGTTCGGAAGGCGTGCTCTCACCGAGCCGGAACGGGCGGGCTGGACCGTGGGGAGGGAATTACCGAGCGAGGTGCCGAGAGACACGTCCTGTGCCTGCCAGGCAGACATGGAAGTAATCAGTTGTTACAAGTACCAGAAAAACTTGTAATCCGATATTTTTGTAACTAAGTCATTAATCCATTACTTTTTTTAAATATAATTTGTAAAGTACTTCCATTACTTTCTGAGTACCGAATTACAGACGATTACTCTTTACTTTTCTACCATCCGGCCAAAAGAGAACAAAATATGGTTGAAAAAGGGCGATGCAATTATATTCGCGCTTTTAACACAGACACACAGGACGCGGGTCCGCAGCGAAGGGAGGGCTAGCCGGGGAAAGGAAAGAAATTCACGGGAAACGCGACAACGTCGTGTTCCTGTCTCGGCTCACTTGTAGAATCAGCCAGGGCGGGAAGGTTCGACTGACTGTGTCAAAGCAACAGGCCTCAAGTTCGTCTCAAGAAGCGCACAGGCTGCTTCGAGCGGCCACTCACAAAAGACCAGAAAATCAAGGCCCATAAAACTGCCACGCTGGTCAGGAGTCAGGAGCCGTTGTGCATAGGTCGGCCATCTCCCCTCCGCCTTTTTCCCCAAAAAGCAATCTGCGTTTTGTTTTTGTTGTTGACTGCTTATTGATCTTTCCGTCTAAGCGCATGCCACCCCGCAAACACACGAGGGCTGTTCACGCCTGAGCGTTGTAAAAGCTACTTCAGGCCAACCAGCTTTGCGCTTTGTGCCCGTGACTGCCCATTAGCGGGTTCGCGTAACCAGAAATTGCGTCGACGATGTGCCACCGGCAGCTTATTATAACAGCAAATATGTATAACCAACTCTCCTCTCAATTTAAACAAAGATCGGCGGCAAATCCTCGTCACAATTTCGACTGCAGGCAACGAGCAGGCAGGGGAGCGCTGCCGAAATGGCTTCAGACTTCGAAGCTGCATTCTTACAAATGAGAATGTTGGAGGAAGTTCCAGTTGGTGCCGGTTGGGGTTCTCGTTAGCGGACTGTGCATGCGGGAAGTTAGACCTAAACTTTAGAGAAAGGGAAGAAACCCTGTCTCTTCCGGGAATAAGCAATGGCTGACATAAACACTGGCGATTTTGTTTTTTGTTTTTTTGTATACCATTTATTTTCACGGCATAGACGCTCGAGTTTAGACAGGCGAGAACGGCTGTAAACAGCGTGAGAGACGGCGACGCGTGTTGATTACTGATGAAGATACATTTTGATCGTTTTTTAACGGCATATTCAATTCAGTTGTGACTTTGTGCCTTTTAATACTTTAGTTTTGGGACCAAGAAAGAAGATCAAGTGGATCATTCGGTCGCAAGCAACTTTTATCAAGCAGCAGTCTTCGAAACGTATCCAGACGCAAGTAGAATAATTGGGGTTGTGGGGATATTTAGACAGCGTGTAGTTGGTCAGCCATTTCAAGGGTGCGACGAGTCACTCGCTGTAGATGAGAAATTTAGCCAGTGCAGTACATTGCCGCTAGCCTGGGTTCTTTAACGTGCACCACGCAGTAGCAGTAGTGGTACACGACCGCACGCCGGTACGATGCTCATCCAGACCGAAACGGGCAGGGGTGGGGATTGAACCGAGGATCTCTGGGTTCTGCAGCGCGAGCTTTTGTTCTCAATACTAGTCCGTTTTAATGAGCAAGAATAGCACTTTAGCAACATGCAGCAACCAGTGCGAGCATGAAGGAGAAGCGCGTGAATTTGGAGTTTCTTGGAGCATCAGCGACAGAGGGTAGGTGGAGAAGTGTTTTGCGTTTCGCCGAAGCTGGGCTAAGGTGAGTTTCTCCACCAGTGTTAGTAAGGGAAATGCCCAAATGGGCCGGGCAAATATATTCGTCGCGTGTTCATGTGATTCAACTCTGTCTCGGTCGAGCAGCGCAGGGCCCATTTATCTCTAACACCAGTTTAAATCGTTTAATATTTTATAGGTTCGAACTCCAAGTCAGTAACATAAAAATATGTGACAAATTGTATGGAGTGAATTTTATTCGCGTTTTATTTTAGATGAGGCCAAAACTTCCGCCCCGCAAACACGCAGTAGACATTGGATGTATTTTGTGAGTTTGCTTGGAGTAACGCAAAAGTAATGCCGTAACGAAGTAATTATTCGCTTACTTTTTACGGCGAGTACCTTGTAGCGGTAATCGGTTACAGTTTGGGTCAAGTAATTATAATTGTAATTGATTACTTCTTGGGGGGTTAACGAGCACAAGTTTGCCGCCAGGACAGTCGGAGATGAGGGAAGGATTCCAGAAGCTTGGCCGAGCGAGGGAGCGAAGAGGGAGTCGACGCTGAGCATCGGAGTGGGCAGGACGCCCCTAGACTTCGAGAGGACTCGCGAGGCTTATAACATCGTCTTTAACCCAGTTTGAATATAATATGTAAATAAACTGCACATATAGGTATATCTCTTTCTAACCTTCACCCGGGGTGTAAATGTGCTTCTCTACGATCACCGTCGGCCAAGGGGCAATCCGGGTTGCAATCAACCGATCTGCGGGAGCCCTACAATAAGAATAATTTCTTCCCTATCAAGAACGAAATGAGAAAGTTAACTGCATCAGACGGTTCACTGAACAAAGTTTAAATCGAAGACGCGGAGGATACCATGACAACGAGATGCTCATGATCCAAATTGACGAACATCAAGCATGTTTCCGGGGATGACTTGACGTGGGGTCAGGAGGGGCGGACGCAGGTAAGTCCATGGGGGGGGGGGGGGGGGGGGGGGGGGGGGGGGGGGGCTGGTCAGCGTATTGCATGTTTGAGAAGGTTTCCCCGCCGCCTAAATTTTTACACATGCAGAATTAAAAAAGGGGGTCAGCACATCCAGACCCCCGGACCCCCCCCCCCCCCCCCCCCCCCCCCCCCCCTCTGAATCCGCCAATGGGTAGAATGACCCCAATCCTCGAAGTAAAAAACGGGACATAAAAAGAAAGGGAATAAGAAAAAAAAACCTTGCTATACATTACATAAACCTAAGCACACACATTTTTCAACTCTTTTTGTTGGGAATACAAGTGGTTTTCTTTCACATTTTTTTTTTTTTTTTATCAATAGGGAAGGAATATTTTTAACCAAAGCACGTCAAATACAGTAATAGTAACATGTTTGAAGCTTCCCTTGCTGTTGCTGCTACCCGTCTCGACGCATGACACGACGAGCTGGTTCAACAACACGCAGTCATTTATTCACTGTCACCGCCCGCGCCGCGATCCCAAGAGCCCCTGCGCATCCGCTGCGACGCTCTTTTAAAAGCAGTGGAGCGCCGCTCGCGTATGGTGCCTGGAGCGCCTCTCCGACTGGTGTGTTCAGCGTTCTATCGCCGCCCATACATCAAAAGTGGTCCCGAAGTGGCGACAAATGACGTCACGAAAGCCGGAGTGTCATACTGTCGGAGGTCGCGATCCTGGCGGTTGGCCGTAGAAATGCTGGCGAAAAGCACGAGTGAACGCGAGTGTCGCTGTCGTCGTGGCGTCCCAACTTCTGGCTGTCGAAGCCCCCGTGGACTGCCACACTGGAGAGCGACATGCAGGCGTCTGCCACATACACCACAGCTCTTGAGACGCCGCCAGGATCGCGACTGGCGACGGCGTGATACTTCTGTGACGTCATCAGGCGGACATCGAGGGACCACTTTTTTGGACGTGGTAAACACACCAGTCGGAGACGCGTTCCAGGCACCATAGCTCGCGTGGCCAAATGTACTTGGCCCCCTCGCGGCGGAAATGACTGTGGACGATTTGACATGCGGGCCACCTGGTCCAACGCTTTGGATGTTACCCACAGCGTTAATGCGAACAAAGTGTATTAGCAGATGCACCTACAAAAAAAGGTCAAAATTGCAATTTATGGAATGTAAAGCCGGGGTCACACTGCTTATTCATCATACAAGACCTACTGCATACAAATTCGAATACGAGTCACCACGAGATCCGTGCTTCGAACGCCGCATGGCAATGAGTTCGAGAAGAAACTTGACACGCGGCATTCGAAACATGGATATTGCGGTGACTCGCGTTTGCAGAGTGTCGTTTGTATGACAATATGTTTATTTTTATAGCATTAAGTCTTCAATAAGTAAACATTTTTTATGATTTTTTTCCACTCGCTTAGTACCGAACTCGCAACTTTGCACGTTCTCACAGAAACGAGTGTACCGCGTACCGCACTACTGGAGCCTTTAAAGCATAGCGCGCACCCCTCGGTCACGGTATCACCCGGGGGTGTGCTTAAAAGCACGCTTCAAAGGCCCGGTAGTGTATGCGGAACACGGTAACGGTTTGCTAAAAGTCCCTATTGGGACAAACTGACGGGACGGCTGAAATCCACCTCTAAAACGGGACTGTCCCGACCAAAGCGGGACGTCTAGTCACCCTAAAGGCCCCTACGTACAGTGGCGTTTGAGAGTGTTTGAGTGCGTTTGATCGCGTTGCGGCTGCGAGAAACCAGGGCCGGCTTGCTAGAACAGTGTCTCAGCTGAGACTCGGTGAAAGAAAGCACTGCAAAGGCTGGGGCGCGCAAGCGTCTTGAGACGCAGCTTGAGTCCCGCTCAGCTCGTGCGCTGGCTTTGGCAGTGCTTTCTTTCACCCAGTCTCAGCTGAGACGCTGGTTCTAGCAAGCCGGCCCAGGACATCCCTGCTTCTTATGTCGCGTGCCAAGCTACTCCCTGAATTACATTCCACGCTTCAAACGGAGCACAGATGCACGGCCGCTTGATAAGGGACTCCCCTTGGGGGATCGAGAGGCCGTGACAGATGTGTCCACGACTCACTTTCGTTTCTCGACGCAATGCAGTCAAACGCACTCAAACGCTCCCAAACGCAACTGTGCATAGGGGCCTGCCCTGTAGTTGAATAATACCCAGGATCGGCCAAAAGGCTGTTTCTGTCGTGTCGGTGAACAGTGATAGTTGTTTGTTCGCCTGTAGAAGAAACTAGACCAGACGAGTTTAGTGAACAACTCCTGTCCCAAAGGCATATCAAATTCACGCAAACTGCAACAAAACTCAGCCGGGGTTCACCTGAAATATGCCGTAACCATTTCGCGCACTTCCATCCGTGGTGGCCACTTTTGCAGTGTCGAGGCTGCTCTCTGCTTCAGCGAGGCACACGACTGGGAAAGAGAAGTGAAATACGAAGATGCCCAAGAAGACTTCACTAATCGTAGTTCGAGAGGAGCATTTGAAGCGTCACCTAGCGGAATAGACGTGAAATAGAAAAGCGAGGGGCTACACACTAAAACAAGCCTCTGAGTTAACTTCCCAGGAGAACACGGAGAGAGCTAATCACGGCTAACAATACAAACATTCCAGCGAATTACGAAGCTCAAAATAGGGCTAGATTTGAAAAATGCGCAGAATGATGAGCATGTGAAATATCATGCTCGCTGTCCTTTCGCAGATCGCATTTTTTTTTTTTTATCTAATCGTATTACGAGCTTTATCATTCGCTGAGATCCTTCTACTGTTCGTCGTGATTGGCTCCCTCCGTGTTCTACTGAAAAGTGAGCTCACATACTTTTTTTTTTTTTTTTAGAGTGTATGCCGCCCATTTAATTGTACCGCGGACACTGGCGTGACCTGGCGGCCGAAGCATGCAACAGAGGAATTGAGGACTCCTGTTGCGTGGCGAATACAGCAGAAGGAAAAGAGGATGCACCGCTTACAGTCCGGCACCAGGTCCCTGGGTGTTCCGTACCACACGAGAACTCTGGCAAGCCCGCACCTCGTCAAAACACGCGCGTCGCCTCCGCCCAGAAGCCCGAGGACCGCCAGAGCGGCAGCGAGGACCAA
Organism: Ixodes persulcatus; assembly: GCA_013358835.2. NCBI lineage: Eukaryota > Metazoa > Arthropoda > Arachnida > Ixodida > Ixodidae > Ixodes > Ixodes persulcatus. Next base: position 428,509 of record JABSTQ010011474.1, on the reverse strand, counting down.
GTGCATGGCGCGAGCTGCTTGCGGAAGCTCTTCTCCAGCAGCTCTCGTGCGCTACGCGATACACGGCCCAAGTATACGACTCATTACTCCGGAATCACCATTCCTATCGCGCATATCTGCGCATCCGCATGTGTCAAATCGAGCTTTATTGCCAAACACCTTCAAAACCGCTGTTATCAAGCAACCGCGCGAGGTCCGATAACCGATTCGAATGTCCACACGAGCTTTCCCCGCTTTGTCCACATCAAGGAAGATAAATGCGCAGTGCACTTGAGTGAAGAACAGATTGGTAAAGAGAACCACTTTAGTTTTCAACTGAGCTCGAATTGTTTTACCTCCCGCCGTGCAAGTCGTCTTGCCTAACGGCAAATGTCAATGAACAGGCTCGTGTCCAAGCTGCGCGTCCACTGCGTGAGGCGTGTACTACTCATGCAATACCACCTATCAAACAAAGCCTGAGCCGCCCCCCTAGAGTAGTCGGTTACAGGTTAAGAGTAAAGTGGAAGCTCCTCCCACCGCTTTAGCAGAGCGAACACTAAGTAGGAGGCATATTGACGATCAAACGGCCGCGTGTTCCTGCTTCGAATTGAGATGCAATGTTATTCTGAACCTCTCGTTAATCTTTTCAGTTATTTTCATGTGTGTTCATAAAAGGAGAAGGCTGTATCGTGCCGAATTATGCAGCCTAAAGTCACTAATCATTAGAAACTTCAGAAACACGACCTTTTAATTATTATCGCTCTGCAGCCAATGCTATTGAGGAATTAGACAATAAGAATGCCGAAGAACCAATCACGAAGCGAGAAGCGTAAACATAAAAGACACGCCCCGCGATTCTTGACGTGCAACCCCACCGTGCATGTCGTTTTGGTTAGTCTTTGATGGTTTATAACTTTCTTTTTCTACAGTCATAAAGCTGATGCCAAATTAAATACTGTTTTTCAACTATACTTTAATGTTTCAATATTAGAGCACAGTTTCTGGTATCGAACAAACAATTTATTTCTTCAGTTATAACGTCCCATCGTCCACAATAATTTACGCGGGCGGTCGGTTGGATATAATGAATTAAAAAAGTAAGGAACGAACTGTACAGATAAAATTAAAAAATAAAGTTAAAAAGGTATTATTTCATTGTGCTATAAAAACGGAATCACGTCAACTAATCAAAATTACGAGATATTAAATTACTAAGCATCCTTTGATATTACATTTTCCAGAACTTCCATATGGATATTCATATTCCATATGGATATTCACTTTAGTATTAGACCTCATACTTTTCCCGTTCAATTATGACAAGTTGCAGTTTCTTGAAATACTGATGACGACACGTGCTCAAGAATAGCTTGATGTGCATTTGCCGGCGTGTGTCTCTGGGAACGCCACGTGAACGACAGAAAAAGCGCAAGATGTCAGGGTGTCAGATGCCTGGATGCCCGCAGCCCTCTGACGCCGTCGCACCAACCGGGCCATTAGAAAAAAATGGAGGCCCCCTGTCCCCCGCTCCTGTACCCTAAACCCTTTCACCACAGCATTTCTTATACCCCATTCACACGTCAGCGTAAAGGTACCTTTAGCTTAGGTCCCTTAGCTGAAGGTACCTGTTTTAAACGGCGTTCTTGATCACACGATAAATAAACGGAGCACTTTAAGTGCTTTTAGTTGATGTCTATTGCATTCCTGCTTAACCGCGAGAGGAGCACGTGATAAACAATTATTCCTCGAAATCGGTTTGACGCGCAGTTTTTTTTATCATTATTGTGTGTGAAATATCACATATAAAACCTAAATAATATTTCTGTCTGCTTTTGCGGCACATTATTTTTTTTTTCTCTTTGTCTAAGGGCGCACCTAAATGAGTCTTGCTTTAAAACGTCCGACCCGTCTGGCCACACTGGCCCTAAATCATCTGCGTTTACGAGCTTCCATTGCGAGGTGGGCGGCCTTTTTATGTTTAGCAGCTCCATTTTCCAGCAAAGTTTTCACTGAAGTAGCTATATAGTGCCCAGCAGAAACGAACCACGATGGAGTCTCATGGTTACGCCAGTCACGCGATCGAAAGGGATGGACGACGACGAAGATAAAGGGTCCTGGGCGAAAGAGTTTGGCTAGAGCCACGTCTACAACCTCGAAAAAGAGCTCGCACTGGTCCATCGTGTTCGGGTTCGTAGCAGACATTGTTTTCCACGTGCCGCCGCTGCTACCTGCTAGCTTGAGTATGCGTTCCTCGATAATGTATTATTCCATCACATTTGTGTTGACAATCATTTCATAATTTGCCACTTATTTAAATTCAATTTGTTATACTGCATTAAAGAAGATATATTTATGTATCTGTGATATTTAGTTTGAGTTCGTGGGTCCGAGGCTACTCCCTTTAAGGGAGCTCGGCGAGCTCCGTTTAACACAGGAACTCCCTTAGCGAAAGGGACCTTTATGCGCCGTGTGATCACGATCTCCAGCTCCCTTTACGACAGGTACCTGGGCTAAAGGTACCTTTACGCTGCCGTGTGATTTGGGTATTAAAGGGATACTGAACCAAGGAATTTAGTGTCCATAATAAGTGACGCACGTTCTTTCCACGAGCGAGCAGCCGCCGGTGTGCGCGAGCACACGCAACAAAAATGACGTCAAAGACCTCCATTCGCGCTTAAGATGACAGTGAAATGTATGGGCTTCGGGCCAAAGGAGAATAAAAACAAGTGTTTCATCTACGCAGTGGTGTCTGGTGTAAAAGGTAAGCGATTAATTGGTCTAACAAGCACGTAGCTTTCACTTGTAGAGATGAAAAGCCTGTATTTATTCTCCTTTGGCCCGAAGCCCATGCGTGTGTTCGCGCACACCGGCGGCTGCTGACTCGTGGAAAGAACGTGCGCCACTTATTATGGACACTAAATTCTTTGGTTCAGTATCCCTTTAATGCAAAAAAAGTGAAATAAACGTTCCTACCTACCTACCGCAGTGAGCGCAGAAATGCCAGAACAGCAAGCGCGAGGCTGCGGGTGCACCACGGCGAGCGTTCCACTGTGCGTCGGGACTCGGTACACATGCCTGGCGCGATCCAATGGATGGGCACCACGAAAGGAAATGCGGCAGTTGCACTTCCGCCAGGTATGCCAAAACAATTTGATGTTTTTAACAATTGCAGAAATGATTTTCGCAATGAGATTATAACTTGTGAAAAAGGTTTGACTATTTTTTTTTTTTTTCACAGCCACATTGGTGGTTTTGAACTGGCAATAGGGAGTTTTAGAATAGGGAGTTTTAGAAAGCTTTGCGTACGCAAAGAATAGCGTCGTCGCCACTGCGCATGCTCCGAACGCAAACCAGGTTTTGCGCTTTGCGTGCGCAATTTTAGCGTGCGCTATTTCTCGGAAATAGCGTGCGTACGCAAAGAGTCTTTGCGCTTCTCCAAGGAGGATTCGTGATGAGAAGTTGGCTGAAGCCAAGACGAGCACAGCTTAAAAAAAAATGGCGGCCCCCAGGACCATGGCTGCGGTCGCTTTGGCGGCGTCGTGAGCGCGACGTCGGCGGCATCCTTGCGACTGCGATTTTCAATACGGGACCACGGGACGACATTGCACTCGGTTTGGAAAACCCAGTAGGGTGGGCAACGATCACCGGCAACTTGATGCTTGCGACGAGCGAACATTTATCGGCGAAGGTCAGTACACTCTTGCCGAGGTGACGCATGCGGCGGATACGACCGGTCGACCGCTCGCGTCGCACTCTCACGTTTAAACAAATGTAAAATTGTTACTCCGGACCAAAAATCTTGTTTTTTCTCAAGTTGCAGCATTTCGACTGTGAAATAAAAATCGTGACTGTATCTTGGTGGCGTTGCAAGTGCGAGATGCTTGGGCTTTTGCGTCGCGGCGGAGAAACGCTATTCTAAAACTCTCTTGCGTCGCGTGCGCTAAAGCAAGCGCTAAATTTAGCGCTAGCGTGCGCTAAAATTGCGTACGTTATTCTAAAATTCCCTAATGATAATAAAACAGAGCACAAAATATGAAAACGTTTCAGTTGCTATGAGGCAACACACTGACCTATGAATCCTTATTTGGCGGGGTTCCCGCATCCTGACGGAGGCCGATCTGAGATTTCGATTGCACGTAAAAATATCGTCAGTTCGTCTAAAATTAAATAAACCCGCGTGGTTTTTTTTTTGTTTTTTTTTTTTACTTGGGCGTGTTGGATGACTTTTGATGGTTAGGCTAGTAAAACCTAGGATCTGAATATTTGCTTCGCTTTAGCTTAGTACAGAGTAGTGCCATTAAATAAGCTACGCTTCAGAGTAACGACACTTGCCCATAATGTGGCTTAAAATCATGGTCGCCAGTTATCTGAAGCTTTCTTTGAAATCACAAAAAAACGCGTTTCTGTCCTCCACAAATGTTTAACCAGTTCGCGACAAAGCAAATCAATGTTACATGAGCTTCCTAACACCGAATCTAATGCTGAGGAAGTCGCACCTTTGAATCATGACGATCGGCAGTTGCGTCTGCTCTGCACAAGCCCCAAAATGGTGGCGCCCACAACAATGTCAGGGGACAGAGTGCCAATACTCTAAGCGCAGCTCATTTAGTGGCTCTAGTGCGGAGCTCACGCTGCGAAACCTCCAGTGGCTAGTGGGCTGTTGCATGTTTGCATTTTGAAGCAGACAGCAAGCAGTCAGAAATTGACTTCCGGTTAATGCATTTCTATGGGAAAAAAGCGAGTGCATTATCTCTCTGCGCTGGATTATAAGAGCAAATATAACGAATAATTTGTATGTACTAGGCACATTGGAACATTTCTCAGTCACGCAGACGAATAATTGGTCAGTTTCAGCATTTTTATTTGAAATTCCTGGCATGAAAAACGGTGTTAAAACGCTTCGTACGTGTATTTATGTGCACTGTCGGGCACTGTTAGCGCGAACACGGCCGTCGACGCTTTCCAGCATGGAGGATATACGTGCCAACGATACGAAGGACATCTGGAAAATCAGAGAGACGGCAAGAACTACGCAGGTAACACTGGATAAGTAACTCCTTGTGCACGCAGACGATCAAAATAAATTGAACAGCCACGTAATATAGTCCGATTTGCAATAAATATGTTCTGCTTATTCTTTCTGCTCAGGAATAGTGCAAAGATGCATGTTCAAATCATCAACCGCAAGCGCCAAATCTTTGCAAGTAGGGAGAAGCCAGAGAACAGGTGCCCCGATAAAAACTGCCCGACATCGGGAAATAATAAAAAAGCACACCTTCGTAGTCCACGTACTTTATTTCTTACATCGAAGTTTAATTTTAAACCATTCGTAAAGATGCACAACGGAGTCATTTTTCATTGAGTGACAGGACGGGCATATTAGCAATATATAAGCGCCACCGCAATGCTAGCAAACCTTTGCTTAAAAATCGTCGCTCCTTTTCACATACCTTCCTTGAAACAGAGGTTTTGGGCCTGAAATAGAGGGACGTTTAACATCGTTCAGTGGTAAAAAATGGCTGTAACTAAGCAATTACACTTTCACCATATTAATAAAGATACATTCTATCCGGTACAACCGAAATAAACAAAAGTTATTCACGTTATTTCCGGCAAAGAGACAAAATTCACCGCGCGTTTTCCCATAGGAATACACAGGAAGACTGGAAAAGTAGACTGCATGCTGTCTGCTTCAATTTGCAACCGGAAGTCCCGTAGACACTAGCGCCAGCTGAGCCTCTAGCGTTTATTGTAATAACTCTATGGCTTCGTGAGCGCTAGAGCACTATATAGCTCCTACGGAGCAGAGTAGCGCAATCCTTTGATCCGCGTGTTTTGCCGACAACATGGCCGACAGAGCAGCTCGGCGCGAGTCACGTGGTACTCAGGGTTCCAGGAGGCGGCCCGCCCTATGGGAGAATACATGGAGATCGACGCAACACGGCTAATTAAAAAATAAACGGCGAGTTCACACTTTTCAAAACTAGTCTGTCGCGAAGTTGGTAATGAACTAAACACTTTATCAAAGTTTTAATAATATCGGATGCGTGTGCAAATTTTGAGAAGGCAATTTCCAAGGCAATGGCGTTTGAAGCAGACGATTTTTGCACGCAGCGGAGATGGGCTCTTTGGGTTGGCCGGATCGGGTCACGTGGACGCTGTGACGTTGCCGCGTCGTCTGCTGCATGATGCCGCTCGTGCAATTTTTAAAAACAAATTACGTCCTTACTTGGCACAAAACTCTGCGCAAATGATTCTAAAATGTTCCTTTATTATGTCAAAAACTATTGTCGTTCCGTACATCTCCACAACATTGAAGAAACAACGATTTTCTCACGTTCCCCATGCATTTCTGACCGGAGTTGGAACCTCCGGGCGTTCGCCGCTAGTCGCCGAGAGACGGCGTTCTAGATTGCGCTACTCTAGAGTAACTGTATATGCTCAAGCAGAGCCTATACCAACCCCCGGTCACAGTCCCAGTTTCGCGGCGCTGACATTAGCGTCGCCACCATCGGCGGCGCTGTGAATAGCGTCGCCACCGGCAGCAGCGCTTCGGTGGTGGGGGGCTCTCATTAATATAAAAATACAAATATAAAACTTAGTTTGCTAACAGTAATTTCAACAAAACGTCTTCATCTCGCCATGAAAATAAAATGTAATTTATTTCGTATAATCATTTCTGTCTGTTTCTCTTTCAGTCTGAAACCAAAACTCTAAACCGACCGGACGGAGGTTGCATGAGCAGTCAACTCGCTCGCCTCGCCGGCGCCGTCGCTCCCCTCTCCCAAATTTGAAACTTCGTAACGGCAGCGACGGCAGTGTCGGCGTGCGGCCGGTGCGGCCGTGCGGCTGCGCGTTGCGCGCGGTTCGCGTGATTTTGTTTACCCGATGGTCGTGCGAGCGTGGTTCCGCTCTCCGGCGTTCCGCGCGCCTGTCGAACTCGATGGATATTTTTGGTGCAAACTTTCAGAGACTGTTGAGGGATGCATTTGACGTGGCCATATCCAAATGGTGCACGAACAGCGCAAATGCCAAGACCTACAAGTTTCTGTTTGTTCGTTTTTTTTTCAACAAAAGACAGGTGAGTATGTATACTTCCCGTACTCAGTTTTATTTGCTCAGCGAACTTACCGTTGAACTTTTGCTGCCCATAGCTGTTGGTTTGCGGGTTGACCGTACTAGAGGCAGGCTCATTCTCGCAGTAAAAACAAATGCTTTCTGATATTCTCCACGAAGTAAATCCCCTAACTACTACGGTTTTAATGAAGTGAAAGGTATACACTTAGCCCAACTTTGATTAAAGCACGACTTCATATTTAAAGTATAACAATAGGGTTTAATCTTGAAAATGGTCTCTGGCGGTCCTCGGACAGACGGAAGATAATAAAGACTGAATTCGACTCCCTATATTTTTATTTGAAGTTTCATTTATTTCTGGTCCCGGGTGCGACCAACGGCATTCTTTGTCATTAGTTTGTTCTCTATAGATGGACGTTTGTTTTGTGTCCTGACTATTTAAATAAGTATACGATTCTAAATATCATGACCACATTGTCATTACAGCTGCTGGGACATGGGACAAGCATCTGAACGTTTTCTCACGGAGGAAGAAAGCTTTGGACACTTCGTGGTTCCAACCAGTTCTACAGCCTCTTGAGTGCTAAAATTCGAAGGGTTTATTCACCACCTTTCCATCTTGCTTGCGTGAGAAGCTTTGAATATGTAAAATGAAGCAAATGATTGCTGGAGGCTACCTAGGGCTTATCAGTGAACAACTATTTACTCTCAGTGAACAGCTGATCCAACTTGGCATGTTGAATGCGTAATTCTGTGGGTCAATGTGTACACTTGTATAGATATATATGATAATTCCCAAGAAGTGATAATGTGATAAAATTAGTGATGAAGTCTATTCCCAAGAAGGTGTGCGGAGCCGCATGTAATAATGAAGTTATGAGATCGTGCGCAGATGAGAGGTGCTGGCGGTCTATAACTGGAGCATGTGGGCGAGGGTAACGAAGTGATTTTGTCAATGTTTTATCTTTTCGCGTATGGAGATGCAGTGCTGTACTTGATTCGTTTTAGCATGTGCGCAATAAATATGCCTCGAAATATTTCGGTCGCAGATCTCGATTCGTTACTGGACGGCTCGACGTCTCGAACCAAAAGAACAACGAACACACACGACTACGCACCTTATTCAGCTGAAAGCGAAATCGCACATAGTAGGCATGTACTGCGTTAGGGGCTTTTAGCAAACCGTGAGCGTGTTCCGCGTACCGCACTGTCGGGGCCTTTGAAGCATGCTTTTTAAGTGCGCGCCCGAAGTGATACCGTGACCTCGGGGCGCTCGCTTAAAACTATGCTTCAAAGGCTCCGATAGTTCGGTACGCGGAACACGGTAACGGTTTGCTCAAAGTTCCTATTATAATACTACCGGGACCGGGCACGACCCCGAAGCGGTCGTACGACAACCGCCCCACAAAAATAGAAGGGCGCCATGTTGGATTCTTTATGGCTTGGCATGGAAACGACTTGAAAGTAGGCTACCACGTCCCAAAAGTGCTATAAAAAAGCCATTGTGAAAAAGGTTTGACTATTTTTTTTTTTTTCACAGCCACATCGGTGGTTTTTAACTGGCAATAGGGAGTTTTAGAATAGCGCACGCTAAAGCTTTGCGTACGCAAAGAATAGCGTCGTCGCCACTGCGCATGCTCCGAACGCAAACCAGGTTTTGCGCTTTGCGTGCGCAATTTTAGCGTGCGCTATTTCTCGGAAATAGCGTGCGTACGCAAAGAGTCTTTGCGCCCTTTGCGCTTCTCCAAGGAGGATTCGTGATGAGAAGTTGGCTGAAGCCAAGACGAGCACAGTTTAAAAAAAAATGGCGGCCCCCAGGACCATGGCTGCGGTCGCTTTGGCGGCGTCGTGCGTCGTGAGCGCGACGTCGGCGGCATCCTTGCGACTGCGATTTTCAATACGGGACCACGGGACGACATTGCACTCGGTTTGGAAAACCCAGTAGGGTGGGCAACGATCACCGGCAACTTGATGCTTGCGACGAGCGAACATTTATCGGCGAAGGTCAGTACACTCTTGCCGAGGTGACGCATGCGGCGGATACGACCGGTCGACCGCTCGCGTCGCACTCTCACGTTTAAACAAATGTAAAATTGTTACTCCGGACCAAAAATCTTGTTTTTTTTTTCAAGTTGCAGCATTTCGCGTGTGCAATAAAAATCGTGACTGTATCTTGGTGGCGTTGCAAGTGCGAGATGCTTGGGCTTTTGCGTCGCGGCGGAGAAACGCTATTCTAAAACTCTCTTGCGTCGCGTGCGCTAAAGCAAGCGCTAAATTTAGCGCTAGCGTGCGTTAAAATTGCGTACGTTATTCTAAAATTCCCTAATGATAATAAAACAGAGCACAAAATATGAAAACGTTTCAGTTGCTATGAGGCAACACACTGACCTATGAATCCTTATTTGGCGGGGTTCCCGCATCCTGACGGAGGCCGATCTGAGATTTCGATTGCACGTAAAAATATCGTCAGTTCGTCTAAAATTTAAATAAACCCGCGTTTTTTTTTTTCTTTTTTTTTTCTTTTTTTTTTACTTTGGCGTGTTGGATGACTTTCGATGGTTAGGCTAGTAAAACCTAGGATCTGAATATTTGCTTCGCTTTAGCTTAGTACAGAGTAGTGCCATTAAATAAGCTACGCTTCAGAGTAACGACACTTGCCCATAATGTGGCTTAAAATCATGGTCGCCAGTTATCTGAAGTTTTCTTTGAAATCACAAAAAAACGCGTTTCTGTCCTCCACAAATGTTTAACCAGTTCGCGACAAAGCAAATCAATGTTACATGAGCTTCCTAACACCGAATCTAATGCTGAGGAAGTCGCACCTTTGAATCATGACGATCGGCAGTTGCGTCTGCTCTGCACAAGCCCCAAAATGGTGGCGCCCACAACAATGTCGGGGGACAGAGTGCCGATACTCTAAGCGCAGCTCATTTAGTGGCTCTAGTGCGGAGCTCACGCTGCGAAACCTCCAGGGACACTGGGTTCAATCAATGTTAAAGGGATGCTGAACCAAACATTTCAGTGTCTATATCTCTCCACGATCCAGCAGCCGCCGGTGCGTGCACACGCAACGAAATTTACGTTATAGTTTCCCATACACGCTTAATGGACCTTTTGTAGAAATACGCGGTGCGCATGCGCGGAGTATTTCATGCGCCTGGGTTCGAGAGTATCTAGTTCCAAACAATCCGCCATCTTGCATTTCTCGCCTTTGAGCGGTTTCGTTGTGTCGACCTTGGGGCGGAAGATTACGCACGATGGGGACAAAGGTGAGCTTGGGGGAGCCGTATCTAGGTCACATCGCCTCAATGGGTGAACAGGATGTAGCTGACGTTTTGGGTGTGGAACGGGTGGGAGAGGCCTTGGTCGCGCGTTGTTTTCCAGTCACCTAGTCTCGAACCGATTCGCGTGTCTAGGTGGCAGCACATATTCGCCAAGAGGTTCATTAAAGGGGTGATGAAACGATTTTCCTACTTCTTCCTCCTTAGCTTTAATCCTCAACTCAAATGCGAATTGTGAAATCACGTCGTCGTGACATTCTGCGGCACCGGTGCGATGACTCCTATAGACCTTTTTCGCATAACCTCAAACCAGCCAGTAACTGACGTACCCTCGACCTGGGGGGCTATGTTGCGCTTTTTGGACTCCCAGGAGACTAGGGAGAGGGAAGTGACGTCAACAACGCAGCAAATGCAGATTGGATGTTGATTTTGTTTTCTTCTGTCAACATCCAATCTGCGTTTCTCTAGTCGTTGACGTCACTTCCCTCTTCCAAGTCTCCTGGGAGTCCAAAAAGCGCAACATAGCACCCCTGGTGCATTTTTAGATTGCCCGCTGACACAGGATATGCAGCCGCCAAGGGTATGGGCGAAAAGGCTTAAAAACGGACGTCGTGCATGAGTTAGTTCCGAGTGCTCCTTTTTACCGTGCTGCAATTTCCGAAAAGCTACGGTTGTCTAGCTACCACTGCGTGGTCGTCGGACGGATAAATAATTTTAAAAAGCATAAGAACAATAGCAGAAAGTGTGCCATGAGCACAAGAAGCTGCAGCGCGAGTGTGGCTGCAATGTTATCGAGAATCGCATTTTCCCCAAGAATCCTAATTTATGAAGTCAGTCGATTGCGAGCTTGAATCGCGAGAGATTCGTATCAGACTCAACGTCACGTTTAAGCTCACGACCACTTCGTCTACGACAAGAGGACCGATTTTAATTCCCGGTACAGGTGGTCCAATTAGGTTATCACTGCAAGCCCCATGGTATGTGAAAGGTATGAAAAAGTCTACATGCCATCACTCAAGATGGAGCTATCAGTGCCGAGAGCTTACCTGCATAGACTACATTAAACTGCTCATATATACTTCGCTGTGGAAACTCAATCAAAACACCCCACCGTCTTCGTCTTTGTTCGCTCGAGGAGGCAAGGTGATGGCCCGTGAGTAGCCAGCTGGATTCAACCGGACAAACTCCAACCAAGTTATTGCAGCTAACCATCGCCAAGTCTAGCCAAGTTCCCCCCATACCCACACCGTTGCCTACCCGGATAGCTGTGCTGCCAGAACTAGCTGGTATTTCTTTTTCTAAACCGTTAGACGGCGTCGTCGGCGCCGCAATTCTCAAGATGGCGGCGCCGTTAAAGAAAAGGTCTATAGACGCTTTCAGGCAGCTGTGCATGGGCGCCGCCATAACCGACCTTCAGTTTTTGTTCCCTCTTATTCCGTTTGCTCCACTTCATCATTATCACAGTAGGTCAGGTCATTGCCATTTTAGATTCTACCGCGTCCTTCTCCCCAGCATAGGCCGTTGTGGAGACTCGTCAACGCCCGCTTCAGTGGCTCGGCATCTCGGCAAGACAAGAGAAGGTCGGCTATGGCGGCTCAATTTGGCGCGCGCTAAAAGCGTCTATACTCCGTTTCACCTTATGTTGTACCGCAGCGAAGTGCTGGAAGCGCGAGCTCATAGCGTTGACAGCTGCCCTTACTGCACGAGAGCTTGTGCCGCCGACATCTGCCCCAGAGCAAGGAGCTCGCGCTTATAGCCTTTCCTGCGGTACAACATAAGGTGAAACAGAGTATAGTTTCCACGGTGCTTTTTATGCACACCATAGAACTTGTCATTCGCCAGTGACGATAAGTTCCGTCAGGGCACTCATTGGCCACGAACGCGAATCCAAATATTCGTCGACGGATTGATTGTTGACGAACGCTTACGTCCGAGTGACGCAGTTCTCGTGTCCAATGCTTGAGCTGGGCTCGGCTGACGTCAGGTTGGCACCGCTGACGCGCTTTGGGAACCGCGGATGTATCATAGTGAAAAGGCGGAGAGCTTTCGAAGGAAAGAAGGTACAAAATAGTCCGCTATATTTTCAAATGTTTGTACCGAAAGTCAGGCTTTTGACTTTCTACCTTTTTTCGTTTGGCCCACTGAACGATGTGCTATTAGTAAAATCCCAATATAAATTGATTTATTTTAGCCCGAATTTCGTTTCATGGCCCCTTTAGGATGACACTGAAATGTGTGTGTGGGCTCCAGGGAAAAGGAGAATAAAGACAAGCTTTTCATCCCCACAGAGGCGACTGGTGTAAAAGCTAAGCGATTAATTGGTCTAACAAGCATGTAGCTTTCACATGTGGGGATGAAAACCCTGTTTTTTTCTCCTTTTGTCCGGATACCATACGTTTCACTGTCATCTTAAAATGAAGGCCTTTGACGTCAGTTTCGTTGTGTGTGCTCGCGCACTCCGCGGCGGCTACTGGCTCGTGGAAAGAACGTGCGCCACTTATTATGTACACTAAATTGTTTGGTTCAGTATCCCCCATCTGTGATTGGGTTTACATGGACGCGATCCTATTGGCGACGTGAGCGATCGAAAGCGTCACGGTGGTCGGCCTTTCACGATTGGCCGAATGCTGACTATGACGTCAGCAAAGGAGTTCTCATGGACGGAAATAAGAGGAACGTGAGCACTTTATTTTTGACGGTGTTGACAGTGTTGGTTCAAGAGCGCTATGATTTCAAGCTTCCGCCATGCTAATTACAAACACCATCGAACTTGCTGTTCGCAAGGTAATGACGTCACGAAAGGTAACCATATGAGGGCGCCATCGAATCGAGCAGGGACCAGTCACACGTTCCCTGTCGCTTTACTTCTTCCTCTTCTATCTATCTACTACCACTCAAAATAGTCAAATCTCGATTCGATGCGCTACGATCGTGACTGCATTTACATGGGCTGCGTTTACGTGGATGAGACCGTAGCGCATCGAATCGAGATTTGACTATTTTGATTGGTAGTAGATGGGTAGAGGAGGAAGAAGCAGGGAGACAGAGTGAGTGTGATTGGTCCCTGCTCAATTCGATGCGCTACAAATCGAGATTTCACTATTTTGATTGGTACGGGTGGAAAAGGAAGAAGTAAGGAGACAGGGTGCGTGTGACTGGTTCCTGCACGATTCGATGCGCTACGATCGCATCACTACTGGCTGCATATACATGAATGCGACCGTAGCGCATCGAATCGAGATTTGACTATATTGATTGGTAGCAGATGGGTAGAAGAGGAACAAGTAAGAAGACAGGCTGCGTGCGATTGATCCCTGCTCGATTCGATGCACTACGATCGCATTCATCTAAACAGCCCATATAAACCCAGCCATAGCCACCTCTACAGACCTTTCCAGAAACAGCTCGCTGGCCGCCGCCATTTTGCGACTCGAGCGACCCCTATCAGTCAAAAATTTCTGCCACCCGCCTGAGCTGTGGAAGCCCGGTCAGCACGACACCCCACCTGCATTGTGTATTCGGAGTTCGCCGGCTTTCCTTGAAAGTGTTGAATCTATTTCCCTTTTCAGGATGCTTCCGTGTTTTTGTAATCTTCCACTGTGACAACCAGGAATACCAGGGCTCGTAGCCTGCTCGACCTTCGCAGGAAATGAACGAAGAGAGCGAGCGAAGAGAGCGAACGTCAAGCAGCCCGCGACGTGGCCGTTCGACGTTCTTCAAGGATTATTTCCGTTGAGATAATCTCCGAAAAGCTTTCCCGGCTATGTTCCCGGTCTTGGCGAGAAGTAGCTGATAGGGTCCGGGGTATGGGAACTGAATAGACACTTTCGTTCATTTGCTTTAGTGCTGTGTAAAAAAACATCACTCTTCAAAACGTACCCCAAGACAAGCCGGATTCCGTCCGATCGTCGTGAAGTGACTATCGTACAAACTGTTTATTGGATATGCTGTGTTATTTCAGACCTTTCTCAAATCCTGTTCAGATAACGCGGCACCGTGGGGTACGTACAATATATGTTGTTCGATTGATGAGACTTGTTGAATTTCATATAGTGAGCGGGCAATACCCATGCAGTTCGGCTACCCTCTGGTGTGGTCAAAAATGTTAGGCAGTTAAGGGGGATTAAACCGCTCGTCACTCAATGGGCAAATTTCAATACACAAACTCGAGTTTCAGAAGTGCACGAGAGTATTCATTCTTTTGGAGGTTACTTATGAAGACGTAATGAAGGTTGTACGGCCCTTCGATTTTTGTTTTAGAGCGCTGGAGATTTTTAATAAAATCCAGAAATATGACCGTTTTGACTGTTTTTAGCGCGTTTTGAGACATTTTTGAAAATACAATTATTTAGAAGACAAACGTGACAAAACGCTTGGCCGTACGTACTAGGGGTGCCTCTAATCTTAATTTTAAGACCATGACGAGGAAGCAAAATATTGTTGTATTTGCGTATTTGTGTAAAGAAAATCACCCTGTTAGTTAAAAGAGATGGCGACACTAGCACTATACTCCGTTTCACCTTATGTTGTACCGCAGTGAAGGCTAGAAGCGCGAGCTCATAGCGTTGGCAGCTGCCCGAGAGCTTGTGCCGCCGAGATGTGCTCCAGAGCAAGGAGCTCGCGCCTGTAGCCTTTCCTGCGGTACATCATAAGGTGAAACAGAGTATAAATGCCTCAAACCGGAGATTTTCTAGCTGTTGTTTGTCTCTCGAGCTCGAATTCGACCGCGATGCCTCGTTGCTCGTAGATCGGTAACACGTGTAGCGAAAGCTCACGCTGTAAAGCTCACTGATCGTGGATTCAATCCACCGCCTCTGCCCGTTTCAATCTGGATGAGCATCGCACCGGCCTGCTGTCATGTATCACTATTGCGTGATGCACGTTAAAGTCGTCAGACAAGAAGCGGTATACTGCGCTGTCTTTCATCTCCAACGAAGACACCAGATGCCCTCAGAGCTGACTACCTTCCCGCTGTATAAACATAGACACAACAAAATTACAATTGATGGCTACGTCGGTCGGCACTTTTTGAACGTTGCAAAAAAGTGTAATAGTCATCAGCAGACTCCTAGCGAAAGGCCTGATAAGGCTCTGAAGGCGATACTTTTGTTGATTCTATTTTTTTGTGTGTGCTATGTTAGCGCGCGTGGTCAAACGCTTGCATACGCTACAAGCGTGGCTCGTAAGCACTCTAAGATCGTGCAGGGTTGAACAGAGATATCCCAATATGTAGGCACGGCCGGACTGGAAGCGCCCGCTCTCTTTCTCTTCTTACGGCATTTGCAATCGCCCGGGAGTCAATAGCATTTTTTCTCCGTATGTAGTACACTTGCTTGCCGCCAGTGGCGCAACCACCTCACCCCACTTCACCCCACTCGGAGGGTCCTTTCGAGCTGCTTTGCGCTGGTGTTCGAGCTTCGTAGGTTGTTGTTTTGGCAACGGTTTATTGAACTCATTAGTGAGTTTGGGTGTGACGCCTGTGTTATGCTCTTGACTACGAGTAACAGAGGTGATCCTCTGTTCGTCTTATTGCAAGGCCAGGACAAAAGCAGACTTTATTATCTAAATTCTAGGTTCCTCGCACTTCTGGACAACATTGTTTTTTTTTTGTTTTTTTTAAATGTTGTTAAACACCTTCCGCGTACAAATGTGCACGAAGGTCTGCAACTACTCATTGCCCCCTATCTTGAAGACGCGCCAATCCTAAGTTGCCCAGAGGGCATTGACCACAGTCACTCAAAGCGCTTGGCTGGTTTAATTTGCAACAAGTTTCTCCGAATACTTCTGATCAACCATGCAAATACGATCACGGACAGGAACGAAAAATTAGCTGGATATGTGTGCAAGTCCTCGAGGAAGCACTTTAGGCTGTAATATGCACTGTACGGAAATTGTGCAGACTACTCCACCCTCGTTTAGAGCAGCTGACCGACTTCATGTGCGGCCTATGAAATGATGATGCAGACCACGGCAATAGATAGATTGGGCCTGCTTACATTTCACGAGAGTGTACGAATTATTTATCATTTAAAGTTCCTCCGCGTAGAAGGGGTCCGTCTCCTCCTGTTTTTGAGTTGCAACAGAAGTCCTGGAGGTAAAGACGAGTATAGTTTTTTCGCAATTGCATTCGCTGTCTCTACTTACTACTTTTTACTCCCGAATCGCTCGGAGATTTGCGTCAAACATTCACCGTTTTGGGCTCATCAGAAGTGCATTAGATAGTGGCTGAGGGTCTAAACGTAAGGATCGGGTGTCAAAGGCTATAAAAATCTCGGCCGCAAGTTGCGACAGCGCTGAGATACACTGTCAGACGCGCTCTGTGCAAGCGGCAAAGGGCAGCCCAGGGGTTAAAGCCCCTCGATGTGTTTGCGTTTGTCTTGCAAGTAGCGTCAAACGCGCGAGTGCACGAGGCCCATGTCTCGAGCGGCCCTTGGAAGCAAATGGCGGCGCAGCACTGAAATGAGCGGCCCTTGGAAGCGAATGGCGGCGGAGCACCCGCTCGTGGCACGTGTCTCGCGCGTTTCCACAACAATGGTTGGCGGTACTTGTAAACAACGCTTTTATCAAGGGGCTTTACCAGGGGTGAGGTGACAGCGCCCCCCGCGAATTGCGGTGGGAGATGGCGATTGCCCCAATTGCTAAGGCCGTAAGAAGAGAAAGAGAGCGCGCGCTTCCAGTCCGGCCGTGATGTAGTGCGCCTCGACGTCCTTCTAATTAGAGTGACGCCACCCTTTGTAGTACCCAATGCCGACCGACAGCACGCGCTCACGGGTAAAATACAAATAAATCAACGAAAACGAAATGTCGCCATAGCACAGTCAGCGCCACAAACGCGTGCCGGGACTAGGGTGCCTTCATGTGCGCTTTGCTTAGGGTGGTGGCATCTCGCCATTTTGTCTCACACGTTTATTTTTATTTTTTTTGTTCAGAAGCGCGTGAAAGAGCGTGTCCCTGTACGCGTTTGTGGCGCTGACTGTGCTATGGCGACATCTTGTTTTCGTCGATTTCTTTGTATTTTCCCCGTGAGCGCGTGCTGTCGGCATCGGGTACTACAAAGGGTGGCATCACCCTAAACAGAAGGACATTGAGGCACCCTAGCCGGGACACGCTCTTTCACGCGCTCTGAACAAAAAAATGAAAAATAGAAGTGTGGGACAAAATGGCCAGATGTCTCTACCCTAAGCAAAGCGCTCATGAAGGCACCCTACTAATATGTATTTGGAAATAAAAAAAAAAATAGTTGAATGAGTTGCAAAGAAGGCTAAAATACTTAATGAAGCAATCGTGAGGGTGCAGGCTAGCTGGTGTAAATTGAGCATAGTTGTAAACCCGAGACTGGGGACACAGACAAGGGACAAACACAGAACGACACCGACGAAGTCGTCCGTGTCGTTTTGTGTTTGTCCCTTGTCCGTATCCCCAGTCTCGGGTTTACAACTATGCTAAAATACTTCTTCCAAACAACATTTACCGTATTTATTCAAGTAATAGCCGCACTCTTTATGTAGAAAACCTGTGGGTTCACTTTTCTGCGGAGCACGCAGATTGCCAATCACCGCGATCGACAGCATGATTCTAGCTGTTTACAGGACAGAGATAATGTCTTCGTGCGAAGATACCATCTGTGAAGATTGAATTTGTATGTAAAATTGTGTTCTCGATCTGGTTATTCGCTTTGTTATTTATGCGCAACGCAATGATTGCATGTATATGTGCGATGTGGGAAAGTAGACGCAAGGTCCTTGTTCATAAATAGTGTGGCTATTACTCGAGTAAATACGGTATTTTATGAAACATTATTTCAGATATTTTCATTCTCTGTAGACCTTGTTTGGCGGCTAGTGGATATGAAAAACAAAAAAAGATGCAGGATTTCTATTATTTTTAACAATTACATTATATTTTCTTAATCAACAAACAGGTGCTTACTCTGAGCAAATTGAATTTTAACGTTAGCGTTTTGGCGCCCGAAACAATTTTTTTTTTTTGTAAATTTAACACTTTCCGTTTTACGGATTACCAAGAAAACCAAACGGGCCATCAATAGGTAGAAAATAAGTTTCTACCTAAGGTGAGGCGTACGTTTCTTTTTTGTTTTTTTTTCTTCACCTTTCTAATTTTTAGGCAAAATCAAATGAACCTCTAAATACTAATTTTAGTGTCTTCATAAGTAACCTCGGGAGTTCACTATGCTACACCTCTTTCAACAGTGATCTTACTATGTCACGGTGGAATGAAGCGGTCTTACCTGTTTGACAACAAATTGGGGTGTGTGTACAGCCTAGAACACAGTCTGCCTCAACTGGCGACTTGTCTCCCAGCTGTAGGTGAGCAATTTAGCCAGTGCAGTAGAACCAGTAGCCTGGGGTCTTTAACGTGCATCCTGCAATAGTGATACACGACCGCAGGCCGGTACGATGCTCATCCAGATCGAAACGGGCAGGGGTGGGGATTGAACCCAGGATCCCTGGGTTATTAGCTGCGAGATGTTTTGGTGGCGCCCTCCTGTGGTTCCCCCTTGTGACGTCATTACCTTGCAAACAACAAGTTCGATGGTGTTTGTTATTAGCATGGTGGAAGCTTGAAATCATTGCTCTCTCAAAGGAACACTGCCAACACCGTCAAAATTAAAGTTCTTTCATTCCTCTTATTTCCGTCGATGATAAATCCCCTTTCCGACGTCATAGTCAGCGTTCGGCCAATCGTGGAAGGCCGACCGAAAGCGTCGCTGTGGTCGGCCGTGCACATCTAATTCAGGCCCCGACCAGGGCGCCCCTAGCGGCAAACGGGTCCGTTCCATCGGGGAACTTCTGCCAGTCGCTGCGTTGGTTGTGCGTTGTAGCGGGTTAGCGCTGTAATTTCCAAGGTAGCTATTCCGCACTAAGAAAGCCACAACAATTGATGCGGCAACCAATAGGCGACCGCCGCGACGCGGCCGGCATAGAAAAGGTGCGGATCTAATTCAAGCCCCGACCAGGGCGCCCCTAGCGGCAAACGGGTCCGTTCCATCGGGGAACTTCTGCCAGTCGCTGCGTTGGTTGTGCGTTGTAGCGGGTTAGCGCTGTAATTTCCAAGGTAGCTATTCCGCTCTAAGAAAGTCACAACAATTGATGCGGCAAACAATAGGCGACCGCCGCGACGCGGCCGGCATGCTCGCTTCCCATTCAGCGTGAGCTTTCGCTCCACGTGCTCCGATCTGGTGTGCTCTAGCCCACTCGGGAACCGATCCTTTTTGTTTCTTTATTGCACTTGGCCACCGATCCCTCTTTATCTGTCTGGACTAAAGTCCTTCGATGTGTTTGCGTTTGTCTTGCAAGTGGCGTCAAATGCGCCAATGCACATGGCCCGTGTCTCGAGCGGCCCTTGGAAGCAGTTGTCTGCGCAGTACTGAAATGAGCGGCCTAGTGCCACTAAATAAGCTACGCTTCAGAGTAATGACACTTGTTCATATTGTGGCTTAAAATCATGGTTGCCAGTTATATGAAGATTTATCTGAAATCACAGGAAACGCTTTTCCGTCCTCCACAAATGTTTACACAATTCGCGACAGAGCAAAGCAATATTACTTGAGCTTCCTGACACTGAATCTAATGCTGAGGAAGTCGCACTTTTGAATCATGACGATCGGAAGTTGCGTCTACTCTGCACAAGCACGAAAATGTCGGCGCCCAAAACAATGGTGGGGAACAGAGTGCCGATACTCTAAGCGCAGCTCATTTAGTGGCTCTATAGCGGCCCTTGGAAGCGAATGGCGGCGGAGCACCCGCTCCTCGCACGTGTCTTGCGCGTTTCCACAACAATGGTTGGCGGTACTTGTAAGCGTGAATTTTATCAAATTAATTTAGTCTGCACTTGCGGGCAGCGCCTTCAACTTATGGAATTGACGAGGATAACTTGAGTGTAACATGGCTTTGTGTATTTGAATGGTTCTTTTTCGCTGACAGGCAGACAGACGGAAAGTGTCCTTTCTTGTCATACCCGTTGCCAATCTTGTCAGCTGCTCTGCATTTGGCGCGCGATTGTGGACGAGTAGTAGAGCCGCGCCACTTGCTTGGACAGAGAACTCCTTGGTACAGTTCACGGGTGGGGAACGGTTGCTTCTTGTTGCTTTTGACTCGACACGCAGAAGTGTGGACCTCTTCGACGAGGTCCACACCTCTGGACGTGCAGAAGTGTGGACCTCGCCACTAAATGAGCTATGCTTAGGGTCGGCACTCTGTTCCCCAATATTGCTGTGGGCGCCGCCATCTTGGTGCTTGTACAGAGCAGATGCAACTGCCGATCGTCATGATTCAAAAGTGCGACTTCCTCGGCATTTTATTCGGTGTTAGGAAGCTCGTGTAATATTGCTTTTCTCTGTCGCGAAGCGTTTAAACATTTGTCGAGGACGTAAAAGCGTTTCCTGTGATTTCAGATAAATTTTCAGATAACTGGCAGCCATGATTTTAAGCCACAATATGGACAAGTGTCATCACACTGAAGCGTAGCTTATTTAGTGGCACTAGAGAAGATCATGGCGCAACAGCGCAGCACTGAGCTAGATTTCAGACGCCATGTTCTTCTATGTATAGTGCCACGAAATAAGCTACGCTTATCTTGCGCAGCTCATTTAGTGGCTCTAGTTCTTCCCAGAAGTGGCGCGCGGCACGTGTCTCGAGCATTTCCACAAAAATGATTGGCGCCAATTTTCCCAGGACAGATGGGCTTTACTCGATACAACCTGGGGCGGGTTTGCAAACCAGTATTCAGACGAAGAGCAGGCCGATATAGGACATAGGAAGTGCAAAACAGCCACTTTATTTCTTTTTTGTTTTCTAGCTTTAAAATAATCTCTCTCTCTCTCTCTCTCTCTATATATATATATATATATATATATATATATATATATATATATATATATATATATATATATTTTTTTTTTTTTTTTTTTTTGCAACAACAACGTTTGCGTGTTAAATGTGGTGGTCCAAACGGGCGCGACGCCGCATCTTGTGCTTTCGATAATTTCAAACGTGGATGGAACTTCGAATTCGTTCGGAAATCAGAGCTTATTCTACGTTTTGTAAGCCACTGTAATCTACGTATGTACTGGCTCGTATCTCGCGCCGCTTGTTGGCCGCTTCCTGCAGCGGCGGACGCAGAGCGAAGAAGATCTAGCTCGAGATCGGCGGCAAACAGCCCGTGGCCCGAGCCCACCTCGAGCGCCCGACCTGCATGCTCAGCTGCGAACATGCAACTCGTTTGTTCCGGAAAAATTCTGCGCCATCTATGAGGAAAAGGGTACAAATAAATAGCGGTTGAATCCCCCTTAAGATCTTTGTAGATTGACACGGCTGAGTGTATGGTGCCGTTAAAAAGATCAGCATAAAATGAAACAAACATCCCAGTTGCATTTGTTCTGTCGCGCACGGACTCGGCGAATATAGCTTTCATTTGTTTGTTTTTGTTCCCAAAAATAGTTCAACGCTTTCTTAAAAACTTCGAGAAATTCTCTTCGCCATAGAACACAAAACAAAAAATAAAGCGAGGCGATTTTGCCGCCACCAGCGTTCAAAATTGCTCCTACGCAGGCTGCCACAGCCTGCTGACGAGAAAACCCACAGCTCAGCGCAGTCGGACAACAGTGACGTACACTCTCAAAACCAGGGACGCGCGCTGGAAATCACTTCGTTCGAGACTGCCGCTGGAAAGTCTCGTGGCCACTGATCTCTATTGTAGTAGGCTGGATCGCGGACCGCGGCCTCGGCAGCTGGGGCCAAGTGTCGCCACCGGCGGCCATTGATTGACACCAGCCAATGCATGGGACTCTATGGGAAGAACGAGAAAAGTGCCGTTTCCCCCATTTCTAAGTTGTTGTCGGCACTGAAACTTTTTATATGCTTTTCAATAAGCCAGTCAAATAGCTTGCGTACAAACATTAAAACTGACAGCCTTCGCCGTTCTTGTAAATAAATGTTTTGTGGTCGAGAGTGACTCCGAGAGTTACCTAGAGTTACCGCGGAGTCGGTGGCGGTTTCGTTGAGTTAGGTTTAGCAGACGACAAGCTCGAAGGCTTTGCTACTCGGAATTCGTTCACTCCCGGCAAGCCGCTGTCGAGATGGAACTTCTTTGTCATTCATCAACTTCTGGGCTTCCTTGAGGACGGTCTCATTGACGGCAAGCTCCTTTGTTTACTCCACTACAAGAGCAAGCTTGCCAGCTCAGCCGTAGGTGCTCCGGTACGTTTCATTTTTTTAATCGGCGTTTGAACGTTTGACAAATACCGATTTGATCTCCAAACACCCGACATAAGGATCGCAGCACACCACAAAGTACTCGCCTCCGAGCACAGCGTACATGCTTCAATATTCTTACTTTTGTGCGTTTCTCCCATAGACTTGCGTGTATTGCCTGGTGTCAAGCAATGGCCGCCGGTGGCGACACCGACGGGCTCCCGAGTCCCGATCCGCGATCCAGCCTACTAAAATAGAGATCAGTGCTCGTGGCAGATCGCCACGAGACGCGGCCGCCGAAAGTGAAAAGGTAGAACGGCAGACAAGAGGCTAGGGTGCCTACATGTCTGTCTGTCTCAGGGTGAAGACATCCATTGTTGCACTTAGTTGCACTGAATGTTCAGCGCGTGACGCTCTCGCGCACTGGGTGCGCGACTTGGGCGCTAAAATGGCGTCTCTGCATTAGCCAAAGCTACGCGCTCGAGCTGAGTGACACCGGATTGCGTGTACTTCAAAGTGCATAAAAAACGATTGGGCGTAAAAATGGCTGAGATGTCACCACTCAAGCAAAAGCGCGCGTGTGTATGAAGGCACTCTACAAGAGGCATGTAACGGGCGCCCCACTGCGGCGAGACGCCGAAGCACACTTGTCGCGAGCTATGGAATGTCCGCTCGTGCTTCTCGCGTTCCTCGGGCTACCGCTTCTTTTTTCGTCGGGTTTGAAAACCATGTTTCGGGGTCTCGCCGCTGCAAAAGCCTGCGACCAGGCACTCTATGGCTCCGCCATCGAACAGCTACAAGCGCGAGCAGCCCGCGCGCTCCTGGCTTGGAGATATGCATTTCTAAAGCGAGCGCTTTAGAAATGGCTCGCGGTCGCCTGATCCCATCATCTTTCCCTTCTGAATGTACGAAGAATAACGTTTTCAACAACAACAACGCTTCAAAGCAGCGACCCCGATCTCTCGTGCTTGTAGCAAAAAAAAACAAAAAACAATTTGGTTGCGTGTATGTTTATACAGCCTAGAACTTGGTCTGCCTCAACGGGCGACGAGTCTCCCAGCTGTAGATGAGCAATTTATCCTGTGCAGTACAACTGCTAGCCTGTGGTCTTTAACGTACTCCACGCAGTAGTGATACACGACCGCACGCCGATACGATGCTCATCCAGATCGAAACGGGCAGGGGTGGAGATTGAACCTATAGGCTCCTGGGTTCTGCAGCGCGAGCTTTCGCTCCACTGTGCGCTAGCCCACTCGGCCACCAATCCCCCCGTGCTTGTGGCATCGTACCGGCATTCGGTCGTGTATCAGTACTGCGTGATGCACGTTAAAGACCCCAAGATAGCTGCCGTACTGCACTGGCTAAATTGCTCATCTACAGCGCGTAACAATGCCGCCGTACGAAACTCCTGCTGGCTCTGTTCAGATAAGGTCATGCATGCGGGTCCGGACTTTTTTTATATATTTTTATATGTTACTCCTCAACATGTGTAAGGAACGTAATCAAAAAATATTTTGCCAAAAACGTAATGTTTACAGAGGAAAACAAAAATTGAGTGCGCCAGAAGGGCATATTCGATTTTTGAAGATTTCTTTTATGTCATGTTCGGTGACACCTACTACGCAAACTACGAATATCAGAAATGTCAAAACTATTGAGTGACATGTGTACAGCATTGTGAAAGGCATATATTTCGCGTCAAAAATGTGCAAACATGGCTCCTTTGACGTTTTGTTACAAGATTTCTGAGCCCGCGTATCTACAAAAATTGAATAGCTACAATATTACAAATTATCTCATATATTTTTATAAAAACGTTCTTTCGAATGATCTATAAATAATTGTTTTATCTCAAAGATAGAAATTTGAATGTCTCTCCAAACTTGTTCTAAATTACAGAGTTAAGAAATTTCTAAGGGCAATTAAATAAAAAAACAACTCATCTTCGTGTTTTTTTTTTTAATTTATAGTGATAGTTCTCCACCATACTCTTGTGTTTATTCATGAAAAACATGTTGCATAATTTTGTTTCCTTCGAAGTTACAGCGCTGCAAAGTGTACCTTCCACGCCGGCATTTTTGCCGAATGCCACAGACGAGATTATCTTTTGATTCCTTGTATTTGATGACTAGATGTATTTTTTGTTCTGTATTTGGGTATTGGGCTAAAGTTGAAGTATTCTACTAATTAAAACAATACCCGCGTTGCTCGTCCTTTTTATTAATTTAACCAATAATCCTGTTTTGTCCTTTAAAATGGCAAGTTTTTGAGCTTCAGTTGAACGTTTTACACAAAAGCGGGACGAAAACTTGTAATCGCTACTTCTACACCATTTTTTTTTTTTTTTTTTAGCAGAAAGTAGTAAAAAAGTGGCTACAGTGGTGCAAATTATATGCGAATATTTATTTCTATATTCGCGATGAAATGGGAATTTTTGAGCCGCCAAGCTTGTTGCACTGCTATTCATGACGGATGTGCATACGACTGACCAAGGTAAAGCTGCGACATCACTGGCACATATGAAATTGAAAAAGTAAACAAATATATATATATATATATATATATATATATATATATATATATATAATATTGAGTAAAGATATTGAGCGCACTAGTTGCCCGCGTTGGCAGGAGGGTGTGTTGAGAAGTTCGTTACTTGCCCCTCCCCTCTTCGTTGATGCTAGCGTCCAGACCGCGTAGTTGGCGTCGTCACCGACGCTCTCACTCTTTCCTTCCAATTAACGCTTTCTAAATTCTGGACTGAAACAGACGAGAATGGAAGAATGAATGATAAGTGCATTTTAATAACAATGAGAAGAATTGAAGCCTGGTGGAAATTATCTAGAGAGAATTGAATGACGCACAACTAGGCCAGATGGCGCAAGCTGCCGCCGATATAAAGGGTGCAGCCGGTAGCCTCCATTCATCTATAGGAGTAGCTGTTTTTTTATTTTGTGTGCTAGGTAGCGCAAGCTACTGACCATTACAAAGTACAGCTGTTAATATTTATCTAGTTAACACTGCGATGATGATAATAATGATTTTCTCAACTTGAAAGCTCAATATCCTCGTTAAACAAAAGACACCATGTAAACAGATTTGCAGACAAAAAAAAAAAAGAAAAAAAAAACTCGCACAAATCTAGGTTGAGCGCGGTGCCGGTTCGTTATTTCTCAGTTTCACCAGTCTTTTTAGCGCCTACTTTTGCACCATCTGGCCACTACTGGCTACAGCAAGAAAAATTCGAAGATTAAAATGAAGAATGAAACGATGGAACAAGGGGCTTAGTGTGTAACGAAGAGGAGGTTTGAGAATTGGTGGAAACAGACCAGGGAAAACTGAGATAGATTAAAGCAACTACAGGGTGGAACAAGGAGACGGCAGGCTCTTTAAATCGACCGGAAAATTCGGTTTCTTAACCTATCACGCTACGACTTTGTGCAGCGTTGCCCGCAGATGTAAAATTTGCAAAGAATGAACTTACCTGAGGAAAAAGTAAAGAAAGAAAAAGGCTTAGCTCCTATGAAAACGCAGCGACGCCACCGGTCTTCAAACAACACGGCTCCGTTTCGCACGGGACACAAGAGATGGCGCAACGAACGCCGCCAACGAACGAGCATTTGGCGTCGAGAGCCAGCGTCTTTAGCAGACAATCTTTTCGACTCAAAAGCGGCGCGCGTTCCGCAGGCGGCGACAGTCGCAGAAACAAAAACAGGCGCGGTAACAACAAGCAACTGCAGTTCCTTGTCTGCTAAATACGCTGGCTCTCGGCGTCGTCTGCTCGTTCGTTGGCGGCAGTTGGCGTCGCGACCGCTTGCGCCATCTCTTGCCTCCCGTGCGAAACGGCACCGTGCTCTTTGAAGACCGGTGGCGTCGCTGCGTTTCCATAGGAGCTAAGCCTTTTTCTTTCTTTACTTTTTCCTCAGGTAAGTTCGTTCTTTGCAAATTTTACAAAAAAAAAATGCACCATCTGTGGGCAACGCTGCACAAAGTCGTAGCGCGATAGGTTAAGAAACCGAATTTTCCGGTCGATGCAGAGAAGAACACAGAGAAGTTAACCTGGGGTATTAAAAACATACTAAAACAATCTCGGAATTTTAGAATGTGCCGTTTCGTTCCATTATAAAATAAGATAGGAAAAAAAAAAAAAAAACTGCTTCCGAGTTTTAGATATTCCTTTCAAATATCTAATGTTCGGCCTTTGCGACCAAGGAAATGGGCATTTCATTTAAAATGCTCACCATCCGACAAACCGAAAGTCACAGCTAATTCTACGCTGAAACAACTTGCAATCCGCTTCTTTAAAGTCGCAATTGTTTTTATGTAAAGGGAGGGTAATCTAGCTTGTACCGTCCAATACATTGTAGCATCATGTTGCTAACGATCGTGCCGCAGATTGACGCCGCGGTACGAACGCTGGCAGGTCGTAGCTGTATCAGAAATCCTATGTGCACTCCCCCAAAGCGGCATCAAAGATTCATATTTTCGCGCGTGCAGCCGCGCATGCGCACACCTTCTGGATAACACGCCGGTGTCGACACCTGTCGCGATCAATACCACGCGCTTCAGGCGAGCCCCTCCGGTCCCAACACTACCCAAGTTAAACTCTAGTTCACTTTACCCAAGTATTCTAGTACACTGTAGTTTTAACGTGCACGGGGCTTAGTGTGTAACGAAGAGGTGGTTTGAGAATTGGTGGAAACAGACTAGGGAAAACTGAGATAGATTAAAGCAACTAGAACAACTCGGGGCAGGGAGGACAGAGGAAAATTCGGGACTCCCTCCCGCGTGGCTCCGACCCGAACTTTCAACCCTGTCTTCCAGTGGGTCTGGTTTTGGGAGTACCCTCGCCGGGGGGAAGGCGGGGGTGCGTTTTTTGTTTCTCTTAATTCTTTGTTTTGCCCGATCCCCCGAAGGTCAGCCTGGTGGTCATTTCCACCGGCCCTGTGATGTCGTAATGGTTGCAAAAATACAGAGGGAAGGAGATTGAGGGGAAGAGGAAAGGGGGTATAAAAATAGTTCAGGCTAGGTGGCGCAAGCTACCGCCGGACACAAAGGGTAGAGCCGCTTACATTTATCCATCCATTTATCCGGAAGTTTGAACATGTTGTGCACGTTTGAGCCACTTCGAGTTTGAGGAACGGTGAGATTTTCGTTTGACCGACGTTTTGACTGCAGAATTCTATAAGTCAGGACCGCCTCACCTCTTCATTTTTCGATGTTCTAGCTCGTTTCCGTCGACGGCCCCAAGTGGACGACACGGGCTTGGAAACAACTTGTTGCGCCGGAAGCAGCGGCAGGAATTGCCGATGGCGAGATCCATAACGGCCGAAAATGAAGAGTTCTCGCATCGAATCTTCGAAGCCCTTCGGCGCTCTTCGGACGACTCCGACAGCACCGCGGCAAGTTCTGATCGCAAGGTCTTCTTTCTTCCTTACGAATTCTCACCTATCCTGCGCAATGCGGTGATTTCTCCGTCGACTCCGCTGTGTGACCCCCGATCGAAGTGTGCAGCGTCTCTGTCATGCACGCGTGCGTGTGCAGTGCAAGCATTGTTAAAAGATTATACCCGGGCTTGTCGCTTCGGCTTCGCTTGCAGCAACCGCGCAGCGCCAGTTAGTTGAAAGGTAATAGTGGTGATTTAGAGGTCGTGAGTTTGAACCCTCTGCTGTCGTTTGTTTAACTGAGAAAAGTGTAGCAGACAGCTGCGATCATCATCATGCGCGCCATCGGTCTGCGTATTGACTCGGGGCTGGAGAGCTGACAGCCGGACATAAAATGTGTTGCATGTTGCAGCATAACCGAAAAAACACCAGTCTTTCGTTGAAAGGCACAAGAAAACTAAATTTAAAGCTAATTAAACGATCTTTCAATGTGCACCTGGTGGATGCCTGTGAAGCCTAGTTGGGAGGTAATCTAGCAACGTTGGGGATCTTGCTACGTAGGTCATTACGTAGCAAGAACCGTTACGTAGGCGCACTAAACCAGAGCTCTGCACTAAACATCGGAGCAGCGCCGCTCTTTGGAAGTACGCTCAACTATTTAAAGTGGTCATGAAACGATTCTTCAACTTTTTCCTTCTTAGCTTTCCTCCTCAACTCAAATCGCACATTGTACCAATCAGTTCAAGAAACTGAAAGGAGGGAGTCCCCTCTTGCTCGGACCCTCGTTTATGTACTCGGGAACAGCCATTCTCTCCAGGAGATTAGCCCGTCGCTCAAAACTCTGACAAAAGTTGCTTTCCCCACGCCGTTCACCCCTAAGCTGACAGTGCTGTGGAAGCTATGTGCTCCTTGGGCCAGCCATACGCTCGTCACCCCACGGGTACTTCAAATGGCTTGGTTGTAACATATTGACGCTGTTGACACCACCACAACGCTGACAGTGCCACCAACGGCAAAGCTCATAACCACGCCGGCCTTGCTACGCCACGAATGCGGGGAATCTTTTTTTTCTGTTTTTGTTTGCGCCGGATATCCCATGACACATCACACTCTTCGTTCGCTCCTCTTCGAGCGCTTGCTCGAGTGCACCGTTTGGAACGAAAAATATAGCCAGTCGTTCAAAATGCAAACGTGCGATTATCATTTACAGCTATTATCCCTCATGCTTAAAGGCCCGTTCACACTCTTGCGACCGAGTACGACTGAGAGAGACGAGATCTCTTAAAACTTCTTAAATTTTTTTTAGAACGAGGGAACACACTGGCATTGTGGTGCCATCTATGCGGTGACCCTGGAACTGCATTTCACAAGAGCGAAGGTTTTGCGGGATTTCCGAGGTTAAATGTGCGTAATACCCATAGGAAGGCTCGTTTATAACATTGACAAAAGTTTTTCGAGCCAAGAAAGAAAGGATAATGCGCGAGAGAAATAAAAAAATATGCCGGACCGCCGAGTTTACACTGCTACCCAATAGATGGTGCCAGTGTGTCCTCTTGTTTAAGAAGTTTTAAGGAACCCAGGTTTAAAGGCCCGTTCACACTCTTGCGACCTCTTAAATCTTGGTTCCTTGCGACCTCTTAAAACGAGAGGACACAGTGGCGCCATCTATCGGGTTGCAGTGTAAACTTGACGGTCCGGCATATTTTCTATTTCTCCCGCGCATTATCCTTTCTTTCTTGCCTCGAAAAACTTTTCGCAACGTTATAAACGAGCCTTTCTCATAGGTATTACGCACATTCGACCTCGGAAATGCCGCAAATCCGTCGCTCTTGTGAAATGCAGTTCCACGATCACCGCATAGATGGCGCCATCTATGCGGTGATCGTGGAACTGCATTTCACAAGAGCGACGGATTCGCGGCATTTCCGAGGTCGAATGTGCGTAATACCTATGAGAAAGGCTCGTTTATAACGTTGCGAAAAGTTTTTCGAGGCAAGAAAGAAAGGATAATGCGCGTTAGAAATAGAAAATATGCCGGACCGTCAAGTTTACACTGCAACCCAATAGATGGCGCCACTGTGTCCTCTCGTTTTAAGAGGTTTAAGAGGTCGCAAGGAACCAAGATTTAAGAGGTCGCAAGAGTGTGAACGGGCCTTAAGAGGTCGCAAGAGTGTGAACGGGCCTTAACTCATTTCCCAACGAAATTTGTATATTTCAATTTTCGTTTCCGTACCCCTTTAAATAAATAGTTTGTCCCCCTAACGAGGTTACAACATTGGCAACGAGGACCTAGAACCCCTGAAGTACATCAGCAGCAGCTCCAACGATTGAAGCATGTGTGAATCCTGGGACGTTCGACTCCGAGAGGGAAGAGTGAAAGTTCTACCAGATAAGATTTCAAGCTCGTTTGGATGTCGCAAAGTTAACTGCAGCCTGCCGGTTGCTTCTGGATATGGCGAGTCGACAGTAGGCACGGGTCTGAAGTTTTGCCTGCCGAGGAAAGAGCCAAGAGCATAGCTTGCAAGTGAGCACCTTGACCCCAAGACTGCAGGAGGGTTGTCACTGTCTCCAGTTTCCAAGTGGTGTAGTATTGCGGCTTTGGGGAGTTAGAGTTGTACACATTCTTTGGGGGATCGTTCCTGGAACACCTAAAAACCAGGAATGATACCCTGAAGGTGCTCTGGGAGGCCTGGCAACCCCCTCCCCTGGCTGGGGAATCTGCAGCAAAGAGGGCTACCAAGGCCGCCCTTGGCTCGGCTTTCTAGAGGGGACAAGGTCTTGACCACTGCTCTACAGCCTGGTTCAGCCTCAAAATTTCTCAGATCTAGCGAATCAAGAGGTCGGTAAGCGGCTGCAGGATCATTTTGCTCCGGGGAAATGCGAAGAGTTTGAGAGAGCAAAGCTACTTTCGGCGCATCGAGAGGAATCGGAAGACAAGAAAGACTTCCTGGCAAGGCTGCAGTCTATTGTTGCAACTTGCAAATATGAGACTGAGACCAACGCCAGGAGCTGTTCACTTTTGATGGCGTTCATTGTTGGCCTTCATGATTTGTGCATCTGGGCACATTTAGTTATGGAGAAGGACTTAACGCTAGACACTGCATTGCTGTTACCCGAATCCTATCTCAGGGCTGAAACGGAGTCCCGCCAGTTGAACCATGCGGACCGAAATGCGATGCACGTCGACAAGTTACAGCTTCCTGCTCCTGCCCAGTTTAAGTGTTTCCGATGAGGCAACAGTAACCACCTAGAGTCAACTTGCCGATATTCGCGTCTCCAGCCCGTTGCTCGCCCTCCCGTGGCAGAAACGGGAAGTGCTCTAGTGAGGGTCCCCCAGTTCTCCTGCTCAGCGGGCACAGCGGAACTGCTCGCAATCATGGCTTGCGAAATGTTATTTCCGGATGCAAACAACACTCTTCACTGTTCCAATGTAGTGCTGCAGCTGGTAGGGAATATTACCTTATCAGAGAGTTTTAGTATTACACATAGAAGCAGGTGCTGTGCATTTACTGTAGATATTTGCATGCTTTTTTCTTTCTTTCTTTGCAGTCATATCTGAATTTGTTTCAGCCAGAGGCACACTTCACCAAATGCTTTCTTCTGCTGAAAACCATTCCAAACCATTCTACCACATTTAATCTGTTCGCAAGACCTCTGCTGTTATTCCCTGCGTCAGTAAATCCGCCAGATGATCCAAGCCAGGGCAGTGGTTTTTAGCTTGAAGGGGAACTTTCCAATTTAATCTGTCACCCGGTTTGCCACAAGAGTGGAGTACAATGGTGCTGTCCGTCCAGTAGCATGTGTCCTGAAGGTTCAGGATGTCTTCTAGGTAATCACCCATTTGTTTTCTGACAACTGCTGCCATCAGTTCCAGTCAAGGAAGTGTGAGCCGTTTTGTCGGTGCTACACGCGACTTCGAGAATACCAGTTTTACATTTACTCCTTCAGCAGCGTCCTCGACTCTCAAATAAACGTGGGCTTGCATCACAAAAGATGTGTAGCTTTAGTGAGTGAACCAGCTTGTTTGGGACATTTGTGATGCACAAACCTGTCACAATGTCCTCTATCTCTGGTAGCTCATTGAACCATGCTTGACAGTCCAGTCTGAGGTTTTCTGGAAGATGGTCATCCCATTCAAGTCCCTTTTCCCAGATGTGTTAGAACAATATTTTCACTCTGATTACAAAAGGCACGACCATTTCCAGTGGGTCAAACATTTTGGCTGCTGCTTGCTGTATGTGTCGCTTGGTATTCACGGTATCGTTGTTGATGGGAATTGTTGATGGGAATGAAAAGCCTATCAACATCATGTTTCCACAGAGGTCCAAGAACCCCCCCCCACCCCCCTAGGTTCGGCAAAAGATGTATCTGAACTCTCGCCAAACAAGTTCTGTAGCTCCCTTGAGGTGGTAGCCCATTTTCAGAGTGTCATCCCAGCATCCCTCAGAATACTCATTGCTTGGTCATGTAACTCAGCGGCACTTTTGGTCGTCTTTTTTCCGACCAGCAAGTCATCAACATAGAATGACTTTTTGAAGCAATTCAGCAGTACCCTTCCACTCTTCCTTCACAATTCGCAAGTGATGGACCAGTGTCGCAATCAGGAGGAACGGGCTGGCAGATGTTCTAAAAGGTACTCGTTTCATTCTTCATTCTTCTATGGTTGGTTTTGGTGACACTGATGTGAGTGCGTCCTCAAACCAAAGAGAGCTCAATGCATCCCCGTCTTCCAGCCAAACACCCAGGGGCGGATTTAGAGGGGGGTCCAGATGTCCTGACCCCTCTCATGATTTCTGCATGTGTAAAAATTTAGGGCGTGAAAAAGGGGGAGGGGGGGCTTCCTAAACATATGGTACGCTGACCAACACCTGACCCCCCCTTCTGAAAATTCCTGCATCCGCCCCTGCAAACACCAACCTGCAAGAACGCCTTTTCAATGTCAGCTGTTATAGCAATAGGGTGCAGGCAAAAGCAAATCAATATCTTGACGAGATCAGCATTCAGTTTGGTCCTTTCTCCAAGTGTTCGTTAAGAGGAGCTGCGCCTGGCAAATGTGAGGACTCGTCGAAGACAGTGCAAAGTTTCACGGTCTCTGACTGGCTTCGAATCACTGCTTGGTGAGGCATGTAGTACACCCGTGTGAGTGGAGTTTCAGTGTTCAGTGAACTGGGGGGGAACTTTCTCCTGCATGACCGGCAGTGATGAAGTGGTGGATGGCCTGATCATATTCTTTAACCAGGGGCTCGTTTTGTAAAAGTCTTCGTTTTAGCCGCTCGAGTTGTTTGATTGCCAGTGCTCAGTTGTTCTTCAGTTCCCCTGTGTTGGGCCTCCGCAATAGAGACACTTCATAGCTAGCGTTCGTCCGATTTTGTGATCATCTGGCAGAACTTGTTTTACACAGAATTGTGTTCTTCATTTTTGGCGTCCCGTTGGCCTGTGATTCCTACACTCTCCAGGTCCCAAAAACTGTGTAGCGTTGATTCCACTTGTTTGCTTTCAAACACTCCGACTGTCAGTTTGCAGATCGTCATGGTTGTACCGCAGGTAAAGGAACTCTGAAGTGGTATAGGGCCTTGAAAAGTACAACCGAAGCTAGTGTTGATCGCCGCCATCTTTTCGTCATTCAAACATTGTTGCACTTGGCCTGTCATAATCTTCCACCACTGGTCACACCCAATCAGCATGCTTATACCAGGTAGCGAGGGCATGCCTGGGAAGAATAACTCATCCACGACATGTCCTTCCTTCTCTTCAACACTACGAACGAATTCGTTATTGGATGATACCTGTGCGATATCCTTGCAGATGAGAGCAATTTACTAATACCTCGACCAGGCACTCTGATTGATCAACCTGACTGCAAAGTCGTACCTCTATGAGTCGCAGTGGTTGGGGTATGGTGTCACTGTTACTGAAGGTGTTCAATTGCAGACTCGTCTGCCCCAGAACCTTGAGGTCCAGTTTGCATGGCATATACTTGCTGTGAATGTCCACTGGCTCCCTCCAGTCGATGTTGGCACGGAAGTAACAGCTCTGGTTTTCCGAAATCGCCCATTCTCTAAAGGTTTGGAGAAGGATTTCTTTGTCAAAGGAAGTCTCCACATTCCTGGAGCTGCTATTCTGCACGCTTGTGATGACAGCTTTTTGTCCGTTGTCTTTTGAGTTCAACTTCCAATTGGGGTCACACGTGGACGTTGTGTGTCTTCCCGCACAACAGGAACACGACACCTTTGCATGACAGTCTCTGGACCGGTGTCCCTTTTTCGTGCATTGGAAGCGCCACATATCTCCAAATAGCTTCTTTTTCTTTTGGTCAAGTGGCAGGTTACCACCACAAGTCTGAGTTGATTGCTTTGTCGATCTGCAGAAGCAACTGGGGTTTGTGTTTGTTTGAAGAACTGCAGCTGCTGGTATCCCCAATCGTCGCGTCTGATCGCCAATCGGTATCCTTTTCTTGTCGTGGTTCACTACGTGTCTCGGTAATCCCAGCTCTTTCCCTAGTTTCCAATTCCATTCGAAGAAAGCTGAAGATGTTGGAGACCTCGCCCCAAAACCGGTGGGACTGTGGATGCAGCACTGATAGAGATGGCCGAGCGGTTGTTTGTATCTCCTTATGTTCCAGCCCTTAGGAGGATGGCTTCGCTTCTCGTAATTGAAGATGAGGAGCTGACAAGTGCAGTAATAATCCAGGAGAAGGTTTTTTTGGTAAGGCCTTTAGTAAGATGTCCGACATCAATGCGGAGTATGTTTTTGATCCAAATCCTAGAGCCTTGAGTCCATGGATATTGACTGGCATGTGGTCGTACACCTGGTGTAGACCCTCGGTTTCGTTAGAGGAGATTACCGTGGACAGCTTTCACAGTTTGGCCAGGCGGTTTTGTTCGATCCATCATCGGTCATCGAATTGCCTCGAGAGAATATCAATTGCGCTATCATAGCAGGCATCAGTGGCTTGTAAGCCTGCAATCGCTGCAGCCGCTGGTCTGGTGACGAGACTCTGCAGATAGTTAAACTTCTGGCAACGCAGTACATTCTCATTCTTGTGCACAGAGCTGCAAAACTGCTTCTAGAAGCTTTGCCACCCTCCAATGTCACCGTTGAAGCTCTGGAGCTGCAATTTCGGAAGCTTGACTCCAGCGCTTCGATTTCTGGAAGCTTGTTCTGCATTCATCATTGTCATCAGCGGTGTTGGTGGCTGCAGTCAGTGACTGATTCAGAGGGGGTTTCCAGATGTCCTGACCACCCCCCCTCCCTCCCTTGAATTCCACATGTCTAAAATGTAGGGTGGCGAAAAGTGGAGGGTTGAGGGGAGGCAAGTGTTTTCTCAAACATTCCATACACTGACCTCCCCCCCCCCCCCTCCCTCCTGTGGAAACACCTGCATCCGCCACTGGCTGCAGCTCCCTTTGCCATAGGGTAGACGTTTTGCTACTCAGCAAATGACATCACTCGAGTGGCCTCGTTGTCATGTTCGACCACGGTTGTATATTCCGCAACGAGGTCGTCACCTCCGATGTGATCTTCAATTTCGTTGTTGATTTGGCGCAACTCGTTGTTGCCTCGTCGTCAATCGTTCTAGGGGAGATGTTAAGGACACCAAATCTGCCGTTGCAATAACAGCAGTGGCTTCATTCATGACAGGTGTGTTTTGTGCTTGTCGTATGGCCCGTCTCTCCTTTAGTCGGTCCATACTTTTGGTAAATGATCCCACAGAAGTGATAATGATCAATAGCATTCATAACTCTGCTTACCCTGCTCGTTTGTGAGTCCTGGGTTTTGGCACCATGTTGCAGCTATAGTGGAGTTATCTTTCTCTCCTCCATCGTTTTTGAACACTTTTATTTAATACTAGTAGGATATTTACATATTTACAGCAATAGGTACAGGGAAGCATCAGCGTACGCTGGTGTCCGTTCGCATTCATGTTCAACTGTCACCTGACGCAACTGTCCTCTTCGCTCGTGCCGCACAAATTGGAAAATTCCAAGAATTTAGAACACAGGTCACAACAGGCCTGGATGGCGTGGCTTCTTATCTAGACGACATCCTCATAACTGGAAAGGACATTTCTGACATCTTCGATATCTCGAAAGAGTCCTCGAGCAACTCCAAGAATATGGTTTCACCCTGAAGAAATCAAAGTGCAGTTTTCTTCAAGAACAGGTGGAATATCTTGGGCAAATGGTTCATGCTGATGGTTTCAGTCCGTCCTCAAAGAAGATCTCTGCCATCCTAAACATGCCTGAGCCCAAAAACGTCAGTCAGCTGAGATCTCTTCTGGGGATGGTTCAACACTACAGCAAATTCCCACAAAGTTTAGCCGAGATGACTGCAAAGCTAAACACCCTGCTACGAAAGGGCACTGCCTGGAACTGGACCTCGGATTACGTGGA
Organism: Ixodes persulcatus; assembly: GCA_013358835.2. Taxonomy (NCBI): domain Eukaryota; kingdom Metazoa; phylum Arthropoda; class Arachnida; order Ixodida; family Ixodidae; genus Ixodes; species Ixodes persulcatus. Next base: position 392,183 of record JABSTQ010011474.1, on the reverse strand, counting down.
TGCTTATGATGAGATCAAACAGCAGCTAACGGCAACCGAAGCTCTTGTTCATTGCAACCCTGACAAGACAAGCTACCTTGTGGTAGATGCCCCATGAGAGGGAGTAGGGGCAGTGATCTACCGTAAGATCAAGAGAAGAGAATGCCCCATTGCTCACACCTCAAAGACACTCACAAAAGCCAAGTGCAAGTGTGCCCAAATCGAGAAAAAGGCACTGGCAGTCATGTTTGGTGTTCAAAAGGTTTACCAGTTTTTTTGGGGACACAATCATAAGGATATATAGTGCAAAGCAAGGAAGGAATGACAAGGGAGACCGGACGAGCGCTCATCCTGTCTCTCTCGTCCTTCCTTTTTTGTTGGTTTGGGCTACAATAATCTCTCGTTAACTCAAACTCGACTATCGAGAAATATCGGTTAAGTTAAAAGATTTCCTTGTCATGGAATGAACTCCCATAGGGACAATGCATTTTACTCATCACTTATCTCGAAAAGTTTCCAAGACCCACCTCAGATATCTCAAAATCTCGACAACAAATATTTTAAAAAACAGGCAGGGCACAGCAAACAATAAACTGGTGGCCTAAACATTGGTTGGGGAAGAAACAACAATCCAAAAAGAAACACACAAAAAAGTGATGCATCAATGCGCGCGTGGGACAACATAAAAAAAAAAAAAAAGTCCCGTGTCATGAGTGCGGCAACACAAGGAGTTGCCGCTCGCTCTGATCAGTGTGCTCCTCAAGGACGTTTGTTGTCTTACTTATTTTTTCTCCCCCTGATATGGCTTGGCAGTCGGTGCCGCGCTCTCTATCTCCCTCGCCATCAACGTTATCTTCCACTCTTATTCTTTCAGTCTTTTTCTTCTTAGGGCTCTTGGCTTTTTTTTTTTTCTTCTTTTTTTTTGCATTCTTACTACGTGGTCTTGCTGTCAAGCCAATTGGTGCAATTGCTGGAAAGTTTCCATTCCCACAACGCACGATCAGTGCAATGAAAATTCGGTACCTCGCTTATCTCAAATTTTTCTAGATTCTGTGACTTCGAGTTAATGAGGGTTTACTGTATACCCTCATTATGGACAACCAACTAGCCCACCAGATCATCTTAATGCATTGGGGACATAAGTTTGTCCTCCATGTAGTGTTCGGGACTTAGCCATAGAGTTATTACAATAAACGCTAGAGGCTCAAGTGGCGCTAGTGTGCTGTTGCATTTTGAAGCAGACAGCAAGCAGTCAGAAATTGACTTCCGGTAATGCATTTCTATGGAAAAAAGCGAGTGCATTTTCTCTCTGCGCTCGATTATAAGAGCAAATATCACGAATAATTTGCACGTACTAGGCACATTGGAACATTTCTCAGTCACGCAGACGAAATAATTGGTCAGTTACAGCATTTTTATTTGAAATTCGTGGCATGAAAAACGGTGTTAAAACCACTTCGTACGTGTAGTTATGTGCACTGTCGGACACTGTTAGCGCGAACACGGCATCGGCGCTTTCCAGCATGGGGGATATACATGCCAAATGAACGAAGGACATGTGGAAAACCAAGAGAGACGGCAAGAACTACGCAGTAACACTAGATAAGTAACTCCTTGTGCTTGCAGACGATCAAAATAAATTGAAAGTAACGTAATATAGTCCGATTTGCAATAAATAAGTACTGCTTTATTTTTTCTGCTCATGAATATGTGCGAAGACGCTTGTTCTGGGTTCAAATCATCACCCGCATGCTCCAAATCTTTGCAAATAGGGAGAAGCCAGAGAACATGGTGCCCGATAAAAACTGCCCGACATAGGAAATAAGAAAACACACCTTTAGTAGCCCACATACTTTATTCTTTACGTTTCGAACGTTTTTTAACCACTTGAAAGGTGCACGACGGGGTCATTTTTATATAGTGACAGGACGGGCATATTAACAATATATAAGCACCAACGGAATGCTGGCGAACTTTCAACACACTTTACATTCCTTTCGATCGTTATTTTGCTTAGAATCGTCGCTCGTTTCTACATACCTTCCATGCAACAGAGGTTTGGGCCTGAAATATAGCGAAGTTTAACATCGTTCAGTGGTAAAGAAAAAATGCTGTAACTAAAGCAATTACACTTTCACCATATTAATAAAGGTACATACTATCCAGTACAACCGAAATAACAAAAGTTATTCATGTTATTTTCCGGCGAAGAGACAAAATTCACGCGCGTTTTCCCATAGGAATACACAGGAAAACTGGAAAACTAGACTGCATGCTGTCTACTTCAATTTGCAACCGGAAGTCCCGTAGACACTAGTGCCAGCTGAGCCTCTAGCGTTTATTGTAATAACTCTATGGACTTAGCCACCTGAGCCTAGGGCTGTGGGAGCGGAGGCAGCAGAGTCGAGGTGGCCAAGCCGAGGGGTTCAAGCAGAGAACACACACCATGTGGGAGGTGATGCAAAACACCTTTTTACTTTCTAGCCCTTGCCTTTTATAGGCATCTTCAAGCCAAACCAGACGGCACTAGTAGGTATTCAGCTAGCATGCCCTCTACATCTCCCCTTTTAGGACGAAAGTAGCACGCCAAGGACTTTTCAGCGCCCTGATGCAGAGTAAACAAGTCTTTTCAAAATACCAGGTCACAAGTTCAGGCGCACTGGTGACTCGACTGCACGCCCGGACCTTGTGCAAACAACCGCTGTTGGCTGTCTAGAAGGAGAAGCCGAGGCAGCCTGAGGTGCCTCTGCTGTCGCAGGAGAAGGAGCAGGTGCTCTTGACGTTGGGGTGTCAAACCCTGATTCCGGGCAAGCCGGAGAAGCAACTGGTCTTTGAGACTGCTGGCTGCCAGACCCACGACGATCCGGTGACAGCACTTGTTGAGGCACCAGACGTCTTCGGTTGCGAACCAGCGTGCACGACAGGGTCTGGACCACATAAGAGCGTGGCCGTTGTGCTGGGATGAGGACAGTGCCTGTGCGGCCTGCGTCGTGAACCCGGACCTCCTTTCCCTCCTCCAGGGAACGTAAATCATGTGCAGCGTGACGATGGTTGAAGTCCTGATGCTGGCATTGCCGCTGAGCCATGTCACATCTCTGGAAGTCTGCAACAAGGATCCAGTCTGGAACCGGCTTGGCAGTGGAGACAGGCAGGCACGTTTTCAGGCTGCGTCCCATGAGAAGCTGTGCAGGGCTGAGTCCAGTCACACCCGGAGCGTTACGGTAAGACAGGCGGGCCAGGGGCCAGTCTGCGGACTTCTTAAACAGTTTTTGACCGTCCGCGCTATCCGTTCTACTTCACCATCAGACTGGGCATAGCTGGGGCTGCTGGTGACGTGAGTGAAGCCGTGGTCCTGGGAGAATGCATGGAACTCGGTGGACGACAACTGTGGTTTGTTGTTGCTGACGAGGGTCTCTGGGACCCTGTGCCTAGCAAAGACACTTTTGATGATTGTGATCATCGCCGTGGATGTGGTCAAGTGGAGGGACAACACTTCCAGGTATCTGGAGTAGTAGTCGACGAGTAGAAGGTAGTCTATCCCTTTGTGATGGATGATGTCCTTTTTAACCCTCTCTCAAGGGTGACCAGAGGTTTCGGTAGGCAGAAATGGCTCCGCACTTTGGACCCTTGTGGTTGCACAGTTGGAGCAGTTCTCCACCATTGTCTTGACCTGACTTTCCATGGTCAGCCACAAGACAGCTTCACAGTCAATGACGCGGCACCTGTTCACGCCGAGGTGCCCATCGTGGATGAGGCTCAAAACTTGCTTCCGCAGAGAAGCGGGTACCATCAGGCATCCCCCACAGAGGAGGAGGCCGTCGCCAACAGTCAGTTCGCCCTGATGGCTCCAATACTGAGCCAAGCTGGTGGGGAGATGTTCCTTTCGAGGCCATTCTCGTTCGCAGTAGGACTTGAGTGTTGCGCATTCCCAGTCAGCAGCTTGATGGGAGCGGAAGTTGCTAAGGACGACTGCAAACTTGAAAGGAATGGCACTGAGCACCTCTTGAACATAGAGCTCCATCTTGTCTATGGGAGGGGTGGTGGCCAGCAAGTCAACCGGCTCACGGGAGAATGCATCCACTGTAGCCAACTGTTACTTGATGTCAAGTTTGTACTGGAGCAGGCGGAGAAGGAAATGCTGGATTCGTGGTAGCAAGACGTCTAGGTCGGCGGCGCCGAGGAGCTTGACCAGAGGCTGATGGTCGGAGTAAAGATGGTTCTTTCCGTGATATTGTTTCATGCCCCCTTGTTTGGGACACTGGGATCGCGGATTCTGTGGTCGACGGGGCTTAGGATGATGATCTGGGGGCCGGGGCTGACTTGCGGTAATAGTAGTGGTGAAGCAGGACTTCCAGACGTTGACTCTAATTGAAACGAGTGTGAATTTAAGGAATTTGCAAACTATGTACATGAGATATTGGTACAAAGTAGGGAATATTTGATGACATTGACGCGCAATGGATCGCTCAAGTTCACACCAAAAATTGCTCTTCCTCCGCCGTCTCTGGCTTTTCTAGAGGCCCACATCTTCTCCCTCTGTTCGACGCTGGCCAATCGGTCTCAGCCACGTCAGCGTCACGTTGGTGAGCCCATGCCCAATGAACACCTGGGTGCTAACCCAAACATCCACTGAGCACATGACTCTCACGTCGGAATTCCTCGTTTAGTCCCCTGTTCTAGGCTGGCCGCCACCTCGGCGCCAAGCCGCGATCTTTGGAGCAGTGGGCAGGCATACGCGAGCCCCAGCAACCGAGGCAGTAGGAGGATTGCGTTACCCTCACGCGGCAGCCGTCATGCTGTCGGAACAGCTGAGCAATGTCTATACTACCAGAACTGCTTGAACTGGTCAGTAGTTTCATTAAAAGGATGGTCGGGAGGAAGCTAACTCTCAAATATGTTGAGAATATTTTCAAAAAACACTCTCCTTGGGTGAAAGCCACGTAACTTGACGAAATCCAAATGTAATGCAGTGAATGCAGTGCCTTTAAATAAATAAAAAAACATATCGAACTAACCGATACAATGCGACTAGTAACAAGCCGCTCCTAATAACACTGAATTACGGTACGCAAAAAAATAAAGGAGCAGTGTAAAAGGTGACAATAAAGCATACCTAGGCTCCTCCAAATAAAAAAGCCTGTGCTAGACATAGCAGTATGTTCAAACACACAATTATTGTATATAAAAATAACACAACCACTACATGTACAAAACAAAGATGCACAATGCTCAAGAGCATTGACCCTCTGCAGGTGCCGCGGCAGCAATCGTCTCCCTACCCAATCACGCACTTGTAGTCAATCACGCACTCGTAGCTTCCATCCTTTAAATCTTTTACCGTACAGAGCCCACCTTAACTTTTTGAAATATTATTTTTTTCCTCGAACAATAGAAAACTGGAACAACATAAGTGGATCAGTTTGTTATCTCGATTTTGATTGATTTGTATTAGAAATACAGTAGGTTCCTTGGTATGGTGCCTCTGAGTCTACTAGTGAGGTGTATGTGATTGTTTTTGTACTATTTTTTAACTATATTGCATTTTTCACAGCTTTCTAAGTTTTGTTCCATAGGGTGTATACACCTTTAGTTGTTTGCCTTTTTGAATGTAAATGTATGTTTTCTTTCCACTCCTGCAATGACATCATTGAGGCCGCAGTATTTTGAAATAAATAAATAAATAAATCCCCCTCGCGCCGGTCGACATCACCCTCATGCCTTTGCCTGCCAATCAATCGCTTCTTGTCCCAACAGCCATTCGGGAGTCGGGAGAACGCACCGGCGTTGAGATGCTCCTGGCCTTTTTAGTGGGTGACCATCACATAGTGCCAGAGCGCTAGCACTCACCGGATCAGCTTAGCGCTGTTTGGAGCGCTGACAGGCAAGGGGGTTACGGTCGGACACTAGCTTAACTTGCACTCCAAACAACCAATTGTCGAATTTTCTCAATGCCCAGATAACTGCAAAGGCCTCCCGCTCACAAGCCAAAGGGGAGGCGGCAGTAGCAGTACCTGCCAAACAGAGTAATGAATGTGGTATACTCTTGGGAACTGCGGGCCAAGCAAACCTGGTGGAAGCCAGGAAGTGGCATCCAACTTTGACCTTTGACCACCATTTCTGGACCAGCCAAGGGCATTCCTGTCACTTCAGCCAACAGACTTTAGCGTTGGGCACTAATTCTGATGAACTATGCTTACACCATCGAGTATGTCCCAACCGAGAAATTTGGCAATGCTGATGGCTTGTTCCGGTTTGCTGAAGGCCCTGATCAAGATTTTAACCAAGGAATGCAACAATGCATGTTTTTGATCGACCTGCAATCTGGAAATCTGTTTGCACTTTACAATGCAAGCCTGGCAAAACTACCTATCAAAGCTGTCGACATCACCAAGGGGACAGCAAAAGACAGGACGCTGTCCAGGGTTCGCCAACACGTTACAGAAGGCTGGCCAACTGGGGTTGTCGAATTAAGTCTGCAATCATTTTACAAGCAAAGATCAAAACTTGCAGAGCTTGACGAATGCATATTGTGCAATGCTTGGAAAGTTATTGCAAGCAAGCTCCGGTCATCTATCATTGACACTCTTCGTGAAGGTCATACGAAGATAAAAATGCTTGCACAATCCTATCTTTGGTGGCCAGGGATTGACCAAGAAATCAAAAAAGAAACTCAGCGGTGCAAGTGCTGTGCATCCACCTCTAACAATTGACTGCAAGTCCCTCTGCATCACTGGGAAGACCCAGGAACACCATGGTATCGCCTTCATGCAGACTTTGAAGAACTAGATCAAAACTGCCACCTTGTATCAGTGATGCTGATAGCAAATGACCGGTAGTTGTACCAATGACATCTACAAAAGCAGCAGAAAACGAAGACGAAAGCACAGACCAAAAGTCGGTGGGATAAGGAAGTCAATACGGCCGTATTGTGACACCAAGAGGCATCTAGGGAACATATAGACTGGCAAAGAAACGGGGGACCACATGGGCTATAGTAACAACAAAATGGGAAGGCTTCCAGGCAAGAAGAAGAGAAGTAGCTTCCCTGATCCAGCCCAAGATTAGGAGTGCTGCAGATGATGGAGATAAATCAGAAAGGTATTGATGCAGCAAAATGGTTTTGGGAATGCATTAGTGCATTGGGAAGAAAGAGAGAAGGGCTGAAGTAGTATCAAATCTGTCAATTGCCTGCAATATACAGTCAAACCCGTTTATAACGAACAGCAGGAAACGCTATGATTAGCTCGATATAGCAAGTACATAATTTGATATAGCAAAAAACATTTACAACGAACTGGCATGAAGCGTTCGTTGTAAGGCGAGAGCTTCTCTTTCTTTCTCGTCTCTTCACTTCCCTTAAAACAACGCGCTGAAAGGTTGTTTTTTTTTGCATGCGTGCAGAGGTTTTTTTTGTTTTTTTTTTAGCTTATCTCTCCTTCTGAATCGCTTCTCTTCGTGGTCAACCGTTTTGGGATGAAAAGTTTCTTTTTCTGTGCTTGTGTGCAGAGTGTATTTTTTTAGCTTCCTCCCCTTCTGAATCGCTCCTCTTCGCTCAATTAAGTTTGCAACTTGACCTTTTAGAATATTCTTTCTTTCCTACTTTTTTGAGGAGAAGGGACAGTCTAGAAGACGATTGTTTGCGCGTTTTTGGAAAGCTTCACGGGGGAAAAAGTTTGATATAGCCAATATGTTGTTCGTTATAAAAATGAATTTTTACATGCATTTTTTATTTCAATTTTCCGCGAGTTCGATATTGGCAATATTTCGCTGTACGTGGGTTTGTTCTAAACGGGTTTCACTGTATATAATATATTAGGCAGGCAATCGAAGATGCATTTTCAGAGTTCTAACTGCACAAGACAGTTGAGAGCACCAACAGCAGCACGACACCAGAGGAGGATTGTTCAAATATTTATCGTTATAAAAATTAATTTTTACATGCATTTTTTATTTCAATTTTCCGCGAGTTCGATATTGGCAATATTTCGCTGTACGTGGGTTTGTTCTAAACGGGTTTCACTGTATATAATATATTAGGCAGGCAATCGAAGATACATTTTCAGAGTTCTAACTGCACAAGACAGTTGAGAGCACCGACAGCAGCACGACACCAGAGGAGGATTGTTCAAATATTTATGGGAGGAGACTTACTCAACAGTTGGAAGCTGAGCAGGATTATTATTATATTACTATTATTATTACTATTATGGTGTCTGGAACGCGTTTCCGACTGGTGTGTCACGGACGTTTTGGCAGCCAGAAGTTGGGATGCCGTGACGACAGTGACACTCACATTTGCTCGTGCTTTTCGCCAGCATTTCTACGATGAACCGCTAGGATTGTGACATCCGACAGCATGACGCTCCGGCTTTTATGACGTCATTTGTTGCCACTTCTGGACCACTGTTGATGTATGGGCGGGATAGGACGCTAAACACACCAGTTGGAGACATGCTCCGCGTACCATACTTTTATCGAAGACAATCTTAAATTATACTGCACGATAATGGTAACTTCAGTGCTATACAGACAAAAATAAGTCTGGAGGGATGTACTGAAAGAAAGGGGACTAGGCGAGCTTTGAAACAATTTCCAAAGAAACAGAAGAATAGAACATAACTTGGGTATGCCATGGTTCATCAGTCAGTCAGTCAGTACAATGTTATTGGTGCCCAAAAAATGGATTAGGAAGTGGTGAGGAGCCCACTAAGGGTCCCCTCCCAGCCCCCCCCTCAGACGACGGCCAGGATCCCCTGGACCCCGACGGCGTCTTCGGCCAGTCGGACTAAGTCTTCTTGGACCCGAGGGTCCGAGCTGAGCAGAGTGGTCTCCCAGCTGTCTTCATCTCTGAGCTGCGTCAGTAATTTATTCGTACAAGCGCCCCTGTCTATGTTACTACACTCGCACACCATGTGTCTCAAGTTCGCCCTCTGCCCACATAGTTTGCACGCACCCGTGTATCTGTCCGGGTACCACCGATTTAGTAAAGCCGGACACGGATAAGTGTTCGTTTGCAGACGTCTCCACACCGTGGACTGTCTCTTGTACAGCGAGTGGTGCGCAGAGGGAAACCTCGCCCTCCTGTCCGTGTAGTGGTCGGGAATGTCTCTAAATGTTACCAGCCTGTCTCTCCCGGACGACGCGATGAGGGCCCCAGACGTTGTGCCGGCCGGGATGGTAAGTTCTCGGGCCGCGTCGTGAGCTTCCTCGTTGCCAGGAAGCAGCACGTGTGCCGGTGTCCACACGAGTCTCACTCTTTCTCTCTCACCGAAGCACGTCGCACCCCTGAGGAGGCGCAGAGTCTTGGCTACACTTTCCCTTTGGCGAAGTTGCGAACCGCGCTCTGCGAGTCGCACACGATTATCTTGACGCCGGGCATGCTTAGCGTGAGCGCCACCTCCGCCTCTTCCGCCGTCTCCGGGTTGTCGGTCTTCACGCTGCAGCTCGCGACGAGGTGTCCGTCACCGTTCACCATCGCCGCTGCCATGGCTCCTCTTCCCTTGTACTCGGCCGCGTCGACATAGGCGACTCCCTCCTCTTCTTTTAGCGTTCTTCCCAAGGCTTTGGCCCTCGCCTCCCTTCTCTTGGCATCGTGTACAGGATGCATGTGCTTTGGGATGGGGGAAATCTGCAGCATCTCCCTGATGTGTAGGGGAACATCCACTTTCTCGCCTCTCTGTGTCTCGTACCGGAGGCCGAGGCTCTTGAGGATGTGCCTGCCAGTCGCGCTCCTCGTGAGCCGTTCCTTGAGCTTCGATGAGCTCGTCGATGGTATTGTGTACCCCTAGGGCCGCCAGCTTCTCGTTTGACGTCGAGTCCGGCAGCCCTAGGGCTCGCTTGTATGCTTTCCGCACTATACATTTCAGCTTGGACTTTTCGGCCACTCCGAGTCTCATGAAGGGAACCACGTACGCCAGCCGGCTCATCACGAAAGCTTGTACCAGTCGCATAAGGTTGCCTTCTTTCGTCCCATAGTTCCTGTTGGAGATCCTGGCGATGAGCCGGGCGACCTGAGAGGCCGTCCCTCCCAGGGCCTGTATCATCTCCCTGTTCTTTCCATCTGCCTGTATGCGCAGGCCTAGCACCCTGATGCTCTCGACCTGGGGGATGCGGTGCCCTTGCGTGAAGAGTTCGATGTTCGATTTCTTAATCCTGCCGCGTTTGGGTCTCAGCAGCAAAAGCTCGGACTTCTGCGGAGAGCACGCCAGTCCCCTGGGAGCTACGTACTCTTCTATGACCCGGATTGCCTCCTGCAGTACTTCCTCTATGTAGCCGTCGCTGCCGCCAGTCACCCACAGCGTGATGTCATCGGCGTAGATGGTATGCTGCAGTCCGGCTATCTTCTCAAGTTTCGCGGGCAGGCAGATCATCGCCACGTTGAAGAGGTACGGAGACAGCACCGATCCCTGTGGCGTTCCTTTTCCCCCAAGGCAGATGTCTTCGGACTCGACCTCGCCGACCGCCAATCTCGCCTTCCTTCCGCTCAAGAAGTCCTGGATGTATTCATACGTTCGCTTGCCCACGGCCAGCGCCCTGAGGTTGTCGAGGACTGCGTCGTGTATAATGTTATCGAAGGCCTTGGTCAAGTCCAGGCCCAGGATCGCTTTGGTGTCAAGAAGGGGGCTCCCCGTTCCATCCACTATCTGATGCTTCAGGCGCAGCATCACGTCCTGGGTGGACAGATGCGGCCTGAAGCCGACCATGGTGTGCGGAAAGAGCTCCCTCTCCTCCATGCACCTGTTCAGCCTCCCTAGGACGACGTGCTCCATGAGCTTGCCCGCGCAGGAAGTTAACGAAATGGGTCTAAGGGAGTCCAACTGCGGCCTCTTGCCCGGCTTGGGGATCATTACCACCTTGGCGGTATTCCACTGCTGGGGGATGGAGCCCCGCTCCCAGCATGCGTTCATGTATTGCATTATGCCGGTAGCGGCTCCGTCACCCAGATTGCGTAGCATCTTGTTCGTCACCCCGTGGTTCATCAAAATAGGAAATACATAGCCTCGAGGCCTTCCAGCATGGCGCACAAAGCTATGATCTCTGCAATGCTGAACCCTTCCAGGTTGAATAAGCATATTTATTTATTTATCATTATACTATGAGAGGCACAACTGGTGCCAGTTTGTCGCAATCATTGTTTGCATAGTTTTATTCTGTCACTCTTCAACCGTGGTATGACTATGTTGCAATAGGTTTGTGGTTATTTGGCAATCACGGTGAATGTGTTGTCAGGTGGCACAGATTTTGAAACATTACAGCCCCTAAAGTTTAGATTTAAGTTTCTTGTACCCTGCCAGACGAGCTAATTTAGTGCACTTCAACCAAGTGCACTTCAGCTCACCAAATGTCACTCCAAGTGTTTCAGTGCCACACGGGATAAATTAGTGTCACTTGGAAATGATGACAATAACAATGGGTAAAGTACTATTAGACACCTAAAATGTTAAAGTAAAGGCATAAATGTATCAGAAATATTTAATATTTTTAATAAAGACGTTTAAAGACAGCATTAAGTTAATTGACAATACTTATGCCAATTGGATGATTCTGATCAATCATCACAAGCCAAGATAAAGAAAAATAAGATGAAGAAGAAGCAAACTCACTTGAAGTCGAGTGTTCTTCAGAAAGAAGCCGTGTGGGACACTACACAAATGACACTAAAGAGGAAGTGCACTAAATTGGCCTGTCTGACTGGGGTATTAGGGCGCTTGTTGTATGCTGGAATCTGATATGTGTTTTTGGCTACAAAAAGCATGCCGTTGTCACTGAAGGTGACTTTGGCATGCTTTTTGTTTATCATGTTTGTAACGTCACGTTCGCCATATTTGGCAAACATGACATTACATGTTTGCCGGATATGGCAAATGTGTAACGCATACGCAGTGCATTGATGGTGACGACATCAGCTGTTGATAAGCCGATGTGAACTGCCAACCATTTGGAATATGTCAACAATTAACAGCAGCATTTTTCCTGCAAAAGGTCTGGCAAAATCCATGCGAAGCAGACCCCATGGCTTCTGAGGACGTCCCAAATTTGGACTTGTTGCAACAACAAGAGCACTTACTTGCTGTCAATATTGTGAGCAGAGTTTGATGCACATGTCGATTTCCTTGTCAAAGTCAAGCTACCAAAGGCGACCTCGTGCACAGCGTTTCGTGGCTGCTGACTTTGCTACATTTGACTACATGTGATCCTCATAAGATACATCTCTCGTGGGTCGATATTTTAGTAAATTGACTCGCTTAGGTTGCAAACTGTTTACCAATTATGTGTTTGGAGGCTCCGTAAACGGCTTGGTAGACTCAACAATAGAAGGCTCCTTTGTCATAAGACATGCCACATCCTTTGCTCAGAGGGATGGCCTTTCTGGACCATATGGTTTGTCCATGTTGCTAGGTGGTGGAAGATGGCTAAATGCATCTGTATTGTGATAGAGCACATCGGGCAGGTAGACCAGAATTATAGCGATCATTCTGGAGATGGAGGCACCAATGGCATCTCCCTGTCCAAGTTGAGGATGCCTGGCATGGGCTTGGGGTCTGTATATATTATCACAAACCTTCCAGCAGTATGCTGATTTTTAAGTATTTGAAGTAGGTTTGGCCATACACTATGGCCAAGACTTCTCTATCAAGCTGGGCATAGTTTGTTTTGCTCTTCCCTTGAGTTCTAGACCCATAAGCTATAGGCACACTGCAGATGTAACTCATGCCGACACGCACGCCCCTCGCTGCGCTTGTACCCATCGAGAAGCGACCTCGGCAGTTGCAGCTCGACTGCAGTGGTACTCCGGTCGGTGTAGCAAGGTCGACATGCCTGCTTGGGCTACAGCAGGGGACACATGAGTGGTGAAACTGAATGGCGTGCGGCACTCCGTATGATGCACTACCTGGCGATACGCGGCAATATTTATGTATTCAAAACACATGAATGCAAAAGCCCGTCGCGCGACGTACATAGTTGCTGGGGCACCAATAGCAGAGCGACTGGCAGTACTTCGCTTTAAAAAGCACTATTTATGTTGAAAACAAAAACTGAAGTACTCAGATTAAAAATAAAACAAATAAAACCGGCGCAAACGTTCTTGTGCTACCATAAAATTACTATTACAGTAATAATGTTGAAGAAAACATTACCGCAAAACGTATGTTCACAACACTAGCAACGCCGTGTTTGCTTTTCTTTTCTACCTATCAAGCTGAAATAAAAAATTGTTTCAATGAATAATTGTGAAGACATTTAGGAATTCAAATGCAACAGGGTGCAACTTCGCTGAGACAATTGGAGGCGCACGGCGTATCAGACCTGAAGAAAACATACCGCAGAACATATACGAACCTCTGAACACCGCGTTCAGGAGTCCGAAGAGGTCCAGATTGAACAGAAAAGGCTGACACGAATTGCTTGTATGAGACGTGACCAGCTTTCATAAAAGCTTGGCGCTTTCGTGCAAAAAAAACATGGAGATGTTTTATTGACTTTATGCCAAGCAAGTTGCACCGAATGCAGTAATTATCAGGCGTTATGACTGTGACATTGAAACGAGCAGTGACACAGCGTTATTCGCGAGCATCATAAAAAAATGAGACGTTTACAATACCTTGTAACTCCGAATTGGAGCGCGGCTCTTGAGGAGAAGGAGGGAAGGGTACTGAGGGGAGGGTATACCCCTCGTGCCTCCTCCTTCAAGCTGCTCCTCCCCTCCTCCTCGTCCTCCCTTCTACTCCTCCCCGCTCAGTGCATTATGGGATATTTCCTATAATGCACCGCGCAATTACGGCGAAGCCGACGCCGCTCAAGCCAGAAACAAGCTCCTAAGAGCTGCGCTCTAAAAAAAGCATTATACATGGGAGTAAATGCCTACCAATGCAGTCCACAATACTAACCCAGCAGAGAAATTCCGAAACGCACAACACGTTTTTTCGTCTCCCGGTGGCATCGAATGGCTGGCTTGACAAACCTGACGACGCCAAAGGTCTCCCCGGTACAAAGCGCACCGTCTCGGCATCCTTTCTACATCCCTCGTGTTAACTCCTTCATCGGCTGTGGCAGTAACATTCCGGTAAACAGATTCCCCACCTTGAACTCATACTGCCGCTTGTCGGCACCGCCGTTGTTCATGAAGAGCCGCCCGTTGCTAGTTGTGATGGTGATTTCGCAACACCTTCCCTGTCACCCCTGGGAGTTCGAATAGCTTTGCAGACGACTGGAACGTTCTCACGAGAGCGTTTGAGACACACACAGCACCAAACCCAAACCGAACCAATGCAAACGGGCGCCGCGTGGCAGTTCATTGTTCATGTGTCCCCTACTTGACATATTGGCGGAAACGCGGGAGCTACAGCGTGAGCGGCGGCGGAGCCCTGCTGCTCTCTTGACGCTGACTCAAAAGTGGCCGTGCGCAGCGCTGTTCGCTGGGGGATCAGTAGCGGCTCCTAGCGGACGCAGGGTGCCTATTGGAGCTTCATGGCCCTCCTTTTTTAGTAGAGCATGTATGGCTCCTACACTGTAGGGAGAGACCAATGTTACTAGGTTAACTCGGTTGTAGAACTCCTGTGGAGAGGTAGCCCCCCACTGCCCCCCAAAGTTCACCACCCATTGTTTGAACTGCCATATGAGGCCGAGTTTCAAGACTGTGGGGAAGCGCCATCTAAATGCTGCACTTCAAAACCTGTGTATTCCATGGAGTACACTGAAGTTACCAAAGCAGCTATCCCCAAAACAATGGCACATCGAAGGACGGGAAGCAGACCTTGGGAAGAGAGGGGTACTGCAAGCTCATCGGAACCACATTACCATTTAGGCAGGCTGCTCTTTGCCCCAAGACCATCCACTCGGTGATGTGGCGGCGGTAATATACGGCTCTAGCGTTCTTTACTGACTATGTAACCCATGATTTAACCGATTTTACTATCATTGTACGTCTGGTGTTGCACTACTTCGTCTACCAGTATTATGGCGAACGGAAACTACTACGGTGAGCCATCTTCAGAGCAAAGAAACGAAGGAGTCTGCGCCAAAATTAAGAGAGGGGAGCGTCATTTAGAAATGCTGCAAGAATGATGGCATCAATGGCGCAATGCACGACATGAGACTCAATGCTTCAAACACCGACAGGTACCACAGCACCCCTTGTCAACCATACGGAAAAAAAGAAAAAGTTAACATTACCTTAACTACGATTTCTTAGGCGATGCCACAGGGAACTAGACAGTCATGTCATCTTTTTAACTTACATGCAGAGGTGCTTGCTCTAGGACTCGTCTCCCATCAGATTCACTCATGCACCAATGTCTACAAAAATTTCTAGTGGGGTCTAGTCGATCTCTATTTTCATAATTTGATGTTGCATAGTTTGGTGAAGTTAACTTGTGCATGTGCATGCTTTTTGCATTCAGCACATTTTCTTCTGTGTAGTTTTATTTTAATGTGTTGTGTACCACACAAAAGGCCATGAGGTGTTTGTGGACACAAAATAAAGATTGTTATTATTATTATAACTGGAAACTCGCTTGCAGGGCTTCATATATGGTACAGGGGTGGAACGGCTGCGCCATTTGCGCCATTTTGCGCCAGACGCATGTGTCTGCGCCATCCTGCGCCATGTTGCAGAAACTGCGCCACAGCCAATACCTCGCGCCATTATGCGCCAAATCGCAAAACGTGCGCCAAAAAACTTTTTATTTTGTCTTGGTTTCGGTTTTTATCGACACGATTGGCAACAATGAGCGCATTTAGCCTGCTCGGCCTTGGAATCTTTTGTTCTTTTTATTCTCCCTGTGTATCCCGAGTCGGAGGCGCTCGAAAAAACTCGGATTCTAAGCGCTATACCACCTGCGGCTGACTGGAAGGTTATTCTTCAACCATAGGCGGTTAAGCAAGTCGGCCGAGGTGAGGTCGAGTCGTTAAGCGTCGGATTACCTGAGGCTCTGCGGCCCGGAATCCGGACGTCAGCCAGTTGAAAACAAATGAGCAAAATATTCCTTTTAGTACTTCATCATTAGAAGTTGGAAACGCATTCTCGCAAGATAAATTGTGATTTGATAGAACTGAAACGCGGTCCGATCCGAAACCTTGCCGGCCAGCAGCTCTCACGTGAGCGGTAGATCTGCTCGGCGTACTTTAACTTTGCTCCTGCTTATCGCTTCAAATACGATAACTTCGTTAATCGTAGTCTGCTGCTTTGATATCGACTTGCACAATAGGATAAACTCGAAATTTGTTTCCCTGTTCCTCCGTGCAACTGCACGTCCGTTGCTTACGCACGTCCCGTGGTTCGCACATATAATTACTATGTCGAGCATGTGTGGGTTGTGCGATAAGCAGTGCTGGTTTGCATTTTGAGCAGCTGAAAGTCACTCAGAAAATATCAAGGACGCTATCTTAAATGAGAAACATAGGGTACTTGCCTTTTGATTCTCATTAAGGCTCACAAAGTTTCAAGTTTTCGCATCTGTTACACTGTTATCCCATCTACCTAGGTCCCTAACCACTCATGTTCATCTGTGCTGCTAAGCATGATTGAAATTGCTCCCGTGCTTGTCTAAGACACAAGCAGAAGTGCAATGAAAACTGATCTGAGCTGCTCCTAGCCTGCTCCAGAATGGAGTTTTAGCTGCTCCGCACCTGCTCCAAAACAGCTGTTTCAGCTGCTCCCGTGGCTGCTCCCAAGTACATTTCATGAGTTCCACCCCTGTGGTAGAAAGATTCATCCGAGCTTGTATCTTGCAAAGTTTCCCCAAGAGTAGCTTGATGTGACAAGGGGGAATACAGCTTTGGTTGCTGCAGTATTTCTCCACAACTTGGAAAATCAATTCTCATTCTCGTCGCCAAATTATGTCATACTCTGCCACATCTGGAGCATCTTGCTTCGATTGATGAAGCCTGCATTGAAACCGATTAACTCTTATTGACTGAATTACATGTTCTTTGTTATTCTCCTCCCATCATGTTGCCTCCCCTTCCATCTAGGCCTGCCTTCCTTGGTTATTGTTCTCTAAAATATAGGTGGTGCTAGCCACTGCCATTACTATTTGACAAAAGTATGACATCCACCAAACCCATCCTGACACTAGACTTCACGCCTGCTAAAGTGGTGCATTTGGCTGTTTTGGGCAGTGAATGTCGAAATAATGAAATGGCTATTTGAGTGGAGAACATCAAAATAACAAAAAAGAGAGGCTATTTTTAGTTATTTTGACAACTACCATCAAAGTGATCACTACCTCAAAGAAAAAAGCTTTGTGTGGAATGGCCTTTTATGCTTTGCTTTGTTTCAATATGTTTTGCACTGAACGATATGGATTAGGGCATACCAGAGCACTGTACAGGCCAGAGCTTGGGCTAGGTAGCGCATATTTATGCCGGAGCAGGGTTAGGTCTCAACCTGAACTTTGCCTCGGGCCCAATCCACACTTGGACAAGGCTTCGTTGCAGGGAACTCGGACCTTGTAAGACTTCCGAAGAATTAAAGTAATGTGTGGCAGCAAACAGCCCAGCTGTCTAGTTCTGAATCAATTCTTTTTTGTTTCTTTTTATTTGTGGCAATTGTGAACCTAATGACCTTGCACTCTTTCAACTTGTTTGGTGACATTGCATCATTGAATTGTTTGGTCAATATTTTATGCCAAGTCGTTTCAAAGTTCATATCCAAACAAATAAATGGTTAAACCCGAGACTGAGGTATTGACAGACGACGACAAGGAGAATATCTTTTTTGAGACATTCTCCTTCTCTTCCTTGTCGTCGTCTGTCAATACCTCAGTCTCGAGTTTTTCACAAAAATGTTTGATATACACCAGCTCACTTGCGCCGTTATGTTCTGTTGGCTAATGTTTGTTCGTCTGGGTATGAACTTTGAAACAACTCATTTGAATTGGCCTACAAAGTTCTGATACGTCGAATTTCCACTAACACTCATCTAATAAGGAATAGCCCTTTTCCAAACAGGCTCTGTTCTTTTTGGAAAGTGTGGCGTAAAAGTTGACATTCTAAATAAAAATGATCGGGCCGGGCTTGGGTTCATGTTTAAAAAACCTCGGGTATCATCGGGAAGAGTGCACCTGAAATAAAGAATATATCATCTCGTTTGTGCCGACTACTATAAGCTTCTCTCAGATTATTTCTTCCTCAGTGAACCATTGCAAAGAGCTGTAGAGTAACCAATAAAGGTGTGTGAATAGTGAATTGAATATTGTCGTATTCAATTTATTTGAATTAAATAGTCATTTTCCAATTTCGAATATTTTTTCAGTCGGCATTTTAACACTGTGAGTTCCCTTCACAGGTGCCCTACTGCACACCTTCCATGTCATGCACTCTTTTGACTTGGCACCATCAGTGTCGGCACTACTGATTTGTCTCTTTTTGTACAATGTTTTATCGGTTTAAGACAGGGGTCTCCAAACCCCGGCCCGCAGGCTAGAGCCAGCCCGTGAATTGCAACAGTCTTTCCAGTGACGCCCGACCCGCTACTAACAATGCAACTAATAAGCGCTCGTAAAAAATCAGTGCCGTGACATGCATGAAAATCGCAAACAAAGATATCAGAAAGACCGAGAGAAGACTATAGTGTTGTGCAGATATTAGAATTTTCGAATAGTAGTGTCGAATAATACACTATTCGATATTTGCTTCGAAATGAACCCTGATATTCACAATTTTTTAAGTGTTGACTGCTGCGGGTTAGCCCCGTTGAGTGCGCTTGTCAGCGAGCACCGGTGCACTGCGGAGAAGCAACGCCCGCGGAGCTTGTGTTCGCGGGTGTTTCTTCTCCGCAGTGCACCGGTGCTCGGTAAGAAGCGCACTCAACGTTAAGAGGCCCACCTTCAAAGTAGGTGGTGCAGGTGGTGAATGTTAAAAGAAACAGAAACTTTGTGAACGTTGATATCTACACTACAGTAAAATTTTCAAAATTAACCTGTGGCTATTATGCAAGAGTATGTTAGGCACAGATGCCCTGACAACCCTCGTTCATCATTCATGAATCATGAATCTGTGTTCTCAGATTCTAGATTTAATAAAGAATATTTGCATATAGCAAGATGCTTGATAATTCCCCTCAATTAAGTGTAGCTGGGCATCTGTATAGGTTTAATTTTACGTTAAATGTATTGGTTACTCACCATTTCCATGTAAGCAATGTATTTTCTGAGGCCACAGTTCATAAATATAGCTAGATTCAAATTAGCTTAGATATGGACAAGTGGAACTTTTGGAGCAACCTTTAGTTGAGATGGGTTTTCGTTTAGGAATAATGCACTAGAGAAAAGCATAGAGAAACCATTCGGTATTCGATTTTGAAATATTTAGCCAAAACCACTATTCGCCTCGAATTCGAAATTGACTATTCGCACATGCCTAGAAAAGTGCATCAAAACTTTGGTTCACTCGGCATATTATTCATTGTACATTGTCATCACCAGAATTACTATTTGTAGTTCCCTGCTTTGTGTCTGCTTAACTATGAAAAATTTCCTTTGCATTCTCGTGTATATTGTGCATAGTGATCCAATCTGATATGATTTTCATTCTTCTGTGCTGTGTGAATTCGTCAAAGTTTCTATGTGCTTTGATTTATGTCTGGTGAGTTCTCGGGGCCAAAGTTTTTTTTTTATGTCATAAATAGTAAAATATTGCACCCTCGAGCCAAAACATTTGGAGACCCCTGGTCTAAGATAAAAGCTAGGGTTAACTGTGCACTTCCCTACAAAACTGCTCTTGCGTGCCCTTGGGGCATAACATGCGAGATGTTTCTGTCTATAAAGTGGTGACTAGTAATTGCTATGGTACTGTCGCTCAGCACAAGCAAAGTAGAAGTCTGGCACTGGTTCATTCAAGTGCTTCGTTTGTGTTGCCATGTTCAAGTTGCTAATTTACATTTTGTTTTTCTCCCTTCAATCATTCAATTCGTCATTCTTCCCTAGCCTTGCATTCCTACGATTTCTAGGAAACTGTATAAACACTAAATTGTATTCTACACAGTGTACCCTTCTTTGTCGAGTCACACTATTAAAAATTATTCGATTTGTGTTCATTTGGGTGCCACACCTATTCCGTTTATATTCAATTCGGTTGCAGACGTCACTGTTCGCACACCCCTAGTTACTGCTTAAAAGTAGTACCATATTAATGTACAGCTTCTTTTTGCTGCAGATATCGGCCACTTAACAGGTCGATAGATATGTCCACTTTCTCGTTGCATTCCCCGGGGAGCCGAATGTACTTGTACCACCGGTGTGGCAGCCTCCCCATGCCCTGCTGGAACCACTTTTTGGAAGTGCATCGTACCCACGCCGGACGGCTGCTTCCAGCTTGTCAGTGGCCGCGATGAGGCATCTTTGCAGGGCCTCGGAGAGGTGATAAACCACTGGGAGTCAAATCAGGCCATACACACGCAATGCTAAGCACCCGGCAAATTGTGCGACTCATCAGAAAGATGGCCAAACCCAATTAGGTGCTGGACGATCATGGCGTCATGTGCATTCATGCGAGGTTGTGACTGGACGATACCCGATTGGGTTTGGCCACCTTTCTGGCACGACTAGACATACAACTTATCGGACATCTAGTTGTGGATGTGTACAGCGCGACCAGGTCCCCAGTGATTATCACCTGTTCGAGGCTATGAAGACTCCTAGAAGAACACTATTTCATGGTCACTGATGAACTGGAAGCTGCTGTTTGGGGATGGGTGTAATGCACTTCGAAAAAAGTAGTTCTGGTACGGCATGAAGAGGCTACCACATCGGTGGTGCAAGAGCATTCGACTATCTGGGGAATGTAACATGGCGGAGATACCTACCGACCTGCAAGGAGCCGGTATTCGCAGCAGAAAAATATTTTGCAAATCAATATGGTACATTCCTCGTAGTTAAAAATGCAGAAAACAAAGTATGGGGTGCCTGAAATGCCGAGGATTCGATCTAAAATTGGCCATAAAAATCGGCGCCTGCAAGTAGCAATCTAAATCTTTCGTCAAAGGTATTTCGCAGGCGAGTTTCACCTTGGAAAATTACAAGGTGTAGCTCCCTTTCTGTATAATATAAGGCCAAAAAACTTGCCAGGGTCAGCAGCGGACGGCGACGCAGATGACCGAGCCTAATGGCGGGGCGTGTTTGGCACACATATTGGTAGATGGCGCTACCAGTAGTTCCGGCTAGCTTTTAAAAAATATGGAGACTGCCTGCGACGACCGTGGTTTATTAAAAGGAATCTTTTTGTAATGGACATTTGGTTTAAAAATAAATGCAGACAATAGTAGCAAAACCTTGAAGTAACAAAAGTAAAAGTCTCGGGAGCAGCGTCAGAAAGTGTAACTGACCAGCGAAAGAAAGACATACCATAGCCTCCTCTATACTGACAAAGCCTGGCAGATCACAATATGGTCATTTTAATTAATGGGCCAAACGTTTGTTGAAATGAAAATTCGGCGCCAAATCTTTGAATTCGGCGAAGCCGAATTTTTGCCGAACGTTTCTAAAGATTCGCCAGGGATTCGGCAAAAAAGCCTTGTTGCCAGACCTAAAAAATATATTGTTTTCTGTGCAAAAAAAGTATTTTAAAGTTACTTTTTGCAGAAGTGGTGCGACAATGGGGCTGGGTAGTAGCAAGCGCAGTCACGATACGCGAGTTTCGGTTTTGAGGCCTCATCAGTGCAAGCCTGCAATTCTGTATTGTTGAAAAAAAGGCGGTAACACTGTGTTCTTTACTTCCTCTGCGAGTCACCGTTTTGTGCACGAAAATGAATGCAACGGCTGTTGAGCCTTCACCAGAAGAGAGAACAATATTATTGTAAAGATGCATATTTTTCGATTTGAGTCACTTCAGCTTTGCATGGAAGTGTGCGTCCCATATTCGCAACATCTCGTTTTAAACTTTTAAAATGACGGTTTCTGATGTTAATACACACTGGACGTTTAGGAAGATTGGAAGAGTTAGGAATGTCAAATGTGCAACCTTGAGAATGATAGCTTTGTGTTTAGTTTTATGCGGATAGATAAAAACTGTGAAATAACGCTAATTGAAAAGCAATATTACTTTGTTTTGGCACAAACTACTTGCGAGTCGAAAACAGGATTGCTATAATGGCGAGGAGTGCTTTAAAATACTTGTCCTTCAGTGTTGCAACTACCACGTTGCTTCACTGGAAAAATCAAATGAAAATCATGTTATCCCGAATGTACCGCATCATTTGTCACTTGCTCTGTAGACTGCATCATTTTTACGTCCATTTCTGTTCTTGAGGCAGAAAATATTGAAGAGAACCACACTCACAAAGGCTGACAAACACACATTTACCATGTCGCCTACTCCGCACCTCGCCGTAACTGCTGATAGCACTACACTTCGATGGTAACCACACGACCGCACGGTGTCCATTTGTAATTCCTATGGCCCCGTCGCGTTCTCGCACGTGCGCATACGTTTGTCAAAATCTTTTTTGCCAAACTTTCCTTCAAAAGTTCGGCATGTGCCCAACTTTGTTGAATCTCAAGTTCGGCAGATTCGGTCCATCACTAATTTTAATAGACCACAGTTGTCACGGGCAGACTCAATATCTTTTAAAGCATACCGGAACAAGCGGGTAGTGCCATCTATCAATACAAAAGCTGAACGCGCCCTGCCACTCGACTCGGTCGTCTGCGTCGCCGTCTGCTGTTAACCCTGACAAGTCTTTCAGCCCTATTTGTTTTACAGAAAATAAGCTATGCCTTGTAATTTTACAAGGTAAAACCCACCTGTGAAATACACCTTTGACGAAAGGGTTAGATCGCTATGTGCAGGTGCTGATTCTTACAGCCCATTTTAGAACGAGCCTCGGCATTTCAGACACTTTATACTTCCCAAGCTACAATGACATTTTAGTAGCTGCAAACGCTTGTTATGCCACAGTGAAGCTTCAGTAAGTGTAAACAACCTACTTCTGAAGTATATGGAATGACAATTTCGTTACTTTTGGAGAAACTTCCACCTTTATGTACCAAAGTGTGATACTTGTATGTGCATTTAAGATTAGTCACCTATTTTGATAAAATATACACACCAAATGCAAAAGGCTTCTTTAAGGTGGTAGCTTTTTAAGCCCAACCACGCTCAAGGTCATGTCCTATAATGGTTCTAACGCCCATGGCTGAAGCTGAAGGTCACGCAACCAAGGTCACGTAAGCTTTCACACAAGCGTCGGTAGCTGAGGCTGATGTGACCCGACGTCGTCCTGAAGGTTGTTTTTTGACATAGTCAAAAAACATAGGCCAGACTCAAAGTTATGTCCTATAATGGTTGTAATTCCCGTGGTTGAAGCTTAAGGTCACATAAGCTTCGTTCTCGTAAGCATCTGTAGCTGAGGCTGACATGGTCCTAGAGATTCTGAAGGTTGTTTTTTGACGACAAAAAACAATCTGTCCTCGAGCTCGTCTTAGGCGGCGTTTTTGAGGTTGTCCCAAAGGTCATCCTTGAAGTAGTCCCAGACGTCTCCCTTGGGATTGTCCTAGAGGTCTTCCTCAACGTTGTCTTCGATGTGTGCATGGCATATTACAACCATTTCATCAACGTACCACTCCCTTTCCCAATTGTTTTCCCTAATGTTTTGTAAAGCTACCGCATTTCATCGCGTTTGGTCGAATGAACGTGCCTCCAAGTTTTTCTTCTCCGACAACCAAATCTCATGAAAACTACCGGATTGGGCCAAAGAAAAGAAGCCCAGTTTTTTTACCCGTATAAATAAATTATGCATTGCAGAGAGCTGAAACTCCATCAGAATACAACTCTAGCAATTGGGACAGGACTCAAAAGCTTGGGAGTATTATGTTACGTAAGTGAAAAACATAAAAGAAAAAGATAACATTTCTTTGATATGTCCACCCATGCCTAATCTTGTTAAAAAAACAATATTCTGGGCACTTGTGGCATTTATTTCAGTAGAACAAAGTTGCAGCAAGAAAAACATTGTTTTCCTTCTTGCTGACAAGTTTGTTTCGTTATATTAAATGTCACAGGCACCCACAATGCTGTTGTTTGATTTGACGAATATTAAGCTTAGCCAGACGTCGACTCGTAGAGAAATTTCATCTTTTTCTTTTATCTTTCGATCCAGGTAACGCCATATTCTCAAACTTTCACATATCATCCCTGCCGCTAGCATTGTATTCCGATAGGGCTTTAGCTTTCTGCAACTGGTAGTTTTGAAAAACCCAGTTTCACTTTCACGATCGAACCCAGTACTTTGTGCGGTGGATGAACCATACGCAAAACTTGCCTTTTTTCTGTGGTGCCACTTTTAAGAATGAAACCGTATTCATACTTAATTAAGGCTGAGCCTGGCTAACTGTAACCTTGTTACTTTCTTCTAAAAACTTTTACATATTGACTTAAACAGCGCAAATAAGGTAAGGAAGGAGGACACAACAGGAAAAAAAAGAGCGCTGTCTCTTCCCTCCTTACCGTATTTGCGCTGTTTAAAGGGCAACTCCGCTCAATTCCGAAGATTTCGGGATAATGAGTGATTTCGAATCAAAAAGCCCTAGTAAAAGACACTACGTCGTTTGCTTCGCGAAAAATGGGATATATATTTTTAAATCTAATTTTAAACGCGAGCGGAAATCGAAACCGAAACTTGGGCTCCGTCCGGCAACATTGGCCTCAGGCCGCCAAGTACATGGCCATCACGTGGTACTAGATGTCACGTGATCCTCGTCCCAACGACGGGCGGGATGGGGGCGGGCGTGTGGCAGGCGCGAGTGTCGTCTGCACCGCACTCTTTGCCACGTTTTGGTGTCTACGGCATTCGACGACGTCTGCACAACTGCGGCATAAGTCTGCGCACGTGGTGTCCATAGTGTGGACGAAACTCCGAGAGACATTTATCACAAACGGTGAGACGACGACAGTGGTTGTGACGCGAAAGACGGCGGTAACGGCGGGACCACGGCGGGCGGTCGGTCTGCTCCCAAGAAGCGCGCTGCGCAGGCGCGTACGCCAATCACGTGAACACCGCTGAGCGCAGAGAGGCAACGTTGCTGACGTCATGCGCTACGCTCGATCGGAGAGATAAAAACAAGCAAAAGGGGGCCATGAAGATGACGTTTAGCTCAATGTTGGTTCAGCCCATGCCGTAGCCTTGACTGCGCTGTTCGTTGCGCCTGAATTCGCCCGCTCGAGTCAGCCGATTTCGGCAACTTGGCGAGTTGCAAAGTTTGCCGGACCGTTTAAGAAACATTTAGACAGAACTGCGTCGTAATATTTGACGTGGGGTCTTCCTAGGCGATACTGAAGAGGACTGCATTGTTTTTTCAAAACCAAAAATGAAGCGGAGTTGCCCTTTAAGTCAATATGTCTAACCAACTCACCCAGCAACTCATTTTGGTACAACTTTTACACTTCCGCCACTGCAGGATAGCGTCGTGCCATGCGGACCAAGCGGACTCCCCGACAGGGATCTCGTCCAGGGACCGTGGCTCGACCTGGCCGCCGAGTACCTGAAGCCGGCTTCCAGAGGCGGCCATGAGCGCCACGTGTTCCTCATCGACCTGAGTCGCCAGCTGGACATCTTGGCACTTGCTGAGCGCATCGGCGAGCCAGGCCTCGGCGAAAGCCTGAGCCGCCTACGCGTTCTCAGCTGCGATTCTCCTGAGGCACACCTGTGTGCGCTCCAACACATCCGCCTCATGGCGGCACCCGGGACCCTAGTGCTCGTGCATGGGGCTTCCGTGCACCGCTGGCACGGGCCCAGGGTCAACCCTGTACCAAGCGACCTGCGCGACCTGGCCGCCGCACGAGGACTCAGACTCCTTGTGACATCAACAACACAGCACACAGAACCTTCATTAAAAGCAGCCCCAATCTCTGGGGCACCAACAAGGTGATTCATTTGTCATAAAAGAAAGCTGTGTGACACGTTAATAGGGCACTAGTTGTCAGTAAAGGGACAGCTTTGAGGGCGAACGCAACACAGGGCCCCTCCGGTCAAGGGCGTCGTACTTGAGCCTGCACGGCAGCTTCCGTGCACCATTGTTTGGCCCCAGGTTCAAAAGCAGGCAGGTCAGCGGCCGCATGAACCCGGGCAGCTCACGCAGCGGAGTCCGGTTTAGCCGTAGCCGACCCTTAGTCCAGAGGGCCACCTCGGCCGGGGTGAGCCGGGGCACGTCCACCGTGGCTCTCGTGCACCGGTCCAGCAGTGCCAGCGTCCTCACACTCAAGCCGGTGGCCAGAGAACGTCCCCGGGCCAACCGTTGTGCACGGCTAAAGGTGTACACGTGGCTCAGGTTCTTCTGGTGCCTCTGGTAGCGGTGTACGACGGGAAACGGACCGGGCATTGGGCCCGCGAGGCGGCCACGGGTGGTGCAGTACTTGCTGTAGCGCTCGACAGATGCCTGGGCACCCTCCCAGGCGCCCTGGTCGCAGGTGGCGGGGAGTCGCTCAAGCACGGCCCGCGGAGCGGGCAACACGGGCTCTAGTTCTAGCTGACGCAGAAAGGAGGCCTTAGTTCGGGGCACGGGGTAGCAGGTGTCGGGGCGCCCAACGTGGGGTTTGGTCGGTGTCCCTCGACTGCACGGCGAGCCCACGCTGCCGGCACGACGTCTGTGTTGTGGGTTCGACGGCGAGACATTGGGACTCTTTGGCGCGAGCACTGCACGACCACCGTTCGCGTTTTCCTTCACACAGCACACAAGCTCGTTGGTAGAAGCCCTGTAGATCCTAGTGACGCCGTCTGGACCCTCAAGCACTCGGAACATGCTCCCGTATCAGGGCGTTGCAGAGGAAATGTCTCCCGATCCAAAGGAGCGAAACCCTGAGCACCTTTGATCATAGACGACACTGAGAAAGGAAGAGGCAACACGCTTGCCTCGATCCGCAGGAACAGCCGACTGTCCGGTGACCGACCCGTCACTGGTGTCCCAGGTCAACCTTGCGGGTCTCCATCGGGCGTCTTGCCACGGCGTGAGGCTGGACGGCAGTTGGGAAGACTCGGACCACCGGGGGGCTTTTACGTCACTTTCGACGGGTTTCGACCCCGGCAAGCTGACTACGCAGCAGGGCGCTGGCAGGGCGGTAGCAGCAGCGCCACTGGTTTGAGACGTCAACGGCCGGATAAATAATGGCGCGCGGATGGCTCACCCAAACTATTCCACACAATCCCTCGCTCACTTCGCGCGGCAGGTTAGGTTTGGCAAGGGCTCTACGAAGCACGTGGGTTGCGGGAAAGATGTGCGAATATGTTTGGTCTATTTTTGCTTGCAGCGTTCCTCTCGTCGCAAACAGCTTTGTCGCAGTTCGTGCTAGGCCTAACATTCGTGATCTGCCAAAATGGTAATGTCCTTCCGCCCTTCCTCAAAAACCCTTCCCCCCTTCCCTCTACAGTTTCGCTCTCCCTTCTTACATTTCTCGACGTTCTCTTCTCGACCTCCGCGGTTTGATTCATTGGTCGGTAGCCTGCGCCCTCTAGCTGGTGCTACTGCCTCCTGACCCAGTGGCGAAGGTGCGAGCTGTATGGCCCGTACGGGGATGTCCCAATCTGTCGACTTTGCGGAGAAGAGACAATCAAGCATGTCATCAGTCGATGCAAACGTCTCGAGCACATCACGAAAAAATCCCCAAGCTGCGGCTTGGAACGTGCCCTGGGACTCACGGACGCAGACGACAACGGTACAGTGAACCAGAGAGGGGTATAGTGAGTCCACATGCTGGCCGGAGAGGTTACTCTTTCTGTGGATGCTAGTAGAGGGCGCCACCGCCGCCTTCGCTTGAAGTTCTCCGGCCCCTCCGCCTCCGCTCCGTTGACAAATGGAAAACGCTGTGCGATGACCGCCGTTTTAATTATATTTTTATAAAAATAATATTTCCCAAATCATATGTTTGAAGAGTATCATAAAACTGCCTATTATTCCCGTGTTTTACTGCTGCTTGTAGCGTCTTCCGCCGTTACAAGCGCACTCACGCAGTCGATCCAAAGCAGCGTGTTTAGGCCGGTGAGCGAGTAGCTCTCATCACACGAAATGTTATACCTGCAAAGCGTTGTGCTGAGCCGAACTTTTGGGAATAGGTGTATAGAACGATATTGCCTTGGATTCTCAACCTACAAAGTACGTCAATAAGAATCTTTTTTTTTTTTTTTTGTATCAATAACATTACACGAGCAATGCGTATTTATTAGAAACGAACAGCACACAAAAAATATACAAAAATCTTAAAAAAGAAGGCACCAAAATTAATCGTGAAACTCGAAAAAAAAAAAAAGCTTTTATCGCGTTTAGGTTTTGCCCCCTATTGGAGTCATGTTACGCGCCTCATCTTCAAGTACTTCATTTTCTGGCGTTCCGCAGCTCTTGAATTATTTAGGGTGTGGCCTGTTTGCACATACAGCGGAGCGTTATATGCACAGTGCTGACTTTGCGCTAAGCGCGTGCTGACTAGGGGTGTCGCGAACTTTTGTCGAACCAGATTTTTAGGTCGAACTTTCGGGGTTCGACTGGGTCGAACCGGTTCGACGAACCTTCGAACTTTTCACCTGATTCGACCGGTTCGACTTTGTGGACAGTGTGGCCAGACCTTAATACAAGCATGTCTAGGTTTGGAGAATTGTTTTTTATGAAAAGGGTTATTTTATTTTATAAACAGTTGCAATTAAAAGAAACTAATTCTAATCACTGAAGAAGTTATTAACTTAATTGTTTGTACTGTATCAACTGAAATAACCAATCAGCGCTGCCCTTAATTCATCCCTTAGCCATCACCATCCAATCCGAAGCCAACTGGCCAGCCTGTCGCGCATGCGCACACGAGTCGAACCTTAGTACAAGGTTCGTCGAATTTTCCACAAAAAGTTCGAAAAACTCGAACCTGGTCGAACTCGAACCTCGGCCGGTTCGCGACACCCCTAGTGCTGACGGGAGCGTTCACCAGCTTTGTATTGCACCGTCAAAACTGGTGCTCATGGCAGATGATAAGTAGCTGACGACACGTGAGCATCGCTACATCAGTGCTTTGCTTGAGAACCTGCCTTTAAAGGGGCGATGCAACGATTTTTGTATTTTGCGCAAATACCGCTTAAAACGGATCCCTGACGTTAATGACCTGTGAAATACTCGTTCGTTTTTCACCCCACGCAATAGGAGTCCTAGTAAAAAATTAAAGAAAAACGAGCAGCGTTCACCCCCTCAACTCGCAGCCAGAACAAGCGGCCACGTGATCTGGAGCCGAATATATGCCGCCAATGTTGATCATAGCCATGCGCTGGGGTTGGCAAGGCACAGGACACGCGCTGAGTTTCAGACATTGTTATGGTTCGGCTGTTGTCGTCATTGCAGCGATTGGACACGGGCCACTACCCGAATGCTTCTCGAGCGATCGATTATCACGAGCCCAAATCGAGTGTCCACGCCATGCTCGGGTCCAATCTATGAGCCGCATTCAAATATCGTCACTGGGCGCTACTGCTACCGCCCAGCTACGTCATCAGGTTTTGCGAAGGAGAGATTGAATGAAAACACTCGGTTTTGTCCTCGAAATTACAGCGCAACAAAGGAGTTTCTTGGTCAGTGGCGTTGCGTGCGAGTATCCTTGAGTCCCACTAGTGCCAGTAAGCTCGTGTAAAGTTAAAAACATCCCAATTGAATATCGTTGCACCGCCCCTTTAACTAGAAGCTCCGCCTTCAGCGCGAGCTTCCCGCCCTTGCTAACACAACTGTGAACGCGCAGGCACGCGCAACCAAAGCACTGCGGAAGCCAGCGAGCTCGCGCTGAAGGCAGAGCTTCTAGCGAAACACTGTTTCGCTAAATCAGACTTGCTATTAAAATTTACTGCAGTTCACCTTAAAACAATTCAAGGAACCAGATTCCAGCCCGAACTTCGAAAATGACCAAATTAAGTTCCATAAGGGGCTCCTGGACGGCTCCATTTTCAGTGTTCGTGCCTATGGCGCGTGATTTGCTCGCTTTCAGAAGCGACGAACATGCGCGCGTAACTGGGAAGATCGGACGTTGGACTGAGGACTTGTAAATACTGGAATGGTGTATGCCTTTTGCCAACCTACTCAATGCTGGTAATGTGAGTACACGGGCGCGTTCTCCTTATCTGCATAAAATATTTAAAGTACGCAAAGAACCAGAATAAGGCGTTAAAAAACGCGTGTGCAAAGAGTTTTTTTTTTTTTTTTGAAAAGTTCATTTGCAAACGCTAGCACGCGCACGTTTCTTGGCACTTGGGTAAGTTAGGAAATGGTCTATAATATTTTACTGTCCATACAATAATAGAGTTCTTTATGCTTAAATTTGTTTTAACTTTTAACTAACTTTTGTTTTACAAAATCTTCGCGGTGAAAGAAGACCTGCATCCCTTTCCAAGTGAAAGTTGTTTCGTCGTCGCCCAAAATCGTACACACTTCCCGTTTTGCTGCCAGAATATCTTCCTTTTTTTTTTTTTTTCAAAACAATTTTAAACAGCATTTAATCATTTTTGTTTATTAAAGGGGCCCTCCAACAGCATTTGAGCAACTATTTTTTTTTTTTTTTTGCGGTTTCTCCACGCTAGTGGTCCCGGAAACCCAGTGGACAACGAAAGAGTTTAAAAATATTAGCGGATCATATTTTAATTTGACAACAAGAAAACACCTCCTCCGACGGTGGCGCCGCGAGGTGCCGAATGCGCGCGCATAACGGCGCTCCCTTTGGGTTTCGTGATTGGCGAGAGCCGTCCCAGAAATTTTGAAGCGGAATAAAGTATATCACACGTTAACCGTCACTATTTCTCTAAAAAGTCGTTTTTATAGAGCTAATAAAGTTGCAAAGTAAAGTTCAAAAAGGGCAAAAACAACGCCTCGTTACGCCTCGTTGCTCATGAGCGCCTCCCAGCGGCGGAGTACCTCCTACTCGCCGAGGTGGCTCTGTCGAAGCGGCCTGAGGCAGAGACGCGTCGCGGCGCTTGCGTGGTGTGTCCTCGTACGGCGCGACGCCCAGCTCCGCACTCCTTTTTAAGAATTCGGCGCTCAAGATCCGATAAGCCCGGTAAATTCATCGATGATGGCAACCCGATTCCAAAGCTACGATGTTGCAGCGAGGCCTAATGGCTAGGGGTGTCGCGAACTTTTGTCGAACCGGATTTTTAGGTCGAACTTTCGGGGTTCGACTGGGTCGAACCGGTTCGACGAACCTTCGAACTTTTCGCCTAATTCGACCGGTTCGACTTTGTGGACAATGTGGCCAGACCTTGATGCAAGCATGTCTAGGTTTGGAGATTTTTTTTTTTTATGCAATGGGTTATTTTATTTTATGAACAGTTGCGATTAGAAGAAATCAATTCTTATCACTGAAGAAGTTAATAACTTAATTTTGTTGTACTGTATTAACTGAAAGAACCAATCAGCGCTGCCCTTGATTCATCCCTTAGCCATCGCCATCCAATCCGAAGCCAACTGGCCAGCCTGTCGCGCATGCGCACACGAGTCGAACCTCAATACAAGGTTCGCCGAACTTTTTACCAAAAGTTCGAAAACGTCGAACCTGGTCGAACTCGAACCGCGGCCGGTTCGCGACACCCCTACTAATGGCCGACCGGGCCGACGGGCTATCAACCAAACTCGCGTCCAATTGGCCAACCGCTTTGCTCCAATCGCTAAACTGTTTCATTTTACGTCATGAAGCGCAATGTTTTGCTTATTTAAAGTTGTTTTCTGCAATATTTAATTTGCTAATAACTCACAAAATATTGCGAATTTCTGTAATATTTTTTTCCCTCGGTGTTCCTGCTTTCATGGAGCTCCGTTTCAGCGCGAACTTCAAACCAGTCAAAAAATTGTTGGTGGGCCCCTTTAACGTTCCTTCAACATTCAGAACACCCAGGGAATGTTCGCACGACATTGGGTGCTACGTGGGATGTCTCTGACGACGCTCTTACTGGACGAGCGTGTGTGCTTAGCCCGCTCAAAGTGCGTTCGCTCTCGCAGTGTCAATAGGGTCTCCTTCGCTCGCAGTCTTATTGAAACAAAAACGCAAGCAAATAAAACATTTGAGATCAACCCCACACTCGCGCGAGCAGCTTTGACAGCGCAAACTTTACGTGCGGGTCTTTGGCAGGCTAACCTGGGATCTGCAGAAACGGGCGTTTGAGGTGGCGTTACATGATCTGCTCTCGACTAAAATCCGATCTCTTCAATCTATTACAGGACCACTTCAGTGTCGACCAAATCAAAACACTAATCATGCAAAACAAAGGAGAGCAAAAAATTGAGGAAAGATGCTCTCCCAAACATCTTTTTTCGTTACCTTCAACCAAGATAGTAAACCACCACTGCAAGGAAACTGGAAATGTAAGTGGTATGTACATCTCACAAACATTTTTCTTTATTGAGTAAGACACATATCTGTTTTACAATACAAATTCAATACACAAACTGATGATTTTGGATGCCTCCTTTACAAAATGCAGTTCTATTTATTTGTTTTTTTATGTTGGCTCCCTAAAGTTACCGAGGCACCCCCAGCAAAACCTGAATAGAACACCACAAGGCAATGCCCACAGTACTGAAACATCCCCAGAACAGACTGCTGCAGCAGCTGCAGCTGCTCTTTAGTTTGGCTGTCTGATACTATTACTTGGTCGACCGAGGCACACCTACCACTAGTGCCATCTCTGTCCATTCTAGGAGTGTGTGTCCATTGGAGGGCCCCCAGCAAGGTCCAAGCGGAGCGTTTCCCTCGGGGCAATTTGTCGCAGTGATCGCAGCTGTTGGTGAGTTTGGCAGTCCGATACTCTTCCCAGGTCAACTGAGGCTCACCTATCACTAGTGCCATCTTTGTCAATTCTAGGTGAGTGTGTCCTCCTGAGGCCCCCCAGGAAGTTCCAAGCGGTGCTGTACAGAACCTAACTTTCCCAGCTTCCCTAGAGCAGCCTAATTTTTAACCCCCCCCCCCCCCCCCCCCCCCCAAGCTGCTGGTGAGTTTAGCACAATGATACTGTTTCCAGGTCAACCGAGGCACACCTCCAATGACTGTCGTCTCTGCTCATTTATTCATTCTAGAAGTGTGTTAGTGTGTTGATGAGTTTAACACAGTGATACTGTTTCCAGGTCGACCGAGGCACACCTCCCACGACTGTCGTCTCTGCTCATTTATTCGTTCTAGAAGTGTGTTAGTGTGTTGGTGAGTTTAGCACAGTGATACTGTTTCCAGGTCGACCGAGGCACACCTCCAACGACTGTCGTCGCTGCTCATTTATTCGTTCTAGAAGTGCGTTAGTGTGTTGGTGAGTTTAGCACAATGATACCGTTTCTAGGTCGACCGAGGCACACCTCCAACAACTGTCGTCTCTGCTCATTTATTCGTTCTAGAAGTGTGTTAGTGTGTCGGTGCGTTTAGCACAATGATACTGTTTCCAGGTCGACCGAGGCACACCTCCAACGACTGTCGTCTCTGCTCATTTATTCGTTCTATAGTATGTTGCAACCTAAGAACGAAGGGCGAGGGTAAGACCGGCCGGGGAGGAGGAAGCAGACGGAACGCTGGAGAAGAGAGGGGGAAACCTCCTTCTCTCTTTAGCGTTCCGTCTGCTTCCTCCTCCCCGGCCCGTCTTACCCTCGCCCTTCGTTCTTAGGTTGCAACAGACTATAGAGGTGTGTTGTGTGTTGGTGAGTTTAGTAGTATAAAGATACTGTTTCCAGGTTGACCGAGGCACACCTACAAAGACTGTCGTCTATGCTCATTTATTCGTTCAAGTGTGTATCGTCCCATGGCTGCCTGAACAAGGTCTGAGCAGCGCTCTACAGGCCCTTGCTTCTCCAGCTTGTCCTGGACAGATTGCCGCAGCAACAGCTGATGAGTTTTCATTTTCGACTGCTGCTTATTTCCTGGCAGAGTGCAGACAGTTACACACTGTTACTTACATCCGATTTTATTGTCTCACTCTTAGCCACTTGACAAGACCAAATAATAATCTTTTATTCTTTTTCAGGCACACTGTTTACACTTGGCATCAGGCCGTATCATCAGAATGCAGGTCTTTCTGGTGTACTGATGAATAACAAAGAGCTACAAAGACAACTATATTCTATGCAGATAAAACTGATAATGGCGCAACGACGGGAGTATGAGATGCAACGTGAAGAGAACAATTTAAAATTTGGACTTAAGCGCTTTCTCGTTGCAGAAAGTCCACTATGAAGAGGACTGCATAAAGTAAAGGCATCCTCGAGAAAGTTTTTAGGATTCATCTTTCTTGTGTTTCCCATGGTTTCAATGTGGTACTAGGGAATTGGGGTAGCCTTTGCCTGTAGAACGCACACTTCATTGGCATTTCCAGGACTTCAGGTTTGTGTCAGACATAATTCACGAGCTGATAGACTCTTTAGCATACAAGGTGAGTCAAACTTGCAGCATATAACACACTCGTGCATCCTTATCTCGAGTATGCATCTGAAGTCGGATACCTGCAGACCCGTCTCATCAAGCAGCTCGATGTTTAACCCCATGTGGTTTCTACAATTTATTGTCTTTGGCTCTACCATACCAGTAACAGCATTAGAAGGTGTACGGGCTTTAGAATTACTTTATGATATGTAACAGTGACTGCACCTTTCAGTAAAGCAACCAGCACATTCGTGAACTAATAAAGTATTTTGAGGGCGTATGGTGCATCTCCGTGTCATTTATCTCCTTTTTTTCATACTGTGATCTGTTATGTACTCTGCATGTGTTCTACTTGTAGTGAATACTTCTGCCGTGGCCTTTTACTTGGCTGGCAGTTCTGTGAAATGAATAAAATTGTGACTTTGATTTTGTTCTCTTTAATGTCATCTGTGCTTGTGTATTTTCATGGAGATTTTGATCTTGCATTCGCTTGTTTTGCATTACTCTCTGGATGAGATTTGAATTATTTTTGGCTCACTCATTCCCTTTTGCTGCTGGTTTCCAAGTCTGCACCAGGTTAGGACGCTGGCCCAGGAGTCTAAAAGCAGCTTAAATCGTAATTAAACCTGGATTTTTTTTTAGTATGAACGATAAGCAGAAAAAAAAAAAACAGACGCTGATAAAATTACGGAGTAACAAAACTAAACGAAAACGGAGTTTTCATGTCTAAAAACGGTTTCATCAATTAAAATAACGAAAATGGTATGTATTACGCTCTGAAGAAAAGCGACACCGCGTAGCCCCGTAGCGAAAGGCCCGTGGTGCCGCAAATTTTTACAGCATGCACAGAATACACGCACAGAAACCGTCAACCACATCACCGCTGCCCCCAAATAGAAAGAAAATAGCATCTTGCTTTCTAGGCCGCCAAATTGTTTTTAGCGCCCGCAGGCCAAACCCTCCCGAAAGCTCGCCAAGGTCACGTATTATAAAGTAGTCAATCATTTGAAATCGTTGAGAATGAAATTGCAATTTGGCGGTTTGATATGATGATTAAAAGCGACTTGCAATTCCTGTGAAGCCGAACACTCACGAGACACTGACCTAATGCAACTCGGTAGGGACGATTATCCAAAGCACTTTCGGGATCCACGGTAGGACGAACAGATCTCAAGCGGCTTCAGGACGGTCGGATACGAATGCGGGCTCTAAATGAGGTCACTGCCATACTTATATGACTAGAAAAGTCCACACGATCGGCAACTCGCCCGCTCCAGCTGCAAAGCCGAACACTCGCGAGACGCTGACCTAATGCAGCTCGGAAGGGACGATTATCCAAAGCACTTTCAGGATCCACAGTTGGACGAGCAGATCTAGAGCGGCTTCAGGACTGTCGGATACGAATGCGGGCTCTAAATGAGGTCACTGCCATACCTATATGACTAGAAAAGTGCACACGATCGGCAACTCGTCCGCTCCAGCTGCGAAGCCGAACACTCGCGAGACACTGACCTAATGCAGCTCGGAAGGGACGATCGTCCAAAAGCACTTTCCGGATCCACGGTTGGACGAACAGATCTAGAGCGGCTTCAGGACGGTCGGATACGAATGCGGGCTCTAAATGAGGTCACTGCCACACTTGTCTGACGAGAAAAGTCCACACGATCGGCATCTCGACCGCTTCAGCTGACCGAGACGTCGAGACGCTTGGGAAATTCCAGAGGGCGCCTCCGTCGCAAACCGGAACTCAGAGGTGGGGTAAGGAGGGTTTTTAGAGGAGAAGGAAAGAGAATGCGCCACTTTTCCCAGATACAGGGACTTTAAAGAGGGCATGTAACGGGCGCCCCGCTGCGGCGAGACGCCGAAACACACTTGCCCCGACCAATGGAATGTCCGCTCGTGCTTCTCGCGTTCCTCGGGCTACTGCTCTTTTTCTCGTCGAGTTTGAAAACCATGTTTCGGGTCCTCACCGCTGCAAAAGCTATGTTCTGACTACAGACTCCCCGAGAAATGCTCTGTGCTACCAGATCCTCGCGCTCCAAATCTGCGACCGGGCACTCTATGGCTCCGTCATCGAACTGCCAGGCTTTGTGAGTATAGAGGAGGATATGGCTGGGCATATGCTGTGCGTGACGTCATGTGACGTCAGGACCGACGTCACTGGGGACATGGCGTCGTGTGCTGTGCGTGACGTCACGTGACCGACGTCACTGGGGACATGGCGTCACGCGACACCGCCAAGGGCTCATAAGGAACAAGGGACCACCACTGTTCAAAATGCTACCCTGGAATCTGACGCTGGACGGTGTGCTCGATGCTCGTGGAGATGAGCGCAGAAGCACATTTTGTTACCGTTTACGTTCTTAAATTCCTCTAGAGCAGCAGACCCCAAATGTCTTCGCGGACCCCAAGGGATCCGCGAAGACATTTTGGGGGGCCTCCCTGCCTCATCAGTCAAGCCCGCAATAAGTCTTTTTATCAGATTGAGGTGAAACGTTACAATTTTCGGGTAAGTTTTCTCGTATGCATGTCGATGAGATAAGCCTACTTCACACACACACACATAGTATTGGTAAAGTTGGTCGACGTTTCGGCCTGAGCCAGACCTTTTACGAGAGAAAAAGGTCTGGCTCAGGCCGAAACGTCGACCAACTTTACCATAACTATGTTTTAAAAACTCCAACAACCGTCTCAGGTGCGTTTTCTTCCGTTTATACTTTTCGTCATCCTGCGCTTCGTTTCTCTCTCTCTCTCTCTCTCTCTCTCTATATATATATATATATATATATATATATATATATATATATATATATATATATATATATATATATATATATTTATTTATTTATTTATTAAATCATTATCGACATTCAACTATACCTCAAAAGTCAAAGTCAAATTAGTTGTTAGCACCTGCGAGCCTGAAGAAAGGCTTCGGTTACACGGCCGAGTTTGGCGAGAGCTCTTCGGAGAGCCGTAGCCGGACTTGCGTTTTTCACGCATGACCACTGGCAGTGTCCTCATCTTCGTTTTGCTTTGGAATGTTGTGGACTTGGCCCCTCGCTGTAGTGGGTTGTCAAACAGAAAGAGAAACACATTACTTTTAATGCCTTGACAAAACAATGAAGCGCGCGCGCGCGCTTCTTTGTTCGCTGTGTGTGTGTGTGTGTGTGTGTACGTATGCGCGCGCACACACACGCACGCACGCAAGCGCGCGCGCACACACACACACACACAAGCACACACACACACAGACAACTGACACCGGAAAGAGAAAAGGAGGAAAGAGAAACGTTGAAAGTTTGGCGGGTGTTTCCACACTTCAAAACCCCGTCGTCGAGGTGACGTCGAGGTGCGGAGTATATGGTAACTGTGTGTTTGTCAGCCTCTGTGAGTGGTCTTCTTTAATATCTCCTGCCTCAAGAACAGAATGTTGACCAGGAATTCACGCAGTCCACTGCGTGACAAAAAATTCGGTACATTCTGAATAACGTGATTTTCATTTGATATTTCCAGTGATGCACGAGGTAGCTGCAACATTGACTAACAAGTACTCTAAAGCACTCCTCGCCATTAGAGCAATCCTGTTCTCAGCTCACAAGTAGTTTGTGCCAAAACAAAATATTGTTTTTTTTGTTTTTTTTTAATAGTGTTATTACGCGGTTTTCATCTGTCCGCATAAAACTAAACACAAAACGATCATGCTCGACGTTGTGCATCCGACCATTCCTAATTCTTCCAATCTTCCTAAACGTCCGCGTGTGTCCTAACATCAGAAACCGGAATTTTAAAAGTTAAAATCGAGACGTCGCGAGTATGAGACCGTGTATGAGACGCACACTTTCATGCGAAGCTGTGTCTAGCGCACACCAGCTCGGAGCACGTGGAGCGAAAGCTCGCGCTGCAGAACCTAGAGATCCTGGGTTCAATCACCACCCCTGCCCGTTTCGATCTAGATATGCATCGTACCGGCGTGCGGTCGTGTATCATTACTGCGTGGTGCACGTTAAACACCCCAGGTTAGCGGTTGTACCGCACTGGTTCAATTGCTTATCTACAGTGGGTAACAATGTCGCCATGTTCTGGCAGACTAACCTTCTGCTGTATAAACAACTAACGACTAATTTGACCTTTTTTTTAAAATTCAAGTTCAAATTCGTCCGCCTTTATTTCAACAATGTAAAATGTACGTACACACTTGCAGATTTGCGCTGATGATGCTTCAAAACCGAAATTCGCGTATCCTGAGTTTCGGTTTTGTGTACGTACATTGTACATCACACAACCTCGTTCTCCCCCACTTCTGCAAAAGTCACTGTCCATGCCATTAAACACACAAAAATTACACCGATATAATTATCTTCTAAAATATTACCTTAATTATATTAACAGCGGTGTCAATATGCACTAAAAGAAGAAAAAAAAACCTAAAAACTTGTTTTGCCCAGAAAAAGACTAAATAGTATCAACGTTTAGGTCTGGCGACAATGTATTTTTGCCGAATCTTTAAATAAGTTCGGCGAAAATTCGGCTTGGCCCAATCCTAAGATTAGGCGCCGAATTTTCGATTCGGCAAAAGTTCGACCCATCACTGCTTTTTGGGTTGGCCGGGGCGGGTCACGTGAATGGTGGGACTTTTTTTTTCGCGCGTTTTCTGAACAGCGTGAATCTGGTGCAAAATGCCGCTCAGGCAATTTAAAAAGTATGTATACATATAAAATTACGTGCTTACGTGGCACACAATTTAGCGCATATTATTGTGAAATGTTCCTTTATTATGTCAAAAACTATTGTCGTTAGGTACATCCCCAAAATATTAAAGAACACACGATTTTCTCACGTTTCCAGGCATTTGTGACCGGAGTTGGAACCTTCGGAGGTTCAGCAGTTCAGCAGTGCAGAAACCGGTGCATTCGATTCAACCGGAAGTTGCACGGCCGCTGCACTGGCGCGTTCGATTCATCCCAGTTCTGAACGAGTTCAGAGTCAGACCCAGTTCCTCACAATCTTGCACCGGCTCCGGAGTCAGTTCAGCGTCCGTGCAGAAGCAGCAGAATTGAGATCATAGCCGAGGGTAGGAATTTGCTTGAGTATGATATTTTGAAAGCGTTTCAGGCACCTGCTCGCGTAGGTTTGGCTCCCTGTGGTAAGTGTTGAAAAATTGGCTCACGTAAATTGTTTCTTTTTGATGCTATGTGGGGATCCACAGTGTTGATATGCTTTCTTACAGACACGGGAAATGTATTGCACTCTTGATAGTCCCCGCCTTCAGTAGCTCTTGGATGCATACTGACGACTCCGATACATTGCAGATGGTCTGAGATTAAGTACATTGGCTCTCGCATGTCCCGCAGCTGAGCATAATACTGCATGCTTTGTCCGCTGGTATCTGTGGACGCCCACTAACGGGCCTGGGAAAAACGCCGAGAATCGGCATTGGCTTGGTAGTTCCACGCAGGTTTTTCTTGAGAATAAGAATAAACGCTCGGACTGGACGGCGATGTTACGGTCGATAACTGTCTTGGCCCAAACGCTATCGTCAGGCGTTCGTCTTCAAGGTGACCGCTACCGACCGCGTGCTGCCGCGACTCCCGACGCAAAATCATCCTGATGCCGCGAACCTATCGTCGAAATGCGAAACTCGAGAGACTTGGAATGAATCTAATATTGCTATATGAATGTGAAGGACACGAACGCTTATGGAAACGACATGAAACCGAACGGCAGTTAAAAATGCAGATAGAAACACATTTCGCGCAGAAAACGTTTTTTGCACACTCGAATAAAAAATACTCACAGAAAAGATTCCGTTATTAGACTTTAAAACTAAGAAAACACGAATGGTCTCATCAAAACCGCGACTAATTAAATGTAGCATGCAGCAGATGCAGACGACACTCTGCGCTTCCACTCGGAAAGCCGATCACAGCGGCAGTCCTAGCGCGGCGGCTGCACAGTTCAGGGTTGCCAGGTTGGGCTATAAATAGCCAAATTGGGTTAGTTTTATTTGCAGTTGGCGGGAAAAAATGGTAGTTGGCTATTTGGCTAGTATTGGGTTATTTCTGACACGTGCCGCGCACACTAAAGAGCCTCAAAGCACTTGGTTTTATAGGTTCAAATATGGTATTTTTAGAGTAACTTAAACATTTGGCGCTTCAGTCTGTCAACCCTGATAAGTACGCGACAGCTAGCAAATTCGTCTGATCAATCTTGTCCGAATGCAAGCGTGTGCTGTTATTCCTCTATCTCAACCAGTGACGGCGCAATTCCTTGCGGCTCCAACAGCACCTGTTCTGCGCATTCTTTAGGTTGTCTTTTGATTGGCGTGCACCTATACTTTGTGTTTAATTTTGTATAGTTTTCCCGAGCCAAGCGAAGTCCACCCTCCAAAGAAAAAAATGATAGGAGTACTAAATCAAAGTGTATACGACTGCGTGTCCTTCCGTTTTTTCCATGGGCAAAGCGCTCGTTTCGAAAGCTGATCACTGTCATACGTCACTCGCTCGATAGCAGTCATCGAAGCGGCCTTCGGAGGACGACCGAGGCCCCGAACTCAGACAGCAGTATCCTTGTTTACTACGTCCAAATGGTGATTAAGGAAGAAGGCGAGTCAGGATTTAATGAATCCCTTTCAAAAGTCGGAAAAATCAGTGTGGTAGTCGCAGAACCTTGCAGTATACGCTCTAAGCTCCGTTTGGCTATAAAGGTCTGTTCACACGATGCATCTTTTAGGCTCGCAACAGTTTCGCGACACTCAAGTTTCTCGAAATGTGCTCGTTCACACGTACCGCTTCACGTGCAACAACGATGACGTTTAGACTCGCGAAAATAGTTTCGGTGTTGACCATAATGTGGCGCTCCGAATCAGATCGCTATTTATCTGGGGACCTGCTTTGCGCATTTTATGCAGTCAATTCACTTTAATTTTTTTTCTCACATACTGCACTACTTGGAGCGATCTCGCATGTGCGCAAAGCCGATTGAGGCGGCAACCTGTACGTGCAGGACATGTGCCGGCGCCGAGCCCGTACGCAGCTAATTCATTGCCAAAGCTCCTATCAATGCACATGGTATTCATAGAAACGCTACGTGCCCAATATGGTTACTTCTCGGCGCCCATGTCTGCCCCGATTTTACTGTGCTAACTGTTTCAGAGAGCGCACATGGTTTCACGTTCGCTCGTAAACAAAGCAAACTTGGTTTCAGTTTACTCGATGGTCTCTTATCCAGCGGTATCGTCGCGACAACAACGCTATGAGCACTATTCTAATCTCGCCAACTTCCGCTAATTGTCTTCGTCCATCGCTGGATTTTTTTCCGATATGCTACCCACTTTTCCTTCAGTGGTGCTTGACGTGCTTGCGGAAACGCCGGCAGTATCCATCGTTCGTGGTTTCGGTTTTTTCGGATTTCGCTCGACTACAACACCGGCAGTGAAGTGGTCTTCACAAACAGCTCGCTCCCCCCTCAAAGGCCACGTGAGAGCGTTTCTGAGCGGCCATTGGCGGCGCCCTCAGAGTGATTGACAGGACTCGGCAAAGTTTCAGCAAAAACTCGCTCCAGAAGCGAGGTGTGCG
This sequence comes from Ixodes persulcatus, assembly GCA_013358835.2. Lineage (NCBI taxonomy): Eukaryota > Metazoa > Arthropoda > Arachnida > Ixodida > Ixodidae > Ixodes > Ixodes persulcatus. Next base: position 350,289 of record JABSTQ010011474.1, on the reverse strand, counting down.
CGCAACTTTTTTTAGATGCGCGCGTCCTTTTCGGACTCGTTCAGAGTCGGCGCAACCATTTCGCGAAACTACATTTCGCGACACTAGATGCGCGAGAAAAATGCATCATGTGAACGTGTCTTTAGGCTACCACTGTGCAACACTGCAGTAAAACGTGTGTTCAGCCAGGTCACCCTCACAAAGACGGACTTGCGAAAAAGGATGTCGATGGAAACGCTGGAGAACATTTTGTATGTTAAATTCGGACTGTGGGGAAAAGAGCGGTGCTGCAAAGGCTATGTTTCTTCAGAGGTTTTTCTGACGTGTTTTAATACCGCAGTGATGTACCCGTACTCTGCCCTTGGTTCTGCGAGCTAGTGATGCTAGTGGTGTGAATATTTCTATTTGATTATAAAAATGCATTATGTGTCTTTTGTTCTAAAATAAACGTTCCGAATGGTCAGTTTTTCTTTTGGCTATTTTTGGGCTACTTTTCTGGATCGACATTTGGCTATTTTTGGGCTATATCTCGTAGAAATTTGGCGGGTCAGAGTACAAACACCTGACAACCCTGGCCTGCACTGGTTCTGCGCCGCCGCTGCACGACATCTGCCCTTCTCTGAACTTGGACAGAACTAGTTCAGAACTTTCTAGCCGAATCGAACAGACCTGGCGTTTTCGATTGCGCCAGAGTTGCGCGCTCACACCCGGAGCGCCGGCTTTCCTGCACGGCATGTTGATCCCGCTCCTCACGTGACTGAATTCGGCAAATAGCGGCGCCGCGCTATCGAGACGCGCGGCGCCCCCCCCCCCCCCCCCCCCCATCCCCCACCCCTCCCATTTCCCGGCTACCCATCATTAGACCACCTAAATTATTTAATTCTAACGCACCTCAGCCGACCTGACCCTCTATACTCCCTTGCAACTATACTTCTACCCCCCGGGCCCCCTTCTCACCCCCAACTTTTCTCCACCAAACCCCAACCCCCCGAGAGCCATTGACAAACGCGCCAGGTGCGCATCCACTATTGGCCCTCTCCTCCCCCCCCCCCCGCCTATCTTATTCACAACGTTTACACACACACACACACACAAAGCAGGGGAACGTACTGTACGCCGGGCCGCGTGCGACGTCTACTTCGCTGCAGGACACTTGATCCGGCTCCTCACGTGATCGGATCTCGGCGAATAGCGGCGCGGCGGCACGTGGAAAACAGACGCGCAACTCTGGCTCCGGAACTCTACGCTACTCCACAGCCGTTTATACTGTATAGGGTACGTTGTTGGGCTAGTTGGTTCATCTTAGTTAAACATATAAAATAGCGCAAAAAAAAAGACAAGGACAAGAAGTATACAAGACAAGCGCTGTCCCGAGAGACGACGAAAATAAACCCTGGAGAAGGGGAACAAGAAGGACAAAGGACAAACACAAATCTCCAAACACAGCTATAGGTGACAGGTGCGCGACCGAAAAGACTGCCCGGTCCGGGTATCGAACCCGGGACCTCTCTATAGGAAGTATTCACTGGACGCCATATTTGTGGGTGCTGTTTAAAGCGCATGCTCAGAACGAGCTCACATCAATAGGCTGCTAAGACCGGCACTCTTGGTGGTGCGGAACGCACGTTGCAAAAGAACTGTGGAAGCTCGCCATCAGCACGCGCTCGGAATTCGCGCACACAGCTATGGCCGCCAGTGAATACTCCCTATTACAGGTGAAGCGCTCTACCAACTGAGCTAACCAGGGGTTAGACGTCAGTAGAGCAAAGGGTTTTATCAGCTGCCACCAGTCTAACACCAACAAGGGTGATTCGTTCGTCATTCTTGTCCAGCTCGCTTGCACCTTTGCATTGAATTGCATTAGAATCATACTGAGAGAGTTTGGCCAATGGGCGGGGCTTGCTGCCAGCTATACTCTGTTTCACCTTATGATGTACCACAGGAAAGGCTACAAGCGCGAGCTCCTTGCTCTAGGCACGGCCGGACTGGAAGCGCGCGCTCTCTTTCTCTTCTTACGGCCCAGGCAGCACACAGTATTGGGCCAACATTGGATTTGAAGTGGCAAAGAATGGCCCAACAATGGCCCAACAGAGCCATATGTTTCCCAATATTGGAATCACATTGGACAATATTGGACTATCAAAGCCAATGGTTTTCCAATATTGGTGATACGTTGGCATAGGCTGGTCAACATTGGACTGTCAAAGCCAATAGCTTTCCAATATTGGATATACGCCGGCATAAGTTGTCCAATATTGGACTGTCGGAGCCACTGCCTTTCTGATATTGGCTATACGCCGGCATAAGCTGTCCAATATTGGACTGTCAAAGCCAATAGCTTTCCAATATTGGATATACGCCGGCATAACCTGTACAATATTGGACTGTCAGAGCCAATGGCTTTCCGATATTGAATATACGCAGGCTTAAGCTGGTTAATATTAAACTGTCAAAGCCTAGAGTTTTCTAATATTGATGATGTCTTGGTATAGGCTGGTCAATATTGTACTGCCATAGCCGATAGCTTATCGATATTTGTGTCGCCTAGGCTATAGACACGCGACCCTCTTTTTTGCTTTGCAGGGGTAGGAAAGTGGAAAAGTGTCATTCATGCGCTCGCTCGGGGCGAGAATTTTATTTAGCCAACTTCATGTGGCGTACGTCGCCGGTGCTTTGTAACCGCGATCACAAATAAATGCTTAGCTGCCTATAGGACTATTGCAGTTTTTTGTTTGCAGGCTGCTCTCCCTTCGCATTGCCTTACGAGCTCGGCGTTGACAACTTAATTCCGTTTTTTAGATTTAATTATTTTTGTCTTTACCAGTGTATTTTGTATGTATATGCATTACGTAGCGTTAACGTCTTCTACTTTGCCCGCGCCCCTGTCATGTTCGTATTTCTTTCTGCGTGCTCTATTTTTTTATATTTAATGTTTCTGTGCATATTTTGTCATTGTCGACGCACGTGCCTACAAACATAAAGCCGCCGCTTACGCCGCAACCGAAGTGACTTCTACTCTCAGTTTTACGAGAGTCTATAGCGCTATAAAGTTGTCTATTGGACTCGAATGAAGTCTCGAGAGGGCTGCTTCGACTGCCAGTGCAGATCTCATCAGTGTAGGCAGAGCAACGACGTAGCAATCGTGACGTGAGAACATACTGCGCCTCGATCTGGCCGGCCGCGGTCGCTCTGCGGAAATGTGAGCGTGGGACTCTCGAGCCCCGTTAGCTTACTGAAATTGCAAGACGCTACTTTGTCGTGGCGAATCCTCTGCCCTTCGAACGGTCGTGAAGCCGTTGCGCCCGGCGTATACCCTACGCAGCATCTTTCAGAAACCGTCGGCGCAGCATCGCAACCTTCTGTCTGCGAGCGTCGGCGATTCATCGTGTGTTGAAAGTCGGACGATGTGCTCTCCGTGGTGTCTTTTATGTGCAACTCGTTCGTGAAAAAGTTTGAAGTTTAAAAACACGAACCTAACAGTGTACAAATAATTTTAAATTTATTGATAAAAATAGATATATATTTATTTATTTATTTGTGGACATCGTGTGCAAAAAATAGTCGCGCTAAGTTCTTTATTCTAAATATTAATGTGGGCTGTACGACGCAAAAACATTGTGTTTTCAAACTTGCCCCGTTTAGAATCACTTTTGGGCTGGACAGCTTCTTTAGAAGTTCAAAAGCTGGCCTTCAAAGAGCTGTCTCGTTCAATCGGTATTGACAGCAGGGTAGACGCTATGCGTGTTTTAGGCCAATTGTGTCTCCGGTCAGGGTCACGTGACTACAGTCTCGAAGCTGGTGATAAGGCAGAGCACGGAACCTGCCAGCCCAAGGCCACGCATAACATCCACTGCACTATCAACTTTGGGTACAAGTGACAAATCGTCTCGCTGTGTTCATTGTTGAGATGCCCCTGAAGATTAGCCTTTGTAAGCGCACCCCCGTTCTGGCCTGCTTCCTTTCCACTCCTTCTCTCGTTTGCTTTCTCTCTCTTATCGCTTGAATCCGCTCTCTGTGCGCGGGAAACGGCAGAAGCGTGATCACGTGGTTTGACGGATGACGCATTAGCGGTTGACAAACCCGGAATGCCTGCGAAGACCGGACCTAGTTTCGCGTGCGATGCGGCCAATGCGGCCTGCGGGCCTGCTGTGGATTTCGCTTCTTTGGCAAATGGTATCTCCCTCAAAAAGTCCTACCCGTATCGATTTCTTCAAAGAAGCGCAAGACATTTTTGTGGACCGTTTAGTGTTCGGTTCGGCAAACGGCAGCGTGTGCTACATCGTGTTGAATCTTCACGGATCATTTCCTTCAAGTTTTTGTGTTTGAGTGGTTGGTCTACAGTGCCCGTGTCGACATCTACCTCGGATTACATCTTTCAATTGCGGTATTTTCAACGCAAGTGCGCTGCAACCTATTTGGTTATAATTGTCCGTTCTTCTACGGGTATACTCTTCCGGATAACCTCTAGAACTATAGGGAGTGCCTATCTCCTGGCAGCCGGGAGAATAATTTTCCTGCAATCTTACCGACAGTCGGCTGCCATTATCTGTCTGAAATAATGTCACAACTGCAGGCAGAATACTGACTTCCTTATTTCCCCTGCATTTCGCGAAAACACGTTTCGTGGCCACCTTTTCGTGAATACACGTTGCGTCGACATTCACGTTTCGTGAATGGGCGTGTATTCGGGCGTGTATTCCTGAGGCGCAACGTTTCCTCGACATTCGTTACACGAATTTCACGCTGTAGGGGCATCTCAAAGCGCGTGTATTCCTGAGGCGCGTGCTCACTGAACCAGCCCACCCTTTCACGCCTCCTCATGGTAAGTCTGCAACAATTCTTTGCAACAGGAAAAAAAATGCTATTCTGAGTTTTTTTTATGAAACATCGCGTGTTGATGAAACGATCTGTCGATGAAATGTCGTTCGATGAACTGATTGCACGCTATGAGCTCGCGCTTCTAGCCTTGTCTGCGGTACAACATAAGGTGAAACGGAGTATAGACGATTGCAAGCAAGGCAAAGCAAGGCGACTGACCACCGCCATATTTCTGCTCGTGCGGGCAAGCCCGTGCAAGCTTGCCAGAGTATATGTTCACGCGCACGCTGCACGTGCATGCACGCATGGGGCACCAGTCTAGGCGCCATGCTTGTAATTGTCCATAGAAGCAGCGGATTTTCGCGATAACACAAAATGGCGTTACTTCTTTCTCTTCTTTATTCCTGCGAAATCGCATAAAGTTCCTACGAGTTAGAGCCCCAAAACGGCGGACGGAAGTAGTCGTCTCCCGGTTATCAGACTACGCTTCTCTGGTTGCCAGACTGTCAAAACCTCCTTAAAGGGACACTGACAGGGTATTTATGCTTGCCAAGGTTTTTTATGTGTGCATGATATATGAGAGCCCAACTACCCAGCAAACAATTCGCGGCTCAAAATTCGTTTTCTTTCCGCCCGAAAACCGGCGATCGAGAACTGGCCGGTTCGAGTCGCGCTCACTCTCTTCTCCGTTTTCACGTGCCGTTTTCTGTGGTTTAGACACAACAACGAAATGTATTCAAAGTCGTGGTTCATCGAACGCACACACAAAATATTAAAAATCGAAAATAAATATAAAACCCCTTTTTTTGTGGCTTCTAAAAAACTCCAAATACGTTGATTGGAAAGAAAAGTTGCGCAGAAACGTGACTTCCGACAACTCTCTCATCGTCTATATTTCTTCTTCCTTCCCAGTAAAGTTTCAATTTCAATTTCAAGCAGTTCTTTTTGTACTTTATTAAAAATATGTGTGACGCTGTAGCAAAATTTTGGTTGGGTAATCTTCTGACACCATGAATAAATCGCCTGGCAAAATAATAAAAAAAATATTTTGGGGGGTGTCAGTGTCCCTTTAAGAAGGCCAAACTCTCTCAACATATACGGCTCTGCACTATACTCTAAAGCCCCACTATCCTGAGAAAAGTGACGCCATTCATTGTTGTTGAAATGCTTGAAGCACGTGCCGCGCGCCACTTCTATGAAGGACATGACGTCTGGAATCTAGCTCAGTGCTGCGCTGTCCCACCATGATTTTTCCAAGGGCTGCAAGTTGCACGTGCCTCCTGAGTCCTGCATCGACGCAATTTACTCTACTTTTAGAACTTGAAAGGGCTTTATGCTACTCTGCTCCGAGCCAGAGCTGACGCAAGCGCATCCATCGTTGATGCAATGGCCATGCGGCTTCTCGCGCATTCTGATGAGCGCTTTGAGACTTTATATATTTTTGTAATTTTTCGATTTGTTACTGGTTTAGGTATTTTATTTAATTCTTTGCGCTCTTTCGCGATCGATAGAAAACGCCTGTATGTTATATATATTCAATATATATATGGGCGGTTTCATTTGGATTCAGGCAACGAGTGGCAGTCGTATTTTTCATTTTGCTTCAAATTTTTATATTTTGTGGAACATGTTCCAAGAAGAACAATCCTTTTTATTTTAGTGTCCTGACACGATTATACTGGCGGTCAACTTTCTGTGGCAATCCGAAGAGAGGAGGAAAGCGCGTGTACAGCGGTTGGTGTACCCTCTCCCCTAGCATTGACTGCATTGCCACAGAAAGCTGACCGCGAGTATAGACGTTTCCACTGTTTATAAAAATCACAGTCCACACGTGTTAAATCACAGTCCAGAACGCGCACGTTCGTCGCTTCGGAAAGCGAGCAAATCACGCGCCATACGCACGAACACTGAAAATGGAACCTGCCAAGTGCCCTTTTTTGGAAAGGTCTATAGACCTTTCCAAAAACGAGCTTCTGGCCGGTACCATTTTGAGCGTTCGTGCGTATGGCGCGTGCTTTGCTCGCTTTCCGAAGCGCCGACCACGCACGTGCTGGGCTGTGAAGATCGCACGCTGGACTGTGATTTTGTAAACATTGGAAAGGTCTATAAACCTTTCCAAATTAGAGTGTGTAGCCGGTGCATTTTGAGTGTTCGTGCGTACGGCGCGTGCTTTGCTCGCTTTCCGAAGCGGGGAACACGCACGAGCTGAGCTGTGAAGACCGCACGTGGGGCTGTGATTTTGTAAACATTGGAAAGGTCTATAGTTCATGAGAAAAAAAAAAAAATCTCAAAGAAGCGGGAAAGAACTATGAGGTTTTGACGATTGTCGTGTGTGGCGTTTTTGAATCCCTGTCAATCTCAAAGTAATCAAAAGAGAGCGTCTATATTTTTTAGTGTGATGTATATGCAAGTAGGTAAGACGGAATTATAACTGATATTTATTATTCGTCGCTCCAATTTTTGTAAAAATCCCCAAACATGCCTCCGCGAACAACTGTGACCTAAATTGCGGATTTTATTTTGAGTCGACTATGTTTAGTATCGCTTTTAAAATAATACCACGTCTAGAACCTTTCATTGCCTTCCAAATTAAGCAAAGTTTGTGTTTTTATCATGTACGAGTACTGAGAAATAAATTATGAAACAGAGAGGGTTTTCACTTTTTGTTCAATTTCAGCACGCTGTATAAAAAAACAAAAAAAAAACATTTTTAATTTTTTCATTCTTCTCGCGTCGCGTTCTCTTCACACCCTTCTTTTAGCCAGAATACATTCCGTTAGAGGTATTTGCCTTGGTTTTGAGTTTTAAGCCTCTAAATATGCTAAAAAAGAGCAAATGCCGACGGTGGGATTTGACGATTTTCGTGTGTGGCGTTTTTGAACCACTCTCAATCTCAAGGTATTCAAAAGAGAGTTCCGATATTTTTTATTGTGATATATATGCAAGTCGGTGAAACGACATTCCGACTACTATTTAATATTCGTTGATCCAATCTTCGTAAAAATCCCCAAAAATGCCTCCGCGAACAACTGTGACCTAAACTGCGGATTGTTTTTGAGTCGACTATGTTTAGTATCGCTTTTAAAATAATACCACGTGTAGAAACTTTCATTGCCTTCCACATTATGTAAAGTTCGTGTCTTAATCACGTACGAGTACTGAGAAATAAATTATGAAACAGAGAAGGTTTTAATTTTTTGTTCAATTTCAGCACGCTGTAAAAAAAAAATAGAATTTGTTTTTTGCGTCTCGTTTTTTTTCATTTTTCTTTTAGCCAGAATACATTCTGTTAGAGGTATATGCACTAGTTTTGAGTTTTAAGCCTCTAAATATGCTAAAAAAGAGCAAATGCTGATGGTGGGTTTATGGGTTATAGCTGTATATTTTATTCTTTATTATAATAATCTAAGGGACGTTGAATAAATACTCATATAAAAACATGAATGGCGTTAGGCATATAATAACAAGTTTGCAATTCCAAACGTCTAAACACTATAAAATCGCAACTGCCGAAAGCGGGTTTTCAGACAATTTCCGCCGGTGCCATGATTGGAGGGGCCTCAAGCCTAAACCCTATGCGCTACATAATCGATACTACGTTAGAAATATCAAAGTATAATATTGTAAAACATTAGAGTAAAATACACTTCCTATTGGAAACCTAGATTTTTAAATGCGAAATTTTATATTTTTAATGCGAAATTCATGTTGATAACAAAACCGAATAATTTTTCAGCATATTTAGAGGTGTAAAACTTAAAACCAGTGCATATACCTCTAACGGAATGTATTTTGGCTAAAATAAGGGTGTAAAAAAAAACGCGAAGCAAAAGAAAAAAAGAAAAAAATTAAAAATGTTTTTTTTTTTTTTTTTATACAGCGTGCTGAAATTGAACGAAAAGTGAAAACCTTCTCTGTTTCATAATTTATATATCAGTACTCGTACGTGATTAAGACACAAACTTTACATAATGTGGAAGGCAATGAAAGGTTCTACATGTGGTATTAGTTAAAAAAAAAAAAGTAAACATAGTCGACTAACAAAAAAATTTGCGGTTCAGGTCACAGTTGTTCGCGGAGGCATGTTTGGGGATTTTTACAAAGATTGTATCGACGAATAATAAATAGTAGTTGGAATGTCGTTTTACTGATTTGCATATATATCACAATAAAAAAAAATATAGAAGCTCTCTCTCGAATACTTTGAGATTGAGAGTGGTTCAAAAATGCCACACACGATAATCGTCAAAACCTCGTCGTTCTTTCCCGCTTCTTTGAGATTTTTTTCTCAGAAACTAAACATGTCAGGACATTAAAATACAAAGGATTGTTCTTCTTGGAACATGCGCCACGAAATATAAAAATTTGAAGCAAAATAAAAAATACGACTGTACCTCGTTGCCTGAATCCAAATGAAACTGCCCATATAGTATATATATATATATATATATATTATTTCTTTTTGCGCTCACTGACGTATTTTCAGCAAGAGACGCTTGGCAACATCGTACGACAAGCAGCGAAAGTCCTGGATGGAGGGAAGACTCAAATACGAATTGTGAAATCACGTCGCCGTGACATTCTTCGGCACCGGTGCGATGACTCCTAGCTTCCACCGTGCTTTTTATGCACACCATAGAACTTGTCATTCCCCAGTGACGATAAGTTCCGTCAGGGAACTCATTGGCCACGAACGCGAATCCGAATATTCGTCGACAGATTGATTGTTGACGAGCGCATACGTCCGAGTGACGCCGTTCTCGTGTCCAATGCGTGAGCTGGGCTCGGCTGACGTCAGTTTGGCACCGCTGACGCGCTTTGGGAACCGCGGATGTATCATAGTGAAAAGGCGGAGAGCTTTCGAAGGAAAGAAGGTGCAAAATAGTCCGCTATATTTTCAAATGCTCGTACCGAAACGCTGGCTGTGGACTTTCTACCCTCTTTCTTTTGGCCAACTAAGCGATATGCGATTAGTAAAGTCCCAATTTAAAATCATTTATCCCAGCCCCAAATTCGTTTCATGGCCCCTTTAAGCCGGGATCCCGCTTGCGAAGGTGTTGGTGTCAGCACTGCTGGCTCCCTGCTCGCTAGCGCCTTGCACCTCTGACACTACTCTCGTTGTCGACTCCCTCTTCATCTCTTCCCACTGTGCTTCTAGGTTGACCCTCTTCTCAACCTCTACTCACCCTGCAAATATGCATCATTGTTTGTCCTTCCTCACGACTCTCCACTCTGTCCTCACACTTCTTTTTTCTCTCTTCTAGCCTAGGGTAGGGTGCCTTCATGTGCGCTTCGCATAGAGTGATGCCAATTAACTGCCTATTTCCCTTTCCCACACCCTCTTCCACCGCCATTTTGTTCCTCTCATTGTTTCCCAGTGCGCCGGAAAGTGGCCTTTGTGTCCATCGGTAATCCCATCCGAGGGGGAAGGTGCTAATCCTCCCTCCGTGGGTTCCACAACGCTGCTCCGAACTTGTGAGATAAGGTGCTTGTTTCCGGGAGGGTTATAGACCTTTGCAAAAAGAGCTCTCTGGCCGCCGCCATTTTGCGAATCGAGCGACCCCTATCAGCCAGAAATTTCTGCCACCCGCCTGAGCTGTGGAAACCCGGTCAGCGTGACTTCCAACCTGCATTGTGCATTCAGAGCTCGCCGACTTTTCATGGAAGTTTTTACTCTATTTGCCTGTTTGGTATGCTTACCCTTTGTGTGTTATCTTCCACTGTGAGAACAAGAGAATACCAGGGCTCGTAGCCTGCTCGACCTTCGCAGGAAACGAACGAAGAAAGCGAACGTCAAGCAGCCCGCAATGCGGGCAGTTCGACGTTCTTGGAGGATTATTTCCGTTGAGATAATCTCCAAAAAGCCTTCCCGGCTATGTTCCGGGTCTTCGCGAAAAATAGCTGATTGGGTCGGGTCCGGGGTGTGGCGACGGTATAGACACGTTCGTTCATTTGTTTTGAAGCTGTGCAGAAGAGCGCCTTTCTTCTACATGTGCCCCAAAACACGCCGGATTCCGTCCGATAGTCGTGAAGTGACTATCGTCGACACTGTAAATTGGAAGTGTATGGTGCCGTAAAAAGATCAACATAATATGAAACAAACATTCCAGTTGCATTTGTTCTGTCGCGCACGGAGTCACCAAAACAAGTTTGATTTCTTTGTTTTTGTTACCAAAAATAATACAATGCATTCTTAAAACCCCGAGAAATTCTATTCACCATAGAACACAAAATAAAAAAAAAATAGAACGCGGCAATTTAGCCTCCACCAGCGTACGGAAGTGCGCCTACGCAGGCTGCCACAGCCCACTTACTAGAAAACCCACAGCCCAGCGCAGTCGGGCAACACTGGCTACCCTCTCAAAACCAGGGACGCGCGCTGTAAATCGCTTCGTTCTAGGGGGCCTTCATGTGCGCTTTGCTAGGGTGATGCCACCCTTTGTAATACCACTCGCCGACAAACCAGCAGCCATTTTGGTTCTCGGCGATAATCCGTGGGGCTTATAACCCTCCCGGAAACAAGCACCTTATCTCACAAGTTCGGAGCAGCGTTGTGGAACCCACGGAGGGAGGATTAGCATTTTCCCGCTCGGATGGGATTACCGATGGACACAAAGGCCACTTTTCGGCGCACGGGGAAACAATGAGAGGAACAAAGTGGCGGTGGAAGAGGGTGTGGGAAAGGGAAACAGGCAGTTGGCATCACCCTATGCGAAGCGCACATGAAGGCACCCTACTTCGTTCGAGACTGCCGCTGGAAAGGCCTATAAGCCCCACGGATTATCGCCGAGAACCAAAATGGCTGCTGGTTTGTCGGTGAGTGGTATTACAAAGGGTGGCATCACCCTATACCTCGTTTCACCTTATGTTGTACCGCAGCGAAGGCTGGAAGCGCGAGCTCATAGCGTTGGCAGCCGCTCTTAAGTCACGAGAGCTTGTGCCGCCGAGATGTGCCCCAGAGCAAGGAGCTCGCGCTTGTATCCTTTCCTGCGGTACATCATAAGGTGAAACAGAGTATAGCAAAGCGCACATGAAGGCTCCCTAGCCTGGTGCCTTCATGTGCGCTTCGCATAGAGTGATGCCAACTGCCTGTTTCCCTTTCACACCCCTCTTCCACCGCCATTTTGTTCCTCTCATTGTTTCCCCGTGCGCCGGAAAGTGGCCTTTGTGTCCATCGGTCTTCCCATCCGAGGGGGAAAATGCTAATCCTCCCTCCGTGGGTTCCACAACGCTGCTCCAAACTTGTGAGATAAGGTGCTTGTTTCCGGGAGGGTTATAAGCCCCACGGATTATCGTCAAGAACCAAAATGGCTGCTGGTTTGTCGGCGAGTGGTATTATAAAGGGTGGCATCACCTAGGGTGCCTTCATGTGCGCTTCGCATAGGGTGATGCCAACTGCCTGTTTCCCTTTCCCACACCCTCTTCCGCCGCCATTTTGTTCCTCTCATTGTTTCCCCGTGCGCCGGCAAGTGACCTTTGTGTCCATCGGTCCTCCCATCCGAGCAGGGAAAATGCTAATCCTCCCTCCGTGGGTTCCACAACGCTGCTCCGAACTTGTGAGATAAGGTGCTTGTTTCCGGGAGGGTTATAAGCCCCACGGATTATCGCCGAGAACCAAAATTGCTGCTGGGTTGTCGGCGAGTGGTATTACAAATCTTATACAATCTTGTGGGCAGCAAGGACGAGGACAAAAGGAGAGAACAGGACACAACAAGGCGCAACTTTCAACTAAATTTTATTGAAAACGTGTTCCAGTATTTATATTCCCAACCATCGTCACAATGACAACACACAAAACGACAAAAGCAAAAGAAAAAAACGACCATCACAGAGCATAATTGGAAAATATTACTATCTCGTCCGGAGGAAAAACAATTCCTTCTCCGATAATGCAATCGACGGCATAGCAACACACGTGTCTCCCAAATAATCAATGTGCTCCGCTTCTACGATTTCGCGTGTTAACGCTGACTTGCATTTTCCAATTTTTACGCATCCGTCCAGCAGTGGGGTACAACCGCATGTCCTGCAATGCAAGTCAAGAAAGCCACCGTTCTTTTTTTTTGCACGTTGTTATTGTGCTCGCGGCAAAACGTGCAAAAAAAGAACGGTGGCTTTCTTGACTTGCATTGCAGGACATGCGGTTGTACCCCACTGCTGGACGGATGCGTAAAAATTGGAAAATTCAAGTCAGCGTTAACACGCGAAATCGTAGAGGCGGAGCACATTGATTATTTGGGAGACACGTGTGTTGCTATGCCGTCGATTGCATTATCGGAAAAGGAATTGTTTTTCCTCCGGACGAGATAGTGTTATTTTGCAAGTATGCTCTGTGGTTATCGTTTTTTCTTTTGCTTTTGTCGTTTTGTGTGTTGTCATTGTGACGATGGTTGAGAATATAAATACCGGAACACGTTTTCAATAAAATTTAGTTGAAAGTTGCGCCTTGTTGTGTCCTGTTCTCTCCTTTTGTCCTCGTCCTTGCTGCGCACAAGATTGTATAAGATGACAAACCAACTCGCCCAAACAACCACTCTTCTTGGTATTACAAAGGGTGGCATCACCCTAGCAAAGCGCGCATGAAGGCTCGCTAGCATCACCCTAGCAAAGCGCACATGAAGGCTCCCTATTCTAGCCCTGCCTTCCACGCTTCCCCCTGCCTGAGGTCCTCCGCAGCTGCTTCTCAAGCTCAAGCAGCTGCTTCGTATTCCTTGGTAAGCTCGATCCTGTCACCTAACCTTCGGGCTCCCCCCCCCCCCCCCTCCCCCCTCCCCCTCCCCCTCCTCTTCGTCAACTCACCGACCTGTGCCTCAAGCAGGACCCGCTTCTCCCGCTCTTCCTTCTGTTCCCCCCCGTTCGTCAACTCACCCACCTGCGTCTCGAGCAGGACCCTGTGGCATTATGGTGAATTCCGCTCGCAGATCTCGAGCGCTCCAAAACCGCTCCATTTGGAGCGCGCATATTCCGCTCGCAGATCTGGCTCGACTTGGTCATCTTCCGCTCGTAGATCTCTGGCAGCTACCGCCCCGTGGAGCGCCTCCAACTCCGCCGAACTTGATCTGCGGGATTTGAGAGATCTACACGGAAGTGGACAGAGCGCCACAGAGCGCGCTACGTCATTTCCCCTCCCTCGACGGTGGCGCATGCGCGACGAGGCGTTGCCGGCGACCGGGCCACCGGCCGCGCTGGCCGCGCCGTCGACGAAGGGACGGAATCGAGTCTGTCGAGCAGGGTTTTCTCGGATGCGTCGGCAGCGTCGGTTGTTTACGCGGGATTGTGACGGCTCGAACGCTTCTACCTCGTGTTGAAAGCCGGGACAGGCGCGTGACAAATCGGAAGCGCTGACATCTGTGATCGTGAGAGGAAGAACGAGAAAAAGAACGGCAGAAAATCGGAAGGAGGCAGACGCAAGGTTAGGCCTGTTCATTTTGCCGCCACTGATTGTTTAGTTTTTTGTACGCTGCATGCCGCCGGCGTTTTCTCGTGCAATAAAGCAAGAACAGATTAGGCAACGACCGTGGCAGTGGTGGTTTGTTACCTCTGTGTTTAATAAAGCCGTACCAGCAATTTTAACTCCACCGCTGGCAATCGCTGTGCGTGCCCCGCCGATTGTAGGCGTCACGATAATCTGGTGGGCTAGTTGGTTGATCATTATGTTGAATTCACAGCGCGAAATGACAAGGAAGGATAGAACAGCGCTCTATCCTGTCTGCCTTGTCTATCCTTCCTTGTCATTTCGCGCTGTGAATTCAACATAATGATTGGAGGCGGCCGAAAGGTATGTGACGGTGCCAAATGCGGACGTCTTCCTCGTTATTTGTGACATCGGCTCCGTGCTGTGGATATTTTCGCCCGTCCTGTGTCGTGTTATTTCTGCAGCTAAGCAATGACAGTTGTCACTGGTCGTCGGAAAGATCAGTCGGCTAAGCATTGGGGGCTCGACAAGTTCGAGCAGCGGCCATTTTGGACGACCGAGGGGGGAGCAGGGGAAGCGGGGGAGGGGTCGCTCCAAAAAGGCGAGTTCATCTTCCGCTCGTCGATTCGGAGCGTGTCCCACGGAGCGGAATTTTGCCTCCCTCGCGGATTTTGGAAAGCGCTCCGGATCTACGAGTGGAATCTGCCCACTTTGTCAAAATGTGTTTCCGGGACGTCAATAGTGCTCTAAATTCTTCTTTTTCTTTTAGTTCTTTTTTTTTTTAATTCTCTAACGAATGTAGGTTTTCTCTGTTCCTTCTTCTTGTGTGAACAATGTGAGCAACCGGCGTCACCTTGCACCGACGTACGACAAAGAAAGTGACATGGTAACCCTGGTAACCCAGAAGCGGGGGGTATAACGGGACGGACAAAACAAATCTTCAATTTTGGACCTTCGTGCTGTCCGCCCTAGGGTGCCTACATGTTTCCGCTCCGTGGTAACATGTAGGCACCCTAGTCCGCCCTGTTTTTCCCCTGCTCCCGGGTTGCCATGTCATTAATATGAACCAGCTCGCCTGCACACTTGCTTTAGTTTCGACAAAGAGGTTTACAATGACAATGGTCAAGGAAGTTGCAAACAGCTGTTGCAAACAATTCCTTACGAGGGCTGCGCCAAGACATCCTTGAACTCAAGGTCTGCGATGACGACATCGTTGTGGATCCCTGACATGCACCACTGCGGCAAGAGAAAAAGCGCAATCTATTTACCTTGTGAAGCATATTTTGACGTCGACCCGGGCGGAACTGCCCCCTAAGCCAGGATGTGTTTCCGGCACGTAAAGATTGCGCTAAATTCTTTTCTTTTTTAAAATTTTTTAATGTCTTTTTTTTTTAATTATCCGACTAATGTAAATTTTCTGTGTTCCTTCTTTTGAAGTGATTCTCCCGTTACCTTGAAATAAACAATAAACAAACGAACTGCGAAAATTCGTCACTGGAATGCCTGGAATTCTAGAAGCCAAACATGGGACATCACAGACCAAGGTGACCTCTCTGTCTGCACATTGTCCTCTCTTCTAGTCCTGCCTCATGATGGCTATTGGGGTGTGTGGAAAGACAGCAGATACCAGTTTGGTGCGTCGGATATCACAGGGCAGGGATGTAGTGACTATTTGAACGTCCGCTTTCCAAATAATTTTAAGTATTAAAGGGGCCCGGCAATGACTTTTTACTAATTTTTAATTTGCACCAAACCTGAGCGCACTGAACGTAGTAACTTCATGAAACTTTTCTTTTCTCGAATTTCGCTTTAGTTTAAAAGTTATAGGCGAATTAAAATTACAAAAACAAGCAAAAAATAACCTCCTTCGTGACGTCCTTGGTTGCTTGAGTGGCCGTGAACTAGACGAGGGGTAGTGAGCTGAGCGAGCGCTCACGGCTGCCGCACTCCGCGTCGACGGCGCGAGAGGGCGCCACTAAAGCGTATTGTGGATAGGCTGTATTATACAGTATTCTAGTACACCATAGCTGTATGTAGCGGGCAGCTAGTGCGGCTCTCATTGCATTTGCTGCGCGATTAAACACTAATTCGGCATGGCACTTCATTGGCCACAACCGACAGCAAACACGGGGTAAAGATCAATTCAGAATGGGAGCCACTTCGCCCTGCCATATCGCGAAACGACCAAACCGCCAGACAAAGCTGCTCGCCGAAGGCCTTGGGAACGCTCAAAGCCGGTCGGATCCTCCAGTCCCTACGGCCGCAGCGCCGCCGCGTACATCCGGGACCTTTCCGTGTCGGCGCCTGATCCCACTACTCCTTTCTAGTATGCGCCGCCTTTTCCACCGCTTGGTGGCGGGTATGTCGACGGGTCATTTCTTGTTTCCGTCCTTTATAAACTGCATTTGATTCTTTTCTGATCTAAAATACTGGACAAAAACTACTTTTATAAATAATTGAATCGGTTCGCGCCACTTATATTTTGTATTTCGACTAAAAAGAAGCTTTTAGCGGCTCTGACCACTAGTAAGCCCAGGACCAAAGACGTCACATTTTGCGCGCTTTCGGTACCGCGGGTCGCCCTTGTCGGTGGAGGAGGTTTCCGCGTCGTCCGGTTAAAATATGACGCACTGATATTTAGTTACTCTCTCCGTGCCCGCTGGCTTGCCCGAACCCCAAGAGACGTGGAAACCGCAAAAAAGGTAGACGCTTAAATATGATTGCAGGGCCCCTTTAAAACACCATTCGGAACGTTCTAGAAACGTTCGTATGCGAACATTCCCTACAAGGTAAGCTGCTCAACATTCTAGGAACGTTCGTTGGCGAACATTCGTATGTACAATGTTCTCGGAACATTCGCCTTCGAACATTCATTTGCGCAACATTCTTTGAATGTTCGCTTGCGAACATTCCTAGAATTTTCGCAGGTGAAGCCAACTTTACGGAGCTCTCACGCAGCCTGTGGTTCGAAACACCATCCTCTATCTTTGTGCCAAAAATATACAAATTAAGTGGAGTTTCTGGAAACTTAGCATAAGGGATCAGTTTTATCTTATATGAGTGTACCGAGGAATGTGATATAAGGTGTAGGAGAAAAGCAATGGTTTTCAAAACTTGATAATGAACTTGGCACTCACTGCGTATGTAGAGGTGCAGTTTTGAATAGACCCGATTTTTATCATGTGAGGTTTCAATACTTTGAAAACGGTTTTATCCTGCACTTGAATGTGGGATGCCTTGTGTATCTGTTCTTAAGCTCGGTGTGAGTAATCAATTATGCAAGCAGCACATTTCGAGTGAAAGAAGTTGACAAGTGTCAGATAGGAGTAAATTGTCCTTAGTACATGCTTAGGCTAGTGCGCTAGGAAAGCGGGAATCTTGTTCCTGCGCCTTGTAAAATATCTTTCGATTAAAAAATATTGGTCGCCCTGTGAGGAGCTTTACCACATCCATATATGTAGTATGGCTCATTGGTGCTGCGGCGAGATGTTTCGGTGGCGCCCCCGTTTGGTTACTTTTCGTGACGTCATTACCTTGTGAACAATACGTGCGATGGTGTTTCGTGGAAGCCTGAAATTATAGCGCTCTCCGTCTAAATTGAAGTTCTGGCATTCCTTCCGTCGATGATAGTTACATCTTTTGCTGACGTCATAATCTGCATTCTTCTTTTCTTCAGAATAGATACCTGGAACTACATAAGCATTATTCCATGAGTGTTGATTTACTGTTTTGAGAATGTTCTGCAAACATTCTTAGAATGTTGTGAATGTTTATTCAATGTTCTTTCAACGTTCTGCAAACATTTCGTGGAGAATGTTCCACAGATGTGATGGATAAGTCTCTATGCTACGTTCTAAGAGCATTTAGAGAACGTTCCCAGATACATTCGCAAACGTTCTGAGAACGTTGCAAATGTTCTTGCTAATGTTCTTGGAATGTTCTTCAAATGTTTCTGTGCTACTTGGGATACTCGTGCTTGTCGCACTGGCTGCGCTCGCACTTATATTGAAACGGAGTACAGATACATCCACATGCTCGGGTCCGCAGCCGCGGCAGCGTTGCAAGCTATGTGTGCGAAACAAAGTATGGTACGCGAGCATGTACGCAAAGCTTGACGAGAGCGCGTACTCGGCACCCACCCGTAATTGGGAGCGACGCCGATGCCACCACAAGCACGAACAGGAGCAGGCCGTTTTGAACGACTTAAGGCCCCTACGCACAGTTGCGTTTGAAACCGTCTCACTGCGTTGCGACTGCGAGAACGCAGGACATCCGTAATTCTTTTGTCGCATGCCAAGCCATTCCTTAAATTGGATTCCACGCTTCATACGAAGCACAGATGTGCCGGTCACTCACTTTCGTTTCTCGACGCAACGCAGTTGAACGCTCTCAAACGCAACTGTGCGTAGGGGCCTTTACTTCCACAGCACGGGCGTCCGTGCATGCCAAGCTGGCAATGTTGTGCTCGCTATTACATCGCTCGCGGTTACGGTGGAGTGGAGTGCATAGCTCGCTCTAAACAGCTGTCGTCTTGCATGCTGGTGAGCTTTATACGGAGCACTCACCTCGCATTAATTTGCAGCTCCCGTTGGGTTGAAATCTTTTCGATCGATTCGGTGAAGCAAGATCTTCCTCCGAGGTTCATTTTCCGAGGGAACACTGAAAAGCTTTCCGGCCGGCTTTTCTGCAGGCGCAGCAGCTCGTCAGCTGCGGCGTAGTAGCATCTTGGGAAATTCATGGCGAGCGGAAGTCCAAAACCGAAAGCCAGATGTCACGTGGGAGGCACTCACTTGATCGAATGACATTTTAGCGAACGCCCACGTTTCACCGAATGACACTTTAGCGAATAGTCGGACGCCGCGAAGCGGCGTTTTCGGGTGGGCTAAATGGGCTCACATTTTTTTAATGAGCCGACAAAGACTGTCGCCGCGAAGCGGCGTAAGCGCAGCGCGGCGGATGGGTTAACGCGCACCCCCGTTATTCGCTAAAACGTCAATTCGCTCAAATGTCGCTGTTCGCTAAAATGTCATTCGCTCATGTGATATGGAGTGACGACCGGCCAATAGTGTGCGCGGCGGCTAGTTCAAAGAATGGCGCCACTTTTCCCAGGATAGAGGGGCTTTAGCCTTCTTCAGAGCCGTTTATACTGAGAGAGTTTGGCCAATGGGCGGAGCTTGTTGGCCGCTAGAACAAGCGGATTTCGCAGTAACACAATATGGCGTTACTTCTTTGTCTTGTTCATTCCTGAGAAATCGCGTAGAGTTCCTATGAGTCAGAGCCACAATATGGCGGACGGAAGTAGTCATCCCCCGGTTGTCAGACTACGCTGCTGTGGTTGTCAGGCTGTCAAAATCTCCTTAAGCCCTCCAACAGTATTCGAGCGTCTACTTTTTTTTGCGGTTTCTCCACGCTAGTGGTCCCGGAAACCCAGTGGACAACGAAAGAGTTTAAAAATATTAGCGCATCATATTTTAATTTGACAAGTCGGAAACACCTCCTCCGACGGTGGCGCCGCGAGGTGCCAAATGCGCGCGCACAACGGCGCTCCCTTTCACTATACGTCACATTCACTGGGTTTCGTGATTGGCGAGAGCCGTCCCAGAAATTTTGAAGCGGAATAAAGTATATCACACGTTAACCGTCATTATTTCTCTAAAATTCGTTTTTATAGAGCTAATAAAGTTGCAAATTAAAGTTCAAAAAGGGCGAAAACAACGCCTCGTCGCTCGTCGCTCATGCGCGCCTCCCAGCGGCGGAGTACCTCCTACTCGCCGAGGTGGCTCCGGTGGCGGAGTTGGCGGAGTTGCGGTACAGTCGGTACAGTGTACTAGAATACTTGGGTTGTGTTGGGACCGGAGCGGCTTGGCAACGGGAGCTCGTGAGCGCGCGTGTATTGACAGTTCGTGGCGGCGCTGTAGTCGAGTTATCCGAAAAAAATCGCGCAGCCCGCCTTTTTTTTTTTTCTTTTTACTTTGAGCGGTGCACGTGTCGGTACCATGATTTTATACACTCCGTTTCACCTTATGTTGTACCGGAGCGAAGGCTAGAAGCGCGAGCTCAAAGCGTTGGCAGCTGCCCTTGGTGCACGAGAGCTCGTGCCGCCGAGATGTGCCCGAGAGGAAGGAGCTGGCGCTTGAAGCCTTTCCTGCGGTACGACACAAGGTTCGAGCGGTGCGCGTGTCGGAACCACGATTTCATAGTTCCGTGTGTTCGATCGTAATATGCTTTGAATCTTGTGTCTTCTGATTTTGCGGATGGTGAACGCGTAAGGGTAGTGCCTAAATGCCGTCGGCGAAACAGCGACAGAACTCTTGCTCTGCACCTGGTTGCGAAACGGGCCTCATCAGAGTGAAAGGAGTGAAAACGGTGACCCTTTTCGGCGTTCCAAAAGACAGAGCCAAAAGAGATCTTTGGGAGAAGAATCTGCAGCGATCGGACAAGCGTCTTGAAGAAACAAGCGCTGTCTGCGAGCTTTTAAGTTGGTTGTTTTAAAACTCGCAGAGTTTTAAAACGACCAACTTAAAAGCTTCTTACTGCCATAATCGAAAAGAGGAAATGGCTACGTCCCAGGCATGTCCAATGTTGTGAGTTCATGCTTATGCAGGATATTTTTTTATTCCTAACAGAACTTTACAGAATTAATTAAAAGGAGGTAGTAGATACGTGTATGTCGTCTGCACTGTATACATCCGTAGATCTCGGCGGACCCTACATGGGTGAATAACCGTTGCAATATTTTATGTCGTCTGCACTGTATACATCCGTAGATCTCGGCGGACCCTACATGGGTGAATAACCGTTGCAATATTTTGATTACTTAGCCGAATATGGTAATTAACTTTTTAATGAACGGTGTAATGGGCCATGTTGCAATTGCAGCTTTAAAGGGAGCCATTATTAAAGGCCAACCCAATTTAGAAAGTTCGCGAACAAACAACGAGCTTTGAGATATTCATCGCTAAAAGTTTGCCTTACTTCGATTAATTAAAAAACCGCGCGCTGAAAGCGCGAATGAGGTTGTGCTGATATTGATGCGTAGAAGAATGACACAGTAGTTTCTGTCCCCTCGTCACTAACTCGACAGCGTGTCTTCGGTGGACTCGCCGGCGCCACACATCAAGACGACTAAGTCACTATTCTACGTATTATTTTCATAACGCGGTTTTTGAATCAAGCGAAGAAAGGAAAACTTTTACGATAAATTTCGCGAACCTCGTTGCCTTTTCGTGAATTGTCGAAATTGTGTTTGCCCCTAACAATGACTCCTTTTAAAACTGCAATTGCACCATGGCCAATTAAGCCGTTAATAAACAAGTTAACTAATATATTTTGGTTAATTGTTAAACGTTGCAACGGTTATTCACCCATTTATTGTCCACCGAGCCCTACAGATATAAGTAAAGACGGCATCCACATATCTGCCACATCCTTTTTTTTGTAAAATATGTAAAGTTCTGTAAAGAATAAAACAAAAACACCCTGTATGTCTGCGTGAACCAGATATGCCCCCTGTGGGACCATGGGTCTTTCCCTTCGAATACCCAGCTCAGGCGAGACTTACCTGGTTGTCAGAAAGCAGCTGTCGGTTAAATGTATTGTTATGAGCGTGTGGGTTTCAGATGGTTTACTTTCAAGAGGATAATGCGCTGCATATTGTAACCATGTATGCGCTGCACATTGTAACCATTATTTCAATGCCGTGCTGTAAACTATTACAACGTTTTCCTTGCCTGATCTAGAAATACTCATGTTTTCTGCTCAAAATGATGTGAAATAGTTGCTTGTTTTCTTTGAATGTTATAAACTTAAAGCATTACTTGTTCAGCCCACGTTGTCTCAGTTTTTGGACTTAAGTTCAATGTTAAAACGCGTGATAAAAATTGTCACGGCTTATAAGCCATTTCTTACAAGTGAACGTCGGGTGATCCTCGGATGGTCGTGACATCATGAAGAAATAAAAGATTCTCACCCCTTTGCGACCGTCGCCTGGGTGGTTGGTCGCATAAATGAACACAAGAATGAGTGAAAAGTGAAACGAGCTGATTAAGGTCAACAAAAAGAAGACGGGCAGAAAAAAAGACAGAGAAGTTAACCTGGAGTATTAAAAACATACTAAAACAACCTCGGACTTTAGTATGTGCCGTTTCGTTCCATTATAAAATAAGATAAGAAAAAAAACAAAAAAAAAAAAAACACTGCTTCCGAGTTTTAGATATTCCTTTCAAATATCTAATGTTCGGCCTTTGCGACCAAGGAAATGGGCATTTCATTTAAAATGCTCACCATCCGACAAACCGAAAGTCGAAGCTAATTCAACGCTAAAACAACTTGCAATCGGCTTCTTTAAAGTCGCAATTGTTTTTATGTAAAGGAAGGGTAATGTAGCTTGTACCTGTTGTGACAGATAGTGACGCTGCTATTATCTAGTGCTGTGACAGACAGTGACGCTGCTATTATCTTATCCTAATCTACTTGCCTTCCTTGTTGTTGTTCTGTTCTTTCTTTTGCGCACCAACCCACTAGCTGATAAAAAGAAGCACAGCCCTTGAATAAACGTTCAGTCTGTTCGAGACGGTGTACGAGTCACTTCAGTACCGTCCAATACATTGTTGCTAACGATCGTGCCACAGCGTAATTGATGCCGCGATACGACCGCTGGCAGGTCGTAGCTGCATCAGAAATCCTATGTGCACTCCACCAAAGCGGCACCAAAGATTCATATTTTCGCGCGTGCAGCCGCGCATGCGCACACCTTCTGGATAACGCGCCGGTGTCGACACCTGTCGCGATCCGCGCTTCAGGCGAGCCCCTCCGGTTCCAACACTACCCAAGTATTCTAGTACACTGTAGTTGCGGGAGACGAGCCTTCCGCGGCTGTCGAAGCGGACTGCGGCGCTTGCGTGGTGTGTCCTACTCCTCGTACGGCGCGACGCCCAGCTCCGCACTCCTTTTCAAGAATTCGGCGCTCAAAATCCGATAAGCCCGGTAAATTCATCGATGATGGCAACCCGATTCCAAAGCTACGATGGTTGCAGCGAGGCCTAATGGCCGACCGGGCCGACGGCGGCCGACGGGCTATAACCGCTTTGCTCCAATCGCTAAACTGTTTCATTTTACGTCATGAAGCGCAATGTTTTGCTTATTTAAAGTTGTTTTCTGCAATATTTAATTTGCTAATAACTCACAAAATATTGCGAATTTCTGTAATATTTTTTTTCCTCGGTGTTCCTGCTTTCATGGAGCTCAGTTTCAGCGCGAACTTCAAACCAGTCAAAAAATTGTTGGTGGGCCCCTTTAAGAAGGCCAAACGGCCAAACTCTCTCAGTATAAACGGCTCTGGCCCTCTTGTCTGCTGCTCTACCTTTTCACTTTCGGCGGCCGCGTCTCGTGGCGATCTTCCAGGCTTTGTCTGGATAGAGGAGGCTATGGCCCAGATTATTTACAATACATTTTTCCAGAGTTCATCAAAGGTAATCAATACATGTTTATCTTTTTATAAGCTTTTTGACGATTCTAACGTCTAAGCTGGGTTGGGGGGGGGGGGGGCGCAGTAAAACAAAAAATCACAAAACAATTTTTTTTAATTGAGCTTGCCGCAATAAACGAAACAAAACGTAATAATGTCTACGTGAAAACAATATGCAGCAATCGTCTAAACTCGCGGACAACTTTTGTGACATATCAGAATAAGTGGAGAGTGAGCGTGCACAGCTTTGGTCGGCGCTCAATGTGCGCGAACGAGGCACACAAAGTTGTCCCCGAGTGTGGTATACTGCTCGAAATACTGAATATGCTTCTCTACGCATGTCTCACTACGAACGAGGGCCCGTCGTCACATTTGGGTTGGTCGCTACGGTCGGCCGCGCTGCCTGCACTACGACTCCCGGCTGAATGTATAAAATATATCTGCCCGGACGTCCCTGACCGCCGATCCGCCTTGTAATGTCTCGCCGCTGGAGTTCGCACTTAACACCGACCCCGTTAAAGACTGCTCATCTGTGTGGAGTAAGCACCAGATGACTTCCAGATGACTTCCAAAATATGTGCATGCGAAGGGCAGCAGATTTTTTTTTTGTTACAAATTTGTTTAAGAGTGGACACTGGCTAGAAGGGAAAGTGTGGCGATCGCTGGCTTCTCCCAGCAGCCGAAAGCGGTCCCGAGCTCCATGCCGCAAGTCACTATCACCATGATAACCACATGGCGCGTACCATTTGTAAGCTGGCAGTAGCGCCACAACGGCAAAGACCAATCAGTCACTTAGATATTTGGTTCTGAGCGGAACAGACCATGCAGGCAAAAATATATTCGAAATAAAATGCTCAGTAGGCCAATTTTTGTTAGCATCTTCTAACTCTGGAATGCATGGTGGCAGGAACTAGGAGGGGGGAGGGGGAGGCTAGTAAAACATGAAAATGGATGATGATAATACAATTAACTGCAAAGGTGGATATCCTGCGCCCTTCAACAAGTATCCCGGTTCGTACAGAAAAAAAAAAAAAAAGGTTTGTCTCAAAATGTCAGACATCATCATACCAAAAACCTGTTCTGCTTTAATCACAGTAATGGCATGTTTTTACATGACGTCAATCACCCATTTCGTTGTTAAATGTCAGCGTGATACGACTTACACGTGTGTACTACAAATTGGAAGGTGTCATGTGAATCTTTGGGATGGTCGCCTTCGACACGCGTCAGGCACCCGAGAACAAAACAAACATGGTTGACGAAAATACGATAGTGAAAACGCCCTATTGTTCTCCCCGGGGCGCACACTTTTTCAGAGTGTGGGCAGCGGAGTGTCCACTCCCAGTATGCTCTTCGTTGACGTCTTGTACTCGCCTCACGAACATGTTTCTCAAGCCTTTTAAAGGGCCCATGAAACGAATTTTGGGCTGGTATAAATCACTTTAGATTGGGATTTTACTAATAGCACATCGTTCAGTGGGCCAAGAGAAAAAAGGTAGAAAGTCAAAAGCCTGACTGTCAGTGCGAAAATGTGAAAACACAGCGGACTATTTCGTACCTCGTCCCCTTCGTAAGCTCTCTGCCTTTTCACTGTGATACATCCACGGTTCCCAAAGCGCGTCACCGGGTCCAAACGCACGTCACACGATACCGGACCTCACTTAATCCCTTCACCCCTAAGCTGACATTGTGGTGGAAGCTACGCGCTTGCCCGACCAATCAGCCGCCTCCCTTTCATCACCAGACCTCATTCTCTGCGAGTGGGTATGCGCGAGAGAGCGTGATAACGTGGCAAAAGTGTGGCTGGCCCAGCGAGCACGCAGCTTCCACAGCACTGTCAGCTTCGGGGTGAACGGGGTGGGGAAAGCAACTTTAGTCTGAATATTGAGCGACGGGCTAATCTTCTAGGGGGACAATGGCTGTTTGGTAGAATGCGCGATTTATGAGTTGAGGAGGAAAGCTAAACAGGAAAAAGTTGGAAAAGCCTTTTATGACCCCTTTAACCCCCCCCCCCCAAAAAAAAAAAAAAAAAAAAAACGATAGAAAATTTTGGATTTCTTTGCATATATTATGTCTTTCCTGCACATACTTTTCAGCCGCGGGGCGGTGTCACCCGCGTGATCGCCGTACCATGGCCCCCTTCGCTGCGTTGGGTGTCGGATAAAAACGGTCCCGGACAGAATGGCCTCGATCAAAATGGTCCCAAGGTGAATTTTTCCATATATGCATCATTTACAAAACCACAGCACAGCGTGCGATCTACGCAGCCCAGTTTGCGCATGCTCGTCGCTTCAGAAGGCGAGCAAAGCACACACACGAACGTCGAAAATGGCCTCCAGAGAAAAGGGGAAGGAGCTCCCCTCTTATCAGGATCCTCCTTTGTGCCTCCCGGATTTGCACAGGCGTCGCTATTCTCCTCCCAGAAGATTATAGAAGATTAACCTGTCACTCAAAATTCTTACAAAAGCAGCTTCTCTCTCCTCCTCTTACATGGTGTTCGAAAGTATGCGATGTGACGTCAGCTGAAATCCCTGTACAATGGCGGACACGAGTGCGGGCTTCTTGCGCTCGATTTCGCCCCTGCTCCACGACTTCCTGGAGCAGCAGGAGCACAAGTCGAAGCTATAGTAGGTTACAAGTCAAGAAGGTAGCGGCAAATGCCCCTCAAAGGGAATCATATATCCCTCCGCCACCTCCGCATCCAATAGCGTCCCATCGTTTCCGTGACGTTGCGGCCAACGCGCGAGGAGGGTCGTGCCTTTCTGTACATATTTGCTTTATCTCTCGACTTTGACTTAGCATGTGGAAGCCAGGAGAGGGAGATTAAGTCTTCCCCCTTCCGATGGAAACAAAGACGACTTTCGGGGATTAGCTTCCCCCTCCGATTGATACAAAGGCTGCTTTCAGGGGCTCGGTTCTTTCTCCGATGAATACAAAGGTCGCTTTCTTAAAAAGTGGGGGTCGGAGACAAGTTGGCACCACTCTGTGGCCATTATCTATCCATTGAAACGGAACAAGGAGCGTTTCCAGTGAACTCTTCTTTCGATTGCGGAGGGATTTGAAACCGGCGCACCACGCTTGTGGGAGGAGCTTCTCCTACCTTCTTAACTTGTAACCGACTATAGAGTGCCTTCATGTGCGCTTCGCATAGAGTGATGCCAACTGCCTGTTTCCCTTTCCCACACCCTCTTCCACCGCCATTTTGTTCCTCTCATTGCTTCCCCGTGCGCCGGAAAGTGGCCTTTGTGTCCATCGGTAATCCCATCCGAGGGGGAAAATGCTAATCCTCCCTCCGTGGGTTCCACAACGCTGCTCCGAACTTGTGAGATAATGTGCTTGTTTCCAGGAGGGTTATAAGCCCCACGGATTATCGCCGAGAACCAAAATGGCTGCTGGTTTGTCGGCGAGTGGTATTACAAAGGGTGGCATCACCCTAGCAAAGCGCACATGAAGGCTCCCTAGTCGAAGCTACCCGCCCGCTCTACTTGCACGTTCGGCGGTTTTCAATTAAGTGGGTCAGTGGGTCAAATGTCGAGCTATAATTGGCACGTGACTTTCGAAAGGGGTACTATATTGAAAATATTTTCTGGACTGTTGCTATGACTCTAACGACCTAGGGTGCCTTCATGTGCGCTTCGCACAGAGTGATGCCAACTGCCTGTTTCCCTTTCCCACACCATCTTCCGCCGCCATTTTGTTCCTTTTATTGTTTTCCCATGCGCCGGAAAGTGGTCTTTGTGTCCATCGGTCCTCGCATCCGAGGGTGAAAATGCTAATCCTCCCTCCGTGGGTTCCACAACGCTGCTCCGAACTTGTGAGATAAGGTGCCGCGGATTATCGCCGAGAACCAAAATGGCTGCTGGTTTGTCGGCGAGCGGTATTACAAAGGGTGGCATCACCCTCGCAAAGCGCACATGAAGGCTCCCTATAACGACCATTCAACGTACTACCCTTCGATGGGATAGAACTTATTCATGACCTATTTTTAGCTCTCGCTGAAGCCTCGTTCCGGATCTCGAGCGGCTTCATACTTCGGGGGGAATGAGAGTAGTAGTAGTAGGCAACCTTTAATTGCGCCCAGAAAGACTAAGCGATTGGTCGGAGACCCATCTAGGAGTTCCCTCCCAAAGCTGTCATAAAAACTCGCGTTTTGAGGTTCTCTTTCTTATCTTTTTTTAGTGAAGTGTTGAATTAGCGCAATGCCCGCTGTCCTCCGCGTACACGTTTTTGGAATAAATCACTACTCGGCGTGCGTAGCTAAGCTTTCGCGGTGAAGACACTAGCGTTAGGTTAAGAGTGCTGCGCAAGCACGTGGCTTCATCTTGCGTATCCTGTACACGCACTCTCGTGTAAAGGACATGTCAGACGAACACGTACGCGCTCGTGCAAGTAACTTTGAGAATGTTAGAGCACTGCGGAAGTTACCTTGACAGTGTAGTACGAAATAACTACTAGCGAGAATTCTTCCTCGTGAAGGAGGGAGGAGATAAGGGCGCCCGGGGACATCCGACTGGAATGGTTAGTGGGTAGACACAACGCTAGCTGCCTTTGTGTCCACTCACAGCAAAGGCAGCTAGCTTTGCGTTTACAGGGGTCCCACTAATAATTTCAGTCAGAGCTCGGTGTTCTGACGTCCCCGCGTGCTCTCATCCCCTCTCCCTTAGTTTGTATACCTGTATTACAATATCCATAAATCTTTTACACACACAAAAAAAAAACAAAAAAAAAACGACACTGAACGTGGCATTTTACACGTCACGGGTGTATCGTGTAAGCTGGTTTGAGTATGGCATTGTTTGATGCTAAGGAAAACGAAGGTGCAGGATGCCCATTAGAAGGTCGCACTATACTGTGACGTATCAAGTCAGTTTCCTTTGAACGTATTCATAGAGTAAAATACAACTGGAAAACAGCTATGTTTATTTTGCAAAAAACAAAAAAAAATTACGCTGCTTAAAAAAAATATTTATGTATATATATATATCTTTTTTACTTCTAAACGTTATTAAACTGTTTGTTACGTCAAGCCGTTTTCCTTTTAACTTTTATCACGTGTTCATCCGGCTTTTGGAGTATTTTTTCACCCCTAAGAGCGTAAAAGTTTAACACCCGCAAGACGCACTCTCGTTTGATTCTCGCGTCCTCGCAGCTGGTTATCCATGGTGCGAATCGAAAAGCACCCATTGGGGTGTAAAATATTTACTGTACACCTTTCAAAGCGTTATCAATAAATGAGAAACACATAAATTTGAGAATGGTCCTCACAACTTATCCTGTTCGCAAAAAGATTACATTGTATATACGTACGTCTAGTTTACATTCAGTAAGAGCAACCGACAGAATTACTGTGAGCGTGCACACAAAGCTGCAAAGTTCAGTATTCGCGCATGGGACCGTTTCGTTCGGATTCCCTCTGCTGCTAGCTGGCATAAAGGAAAATTGCGTAACGTTGAACTAGGAGTTGATGATCCCGAACAGCGCAATGCTGCGCTCATCTGTTGCGTGATTACACTAGCGCTTCATTATACGAACATCCTCGGCGATGCAGGACGCTGCCACATTAGTCCGCACCACGTGGTCCCAGCACGTGTCGCGCGCACTCATTTCGTTGTCAAGCGAAACGACTTCACAATGAGCCTTGCGTGCAATGTATAACTATAAAATAAAAAAAAAAAAAAAAAAAAAACCGAACGAAACGCGGGAGCGCAAACGCCGAAAGAGGGACTGGCCACAATCCCCGAATGTTCTCGAACATCTCGTCCACGACCGGCTTTGATCTCGTCAATCCGCCGCCCTGTCGGTTCGGTTGCTCGCAGTTTGCTCGACTAGACAGGGACAGACGGGGCATGCGGGCGGCACTTCCCTGGGGGCTTCCGATGGCCCGGCCCCGAGCACGTGGTCTCGTATCCAAGGCAGGTAGCTGTCCACCCGGGTGTAGACCCCAAAGGTGTGCGGTCTTGCGCAGGCCCGTCCCCAGCTGACCACTCCGACGAGCACGGGTCTCTGGTCCAGTAGCGCCACGAGCGGGCCCCCGCTGTCCCCCGAACAAGCGTCCGCGCGGTACGCCTCGCCGAACCCCGCGCAGAAGGCCTGCGGCCCGATGTCTGGCAACGCGGCCTCGCAGCGGTCGCGGGTGACCAGGGGCAGGAGGGCCTCCTGCAGGCGTCGTGCCGGACCCCCGCCGGGCCCCACCTTGCCCCAGCCGAAGAGCAGGCCCTGCGAGAAGCGCTCCAGGAAGCCCGGCCCCGGCGGCAGGCAGACGACCGTGAGTCGCTCTGTCGACGGCGTGTCCAGTTCCAACAAAGCGATGTCGTGGGCGCGCGTGCCGCGCCGGTAGCTCGGGTGCGGCAGCGTTCGAATCACGGCGATTCTGGGTCCGGCGGCCGGGCGAAGGGGACCCAAGGCCACGCTGAACGAGGTCCCTTCCCCAGCGAGGCAGTGGGCGGCCGTCAGGGCCCAGCGCTGCCCAACGATGCTGCAGCCGCACACGAAGCGGCCGTCTTGAAGTAGCTGTGCCACCCACGGCGCGTGGCGCGCTCGGACGCCGTCGGCGACCCGCCGCTTTCGGCTGCGGTTTGCGCCGGCTTCGCCCGACCAGCAAGCGTCTTCGGGGGGTCCGCCTTGCACGAGCAGGGCTTTCTCTAGGCGGACTCCTCGGGGTCCCTCGCGCACGCACACGTAGGATCCCGGCTCCCAGAAGCGGTCCGTCGCCGCTGCCAGGCGTTGTCCGTCGCGGAGCCAGTAGGTCCGGTCGACCTGCTCGCGGCCCGCGTCGCAGCCGCTGGCCCGGGCGCCAGGGACGGCCCGGTCCCAGGGCAGTTCCACCGAAAAGGCCAGCACGGACGCCGAAAGAAGGAGCAGCTGCAGCAGCTCGGGAGCCATGGCCGCGCCGACCGAGGGGAGACCACGTCGGACGCCCACGCGAGGCTCCGCTGGGCGCGCCTGGCGGTCGCGCGCGCCAAACCGGGCGGCGCGTTCAACGCGACGCCAGTAAACCCTCAAAACGCGCTCGTGGTTGCATTGGCTATTCTCTCCAAGGCACCGCATACGCAACACAAAGGCCTACAGATTATTCCGCAGTTAGTCACATTTATTATCCGCACAGTGTTACACTCAGTCTTCGTCTTCGTCGTCCGACGGCGGACGACGCCCTGATGCATTGAGTCGCAGCACTGCCCCGGGACTCGGGTACGGCCGCATCTGGTACAACGGCCCGCTGGCCGTGGTGTCTGCTCCCGTCTTGGCTTCGTTGCTCTTCTCCAGCCCCGTGGACCACTTGCCCCTGGAACATCACTTGTCTTAGATTTTTTACAAGTGCAGTAGCAATTCCTGATGGTGCAGCCTTAGCGGGCGACCTACCGTGGTATGTCCGAATAAGCTGCAGGGTCCATGGGGTCCAGGTCGTTCTTGGACTGCAGCTTTTCCCCTAAAGTGAAATGATACAAGCATGGCATTTTCATTGAGCATTGTGCTCTGGGCTTGACTTGTCAAACTAAATTATTCCTTTTAGCAAATCGTGCTTCGTTTACAAGCTACTATGGCAGGATACCACTGCAAATTACATTATGAGCAGCATCGCAAAGTAAGCGGTGCCGTTCAAACTGGTTAGAAAGTTTTTAAACTTTTGATCTTATTATTCCTACAAACATTGGATTGAAACACAATTACAACACATGGAAAGATTAAATGGGAACTTCAGATTGTCTATATGTTCCTCTCCAGTGTTACATGTAGTGATGGGCCGAACTTTTGCCGAATCGAAAATTCGGCGCCGAATCTCGGGATTCGGCAAAGCCGAACTTTTGCCGAACTTTTCTAAAGATTCTGCAAAGATTCTGCAAAAATACATTGTTACCAGACTTAACGTTGATATTTCGTTTTTTCTTGCGAAAAATGGTTGTATGTTCCTTTTTTCTCGACTTATATGCAACATCTAATGCATATTGACATAGTTATTACTAAATAAGGTGATATTCTACAAGATAATTGTATCGGTGTCGTTTTTTGTGTGTTTACTGGCAATTTTAGTGACTCCTTGCAGAAGTGGCGTGACAACGAGGTTGGGCATGGCGAATCACGCTATGAGAGTTTCAGTTTTGAGGCATCATCAGCGCAAGCCTGCATGTGTGTGTAAATTGTTAAAATGAAGGCAACAACGCTGCGTTCTTGCTTTCTCTGGAAGTCGCCGTTTTGTGTGCTAAAACGAATACAACGGTTGCTGAGCCTTCACCAGAAGAGATGATAATATTGTAAATGTGCATATTTTTTGATTTGAGTCACTTGGTGTCAGCTTTGCATGAAAAAGTGCGTCCCACATTCGCAACGTCTCATTTTTAACCTTTAAAATGCCAATTTCTGGTGTTAGGACACACACAAATGTTTCGGAAGATAGGAAGAGTTAGGAATGTCAAATGTAGCAACGTCGAGCATTATAGCTGTGTGTTTTATGCAGGTACATGAAAATCGCAAAATAACAATAATTGAAAAAGCAATATTATTTTGTTTTGGAACACACTACTCCTGAGCTGAAAACAGAATTGTTATAATTGCGAGGAGTGCTTTAAAGTAATTGTCGTCCAATGTTTCAGAATGCACCACGTCATCTGTCACTTGAGCAGTAGACTGCGTAAATTACTGGTCCATCTTCTATTCTTGAAGCAGAAAATATTGAAGAGAACCACACTCGCTCACAAACGCACAGTTACCGTGTTGCCTACTCCACACCGCGCCGTAACCGCTGGTTGTACTAGACTCCACGATGGTAACCGCACGACTGCACGGCGTCCATTTGCAATCCATGGCTCCGTCGTGTTGTCGCGCGTGCGCAGACATTTGCCGAATCTTTGCCGAACTTTCCTTCAAAAGTTCGGCATTTTCCGAACTTCGCCGTATCTGAGGTTCGGCAGATTCGGTCCATCACTAGTTACATGCCTAAGAATATCAAAATCTCCATTTCAGAATGGAAATAGTCATGGAAACCCATCCAGGTGGAAAGCTACATAGGTAATCATGCCCAGGGGTCATAGTGATAGGCTTCAAGGACAACACGCCGCCTATCAAACTGCACACTCAAAAGTCACACTCTGATCTGTGGGAGCAGATGACCTTAGACTGCATGTTCTGACGCTCCCTAGAGTAGTAGTGAAACTGAGGCTCAAAGGAACACACTCATAGCTCCCTGACAAGCAGCTCACATTCCCGCGTAGCCAAAACACATTTCAATCGAGCCACTCCTGCTGCTAACTTTGCTATGCCATTATGCCAAGGCAAGACAAAGCACCACAGTTCGATGTTATTCGTATTCATTTATGACAACTGCAAACGCTAGAGCGTGCTACTCTGCACTCTATTTGTGAAGGTCGAAATTAAGAATTAAGCCCAGAAACTGTACTACTGGTTTCCAAAGAGCCTTACCACGCCGCTCCGAAATACCACTGTGGAGCCGCCGTGAGGTAAACGATTCGCGGGGTGCCGAACGGCGTGGCGGCCTCTCCTCCTCCTCTTCATCCTTGTCATCGTCTTCAGAGCCCTGTTCAAAAGAAACGAAACAAAGTGTGCTCTCTTGCCTTCTAAAGATGTCACCAGAAACGGATGCCACACTCACCGCGCTGTCGAGCTCTTGCCCGTCGTCGGCATCATACACAAGTTCTGCAAAGGAAACAGTGGCAATCATTTCGGTGGTCGGCGCGCAAACCACTGTGGCGGCACCTTACCACGCAATTTCTCAGCCGGCGCCGAGATCTTGGCTCTTGGGTGACGTGGTGGCATCCATGACACATCCTCGCTGCCCCGTCTCCAATAATAGTGGCGTCCGCTTGGATGACATGGAGATGTGTAAAAAGTGGAAGATCACACAAACCGAATAGAGGAACTTGCACACTTTTATCTTGAGTCATTTACAACCTCCTTCAGTTTATTTTGCAGTTACCTACAGAAAGTATTTTTTACATAGGATACCAATGATGCACACATAATGTCAGGCACCATAGTCTAACATATATTGAGATTAAAAGCTCTATTCCCAATTCTAAAATTGTACAGTAGTCACAAAGTTCCAGAACGAGTGCTTTTTCCCTAACCCCATAGCTGCACTGGGGCAAAGCAAGATATAAGATTGCCATGTTCACTTGTAAGGCGTCACTTCTCCGCAGTGCACCAGTGCCCGGTGAGAAATGCATTTAACAGAGACAACTATCCCCCCACCCCCCTTCAACAAACCTTGAACAATGAAAAAAATGTTGCAAAACTTCCGAGTACCTTACCCTCTGTAGTCGGTGACAGGTTAGGAGTAAAGTAGAAGCTCCCCCACCATTTTTCATTTTATCGTAGCGAATGCCGGAAAGGATGTCGTCTCCTCTCCAGCGTTTGCTCCACTAAAGTGGAAAGAAGTGGAAGGTGCTTCCCCTTTGCTTTTAACCTGCCACCAATTGCGGTAACTTTCACAGTTCTGGTTTCACGCAATGTTTGTTTTCCCTGCTGGGGTGATGGAATGGGTGGTTGTCCCCTCCCAAACGAATGGCCCAAGTTGCCCCACTCACGTGCCGGGGTCGTAGATCTCTCCCCAGCCGTCGGGCAGCGGGTACTTGATGAGCATGCGCAACCTCTTGCGTTCCGTCCGGGGGGACTCGCGCTGCTTTCCGTGGCCCCAGTGCTGGTGACAAAAGTGGCCACATTCGTGGTAGATGTTCCACTTGTTGGGGCAGCCGGGTGAAGGGCCCGAACGACTGTCCGAAGCTGGCGCGGGCCGGCCCGGGTTGTCATCGTAGTCCTCGGCGATCACCTCTTCCTCGGGCTGGTCGGCTGGAAACAGAAGGAGAAGCGGTGTCTGTGGCAAGTCGAGTAGCCGCGAGTGCGAGCCAGGAAATATGATGGTGTACTGACTGATGACGTTTCTGCGCTGCGCCAAGACGAGGGCACTGTGTAATGGAGCATGTGCAAAAAGTTCCGCCTTCCGAAAAAACAAAAAAATGGTTTACTGCCCACGCGCAGTGCCCATAAGTACTTGTTTACAAAATAAATAAATAAATAAAAAGGCAGTTTTTATAATAATAATAATAATAATAATAATATTTATTTGCAGACAAAAATCTGATCCTTGGTGGCGTGCACGGCTGTGCAGAAAGGTTAAAACCCGTACGCGAGTGCGCCTGCCAGCCCGCCACCCAGGATTTAAAAAAAAAAAAAAAAAGGACACACACGAACACATATACCAAATTTGTACACAGGGCCGCAACCCAAAATGTTTTAAAAGAAAAATGAGGGTGAAATGTAGATTGTAAGTTGTCTCCCACGTATACCTAGAACCAGTCATGGGCACGTTACAAGTAAAAAGTAACAGTGTTACAGTTACAGTTACCTAGGGGGGAAAAGTAACTCTGTTACAGTTACAGTTACCAGTTTTAAAAAGTAACGTGTTACAGTTACAGTTACTGCAAAAACAGTAACGCCGTTACTTTCTCGTTACAGTACAAAAATTGAGCACAAGGAATCAGGAACCAAAACAATATTATTTTATTTGTTACAGTATAGTGAGAAGAAGAGTAAACTGAGAAATTAGAAAAATTTAAACCCGATGGGGGTTTCTTTTTTGCGTCATTCGCCGTTTCATCATTTTGATGTGCATAGTTTATTTGCAATAATTGTTATAACTTAGAATCAACCGCTTTTCAAAATTGTCATGGGCCCACATCATTGAACGTTTCGGTTCATTTTTCACTCCGAAACAAATGAGGACAGAGATGGTCACATAATTACCTTATGGGATATACTCGGAAGCAGGTCTAAACATAGCGGGTCAGACAGCTTAGAAAGAATAAAGGGGGAAAGGAGACAATAAGCTTCTGGTGCTTTATGAGTATACGACGACCACCGCGTCCGAAACGCCAACTGTGGAAGTCGTGTTCACTCGAGCGGCTCCGAAGAGAATGAATAAAGTTAAACAAGCGCCGGCTTTCTGCACAATATGGGGATGGCTTCCTTGAAAACTAATAGGGATGAGTAAACGGCGAACGGCCGGTTGTAAAAATGACAGAACGGGCATATCCCAGACACAGCCCAGACGAAATACTCGGAGACATCGCACGACCACCGACACCCGCAGATGGTCCCCATGGTAGAAGAGTGAGCCAAAGTCGGTGAAACAGACATTGTTTGCCGCCCCTACCACCGCGGGCGCCGCTTCCTTTATCTCCCGGTTTCGTGCCGACTCGTCCGTCGTCCATTCTCGGTCGTGGGCTAAACCAGGCAATTGTTTGTTTGTTTAATGCGTGGCCACGCTTCTTCTTCTTCTTATTTTTTTGTCATCGAGGAGTTTGGAGAAAAATACTTCAAGATGGCAGTTTCTCCATGTCTGCAGCAGTGGGTTCTAATTTATATAGTAAAAAAAAAGTAACTGTAACGGCCTAAACAGTTACAGTTACCCAATAAAAAGTAACAGTGCTACAGTTACAAGTTACCAGTACTAAAGAGTAACGCGTTACAGGTAAAAGTTACCGGAAAAAGTAACTAGTTACTGGTAACGCGTTACTAGTAACTAGTTACTGCCCAAGACTGCCTAGAACACACACACAAACACACACTATACACACTACACTACACCATTGTTATGACGCCTGCTGCTGTAGGTGCTTTGAAAATAAGCGACACATCGACACAGATTCAGTACGGTCCTGGGGAAGCGGCGAACGTATCCTGAGCGGGGCCGAGATGAAGTCCTCGATGCCGGCTAAGATCGGCGAGGAACTGTGGTGTTTGGTACGCGCTCGAATAAGTTCAGGCTGCCCCGATCTCTTGTTAATCCTTGGGATGGTCGCAAGGTACGTCCCTTTGAGCGAGCCGTCGAGGAGTCGGCAGGTAAGGCCCACCCTGGCGACTCTTCTCCGGTGAGCCAGGGAATGCCATTTGAGAATCTTAAGCCGACTGTCGTAGGGTAACGCAGGGCTGTGTTGGCGAGTAAAGTATGTCCGAGTAGCACGCCGCTGCACGCTTTCCAGGCTGTCAACCAAATTAGTTTGATGTGGGTACCACACCGCACTACAGTACTCGAGATGCGGAAGAACGAGCGCGGTGTATAGAACACGGAAGGTGGTAGGACCGCACGCTTTGGAAACTCGTGTCACGAATCCCAAAAGATGTCGGGCTTTGGCAACAGCATTGGCAACGTGCAGAGAGAATTTTAAGTCAGGGGTGAACGTCACACCCAGAATTGGTAATGATGTGACCGATGGAAGAGGTATTGCAGACACGGTGTACAAAGGGGCTCCTGAGCTGCGGCTGTGACTGACCCGCATGACTGCACACTTGGATGGGTTAAGAAGAAGGCAGTTTGAGTCGGACCACTGCTGCACTATAGACAGGTTCCGCTGAAGGTTGGGACAGCTTGCGTGAGGTGTAGTGTTTATGGACAAACATTACTTGTTATCATACAGTAAAAGGATAAACACGGGTTAAGTGGCGTTTACTCGCGGCTTTGTGTCAAGCCACAAGCATTTGATCTGTTTAAAATTATGAATATAACAATAAAAAAGGGAATTTTACGTTCTATCAATGCAAGTTGTTTCAAATATGTCGGGATAATCGATGTGAATCAAGTCGATCGGCAGTGCGCCGGTAGTGCAGGTGTTTTCGGTCTGAAGTGTTGCTGCCCTTTTGTTGCAGTGTGTGTCGGCGACCTGAACGGCATAAGGAGCCCTTATTGGTTTGATCATGTTTTGTGGTCTCACCTGCAG
This sequence comes from Ixodes persulcatus, assembly GCA_013358835.2. Lineage (NCBI taxonomy): Eukaryota > Metazoa > Arthropoda > Arachnida > Ixodida > Ixodidae > Ixodes > Ixodes persulcatus. The sequence continues at coordinate 312,884 of JABSTQ010011474.1, read as the reverse complement.
ATGGTTCTGGTTCTGCCTGCTTGACGATGCCTCGCTTCTTGAGTCTGGCCAATAGAGCCGGAGGTAACGGCATGGTAACTATCTTTGAGCAGCTTACGGAAACGATTACTCTCCACTCTACGCCTCCGTTAATGATTTTGAAGTCAATAGCGTCACAGAAATGTAACAGATCGTTTCGCTCATAGCCTCCTGACGAAATATTATTTGAAAACGAGCGACGTGCTAATCAAACGCAGCGCAAATCGCGAAGTCCTCAACCGGAAATCACATGAGCGGCTGTTTATGCCAGGTTGGCCCGTTTCCCGTTTCGGTTCCAGGAAAGACTAGTGCCGGAAGTCAAGTGAGGCATGATGAGACGAGTCAAGCCAAAATCTAGTCGGAAGCAGCCGAAAGGGGCCCAGCAGCCTCGACTCATCGAAAGCAATCAGCCGGGAAACGAAGGAGATAAATCATTCCGCGCTGCTAAGTAACCTAGCAGCCAGCTGCTAGAACCCGCGTTGGAATCGGAACGTCCGCGTCGCCTCCAGTCTTCGGTATTCCGCGAACTACGCGGCCCATCGTGGCCCTTTAAATCATGGGCCTAGAGTCGGTGGTGCCAGCGGCGGCCGCTCCGCTGGTTCGTCTGCAGCTCGTAACCCGCTCCTCCTGAGCGGAACACCCCACCGGGTTCGTCGGCTCGTTGCGGGCAAGCAGGGTTCATTACCGAGACCGTTGCACGCGCGCGCGGGCGCGGCGACGCTCGCGTGCAGTCGTCCTTGGTTGGTGCTACAGCGTTAGGCGCCCCCCTTCTCTTCGTGTTTGCCTCGGCGCTTCAGTGCGCTTCGGGTCGAGCTAGACAGTATGTGCGACCTGATCGGAGCGTCAAGCTTGCTCCACATCGGGGACATAGTCTCTCTCTACGCCGAGGGAAGCGTCTCGGGCTTTTTGTGCACTCTGGGGTGAGTGTTGACTTTCCTGCGCATGGCCGCGCCCCCTTTTCTCTCGCGCAACTAGTGGGAATCTCCGAGGTGCTCCCAAATGCTGGCGAAACGTCCCTTGGTGTTCAAGAGACGTCGGGGGCTTCGCGTTTTCGGAACATTGTAGGTGAGTGATCAACCCTCTCCTACCCTTTTCTCTTCCAGCTTGGTAGATGACCGATGCGTGGTGCAACCAGAGGCCGGAGACTTGGCCAACCCGCCCAAGAAATTCAGAGGTACGGGCCTATAGGGATTCATTTTGTCGACTGCTCCTAGACTGAGGGAGGGTGGCACCTGTTCTTTGCAGACTGCCTCTTCAAGATGTGTCCCATGAACCGGTACTCGGCACAGAAGCAGTTCTGGAAGGCGGCCAGGCAGAGCGCGACCAGCGCCACCGACGCTGTGCTTCTCAAGAAACTTCACGTGAGTTCAGCCCTCGCCGACCCTCCGAAAGGAGGGATCAGTGGCTGCGTGTGCTAGTGCACCGCAGCTCTGAGCTTGTGGAGCGAAGGCTTACGCTGTAGAACCCAGGGACCCTGGGAGCTCAATCCCCGCCCCTGCCTGTTTTTATCTGTGTGAGCATCGTACTGGCATGCGGTCGTGTATCACTACTACGTGCAGTGGTGTACCAACTTGTTTTTGAGTGGGGGGGCAAACCAGACCCCCAGGGCCGGGGGCAGTGCCGTTGGTACCCCTTGGGCGCCGCCGGCCAGTGTTTGCCCTGCCCAGTGGCGGCTGTTTCAGGGGGGGGGGGGGGGCAAAACACATGCCTTGCCCCCCCCCGCTGTGAGAACTGGGGGGGCAAGCTACCCCCTTGCCTCCCTGGCTGATACGCCCATGACTACGCACTGTACAATAACGACCCCAGCCTAGCAGCGATGCCACACTGGTGAAATTTCTCATCTACAGTAGAGACACCAGATGCCCATTGGGGCTGGCTAACTTCCCGCTGTCTAAAGGAACACGATTACAATTACCCTCCAGAGCAACAACGAACTGGCGTGATGACCCTGCCTCTCGCCATTGCAGCATGCGGCCGAGCTGGAGAAGAAGCAAAACGAGAATGAGAAGCGCAAGCTGGTCGGAGAGGTAGTACAGTACGGCGGTGTCGTCCAGCTGCTCCATGTCAAGAGCAACAAGTACCTGACGGTGAACAAGCGGCTGCCGGCCTTGCTCGAGAAGAACGCCATGCGCGTGTCTCTCGACGCTAACGGCAACGAGGGCTCCTGGTTCTACGTGGTGCCTTTCTACAAGCTGCGCTCTACGGGCGACAATGTATGCGCGCCCGACGGGAGATTGCTTTACCACAATGACTGAGCGGTTTCCATTGTGCAGGTGGTAGTGGGAGACAAGGTGGTGCTGACGCCGGTCAACGCTGGTCAGCCCCTGCACGCAAGCAGCCAAGAGCTGCCGGACAATCCGGGCTGCAAGGAGGTAATGCGGAGCCGCCTCCGCGAGTGAGGCGCTTGCCGACCAGCCACCCTTCTCGCAGGTCAACGCCGTCAGCTCCAACACCAACTGGAAGATCTCCCTCTTCATGGAATACAAGGAGAATGTCGACGATGTGCTCAAAGGGGTCTGTATATGTCAAACTGAGTTATCGTTTCTACACGGAGTGCTGGAAGGCATCCTACACCAGCTCGAATCGTTCGCAGATATTGCATTTGAGGAAAAGTTACATTGGCACCAAAGAAGGCAGGGATAAAGTGCAACCACTTCTGTTGTTCATCTATTTCTTTTTTTTTTCTTTTTTTTTTTCTTGTCTTTTTTGGTGCTTGTTTAGTTTTTGTTCAGAATCGCGGTGAAATTCACACTAATTCGGATATTGTAGAAGGCTTGATTTTTATTAAAAATGTGACACGCATCGCCTTACGTCAAGAGCTTCGAGACAATTTTGTGATGGCCAAGTTTTCGGGCATGCATTTCCTCGTACGTCTCATGGCTGGTTGGGGAAATTTTGCTGGGATAGTGTAGTACCAGCTTCAGTGGGAGAATGAGGTCCCACAAAATGCTTGGCCAAAGGTGGGAAAGTAAATCTTGGGGAGTTGGTATGTTTCAGGTCTGCGAGGAAAATCACGTGGAGTTTATTACACAATAATAATAATAATAATAATGCATTTTATTTCCCATTCTGGTTGGTACAAAAAGGGAGGATGTCAGGACAAAAAGCTGCGGTTGCAGCTTGACGAGGTCCTGGCGCCCTAACACACTTTGGCGGGAAAGCAGCGTTGTAAACACAACGAAAATAAACACAAAAATGGGCACCAAAACACAATCACGAGTATTCACATTGTTGCACTCAGCTTGAATGCATCAAAATAAATATTTTTAAAGTAGGAACAAGTTTCACCACAGATACAAAAACTCCAGACACTGGAAGTAAAAATTATGCTGTCTGTAATATGATTTTTGTCAACATTCAATTTGATGTCCCATAGATACTGATATCATTGGCTTCAAGTTTATTAAGTAAAGATGGTAATGCATATTTTAATGATGTAAAGCCGTAATTCGTACGGGGTATTGAAACGCTCCAAATTTCGCCGTGACGTGTGACATATTTATGGTCTAGTTTTGCTAAGCCTGACAGTGCGAAAAGGAAAAAAATATTCTTATGTTTTAATGCCGTATTATATATCGCCAGCAGGTGAAATTTGTACAAGTGGTCAATAGGAACGACGTTATTTTTAAGAAAGAGTTCCCGCGAAGGTTTCAAGAATGGTACATTTGCGACAATTCAAAGAACCCTCTTTTGGGTTAGTAGTAGTATTTTTAGGTTGGTGTGGAGCACATGCCGGCACTCGTGTTTGCCACTCTCTAACCTAGAAGCCTAAAACTGCATGGCCAGCACATTAGATGCGGTTGCAGCAAAGCACCCACCTTTGGGCTTTGTCACAGTTATTTTCTAATATGTTGCGTGAGCGCATACGTAACACTAGCCGGGGACCTGTATGGGCAACTCCTTGCTTTGTAGGGCGACGTGGTTCGGCTGTTCCATGCGGAGCAGGAGAAGTTCCTCACGATGGACGAGTACCGCAAGAAGCAGTACGTGTTCCTGCGGTCTACGGGGCGCACCACAGCCACGGCGGCCACCAGCTCCAAGGCGCTGTGGGAAGTGGAGGTGGTGCAGCACGACCCGTGCCGGGGCGGGGCGGGCCACTGGAACAGCCTGTTCCGGCTCAAGCACCTGGCCACGGGACAGTACCTGGCTGCTGAGGTAGACGAGGACCCCAGCCCGGACCCCACGCGCGCCAAGCTGCGGGGTCCCCCCGGGAGCCCCGTCTACTGCCTGGTGGCGGTGCCCCAGAGCAGCGATATCGCCTCTATCTTCGAGCTGGACGCGACCACGCAGTCGCGCGCCGACGACCTGGTGCCCCAGTCGTCGTACGTGCGCCTGCGCCACCTGTGCACCAACACGTGGGTGCACAGCACGGCGATCCCCATCGACCGAGACGAGGAGCGTCCTGTCATGTGGCGCCTGGGCTGCGCCGCTGCCAAGGAGGACCGGGAGGCCTTCGCGGTGGTGCCCGTGTCGGCATCGGAGGTGCGCGACTTGGACTTCGCCAACGACGCGTGCCGGGTGCTGCAGCTGCTGGCTGGAACGTTGGAGGGCACCCGGGCGGGCTCCACGGAGCGGCGGCTCCTGCTCCAGCTGCTTCACGAGGTGGTCTACTTCACGGCCAACCGGGAGGGGGACCCCAACAAGCCGGACCCCCTAGAGCTCGTGGTGACGCGGCCGCACCGAGAGCGGCAAAAGCTCCTGCGCGAGCAGAACGTGCTGCGCCAGCTGTTCCAGATCCTGCAGGCCCCTTTCACGGACAACGGCCAGGGGCCCCTGCTGCGCATGGAGGACCTGGCAGACCCCCGCTACGCACCCTACAAGCACATGTGCCGCCTGTGCTATCGCATCCTCCGCCTCTCTCAGCAGGACTACCGCAAGAACCAGGAGTACATTGCCAAATGGTTCGGATTCATGCAGAAGCAGATAGGCTACGACGTCCTGGCGGAGGACACCATCACGGCCCTGCTGCATAGCAACCGCAAGCTACTCGAGAAGCACATCACAGCCGCCGAGATCGAGACGTTCGTGAGCCTGGTGCGCAAGAACCGGGAGAGCCGCTTCCTCGACTACCTATCGGACTTGTGCATCTCCAACAAGATGGCTATCCCCGTCACTCAGGAGCTCATCTGCAAGGCGGTCCTGTCGCCCCACAACGCCGACATCCTCATCGAGACCAGGTGACCTCCTTGCCCCGACTCCAGTGAGCCCCCTCTAGAGTGTGTCCTTGTCCCGTGCTCTGATGCAGGCTGGTGCGGAGCCAAGTGGAGCTGGAGATGGAGGGCGGCCCACCGGCACTTGCCGAGGAAGAGCAGGTGCTCCTGCTCTGGGACGGCGGCCGCCAGGCTCAGGGCATTGTCGAGCTGGCACAGGCCAGTGACTGCCAGGCCTCTCGTGCCACCCTCGATTACTACCGGTGAGGCTCTGTGCTTTGCCTTTGTTCCTGCTCTTTGCGCGACTTCTCTTTTATTTTCCAGGCACCAGCTGGACCTCTTCTCTGGGATGTCCCTGGACAGACAGTACTTGGCCATCAACAGCTTGTCGCCACACCTACACATTGAGCTGATTCACAAGTGAGTGATTCCACAGTGAAAAATCAGATCTGTAGAGTAACTGTTTCTAAATTATAATGCATTAGTTTAGTCTCAACACGAGCGCTGCATGTTGTCACTGCCTCACATTTTACCGTGAACAGAGTGCTGAATCTAAATGCCATTATATCTTTGTTGGTAAACACACTATTGGTTAGTGATCGCAGTTCACCTTGATGTCTTGGAATAGTTTTAACGCGATAGCGTTAAGGAGCTTGTTGCCCGCCGGGCTCAGTGGTGTGCCAGAAAAGCCGGCGTGACGCGAATAACCCTATAGAGTTTAGGAGCTCGTGTCATGCCGGCCTTGGTGGTGTGCCAGAAAAGCTAGTGTGACGCGAAAATCCTAATTGGTCGATAGGGTCATGACATCACAGCCACATGATCTAGGCTCGTCTGTCTGGAGGAGCGCATAATTTCCATTTGTCGCGGAGGAGCGGAAAGTTTCCGTTTGTCGCCAAGTTCGCCCAGTGGCGCTGCGATCCTGCCGTCATCGTTCGTCTGTGGAGAATGTGTACCTCGCCGCGTGGCCGCCGCTAGAGAACACGTGTGCGATGGATACGGTGCCGTGTACCAGTGCGGAGCATTCTTCTGAGTCGTCATCTTCTACAAGTGCGGATGCTGCATCTACGTCTGCTCCTGTTCGGCGACGGGGTCGGCCACGTGAGAATGAAGCCGAGAAGGCGGAGACAAAGGCTAGGCGTGCAGAGGCGATGCTTCACAAGTGGGCTGAGGATTCGATAACGCTATCGCGTTCTTAGAGGCGAAGCTTAAGCGTCCTCTGACTTTTTTTTTAAAAGTAGTTGGCATATAATGGCTTTAGTTCAGTTCGGAAATATAGGTGGGAGAGAACTTGTTGGTTTTTCACTTTTGTAGAAAAAGGATTTTTTTGTTAGCATATATTTTGTCTTTGGCACCGAGACTTGTAACCCATTATACCCAGAGACATTTCCTTTCTCAAGGACAAACGTCTGTTCGACGCCGCTTTTTCAGGTGCATGGCGGACGAAAACCTGCCGTACGATTTGCGAGCCGCCTTCTGCCGGCTGATGCTACACATGCATGTGGACCGTGATCCCCAGGAGCTGATCACACCCGTCAAATACGCCCGCCTGTGGTCGGAAATTCCGGAGCACCTCTCAATCCATGAGTAAGTGACGGGAAAAATTCCTGGTCTCTTGCCGTGTCCTGCAGAATGAACTGGGGCGGCAGCCGAACACTGCATACGGTAACACTGGTGGTTTTAAATTTAGTGGATTTACGTCTCGCCAAGTGCAGTGGACGGTGTTCACATGACAGTTTGACGTCGCATAACGCCACAATATCACGTGACACTGACGTTACGTGGCACCACGAAGTCACAATTGCCGTTGAAATTAGCGGAGAAATTTTCCCACTCAATTTGATGGGTCATTGCATACATAAAACTCGCAGGGGATTCGCCGTAAAACCTTGCAAATAACAGCTATTGCTGTAAAAAGGGGGAGCATGTGATTCCCGTTGTCCCTCAGATGCAGCATACTTTGCAACACGCAGCTACGATGCCAACCGGCACCCGGATCTGAGCAAAGAGGCCGTGCAGCGCAAGTTCAAGCCCACTATAACCTTCGTTGAAGACTACCTCTGCAACGTCGTGGGTCACGTCTGGTCCTTTGCTGACCGAGAGCAGAACAAGCTCACCTACGAGGTCCGTGTGTCGAATGGGACTTTTTTTCTTTTTGTACGAGGCCTTTGGCAGATCTCTGTCACAGAAACCCCCCCATCGCAGGTGGTCAAGTTGGCACGAGAGCTGATCTACTTCGGCTTCTACAGCTTCAGCGATCTGCTGAGGCTCACCAAGACGCTTCTCAACATCCTGGACTGCGTCCCCGAGGCGGCCATTGCCAACGGTGGGTAGGCAGATTCCTCGAGCAATGCTTCTCAATAACGTCTTTCGTGATCTTCAAAAAAAAATTTTTTTTTTCAAACAAGCTGAGCGGAAAAATGAAGGTAAGAAATTTAGGAAAGGATGGTGCACTTTGTGTTTCTTCTCTATTTCTGCTTAGTCCCTTGGGACCTGAGCACGAAATGTTTGTGCACGCAGCTCAGGGCACTGTGCTCAAGTCTCTTGGCGACGTCGGCACGGTGGTGACGAACATGGTACTTGGATCAACGACGCTCACCAAGGCGCCTGCGCCGGCACCTCGCAAGGGCCCCGCGGAGGACACTCTGGTTATGGACACGAAACTCAAGATCATCGAGATCCTGCAGGCAAGGGGCCAAAAGATTAGCTTGGCTAGACTGTTTGGGCCTGGGCCCTGATTGCCTGTCGGATCTCGCGCAGTTCATCCTCAACGTGCGGCTCGACTACCGCATCACGGGACTGCTGACCATCTTCAAGCGGGAGTTTGATGAGAGCCACGAGAAAGCAGATGAAACGCTCATCGTTGGTGACAAAGGTGTGCTGGAAGTCGGTTGATGGTGTCGGGGTCAAAACAAGTGAATAACCATGCTTATTTTTTAAATTTTATTTGGTGTTGAGGGGGCAATGACTGCCTTCATCTGTTTCTTAAAGACAGGTACCGATACATTTTATACACTAGTCTGATTACTTTTAATTTCAGTATGATGAAGGCATTGTGTAAGTTTTTTTATAGACTATCAAGAGATCTTAAAAGGAACTTCCCAAAAACTTCAAGGTGGCAGCTAGTGTTTCAGTGTTGTTCAGAGCCAGCATACTTAGCTGAGGAACCTAGCCGTGATGAAGCAGTCTCTAACTGAAATTTCGGCTGCTACTTGGAGTCTTCAAGAAAGTTTCTTTTCAAGTCCTTCCTTTTATTAGCTTGAATTACTTTCATATTAAAAAACAAAAATAAATGAGAATTTATACAACTGAAACTATTGTGATGGGATTGGAAAGCTATAGGCTGATCCTTTCAGACCTTGTTCAGATTTTGGTTATCCCAAAGCCTTCTTTGGTGTAAAAAAGCCACCTAATGCAAACTTTCTGTTAATCACACCAGAGAATTTCTTGTGGTTGCATACACCTGCAAGGGTGCACTCAAACTTAATAGGCAAAATTTTCAGGGCAGTAAATCTTACTGCCATTTTCAGTCTATAGACATATCCCTGATAGATGACATAGTAGTTTGCAGAGCGCGCCAGTGGGATAGGTATTCTAGCATTTTTCTTAAGTCCTCGTTTTTGCTGGTAAACAGAGGGAAGCTGGGACCCCAGAGTTGCGTATGCCTGTGTGGGTGTGCTTAAACTTGATGTGGAACACAAGTTCTGCATCAAGTTCTTGCAAAGGGGTTGCAATGATGTCAGAACGTCGAGCTCTTATTGGCTGATTGAAAAAAATAGTGGGTAGACCTCAAGGTGTCCAGCATGAAGTCTACCCACTATCCTTTCAATCAAAGCCAATCAGCTCGGCGTCGTTTTGACATCACCGCAACTCCTGCACCAGAAGCAGACGACTTGCTCTCCACATTGGAAAAGTTTTCAGATTCCATAAGTCTTACTGCCACCTTCAGTCTAGACCACATACTGTATGTCCCTGACTGATAAAATAGTTAGCAGAGCATGCTGGTGTGATGAGTATTGTAGTGTTTTCCTCAGTTCTTGTGCTGTTTGATGGTCAACAGAGGGGAACTTTAACCTGGGGGCCCTTGAATGCCACCACAAAAAATTCAAAGACATCTTTCTCGTTGTCCCCGTCGTACAGGCATCGACATGGAGCGCATTGGCCGAGAGGCGGAGGCCATCTTTGGTGGCACGTGAGTTCCTTGGCTTGCTGGAGTGCTACGGAGTTCAGGAGGCCTAACCCGTCCATCGACCTTCCTTCCTTCCGCAGTGAGGACTTGGGTGACGTGGACCTAGACGGCGAGGGCGGCCGGACGTTCCTTCGTGTGCTCCTGCACTTGACGATGCACGACTACCCTCCCCTGGTGTCCGGCGCCCTGCATCTGCTCTTCAAGCATTTCACGCAGAGGCAAGAGGTGCTGCAGGCATTCAGGCAGGTGCAGCTCCTCGTGTCCGCCAGCGATGTCGAGAACTACAAGCAGATCAAGGCCGATCTGGACAAGCTGCGCAACCTCGTCGAAAAGTCCGAGCTCTGGGTCTTCAAGGTACGCCGTCGGAAACCGAGCGCGTCTCTGCGTTCGGCTAGGGTCAATACAAAAGAGACTGTTTTCTCTCAAAGCCGTGTCACTAGTAGTGTTCTGCACTATCGCGACTTGTTTTCTCGTGTCCCTCCTCCCAGTCATTGCCGTTCTCAGTAAGAATTGAGTTGCACCTAGGTCTTCTTTAATTTATGGGATAAAAGAAGTAGTATTTTTTGCCCACCATGTGTGAAGAAACGAAAGCGATAGCTGTAGCACGGTTGCGCAATGCGGGTGGAATGGTGCCGTCGTGTGCCCGAGCACGGAGGTGCAACATGGTTAATTCTCATAACCATCGCTGTTGGCATCATGGATGCCACTAACGACCGCCACGAGTGCTCAGTGATTCATGATGTAAGTGGGTAAGAGCTGTGGAAGTTCCTAAAACCATCCAACAATATGCGTAGCAGCTCGGGTTGCCGGGGCTCCCCTCTTTTCTCTCCTCGCGCGGCACGGCCGATGAGAAGACCCGACTTCTCTGGCCTTGTGCCAAGAGAGGAGAGAAAAAGAGTTTTTACAGCGGAGCTGTTAAGGGCTAGTTTCCCCAGTTTCGTGTCCGTGGACAAATAAATCTCGACACAACCCCCTGGACAGTTACCACCATCTATGAGCTACGGCGGCAACCAGACCACTCATAGATGGTGGCAACTTTTCCAGCCTTTCCACCCTGGTTTTCACCAAAGTGGAAAGTCTGAATTTCTCTAGGCGTCATCCTAGAAGTTGTCCTCGAGGACGATGAATAGAGGACGACATCGTCTAGGCGTCGTCCTCGAGGTCGTCCTAGAAGTCGTCCTTGAGGTTCTCCTTGAGGTCATCCTAGAAGTCGTCCGAGAGGTCTTCCTTAAGGTTGTCCTAGAAGTCATTCTTGAGGTTGTCCTAGGCGTCGTCCTCGAGATCGTCCTAGAAGTCGTCCTTGAGGTCGTCCTAGACATTGTCCTCAAGGTCGTCCTAGAAGTCGTCCTTGAGGTCGTCCCTGAGGTCGTCCTAGGTGTCGTCCTTGAGGTCGTCCTAGACGTCGTCTCTGAGGTTGTCCTAGGTGTCGTCCTCTAGGCGTCATCCTCGAGGTCGTCCTAGAAGTCGTCCTTGAGGTCGTCCTAGAGACGTCGTCTTTGAGGTCGTCCTAGACATTGTCCTCTAGGTGTCGTCCTTGAGGTCGTCCAAGAAGTCGCCCTTGAGGTCGTCTCACCATAGTGCAGCTCCGCTGGCTTTCCTTCTTCATCAGAGTGAAAGTTTTTTCCATAATAGCGACCATAGCCGATGACCTTGAAATCTCTGTAAAGTGTCGCCTGTGAAGCTATCGCTTTAAAAGGTTTCTTTTTTGGTTAATACCTCATACACTTAACTGCAATCAAAATGCACGGTATAGCGAAATGCTCTCATACTCCCATCCTACTTCTTTTACCTTTATCAAGGTAGTTTTGAACCACAGTTTCAATCTAACCATTTCTTTGCCCTGTCGTAATAACACAGGTTGGTAACCTACACTAGAAACATTGGACAGTCAACTTATCCACATGCTAACTCAATTTTTGATTTTTTTAAATGTGATGAATATACTATATCAATGTTTGGTGTCACAACTGTTCAAAGTACTGGTTATCAAACTGGGCTCCCTTGCGAGGACTTTCCTGGCACACCTCCAGGGGTTCTTTGGGCATCCTTATTGCCTCTATTGTCTCTGTCCCAAAGTACTACTACCATAAAATCCCGTAAGAATGCCCACCCATTATGAAGAAATAATGGAGGAAAAATATTGGGGGGAGAGGGAGGAGGAGGAGGAGGACAGAGGGGTGATCCTTGGGGATGCGACAGCAAAATTTGATCAAACATAAACATTGGGGCACTCGCTACAAACCATGTGGCACAGGAACTGATACCGCAGATCGCGGACACGGCGAATTCCCGTTGGATAGTGATATAAACACACAGGCATTCACTATATGCACTCGCTTCTCATGGGAACCGATACTGCAGACCGCGCATGCAGCTGATTCGCGTGTCACGGTGTGATAAACACGTGGGAAGCCACTACAAATTTGTATGTGACAGGAATGAATATCGCAGATCACGGACGCATCAGATTCGCTCATCACGGTGCGATAAACATGCGAGAACCCGCTTTGAACTCGCTTGTCACAAATACTAATACTGCTGATCGTGCGGTTCATGTGATTCTCGTCGAACATCGCATGATGTTCCACAGGAATCGGTACGGTGGTAGGCAATGTTTCGGAATTTTTATGTTAGGGATATTTAGCCAAAAAAACAGGATGGGCGATATCTCGGGTGAGGGTGTTCATACGAAATTTTGCGGTAGTGTTTTTCCAGTACCTTAAGCATGATTCAAGGTTAGCAATGCTACCCATAAGTGTTGCAGAATAAGCACCCCCATTCCATTCCAACTTCATTCTGGAGAATTAGAGTTTCCAATAATTCCATTTCTTTGAACTCCTCGGAATGGAGACACCGGGCCCATTCCCACTCCTGGAATGGCCGAACTCTACCATTCCATTCTGATAATTTCTAAACATGAAAAAATGGCTCTTGACAGCTACATTGTGTTAACAGAAAGAGCAGCATAAAGCTGACATTATTAAATGCAGAGACAACTGCAAAAGCTTGCAAAATTCTTCCTCAAAGCACTCATTCTACTAAAGCGAGCGATGGTTCCATAAAGCGCTTCGTGGCTCTCGATGTCACTGGAGACATTGATCGCACGATCAAGCGTGGAAGGCTTGTGACAGACGCCGGAAATTAAAACCACCTATTTTCTTTGTAAAGAGATTGTATACCCTCCACATACACATGGTCAGTGTGTTTGTTTGACAAGGCCTTAAAAATGTCTAGTTCGTGCGTGGCACAATACGAAGCTTTCTTTCTCTCTGCTTCGAGTATACCTGCAGAAGAGAATCGCTAGTACACTGTCAGGAGCGATGTCGCATATACCATATTTACTCACATAATGAATGTACTCCCCACAACGGGCATCAATATTTGGACTTTTTTTTTTTCCCTTGCGTAATAAATGCACCTCCAATTTTTGGCTCCGCAAGTCTCGAACTGTGTTCAACCCAGCTAGCCAGCGAGCCAATTTTCTTTTGCCGCCAAGCGGCCAGAGTGAGTCAAGTCGAGCTAAGCCAAGCCACTCTCGTAATGGCTGCAAGTGTGTAGTTGCGAAAGCGATCAACCGTGAAACCGAGCGGCGTGCACACCGAAGCTGGGGTCGAGGAATTGCCCAGCCCCGGACATGCTTCGCCCATCGGATGCTTTAATTTCAACAAGCACACCGTCATCCGTGGTCTGCTTTCGAACCGTGAAATCGTGAAAGTGGTTAAGCCTAAGAACGGTCGCGTCGCTTTTTGTGCTGAGTGAGCTTCGTAAGGCGCTTTTCCCTCGGCAAAAGGCATGCCAAAAGCGCCCTAAAAAGGTTCGTAATTGAGAAAGCATGGGTACTGTGGCGCACTCACGATCAGTTGCGGGTGCGCTTCCGTGAGTGGAGACGTGCCACAGTACACTGCCGTGTCATTGGCACCTAAAATGACATTTGCGCAAAGTGGGTAAATGCAAAAATTTTACCCTGTGCAATGAACACACTTCCCAATTATGTGTAAATTTTTTTTGAAGAAAAGTGTGTTCATTACGTGAGTAACTACGGTACCTGCCCCAAATCTTCATGCACTGCTGTAAGCACACAAAACCGCTGACAAAGTGCAATCACTATGGTGCCAGCACGAAGGATTGTATGACCATAGTAGGGTATGTGTCTTAAAACTTATATTTTTACAATTTGTGTAGTCTTGTGCGAATACTGGATTTTGAGTTCGAAGCGAATTCGAAGCGAATAGAGGTTTTGGCCGAATATTTTCGATTCGAATATCAAATAGTTTTTTCATGCCTTTCACTATCATTGCATAATGCTTAGACGAAAACCCAGCTAAACTTCTGAAGGTTGTTCCACTTGTTCATTTATAAGCTAAGTTTAATCTATCTATATTTATGAATTGTGACCTCAGAAGGTCTGATGTCTTGGGATGACAAGTAAATGACAGATTTGACATAAAATGAATCCTATAGAAATGGCCAACTATGCCCAGTTGAGTGGATTTACAAATCTTGCTATATAAAGTATTCTTTCTTTAATCTCTCGAGTTAAAAAATAATTAATCGTGCATGATGAACGCAGGTTGTAAGGGCATCTCTGCCTAACATAATATCCGCCCGCAGGGCCGAGAAAGCAACGCTCGGTCACCGACATCTAGAAGATTCGCGTTCATTCTCGCACCAGACGTAGCTTTCCACCTGCTTTGTTGTTCTCGAAAGTTCGACAAAGAAGGCTCGAGCGTCGCGCGCTCGGGGCGAGGATGAACTGGCACTTTCGAGAACAACAAAGCAGGTGGAAAGCTACGTCTGGTGCGAGAATGAACGCGAATCTTCTAGATGTCGGCGACCGAGCGTTGCCTTCTCGGCCCTGCGGGCGGCAATATACCCTTGCATAACAGTCAGTTTAATTTTGAAACTTTTACTACAATGTAGATATGCACATTCACAAAGTTTCCATTTATTTTCAAATACGACCAGCATGCGTGCACCATCCTGCTTTCAATGTATGCTTTTCTTCCAAGCACACAATTGCGATATTCATAATTTTCCAAGTGTGTATCGCGGCAGGTTTATTTATTTATTTGTTGTACATACCCTCAAGCGCCGAGGCATTGTAGAGGGGAGGGGCAAAGCAAACAAAAATAAAACAAACTGACAAAAAAAAAAAAACAATCGGCAAGAAATTCAAACATCAAAAATACACTGCGATTGGCTAAAGCAGTAAGCAATATCTGTAACGAGCAAAATTAACAAAATAAAATGACTCATGTTGGCTCATTAAACAGAAAAGTAAACAAAGATTGACGAAAGAGAAAATAATCTGGTATAGTTGCGATATCTGCTGGAAGGTGGTTCCAGTCGTTTGATGTATGCGGGATAAATGAATAAAAAAAAAGTGTTTGTTTGACAACGTGTTAATCCAACTTTATTCAGATGGTCCAGACGCGAAGAGTAATAGTTAGGCAATGTAAAGAAATGGTCTCGCAGCGACTGATGATGATACACTTTATGAAACAGGCAAAGTCGAAAAAACTTTCTGCGCAATGACAAAGAGGGTAACAACAAACTGGACTTCATTGATGATATGCTAGCTGTTCGATTATAATTAGACAGAATGAAACGAACGGCGTTATTTTGAACTAGTTCGAGAGCGTTATGCAGAAAAGCGTGATTAGGATCCCAAATAGAGGCTGCGTATTCCAATTTTGACCATACAAGAGTGTTATAAAGAAGTTTTAAGTTAACTGGGGCCGTTCTGAAGTTTCGTCGTAGGTATCCTAACATGCGGTTAGCGTTGGCGATTATTATATCGATATGAGGCTTCCAGGTTAATGTCGACGATATAGTAACACCCAGATAACGGTATGAGTTTACAGATTCAAGTTGAATGTCGGTTAGTGTATATGCTGAAGGTTACCCCCGTTGAGTGCGCTTCTTACCGAGCATCAATGCAATGCAGAGAAGCAATACCCGCGCAGCTCGCTTTCGTGGGTATTGCTTCTCCGGAGTGCACCGGTGCTCGGTAAGAAGCGCACTCAACGGGACTAACCCGCCGCAACCAACACTTCGAAAAACGCGAATGGTGCAGTTCTTCTCGAAGCGAATATCGAATAGTGTATTTTTCGAAACTACTATTCGAAATTCCGAATATTCGCACAACCCTAAATGTTTTATATTCAATTCAATTAATTTGTTTTCTACGCAAGCACTAGAAGATTTCATGGGTTAAAAGCTACATGCCAGTTGTGCATGGTTACAGCAGCTTTGTCGCGTCTCACGGTGCCAGGAACGATACCTTGTTCTTCTACAACAGGGGTGGCCAAACCGCAGCTTGCGAGCCGCATGCGGCTTTTCGCAAGTCCAAGTGTGGCTCGCGGCTCCCTGGTAAGGGTGCCCCCCTTCCCCTTCTGTGTCCCCAGGACGAGAAGAGTTCTATAATTTTAAGAAAAACACAGTCTTGGCTGCCTTGTATTACGCTACATGCGTACAGCTGCACTGCTTTTTGACACATACATGTGTCCAGTGACTCTGTTTCGTGAAAGAGTAAGTAGATAGGTGAGCTGGTTGATGTTGCACATTTTTGAAAAAACCATAGATGTCGGACGAAGAAGGGGACAAATGCCAAATGTCTCAAATTGAGACTATTTGTGTTTGTCCCCTTCTTCATCTGTTTTCTCCGGCTTTTTCAAAATGTGTGACCCTGTTTCCTTTATTGTTCTAGAAATAATTTCGAACCGTATACGCAGAACGGGCATCAGGGGCAGTGGCTGGCTAGCGAACCATGCATTCATTTTTGCCTAAAGGTTGAAGGAACGTTCTGCTGCCTGGTGGTATTTGTTGCAGTCGACAGTTATACTTGTCCATTTTGGAAAGGACTGTTCCCTCCATATCACCGTTGAAAATTGGGCGAGTTGGTTATGCATAGTTACGAAGAGGGAAACAGCGCCAAAAGTATGAAGGACAAAGACCAAGGCTTGGTCTGTGTGTTCCTCGTTTTTTGTCCTTCGGACTTTTGGCACTGTTTCCCTCTCCCTCCATATCGTTTCTTGTGAGAAGTACCATAGCTCCGCCCCCCCTACACACACACACTCACACATAAACTTTTTTCTCTGTGGCTCTCCGAACTTTTGTAGTTTTGCCTCTAAGCCTATGTCACTCTGGCCATTCCTGCTCTACAACTTTTCAGTTTTTATTGCTTCACTGGGGCACACCATTTCATCCTAAGAACCAGTTTGACCGTGCAATAGTGTTGTGCCAGGAGGCCAGTGGCATAGCCAGGAATTATTTTGGGGGGGGGGGGGCTTTGTCCCATTATGCTGTAGTCGATGCACTGTATAATTCACGGGTACGGACACGGCCGTCCCCAACCCCTTCGGTTGGCTGGAACAATTCGGTATTCATTCAATATCTGTCTTCCTTTACTAAAAGGAAGAAAAAAAGATGATCTTAAAGGGATGTCTTGACCCCCCAAACCACTCCCCTACCTACGCCACTGTAGCAGGCCGTAGGCCCTAGCTGAAGATCGACACGGCTTGCATAAGAACCGAGCCCATTTCATTTCCACTCCATTCCGGGCGGGAGGCATCTAACTCCATTCCATTCCTTCCCGCACTGCCACCATTCCATTTCCATTCCATTTCGGGGGCGCGAACATGTGGAATAGTTCCAGACTCATTCCAACTCCAGAGTGGTAACTCCGCAACTCTCTACCCATTGATGACTGACTGTGAGCTAAATGCTTTCAGATTTTTTTCTATTTTGTCAATTATTGCTGGCAAAGTATCTAAGCTCCTGTACTGTTTTATAGCAAGCTGTCAAGATGGGGAGATATTCCTCGGTTGTCCTTGTCCTTGAAGGTGGGCAGGCATTCATCAAGACGAAAATGATTGGTCTTGTGTACATGGTCCTGGTCCAGCACTTCAAGGACTAGGTCTCGAGGACCAGGTTTTGAGGGCCAGGACTCGCCCTGAAGCGAACTGGTTTTGAGGATTGGTCTTCAGGGCCAGGCCCTGAGGACTAGGGCTTGAGGGCCATGACCAGATCTTAAGGACCAGTACCAGGTTTTGAGGATAAGGACCAGGTCTTCAGGGCCAGGACCTGTTTTGAACTGGACTGGTCTTGAAGACCAGCCTTGAGGTCTAGGTTTTGTGGATCAGGTCTTGTGAGCTGGGATCAGATCTTAAGGACCAGTAACATGTTTTGAGAATGTGGGCCAGATATTGAGGACCAGGTCCAGGTCTTGAGTCCTATACTTTGTTTCACTTTAAGGGGGGACACCACCTTAAATGTGCACTTTTTGAGAAAGAAACTGATGATTTTTCTAATTTTTATCTATTGTGGTTCAACAACTAATAGTGCACACTTTTGCAAATTTTTATTGCAATATCTCGAATTATTTACGGAGAAATAAAACATTTTCAATAATCTGACGATGCAAAATCATGTTATGGAATTGTGAAAACACTGTTTTCTATTTTCTAACAACTGTAGCTCCACACCGGTACGCCCTAGAGTGACGATCATACTCTCATTGGAAAGAGCATTTCTTCACAGTTTCAGTACTAAGCACATTTGTTTGAGAGTAAACACTATTGGGCAAGAACACCATAAAAGTCCAGCTTTCCCGTGGAAGAGGCTATGCACACGGTCAAGAATCGAAAACCCCATCCTGATTGAACAGAAAACAAACTGAAATTAACATTTGTTTATAGAAAGTTACGCGGGTTCGTCTACTTTGTATTTCGACGATGCTTTCCCTGCCTATAATTGCTGATGCTGGTTCATGTATTGCAAGCATACCCAATTCCTCACTCATTTCATAATCAATGTTCAGATATCGACAACAAAATGACACTCTAAAAAAATGTTTTAAGCTTGGACTCACTCAGCAAGGCCATGCAGGAAATAGGGTGTAACCACAGCCAGTAAAATAAAATGTAGTGGTGTGGAGACTTCAAATGTTTTTTTTTTTCTCAGTTTCACTTTTTTGCAGCAACTTTTGTTTTATGAAATCTATCATTTCAATGAATTGCTGAATTTATTCTTCGCTGTAGATGTTTCTGAACTGAAATTTAGTGAAGAATGCAGCTACATATTTATTTTTCTACTTAAATGAAGTTCTTTTTGCCAAAAAGTATGGTTTTGATGAGGAGAAAATGCCCCATTATGTGGAATGCTTTTCAAATTGTGATTATGCATAGAAAAAGCGCAGATTTCAGAGTAAAGAATAGATAGCTGCACCCCCCCATATGTTCTAATTACAGCTGAAGCTTAGAAATGCGCAATATTTTGCAGCAATTTATATGATAGATTTTCTTGCCAAGTAAGAAGACTTACATCAATAGCTGTATACCTCGCCCTGCAGCTTATCGTAAAATTGTCCTACAGAGATGAAACGTCATGCAGTGCACTTGGGCAACGAGATGAATACTGTCGAGACCGTTCATAACGAAGTCGATTATAACAAAATAGCGGCAACAGCGAAGCTATCATGATCTCCCATTCCCTTTTGATCTTCATTAACCGAAGTCGGTTATAACGAAATAGCGGATATAGCGAAGTGATTTCCGATTCCCGTTGACTTCGTTATAACCGGACTCGACAGCAGTCCCTTTAAATTTCATCAATATTGGGCGACTGGTGTAAAAGTCGACAGTTGAAGGCGGTGTCACCCCTCAAGTCCAGATGCTGCCGACGCAATGAGCCGATGGGACCAATCGGAGAGCTACCAAAAGCACACCACCATGGTGTTCATCATATTTTTCTATGTGTTCTATCATCGCTGAACCAATCATAAACGGAAAAAGGCACAGTGACTCACACTTTTGTCGCTGCTTGATTGGTCCCTGTACCTCGTAGCGTCGGCTTCGTCTGGACTTGAACCGAAACAAAGTACCGTAAAATCCCGTAAGGGCTCCCTCCCCCGAGAGATAGCTCATCCCGTTTTTCTGGCTAAATATCTGTAACATAAAAATTCCGAAACATGGCCCACCCCCCGATCCCCGTTGGATGTCAAGCGATGTCCGACGGGAATCGCGCATCAACGGCGCGATCGGCGGTACCGGTGTGTCCGAGAAGCGAGTTCATAGCAGGTTCCAGCGTTTTTGTTTGTGATCTGCACGCGCTATCGGCTCGCGTAACACGCTAGTTGTTCCCGCGTGTATATTGCATCGTGAAATGCGAATCTGCTGCGTTCGCGATTTGCGGCATCTGTTCCCGAGTTCGTAGCGGATTCCCGTGTTTTTGTCCGCGATCTGCGTGCACGATATCCATTTTCAACTGTAAGTAACACGCGCGAGTTGTTCCCGCGCGTATATTGCATCGTGAAATGCGATTCTGTTGCGTCCGCGATATGCGGTATTTGTTTCTGTGACATGCGAGTTTGTAGCGTATTCCCATGTTTTTGTCCGCGATCTTCGCGCGCGATATCGGTTTCTGTGACAGGCAAAATCGTAGCGGGTTCCTGGGTCTTTATTGCACCATGAAACTTGAATCTGCTGCGTCCGCGATCTGCGGTATCCGTTCCCGTGAGATGCGAGTTCTTGGTGGGTTTCCGCGAGTCCTTCGCACCGTGAAACGCGAATCTGCTGCGTCGGCCACTTGAGGTATCCTTTCCCGTGACACAGGAGTTTGTAGCGAATTCCCGCGTGTTTATCGCATCGTGAAACGCGAATTTGCCGTGTCCGCGATCTGTGGTATCAGTTCCCACTTCACATGATTTGCAGCGGGGTACCCCGGCGCTTATCATTAATTTTTGATAAACTTTTGCTGTGGCATCTCCAAAGATAGCCCACCATTTACCACCACCATTTTTCACCATTTATCTCTTCATTTTGGGTGGGCGTCCTTACGGGATTTTACGGTATAGTCCTTGCTTGACCCTGGTTCGTAGCACATTTTATTTGGAGGATGCTGCCAATTTATTCCTCCTCGATTGAAACTTGAATTCCAGGCACGGGAAGAAGACCCAGACCAGGAGACGGACATGGACAAGCGTCTGATCCTGCGGGGAGACTCCCTGCGGCCCGTGAGTGAATCATCGCACAGGGGCCACAATGAATACAGGGCGTGACAAGACGCACCTTTTACAGGAGCTGGTGCCAGCCAAAGAGGCGGGGGAGCTCGAGGCGTCACTGAGCCCAACCAGGGCCGACAATTACGTCACCATACGTCAGGTGAGGCCCCCTACCAGAATCTCGCCTTACAGTTGTTCCCTCCTTCCTAAAAACAAAAGGGTTTTGGGTGATGGCAGCATCTGCCTTGAGAATCAGTGAGTTAGAACACGGCAAAAACACCTTGATCCTACGTATAAAGCCAAGAATCATGGAGGTAGGAAGCTTCTGGAGGAGACATGACACCACAAGTGGAGGTGAAGCCAAAAGTGGGGAGGGACATGCCCCAACGATGACCAAAACCAAGAGACGCTACTGGACGGATAGGAGAGCTGACTTAACAGCTGTTATGGTCACCCTCGGGGGCCTCTCTCTTGGTTTTGGCCGTCGTTGGGGGCGTGTCCCTCCACACTTGTGGCTTCACATCTGGTGGTATCATGTCACCTCCAGAAGCTTCCTACCTCCATGCCAGAAATACACAGAATCTGTACTGAGGAGCTGTCATGAGCTGATATATTTTTTTTCTGCTATACTTAACGGTCTGTGCTGACATGATGTCATGACATGTCATGCGAGGTCAGGTCATGTGATGTCACAGTGTCATGTTGTGCTGTCACACAAAATCTTATGACACCGTCATGTCACGTGACGCCATAATTAATTTGTACTAGCGTGATCATGTAACTGGTGGATCGTACAACCTAAAGTGATTACACTACAGTCTAAGCTCATTACAACAAACCTGGTTACAAGTTACAACAGACATCTGGGTATAACATACCAATTTGTGAAGTTCGGTCGGTTTTTCTCTACATACCATTGACTCAACTTCATTTCTGCATACAACATTCCTTTTACAACAGACATAAATCTTGGTCAAAATCGAGGTCTGTTATAACGAGCTTAGACTGTATCACTAACCCATAAGGATTGTGCAATGACGTAACCTACAGGGATCGCATGGTCGCGTAACCTCTCCCGACATCAGGGCGGCAAATGTTTTGCTGCAAATAGAGTACATGGCAGCTCTAACGACACTGGTTCAAGCTAATCTGTTGGCGCGGTGGTAGAGCATCAGACTGCGGAGAGAGATGTCCGTGGTTCAACTCCTGGCAAGGGGGTTTTTGTAAAGACACCTGACCATGCTATCATAAATGTGTTTTATGCTACGTTTTCTATGAGAAAATTGTCACGAACCAGTGACACGCTGGGAGCGTTACAGATGTTAAGATTATATATGAAGATATGTAAAGTTCGAGCCCCCGGCGGGGCTCGAACCTGGGTCGATGCAGTGACAGTCGGATGCTGTCGCCACTGTAGGTTAATTATGATAATGATTTAATAAATAAATATAGCTAAGGGGTAGGTGAAGTAGACTTCTCTCGTTGACATAAAAACGAAAAAACCTACACGAAAATTGGCATGTTTCTTCTCAATCTGAAAAAAGAGAACCTTTATTGCCGGGCTTGACTGATGAGGCAGGGCTTCGAAGACCCCTAGAATGCTTTCGCGGACCCTAAAGGGTCCGCAGACCCCCATTTGAGAACCACTAATCTACGTCATCGAGCCCGTATAATTTTTGTAACAATTTTTCGTGATGCTCAGATTTTAAAAACCAGCC
The DNA here is from genome assembly GCA_013358835.2 of Ixodes persulcatus. Taxonomy (NCBI): domain Eukaryota; kingdom Metazoa; phylum Arthropoda; class Arachnida; order Ixodida; family Ixodidae; genus Ixodes; species Ixodes persulcatus. Next base: position 290,810 of record JABSTQ010011474.1, on the reverse strand, counting down.
TATAAAAGCATTCCGCTTTAACAACTGGTAACTTGCGGAAGATTCTACGCCAGTTCAGAGACCTTGTGTGCCGCGGACAGATCCTGGAGCGACTCACTCGGCTGTGCTACCAGACGGGGCCCGGAGGTGCCAAGCGTCAACGGAAGCACGAGCAGCGACTGCTGCGCAACATGGGGGCACACGCCGTGGTGCTGCAGCTGCTGCAGATTCCCTATGACAGGGTGAGGGGAACGTCTCGTCATGTGAGGCTGTGCGCAGGAATTCCTACCTTGAAGACTCTTGGGTCGTACGCTTCTGTGACCTGGGCACTTACAGCGGCCGGACGATGCAAATTGTCTGAACCGAGGAAGGAAACTTACGTCTGAAAAAGAGGGACCGAAATCGAGATTAAAATTGGAACCTGCAAGAATGGTTGCACACTGCTACATATTTTTGGAAAATGATCCTCACAAGGGAGCTTGCTGTGCAGAACTTGCAAGATGTTTCCAAGTTTGGATATTTGGATACGCAAGATGTTTCCAAGCAAAACAGGTCTTGCGAGCTAACTTTATGCGGGCATTTGTGCACTCCTTCAATTAATTTGCGTGTAGCAGGTAAGCGTACCTGATGAAAAGGTCTTAGTGTTTGTTTTACCGAGTAATAACGAAGCAAGTAGAAGTGCTTCGATTGACATCACTGCCTGCACTAGTTCTAGCACTGACACTAGTACTAGCTCTTTCTACCACTAGTACTAGTGATAGTGCTAGCTTTAGTTGTATCAGCATTGGCAACAGTACCAGTAGTAGCACTATTGCATACTAGTGATAGTACTAGTGCTAGCACTGGTGTTAGTTACTAGTTCTAGCACTATCACTAGTACTAGCACTATTTCTACTGCTAGTGCCAGTAATAGTGCTAGCACTAGTAGTAGCAGCATTGGCAATGGTACAAGCACTAGCACTATTGCATACTAGTGATAGTACATGTGTTAGCACTGGTATTAGTTACCAGTTCTAGCGCTATCACTAATACTAGCACTATTTCTACCACTAGTACTACTGATACTGCTAGCACTAGTAGTACCATCATTGAGAACAATACAAGCACGTACAATTGCGTACCAGTGTTAGTATAAGCGCTAGCACTAGTGTTAGTACTACTATCGCAAGCATCTGATCATACTTGTGCCACGGACACCTCCTCTGACACTTCAAAAAAAAGCCAGCGAGACCTATATTCAGTTACAGGTTAAGAAAAGTTTTTGAGAGAAAGGAAGGATGGGGAGGAGGAAGCAGACTAAATGCCGAAGAGAGGAGGAGGTTTTCTCCTCTTTTCTTCAGCATTCCGTCTGCTTCCTCCCCCCCAAACTTCCTTTCCCTCGAAAACTTTTCTTAACCTGTAACTGGCTATAGTGGTCCCACTGCCATATTTACATTGCCGAGGTTTCGATGGACTCACTTGCATGGGGTTAAAGGGGTACTCCGGCGATTTTTGAGCTACCTCAACTAACTATATTTTCTGACTCCCCGGCCTTTACCCTTTCCGGTATGCTATTTAGTATCGCAAAATTCATAATAGTTATTGCGAAATCGGCAAATGAAAATGATGCAAAAACCAACATTCAAATATACCCACACTTTTCAGTGCCGTGACGTCAGTGGCGGGCAGGCTTGCCAGTCGAGCGAGCAGTCTAAAAAATTGAATATGCCAATCATTTTTCCGTGCTGGAGCGCGGGTACTGGAGCGAGCTTCCAAAGCATTCATTTGACACCATGAAACTGCTTCAAATCAGTTGGGAACAAATTCTACAGTCCAAAGAGTGAACCCCTGCACTTCCACTGACGTCACTTTTTCGTTGTTGCCAATAGAGACTTTCAGTTTGAAAAACACTGTGAGGACCAAAATTGTAAATTCAATAACTTCGTGAAAAAAATTAATTTTAACCTAATATTTGGGATACTAATTTAGCGATGTTGTTTGACGAGTTTAGCAAAATTTCAAGCAAATCGGGGACCATGAAGAAATCACCGGAGTACCCCTTTAAGGACGTCGCAGGAAAGATTCTTTCGGAGGGTCAGAGGCACACTGCACGTCCAGCATCGTGACACTGTTCTCTTCCAGAAGGAAGACTTGCGCATGAATGAGGTGATGCGGCTGGCGCATGACTTCCTGCAGCACTTCTGCCTCGGCAATCATCAGAATCAGGGCTTGCTTCACAAGCACATCGACCTCTTCCTCACACCAGGGGTGAGCCTACCTGTCCTGTGCCAGTCTGGCCATGTCCCATTTATATTGTAAGCTTACGTGCGTTATCACGGACAAGCCCGGTGGGAGAGAAATGACGGAGGACATCTCTTTCCAAGTGGGCATCTCCCCTCTCCTTTTCCCCTCTCTTCTGCCTTCCCACACAGAGTTCACAGTAAGCACAGTAGATCCTTTTTGGAATTGTACTGCATCTAGTAGTTGCTGTGCCATAGAGGCCACCATAGTCTGGGCAGGCACCCTAAGCATGCATATTGGACAGGAGAGCTGCGTCAGCGTTTGGCGTAAACCCAGGTTCAGTCGCACGCTTGGTGCTGGAAGCGATGCTTAAACTGTGGCAAACTCCAGTGTGGCTTGGTTGTGTTTTGTAAAGGATCTCTTGCACGAAATGCGTGTTGGAGCAGGAAACAAAAGCTTTAACACTACTGTATTGTGCTTTAATATAGATTTCTCTACGAAGAAATCTTCATCCCATGACTGGCACCCAAAAACACAAATCAAATTACATGTGGTAGTGATATGGTTGTCTCCGGGTGACGCAAGAAACAATCATAAACACTATCCACTATTTACTGAACAGAAATGTTGAAACTAAACAATTGTATCAATGCCCTAATTCTATGAAGACTGGAAAGCGTCACATTATGTTGTGCAATCTCTACCACACATAACTTATCTCATTCTCTAAAAATGTGTTTTTTTTTATTTATCCTCCATATGTAATTTATATAATGATGATGCAAAGTTAGTGTAGCCTTTAAATTTTTTTTCAACCATTACCATATTTTTATTACGATTGTTTTGCAGCCGGCTTTCATTCCTACTTTCTCGCTCTCCAGCCGACGACGCTACCCATTATGTTGACCTCAGTGCATCACCAGCTTGCATCAGTCTGCAAACAGCCTAGAAAACATTATTGTTCTAAAACTACTTTTACATGACAGCTATTCGAGACTAGGAAGCGACAGATTTTTTGGCTGCCTTAGACAGAAAAAATGTATTAGGAATAGATTTGGGTATCTTGAAATATTGGTACACTGAAGCGATATCTCATTATAATCAGTACCAAGTTTTTTGGAAGTATTTCCCTTAGTTATGCATAAAATTCTATAAAACTTTTTATTCTTGTTTTGCTTTTGGGGCTGATTTCAAATGTTATTTTTTCAGTAAGACAATTACTTCTGGAGATAATTGAAAATCTCTGGCCATTGTTTGGAAAAACAAAAAAAAAGTTTTTTTACAGAAAGTACTAATAACATGTGGTTAGATACTACACAGTTTAAGGAATACAATGTTGGAAGTACATCTCAGATTGGGCCATTATTGGCGTTTTTAGAATGCATGAGAGTTCAGCATTCAGTCTGTGGTTGGCAAAAGATAAACAATAGGGCAATTAAAATGCTTTGTTATCCTGAATTAAAAAATATACTTCCAACATAGTATGCTTTATACATCTACCCACATGTCACAGAAAATATTATAGTTCTACTTGCCTTAGAGGCTGAGATATCCCTCTGCCAAATTTGCAGAGTAGTACAAAGTTTGTGCTTTGAAAAAGTGAGGAAGAAATATGTACATATTTATCACACCGTCAATAGTTTCACAGGCACCAGGAACATAGGCAACTTGACTGCTGGCACCTGCCCAATGCCTAGTAGGCACCAGAAATGTAGTCCACTTGAGTGCTGGCACCCGAGTGGTGTTTCTAGAGGGCTCGTTGCATGTTCTCTGCCGACGTGTGCTTGCGTGCACACGCTGCCGCAACAAATAGGATTGCGCGTTTGGACCTTTTCTTTGTGCGGTATTTCTACGCAACTAACGTGATGAAGGAAGCAGCGGTGGCTCGAAATTGAAGACAAAATGGCGCTCTTTCAAATGAGACCAAGATGGTTGCGATCGCGACCGTGGAACGGCAGCTGTGTCTTGCGGAAGAAGCACCATTTAAGCGTCAACTTCAATGCAAATTTATCGCGCATGGGTCTTATAAATTGATATTATGGCTTAAATATTGATCTAAAAAGTTAGAAACTTTGCAAATCGGAAGAAAAATAGCTGTACATTTAGAAAATTTAATTTAAAAAAAATTTTGTTGCGATTTTCCGCACCCAAGGACCCATAAGCGATGTGAGTGTCTTCAGCTGTTTCAGCATTTTTTATTTGTTTCACCGAGCTTGTTGATTTGTACATGCCCGGAGCAGACTTAGTTTATTTGAAACTGCTTCTGTTACATGTTACATGGCGAACTTTGTTGGGTCGATGTTTGTCCTCTGAGAGTTTAGCTGTACCAGCATATATATCTTAATCTTCTGCTGTTGCTAACCTCCGTTTCCTCTGGTGGCAAATGTTCCAGCTGTTGGAGGCACAGACATTGTGCAGCGTCTTCAAGGACAACGTGGCCTTGTGTAGTGAAGTGACAGAGCGAGTGATCCAGCACTTTGTGCACTGCATCGAGACCCATGGGCGGCAGGTGCAGTACCTGCAGTTTCTGCAGACAGTGGTGAAGGCTGAGGGACAGTACATCCGCAAGTGTCAGGACATGGTGATGCAAGAGGTGAGCTCAGTCACACCGGCCGGGCAGAGGAGCATGGCTGCCGAGCGTGGCTTCATGTTATCGGGCGAATGGATACAACTTGTCAAGCTGCTGCCCCACTCATTTATTGGCGTTTGGCATAAAGCTGAGGGCTGGAATTATTTAAAAGGTTTTGCCAGTACCTTTCTTTAATTTTTACTTGGAATGTTTGTGGCACGCTTTTAAAGCAGAGATGTGCAAAAACAAAATTTCCGAATGTGAATTGAATACAAATAGTAGGAATCGATTGCGAATCGAATAGAATATTTGTTTATTTATGAATAGATTACATTTAATGTGATTTGAGCAGAAATACCTTAATTAGTCAGTGTTGAGATTTATTTTCAGCAAATATACAGTCAAATCTCATTCATTCGAACTCGAGGGGGACCGAAAATTTGTTTGAATTAAACGGAGTTCGAACCAAAGAAAGTTGGGTGGCGCATGTGCACTGAGCTAACACATGAGTGACGAGTTCCGGGACATTTATTTACACCGATCACCAACGGAAGTAACCCGTGATGCATGCCTATGCGCGGTTCTTTAGTCGTGAATCAACAACATCGCTTGGAGCTTAGAGACTAGCTCTAACACAGCATCAGCATTCTCTTGGCACTAGAAGTAGCGCGTGGTTGTGTCCAGCGCTGACGCTACGTCAGTTGCACTAGGTGGGAGAATTTCTTCGCTGGCATCAGAATCTTCGCCACTGAGGGCTGAAGGGTCTTCAGATGTGGCCTGTTGAGGGCACGTAGCCTGAATGACCTCGGTGATGCTTGGAACCCAGATAACGTCAGTCGCGCGCCCACCGAAAACACGCTGAAGCGCAGCAACACGCGAGTGCAAGGCAAGAAACGTAACTGTCGCGCTCCCACCTTTATGAGGCTCACAATTCTTTTTTAGAGCGCAGCTCTTAGGTGCCCGTTTGCGCGAATAGCGGCGTCGCCGTCAGCGTAACCGCCCCGCTAAATTTAGCGGGACGTTGAATTGGTGTTGAGCTCATGTGACGTCAATTTTCCCGGTAAATCTGGCGCAGAGACTGAATTTGTTCATGGGTGACGTGACACGAAGTCATGTGACGTCATTTTCCCCGCTAAATTTAGGGGGGAAACAATTGGTGTTGAGGTTGTGTGGTGTCAATTTTTCAGCTAAATTTAGTGGGGAAACTGTGGGAGGGGGGGAGGGTAGGGAAGAGGAGGAGGAGGGGAGGGTATGGAGGAGGAGGAGGAGAAGAGACCCTCGTACCCTCCCCTCCTCCTCCTCAAAAGCTGCACTCTAATTTCGCATGACAGAGATTTGTGAATGTCTTTCATTTTTTCCTTCTCAACTACCCATATTTTCTCTTATCGAAGCATAGAAAGAGGATATTTCTCGGTGACAAATAATCCAAATTGTAGGGCTTACTTGAGGTTGAATGCAAAGGGGCTGTAAGCATCAGAACCAGTAGAACGAAAAAAAAAGAACAAAATTGCCGCAGCCGATAGCAGCTTCGGCTCCCCAAACATTGCAGAGGGGACCTGGTTGTCGAACGCAGGAGAGAAGGATCACCTGATTTCTGACTGCCAGCTACCATCTCATGGTCCTTTTTGAATGTTTCTTAGCCCACAAGTTCCTCCACGAGCCACTTTGCTCGATATTTTGATAATTGGCTGCGATATCCGCGCAACAAATCGAAATTTCCATGTCGGGTGCACGACTTTTACACGTTTTCACGAACGGCCGTAACTTGGCTTCATATGCACGTTCGAATTGCCTTGCTATAGTGTGCTCTTAGGGGCCGAGCGAGTTAGTGGCATGCAAGCAGTGCATTGTGAAATGAACATAAATAGCGCAAGGAACAAACGAGGTCACGGACACGAAGACAGGACTAGCTCAAATGCCCTCTTTGTGCTCATGTTCTTGTCTGTCCTTTGCACTATTTACGTATATTATGCTTAACTAGCTACAGTCGCTGACGAAGTTAGAAAGACAGAGCGTCTATCTAGAACGCTCGGCCCCCAATGTCCGCTCGTTGCCTTTCTTCGCGCTTCGACTGCGTGCACACTTTAGAGGCTCGGGAGATGCCGAAGCATTACCGAAGGTAGGGAGCTCACACTGAAGACCTTTCCATCATTCTCATCTTGTTGGTGACTATAGCCCACCTTCTTACGGTAGACTCCCATTATTTCAAACTCCAGGAAACCACGAGGTTTGTTTGAATTATTGGAAGTTTGAATCATCAGAAATTTATCTACATATGATGTAAGATAAAATTATTTGTTATGTGGTTGGTTACGCATACAAAGCAGATATATTATGATTTCCTCTACACAGGCCTACTAATCATAAGCAGGTATACCATTCACAAAACATTGGTGAAATGTATGACGAGTTTATTCATCCCTCAAAAATTTTGTTTATCGTGGGCTGTTCAGACAGCACATGACACTTCAAAACAAACTTAAGTTTGTTGATCCAGCAAAGAAGTTGTCTTTTGTGGACTATTAAGCAGGAGACACACGAGCGATGAAAACGGGGGCCGCGTGGAAGTTTCCACAGCAACTTGCACGAACGCTGTGACGTGGACTTATGCCATGCCGCCACATCACGGCATCCGCACAAGATGCTATGGAAACTGCCGCACGGCCCCTGTTTTCACTGCTCGTGTGTCCCCTGCTTTAAAGTAACTATGCGAAAGTAGCACCAAGCTCCCCGTATGGTCACCATTTTGGCTCATGAAATGAGCAATTTCTCTTTGACCTCTTCCTTCTTGGTGAGCCAATCTAAATTTGCTGGTGACGGGTATCTTTATAGAGACATTTCTTGTATACTGAGATTTTTCTATCCACTCACTGGTGAAACGAGCCTACATCTTCGTACCACCACCAGATGCGGTGTTGGTTCTTGGAGGCATTGAAAAATGCTATTCCTGTTTTAAAATACGCAAGAAGAACCATATAATTGTATGAGACCCGTGGAGGAGGGCATTGCATACACAGTGCCAAAGAGGCTTATATTGGCGAGGAACGCCTTCAGTACGATGATGCTCCATGGAGATCTTGGCGCGACTGGATTCAAACGACCCTCTCGAAGCTTGGAAGATTTGAAAAGGCCCAAATGGCAATTGCCATTTCGGCCTTTTCAAATGTATGTTAGCATTTGTTTGTGTTCGGCTAGCAGGCAGGGAAGGCAATGGCGTTACTTTCCCAGAATCCAATGACTTTACCCTGCTTTAGCCCCATTGAGTTTCTTACCGAGCACTGAGGCACTGCGGAGAAGCAACATCCGCGGAAGCGAGCTCCGCGGGTATTGCCTCTCCGCAGTGCACCGGTGCTCGAAAAGAAGCGCGCTCAATGGGGCCTCAAGTACAAAAAGTATGAATTACACGAAAACGCCGTTCGAATTAAGCGGCTCGTAAATACATTGAAAACATAGCGGGACAACCCAAATTTTGCCCCAAGCTTTATTATTGAACAACGAGCTTGACGAGCGCGTCGGGAGTCGTCTCGACAACCGGGGGATCTCGACGCAGCTGGTGGGTGCCGGTGAGGAGGCGCTGGTGCTGTACAACGACAAGGGCTCGTACGGCCAGCTGGTGGAGCTGATGCGGTCGGAGCGCCAGCGGCTGGACCCCGGCGGCCCCCTGCGCTACCATGTGGACCTGGTGCGGCTGCTGGCCTGCTGCACGGAGGGCAAGAACGTCTTCACCGAGATCAAGTGCCACTCACTCCTCTCCCTGGACGACATCTGCCGGGTGGTGGCCCACCCGGACTGCCTGCCCGAGGTCAAGGAGGCCTACATCAACTTCCTCTCGCACTGCTTCATCGACACGGAGGTAGAGATGAAGGAGATCTACGCATCCCACCACATCTGGACGCTGTTCGACAACTTCCTCGTCGACGTGGCCATGGTGAGCGGACTGGTGCACTTGCTGCTTCCTCTAAAGTGGTCCCTCAATTTCCACCCAACGACGTCGTACAAGTGTTGCGTTGCATGCCGTGATCTTGGCTGTGGCACTGCCGCAGAAGGGGGTGCAGCATTCTGCTGCAGGTACCTCTGCAGCCAGACAGTCGATGGAAACCAAAGCAGACACGAATCGGGATGCCGCCACGACGACGATTCTCGCGTCTGCTTACCCTTTTTGCCACCATTTCTACGACCAACCGTCACGGCATCCGAAAGCAAGACGTGGCAGCTCCCATGACGGAACTCGTGGCCATTTCGGGACTGCTTTTGATGCAGGGGCGGGGTAGGATGGCAAACGCGTCAGTCGAAGACTCGTGCCAGGCATCGCGTCAAGGTCGTTGCAGGCGGGGCGACGTTTCTGACGTGACTTGGGTTCGCAGGTGTGCAATGCCACCCACGACCGGCGGCATGCGGACCAGCTGCTGGAGGGCTACGTGACCAACTCGGTGATGAACATCATCACCACCTTCTTCAACTCTCCCTTCTCGGAGCAGAGCGCCACCGTGCAGGTGGGCGTTTGAACCTTTGCTTGGGCTGCTCTGTTTGCATTATACTACAGTAGAACCTCAATTACAGTTGAACCTCGATTTAACGAAGACACCGGGACCCGCTAATTATTTCGTAAAATCGGAAACTTCGTAAAATCGAGGAAGTGAGACCTCGCGCATAGGCTGCGCGAGGAATCCGAATTTGTTCGTTAAATCGGAAAATTCGTAAAATCGGGTTTCGTAAAATCGAGGTTCAACTGTAATTCGAAGTCAGTCAGACTGCGAAATATTTGCGAATTAAGCGAATTTGCAAATTATCTAAAAACGAAAGAAAATGACAGAAGATTGTGCGCGAAGCTTTGAATTTCGAAGGAAACGTTTTATTCAAAACGAGTAGTCAAATCGAGAGAACATCGCCTGAAGTAGTCGGCGATACGGACTGCCGTGTTCTGTAATTAACGGCGCCGACCGTCATACTTTTCAAGAAGGCTAACTAGGCGCATCATCTCAGAATCACTGCCATTACATTCCACTAAGCTGCGGACGAGATTCAGCGACTGTGTAACTTCCCCTAGAGTGGGGGCCCGAAACGCCTCATCATTGTCATGAATCTCTGCCGTCACACTCAGTGATTTCGCTCTCAAGGTCCGCATAGCAGGTTTACTCTTTCTCTTCTATGTTTAAGTAGTCTGTGAAACTTACGCCGACCGACTCACCGTCACTGTCCCAAATGCGGGAGCAAAGCTCCTCTCCCGCATCGTCAATCCCAGGGACAATACTGGCACTAGCATTGGCGGTATCCTCCTGCTTCACGGCTGGTCGCATGTAAGCGATTTAGCTAGCAACGAGACAAGCGACGGCGACCCGCTTTGCTGTTGCTCGGTCAGTCGCGCGACGAGGCAAATCACATGAAAGCGACGGGAGCGAGTGACCAAGGCAATGAGCAACGCAACGGGCGACAGTGAGAAATCTGTAGCTTGTCGCTGGCTCTCACCGTCGCTCGTCTCGTCGCTCGCAAAATCGCTTACATGCGGTTCAGTAACGGCCCGAACCACAGCCCCACAGCGGCGCGGCGCCAAGATTACCGAGACACTAAGCCCAAAAAAACAAAGGGACTACTAAGCACGTGGACCAGCAAACAGGAAATAGATCAGCGAAGACGTGCGCCATCTTTGTTTTTGCTGCCGATTCTGGATGCCAACTGGCGCCACCTAGCTACTAAAAATTGAATCTGGAAGACCAAATCGGCAAATTAACCGGGTAGGCACGCGCGGAGCGCTCAGATTATCTGGTCATATTTTAATGAGAAGCCACGGGACCGTGGAAGTTTTGCGAATTATCCTCAACTTTTGTCAATACGGGTTTGTCTGAAAAACTCAGAATTTCGACATTACGATGGTGAAAGACAGCAAAAATGTTGGTATTCTACAAATTAGCTTGGTCATCCGACTCATAGCACAGGGTCAATGCTTCTGAGGAAAGTTTTCTCCGGTACAGGACAACGGGTCATTGTAATTTTGGGACACGACAAAAGCCACTGTTCTAGTTTTCGATTTGGATTTCTTGGAGGAAGGCGAGGTTGTATTTTTATAACAATGCGAGCTATGATCATAAGAGGTAGGGGGCAGCTGAGGGTTCTTTTTCGCCACTCCACCCCATGCAGCTGCAGGGTGGAGTGGTGGAATGGGATGGAAAGAAAACAATCTTTCCAGAGACTATGTCAAGGATTTCAGGGATTCTAAAGTATCGACGTTTGTTAAAGCAACATTTGTTTTAAGTTTTGTTGTGGGACAGTTAGTATTACCAATGGCAAAGGTGGGAATATCCAATCCATGTGAAGAAATGTCATTCGACACTGGTGAGTTCTTTTAATTTAGGGCAGCTGTGTGCGGATAATATTTGTTTTTATATTGAATTCGGAAAAATGTGGCACACAGCAAAATTAAACTTTGAATTCTGGAGAATCGTGAATTTATCATATATATAAACTCCGATAGACTCCGAATCTTCCGGTAAAAGTAAACTCCGAAAAACACCCTTCAAATTTTGCGAGAAATAAACTCAGAAAACACGGAACCTTATAGTCATAAGGTACCTTTTCAGTACGGCCAGGTGCTGACTTTGAGCGGATTTAATGCAGGGTTAATCAAACATGTATGTAGGAAGGCATAAATAGAAGGAGCTGAAACTTTCATCAAAAGCATTATCTAGTGGTGGATCTTAGCTTGTGAAATTTTAGGGTCTGTGAAAAATTGGAATGTCCTTGAGATTTTAAACAGCACACTATGACACAGGCGACAGAGTTTCCTGAGAATGGCACTTGTGGTGACATCTCATGATGGGTGCAGCACATACTCCATTGAAAGGAAACGACACAACAACCATCGTCTACTTTCGATGGGAGGTGGTGCCATAGGTATGACTCTTTTGTGACTCTATCATCTGCATCAGTGCCTGTCCTTGCAAATGATTGTAGATTTGCATTTTTTGCAGGATGCCTTGGAATTTCATAAACTAAAATCCACCACTAAAATACACCTTTCATCAAAGTCGCTCTGTGTGCAGGTGGATATTTTTCCACCTCGTTCCACAGCTAGCCCCTCTATTCATGCCACCCTATACATACAATTTCATTAAAGCTGTAGCTTTATAGGGCCGACCATCCTCAGGAGCCGCATATAAGCACGAAATGCATAAGCTGGTCAGTCCATAACTGCTAAACAATCTTGAAAAAAAAAAAAGGCAACTGGTGCCAGGGATTGAAACTCGGTCACCGGCTACGAAGCCGAGTGCACTGCCGACTGAGCTACGGTCCCAGCACTCAGGAACGGGAGGAGCAGAAACAGGTGATGTGAGAAAGTGTACGAAGCAGAGAGGGGTGGAAAGGGCAAGAAAGAGAGGAGCAGAAACAGGTAGCATAAAAAGAGAGCGCAGAATGAGGAGGAGTGGAAAAGGCAGGAAAGCGTGCCTCCCCTCTCTTGGTGACCCGAAAATTCAGTGCAAAGACTTTGTATCCAGGTGGTGCTGGAGGGAAGCACGCGCAGCATCACAAAGAGAGAATGGTGCTACGTAATTTGTTTCCATACAAAACCCTGCCCTATGCACGCCCTGAACTACCGTAAAATACTGGGGGAGCCTCCATTCCACTCACTGAAAACTGGGTTAATCCAGACATGGGTGCTTGTGTGGTCAAATCGGGAACTTAACATTAAATTTGCAGAACTCCCATGTTTGTAAAAGGTTAATAGTGGGTGCTTGAAGGAAATTGGCACTTCCGCGGTATTTTACGGTATGGGTACCACTCCCCACAGGCACTGAAAGACTAGGGATCATTTTGCATTAGGCACCATCCAAACTAAGAGCACCACCCAGTCTATAAAGCTACCGCATTTAAGCACGTTTGGCATAAGGACAATACATGCAGCCAATTTTTTTTTAATGCATTAGCATTAGTGCCTTGGTACATGGGCTGACCTTGGACTGGTTTGGACTAACCAAAGTTTGCAACATCGCCACGGGGTGGCGCCACAGCCGCACTGGTTCTGAAAATTGGCTAGGAAACACCTTCTGCGAGTGCCGAAAGATGGCGGGTGGGGTGCGGGTGCGTGCTTTGGATGCCCTTAGAAGCTCCTGCTGCTGGCTTTGGAGACTGGATGCATGCGGACTCTGGTTCCGTTCTTCGACCTGCCACACTTGCCATGTCGTTCTTGATGCGCCGCTCTTGATGCACAGTCCTCTTACCATGTCACTGGGCCGTAAGCGCACGGTGTTGTCGTCCCTGTATGCACAACATGCGCGGCAATGTAAGGCTCAAGAGGACCAACAACACCGTTTGAGCGAAAACCGCCCCTATTGAGGGGCAGATTGGCCGATTGGACCTCCGAAGACAACAGTATGCAGACCGTGGCCGCGGTCGCTCTTCATGCACACGCTAAGTGAACTGATCCGTTTGCACCAGGGAGAAGAGGATAATTCGGATTCTTGGGCGAGTTGATACTGAAACTTTGAGAACATGATAGCGCTTCAAGACAGGGACGAGAGTAAGAATGAGACAACTCAATGCTCTAACTTCAACTGTTTAATCCTCAGAAAAGCAAGGGTATAAATGCTCTGCATCATCGCGCCATTCAACCAATTCCATGCCACGCCAATGCTCGCAAGAACTGTTTCTTTTTGTCGCCCAAATCGATCTACGCCACGCTGACACATCGATCCCCATAGTTTTTTTATCAGGTTTGCCTTTATAATTTCTCTTATCGTCTTATCTCTATGTTTTCTAATAAAGAGACACAGTTCTTGCGAGCATTGGCGTGGCATGGGATTCTTTGAATGGCGCATTGATGCAGAGTATTTATACCCTTGCTTTTCTGAGGATTAAACAGTTGAGGTTAGCGCATTGCGTTGTCTCGTTCTTACTCTCGCCCCTGTCTTGAAGCGCTATCATGTTCTCAAAGGAGAAGAGGGGTTTCATGAATGTTCACCTCCATGAAAAGGTGCTGGGAGGCTGCAATCACCATGCTTTGTTTTATATAACCGCCGTGCAAAATGCTAATGCATTTCTTTGAGAATCATTGTAGCGGCAGCAGCGATTTTTGCCTATCTAACCACCAGATCCAGCAAAAGAATGAAACATTTTAGTTTCAAGGAAACTTCATATCAGATGGCAGTTTCATAAAAAGACATTTAAAAGGATACCGATTTTTTTAAATATAAGGCATATACTGATGCACTTTTTGACTCAAGTGTTGATGAAAAAGTTCCAATTGTTCTTTCTGCAGTCTTATTATTCACTTTCGTGACAAACTTTGTTGATTTTAGAAGTGTTTTGCAACTGCATTGCTTGCAGTGCTCAACAGGATGCATCTTGAGACGTTATGGACTGCAAATTTGTGTTCTCGTGCTCTAGTGTAAAAACAGCGCTTTTTTTGCCCTATGTAAACACGAGCGCAACTGACAGGAATCTCTTCATGATTCATATGAAGGCTCGTGAGCATGTTCTATTCTCCTCTGATTGTTCTTGTCTTGCTTCCTGCTGCATGGAAATTTTAGGGTCAGGTAAGTGATCTACCAAAGCGTTGAGCCCGGCGTGTCTTGTCTCATGGCACGCGACCATCTTTGCAGACACACCAGCCAGTATTTGTGAGGCTCCTGCAGGCGGCCTTTCGTTTGTCCACCTGCACCTGGCTGAACCTGCAGCAGCGGATGAACGTCGAAGGCTGCATCCGTACCCTGGCGGAAATCGGTAAATTGTCAGGGTGTCTATCAACCTGGAAAATCTTGAATTGTGAAGAAATTTTAAAGCACCTGGAAAAGTTGTGGAATTATGAGAAAAATTGTCAAGAAGTTGGCAAAGTCGGAAAAAATAACCACTGAGAGTGGCACTGTGATGCGCTGCGAAGCATAAGGACGCAACATGCAGTGGCACGGGTGGTTGTGAAAACGTCTTTACTGTTGCCTGAAACGTCACTAGGTGGCACTAAAGCCCCTCAATGAGTTTGCTCTTGTCTTACAATCAGTATCAAATGCTCCAATGCATGAGATGCATACCTCATGCAGCCTTTGGAAGCAAACGGTGGCGATGCACTAGAATGAGTGGACCAGGAAGCGAATGGTGGCAGAGCACCCGCTCAGGGCACGTGCCTCGTGCATTTGCAGAACAACGGTTGGCGGTACTTGTAAGAAACGGAACGTGTGAATTTTATCGAGGGACCTTAGGTGGCTGGAGCCACCCCCTGATTAACCCGATAAAATGGAAACAGCCTCCATAATTGTATTTTCTGGCAAGTAGGACACACATACCTATTGGTTCGTTGGACTTACATTAGTTTTGAACCTGTAAAACTATTTATGAATGCAAGGTGTGCTTGTTTTTCGTGTTTTCTGCAGTTGTTTCTTGACGTGAATCTATGTGAGAATCCTTTAACCCCTTAAGTGCCACTTTTTTTTTTTTTATAAAAAAAAGCAATTAAAAATGTTGCGTGCCAGATGCCCGTCGTTGGTTTGGCACGTAAAACCCCCAAATATGATGATATGATAACCTAAAAATGTGATATATTTGTATGAAGGAGTTTCAGTCTTCTAGTATAACAGATAAAATTTCAAAAGTTTATTATGCAAAAATGAGCGGCGGCAAAAAAAAGGCGCCAACTAAAACGAGTGTTGCCATTTGTGATCAGCGCTGCAAACTACTCTGACAAGCCTAGCTCGTCCGTGGTATTGAGGGCTACCAGAAAAACCACTAGACGAGCTGAGCTCGTCCATGGCATTTTTATCCAGAAAGTGGCCGATGACCTCAGCTCGTCCAAGGCACTTAAAGAGTTAAAGGGGAACTCCACTCAATTCAAAAGATTTCGGGATAATGAGTGATTTCGCATTAAAAAGCACTAGTAGAAGACACTACACCATTTGCTTCGCGAAAAATGGGATATATATTGTAAAATCTAATTTTAAACACGAGCAGAAATCGAAACTGAAACTTCGGCTTAATCCAGCAACATTGGCCTTGGGCTGCCAACAACATGGCTATCGTGTGGTACGAGATGTTACGCGATTCTCTACACAACGACGGGCGGGATTGGGGTAGCGTGAGCCAGGCGCAAGTGTCATCTGCACCATACTCTCCACCACGTTTTGGTGTCTATGACATTAAGTCTGCACACGATAGTGTCCGTGTGAACAAAACTCCGAGAGACAACAATCGCAAACGGTGAGACGACGACGCGGTCGTGACGCGGGAGACTGCGGTAATGGCCGGACGGCTCCCAAGAAGCGTGCTGAGCAGGCATGTTTCGGCAATCACGTGGACACCGCTGAGCGCCGAGAGGAAGCGTTACTGACCTCACCCGTTGCGCTCGCCCGGAGAAGTAAAAAAATTGCAGTGGCTTAGCTCGGCTATGCCAGGATATATGTAGCTTGAGCTTAGGCTCAGCTGGTTATTCTTAGCTTTCCCGGTTGTCTAGGATTAGCTTGATTATCATGCTTACTGCTGCTTTAATGACACACACACGGTATACGCATTATGTGACTACTTCGGGATCCGATGAGTTAAGCTTCTCCGCTCTTCTGCGCCGCTGAGCAGCAATTTCGCTCTCCTTCTCCATGGCTATACCACACTGGCAAACGCCCCGCTATATGTATACCCCCACTGATACCTCTGCGCATGCGCACAAAATGAGAGGCGCTATCTAGCGGCTCCGGTGCAGCGTCAGACTTGGCTACTGCGCAACGGAGGCGCACAGCTGGGCACGCGCCGGCGCCAGTGCGTCTGCTGCGGCTATGACGTCACTCCTCTGGAATGCGCAGACTGCCGAGGCGCGCGCGGCGGCGGCGGCGGCTGCGGTGCACCAGCTGTGCAGGCGCCTCGGTGGCTCCGAGGCGAGAGCGCTGGCCTACGGATCCCCACGTGGCGGGTTCGAATCCCGGCCGAGGTGCCCGCAATCTGACGGAAGCTTATTGCGGAGGAGGCGCCGTGTAACCGAGCTTTCGGTTGCACGTCAAAAGATCCCCAGGTGGTCCAAATTAATCCTCAGTCCTCCGCTGGGGCTTGCCAGATGCCCGTCGTTGGTTTGGCACGTAAAACCCCCAAATTTGACTTTTTTGCGCCAGCTGTGTGCCGTGTGACGTCACTGCTCCTCGCGCATGCGCAGCACGGCTCTCCAGGAGCCACGCGAAACTGCTCAACCTCGTCCAGTGTAGCTCACGCTACAAAAAAAACAAGCAAAATAAGGCAATGGTGATGATGTTTAGCTCAACGTTGGCTACGCCCACGCCGTAGCCTTGACTGCATTGATGGTTGCACCTGAATTTGCCCGCTCGAGTCGGCCGATTTCGGCAACTTGGCGAGTTGCAAAGTTTGCCGGACCGTTTAAGAAGCATTTAGACAAAACTAGGTCGTAATATTTGACGTGTGGCCTTCCTAGATGATACTGTCGAGACCGGTTATAACGAAGTCGGTTATAATGAAATAGCGGCTACAGCGAAGCGATCATGATTTCCCATTCCCTTTTGCACTTCTTTATAACCGAAGTCGGTTATAACGAAATAGCGGATATAGCGAAGTGATTTCCGATTCCCGTTGACTTCATTATAGCTGGTCTCGACAGTACTGAAGAGGGCTGCATTGTTGTTCAAAAACAAAAAAAAAATCGTTCAGCCTTTCCACTCTCACGAAGAAGGAAGACCAGCGGAGCTGTACTCAATACACTGTGTGTTTCTTCTTCGTTGTCGTCTGTTTTTCGCGCTGTTCCCTACGATGAATTCCCACCAACGCGCCCAACTATCCTTTCTTCTATTATAGCTGGAAAGGTTGCCGCCATCTACGAGCGACGGCAGAAACCATACTGGTTGTGTGCTTGCTGCCGTCGCTTATAGATGGCGGTAGCTGTCCAGGCAGGTTTGTGTCGACATACACGGACACGATCCTGGGGAACCTAGCCCTTAACAGCTCCGCTGTAAAATTAAGTGGAGTTGCCCTTTAACCTAGGCAATACCAATCCAGGATCATTTCCAGAGTCACCTTTTTTAATGGTCATGGGACTTAATCGAACTAGTCAGGGATAAAACTTGCAGCAGTCAGAAAATTCAAAAGAAGTAATTTGCTAGACACCCTGGTCGTGCCCTCGCGGCTTTGCCGCCTTCGGAACCGTAAGCATCCGTTCGTTGTTGCAGCGAAGACCCGCGGCATCGCCATCCCCGTCGACCTGGAGACCCAGGTGGGCAACATGTTCGACAAGAGCGCCCTCATCAGCAAGCACACCCGGGCCTGGCTGTCGTCGGCCAGGGCCCCCAAGCGGGAGGCGGAGCCAACCCCGCCCCGCCCCAGTGTGAGTGATTGTGCCGAAAGAGCGGAAGGCTTTGCACAGGCCCCTCCCACCGACCGCTGGCTCCCCACAGGAGCCGCGGGCGCACCCTGGGGACCGCACGGTCATTGAGGTGCTCCAGGAGCTGGTACTACTGCTGGAGGAGCAGCTGCGCCCCCTGGTGCAGAGCGAGCTGTCGGTGCTGGTGGACGTGCTGCACCAGCCCCAGCTGCTGTTCCCGTCACGGCCGCAGGCCCAGGCCAAGTGCGCCTCCTTCGTCTCCAAGCTAGTCCAGCACACCCAGCGGCTGCTCCAGGAGCGCGAAGAGGGGCTCTGCGTGCGTGTGCTCCAGACCCTGCGGCAGATGATGTCGGACTGCGAGCACAGCGAGAAGGTGCGGCCACCCTCTCTCTCTCCCTCTTTGTCCCGCCCCTCTGTCGTGCGCGGCCGCTCTGGCCCGCCCGCTTGTTTGCCGTCGCTTTGGTTTCGGTTCTTCTTTTCTCTCTCTCTCATGCTGCACTAACCACCTCAGCTCTCTGTTCTCCTGTGCTGCCGCTGCGACCTGCGGACCTCCAGGTTGACGTCAACCTGCTCACTCAAAGAGAGCTCTCTGACCTGGCTCGGGTGAGGAATGCCGCCCCCTCCCCCCCTTTGTGCCCGGGGGACCCCGAATGCCCACCGGGCCCCCTCATGTCTGCCTGCAGGGGGAGGCCCTGCGGCAGAGCCTGCTGGTGCGCTACCTGGGGCGGCAGCCTTCAACCAAGCGGGGGGGCTCCTCGGGCCCCGAAGTGGCCCCGGGGGTTTTCCCTCCGAGGCCCCACAGCCCCCTGATGGAGGTGCAGTGCCAGCTGGACCGGGAGGGTGCCTCAGACCTTGTGGTGGACCTCATCATGATGAGCCCCAACCTGTCCATCTTCCTTGAGAGCGTCGAACTGGGCATCGCCCTGCTGCGGGGCGGAAACCCCGTCATACAGGTGCGCGCTAGGCAGCGGGTTTTCTCCTTTTGCGGCGATCGCTGTTACGGGGACTTCCTAGCTGAATTTGTGACGTCGGCATTGTGCCAGGCAGAACACACCATTCCACGTGCGCTTGCATGTGCCCTGCCCCGTGATGACCGAAAAAACCCCCACACGGGGCGCTTTTTCATGCGCTGTGTCGGCGTTGGCACGCGTGGCGCGAGGCCACCCACAATGACGCGATGTGCGGGCCGATGCCGGGATTTCGCCTGGGCAGATACCGGCACAGAGTGACGTGCACAGACACGAGGTGACGTTGACACGGACGAAGCGTGTGAAAACGTCCCGTGTGGTTGGGCCTTTAAGCGTGCACACTTGGCTCTTGCCCGGCAGCAGTGTCTTCTACTTCTTCTAAGGTTTGCGGAGGATGCCGCTACATGTTCCTGACTGTAGAACTCGATTAGCTTGTACTATTAGATATAAGGCAACCCAACACCCGTCGTAATGATACCTTTCTCGATTTAGTCTTGATTTAGGCGTGATAGTATCATGGATTAGCCGATTTATTCGTGGGACCCTCGGATGCACTCCATTCGGGAAGACCACCATGTTTGTGGGTCGATGACATACTTTGCCCACTCTTCCCGATGGCACGGCATCCTCTTGCACGCACTCGCAGATTTGGCTCTCTCGGTGTCTCGCGCTTCGGCTTCCTCAATTACCTTCCACGTTTCGAGCGCGCGGTTTTAAGACAATGATGTCCACGGCATATTGCTCGCTTCGTTGGTATCTTCTACACTGATCGTAGCAGCAATGAGAGTTATTGTTATCAAAGGATGTTGGAAGCTGGTCATTTTGACTTTGACCCGTCAACGACCAGCTCCAGCGATTTAAGCGTCGTCGTCACGGATGATCTCGCTGTCGTCCGCAACGATCTCGCACATAAGTGTCCTCGACGGGGCGCAGCCATCGCGCGCGGCATTACGTTTCCGTGTTTTCCGTCATGTAGGTCTCTTCGGAAACGGAACAACAAAACCGGTGGCTGTTTCTCTCGTACATTCCGACATCTCGCCACACAGCAAACTTTGCGTGACATTTGGAACTACTTTCGTGTTGGGAGCTATGCAGGCACTCTTTTGAAACCCAATGCATGTGATTGGAGAAGAAACCGGTCAGCGAAGGCCGAAAGACAGATGGTAGTTTAGTGAGCCAGCTGGGATCACGTGCACACTGAGCAGAAAGTCAAAGGGCAAGGTGGCGAGAGTGAGAGTAGCGTTGCAATAGCCGAGTAGCGTGGGAGGGTGTGATCATAACGTGGCGAACTTGGGTGAGCGTGAGGACATGAGTAAACCTTACATGGGTAAGCCTAGTTGCACTACTCCGGCCATATGACATGGTTTATGGACACCATGGTGTGACTAACTTGGGCAACGACACGTCAAAATTTTGCCACTGTTGCCCGTGCGCGAGTTTGAGAATGATCAACATTCATAAATTGACTATTGCAATTACAGTCGAACGCGGATAGATATATTGAATTCAAAGGGGATCGTAAAATAGTTCGATATATCAATAATTTGATATACACAAATATGCCAACTTAAGCTCCAGTTAAAATTTCCGCGCGTCTCTGCTAATATGGAAAGCCGCGACAAACGGGACCTTACCAAATAGAGCCTCTAAGAGCCGCTAAATACAGTAGAGCTTAGTTGGTGAAAATCACAAACACCGCCGTGTTTACGCCTGGCCGCGACTTCCACAGAGCGCCAGCAACAAAACACGAAAATAATAATAAAAAAAGCGAGCCGCATAAAAAAAAAGCTTTCCATCCATAGGATAAAGTTAAGCAAGCAACAAAAAGAAACGAGGCAGCAAGAAAAGGCAAAAAAGAAAAAAAAACGCGCAAAGCAAAAATGGTGAAAGAAAAAGGTAAACAAAGATAAGGCGTTCGAAGTGCGATTGCTCAACCGTTGTTGTCGACCTTGAGGAAGACTTTTTTTTTTTTTCTTTTGCTTATTTTATTTTGGGGCTAAGGAGTCACGCAGCGACAGCGGTATTCGGGGAAAGTGCACGCTACCGTTCCAACAGCGAGCACTTCCTGCCCTCCTTACGCACGCGCGTGCCCTTCCCTTGCTTTTGCCATCCTCCTTTTTTTCTTTTTTTAGGGGCGAAGCTCCTTAGGGGCTAGCCATGTCCGTCCGCCGTCCGCCGTAGGCCTGGCGTCGGGTGCTCGTGCTTCTGCTCCTGAGATCACGTGCTCACGAGCACGTGAGCACATGCTCACATGCTCTTGTAGGGCAAAAAAAAAAAATTGGAAAAAAAAAGATGAAAAAAATTATGAAAAAAGAAAAAGAAGAAAAAAAGAGTAGGGGTTCTGAGATACCACCCCATCTGTCTGCTTAAAAAAAGAAAAAGAAGAAAACCACACATTCTCCTACTGACATGAATGAAAAGGCTCGAAGAAAAAGAAGAAAAAAAAGGGTAGGGGGTTCTGAGATGCCATCCCATCTGTCTGCTTAAAAAAAGAAAAGGAAGAAAACCACACATTCTCCTACTGACATGAATGAAAAGGCTCGGCATGCTGCGGCTCGGCGTCTACGCAGACAAGCACCACCAGAGCTTCTCCCCAAGCAACATCATTCACCACATGGAGATGTTTTTACACTTTTTTTTTCTTACAGTAGCTTTTTTGCTGCGTATTTCCATGTGACCTGCGCGTATGCTGGCTTGGCAGTCTGCCAGCCCCGCAAGGCGACCTATGTGCTCGCCGCCGGCGTAATCCGACCGCGGGAGAAGCCACGAGCCACAGTGTGCCACAGTGTCTTGTTCGCTATATCTGAGTGTCCCCGTGGCAGTTTGATACAGAAAAACAGCGCTCCTATACAATTGCATGTGATTTTCAAGGGGATGTTTGGACTGTTCGATATAAGCAATAATTGGAAATAGCCGGGCGTGATATAACCGGGCTCGACTGTACTACAGTGCAACCCACTTACAACGATACCACATATAACGATGTACCTTTTATAACGATCAGTTCCTAGAGTTTCTAGACTGGAAATGATCAGTTTCTAGTCCAGATACAACGATAATCGGTTATAACGATTGAAATTTTGGGTTTTCTCATTATCGTTATAAATGGGTTGCACTGTAGAGCTCTAACAATCGCAAAACGTGGTGTATATAGTACTAAGTAGCCTATGGGCATTCCATTTCAAGAAAGCTCCTAGGATCGTGGTTCGTCCGCAGGGACACATCCGTGTGCAACAAAAACGGCGGCCCTCTCCACAAAGCTTATACGGACATTCCTGATAAATAACATTGACTTGAGGTTGAACCTTGCATTTGCTTTGTAACTACTAAAGATGTCTCCTGCATGGGAAGCGAAACGTCTAATGAAACTGTTTTTTCTGTTGTGTCAAGTGAATGCTCTTATTTTAATGATGATGTCTCCTGGCTTTTGGAATGTTTTTGTGTTTCAAGAGTAATACACCCATTCAATTTTTGTGCCCTGACCCCTTTAAACATCCACTACAAAGTGTCTAATATAGAAATCTCACTAACTGTTCAGTGCATGTGCGAACTTGAGCAAGCCACTTTGGGTGCCGCCATAACTTTAGTCCACGAGTGTGATGGACGCAGTAGAAGAGGCCGTGCGTACACACAGGTCCAAGGCCTAGCTGCCGCCGTTGCCTTGTTCCCTTGTTGACACATGACACCGCCAGAGCAAGCAGAAGTGTTTAGCTTTTTTTCACTAAGGAAATATGAGAAAGACCTACACGAAGGGGCACCGGCTTTTCTCATGCTTTTGCTACAAAGTTCATTTGCAGTGTTTAGGAGGGAATATTGCAGAATACGATCATGGGTTCATCGAACCCCTTTTGAGCAACGAATCAAGGGTAATTAAAGTGGACACTACCCAAGAGGGTCAAATTTTTAACCTATGGCTTACTATGAATGAAATTTACAGTATATACTGGAAGTTGCAAGGCAGAATGCAGTGCAGAGTTGTGCAAAGTTTTATCTATGTACATATGAATTGTAAACTATAGTCGTTTTTATCAGGAACACACCGACTTTGTTTAGGAAAACTATCGTTAGGAAACTAATGTAATACCCAACATTCTTCTACTCTAGATCTGCAGCTGAGAATGCCTGGAGAGTGCAGCTGAGAAAACAAAATTTTCAAAAAGTAATTTATTTTATGCTAACATTGCAGTGAAAAATCAAATAATGTTTTTGCCTTTTATGTTGTCCACAAAATCTTAACATCCTTTATAAAAGACATCCACAAAGTCAGAAAACATTTCCATAGTTGCATTGCCCATAAAATTCCAGTTAGGAAAAACAATGAGTGAGTCTTTCCTCTTGTCCTATTAGCAAACAATAGTTTTCCTAAAGTGAAATTTATGCCAAAAAGTGGAACGGAGAAAAATGCGTTCAAAGTGTCCAACCCCCCTCCCCCCCCCCCCCCTTCTCTTTAGCATCGGTGAACTGAAAATAATTAAAAAAAAATTAACTATGCGCTGTAAACTAATGAAACTTGGGAATACTCTTTAGCTGTTGGTGGATGTAATTATGGCATTTTTCAAAATCAATGTTTTTTGCAGAAATATTTTTTTCTGGGTTGTGTCCCCCCTTAAAGAGGCACTGACTCCCCAAAGGTTGTATTTTTTTTTTATTGTCTGAAACGATGCAAGTTGTAGTCATAGAAACGCAAAAAAATATTGCATTGAAAAAAAAAAATTTTCCCACTCGCGCGCACGCCTTTTTATTTTTGGCGTTTTTCTCTCCCGCTTTTTACCTCCTCTCTTTTTTTGATTTGTGACGTCAAAAATCATAACATTTAGAAGCTTTGTAGGCGACATTTCTATAACATTTAATAACAGCCATCGTAAAACATGTTTTTAACGCAATTGCAAACGCACAATGGCCCTTCTTTTTGAAATACCGAAAATCGGAGTCCGGCGTGATGTTTGCCTCCTGGATTTGTATCCTACCTCGGAAAGCATGGCGGCGCTCAACGCACATAGCAGAGGGTGATCGGTGAGTTGGGGAATCGGACGAAGTGGTCTTTTTTAGGTGCCCGGCGACCTCTCAGACTTGGAAAAGGAAATCGTCAAACGGTCAAAACAACTGGGTTTGGAGTCTGTGTATAGTAGTTTCGATTGTGACTCGGCCGGGGCAGCCTTTCAGACGTCGAGCGTCGTCTGCTCGTCGCAATAGGCAGGCGGCACCGCACACACGGAGGAAACTAAACCGGTTTTTCCCGGTAAGCCGGCGCCCTTCTCTTCGCTCCTCACCTCCTCGCTTCGGGTCGCGGTGGCAACGGCCCGGTTTGGAGCGGAGGCGTGAAGGAAAGTCGACTCGCAGGACTCCGAAATATTTGACGTCATCGTACCGGCACGGATCGCGCGGGAACTTCAAATTCGGCATTTGGAAATTGTTTTTTTACTTCACAAATACTGAATTCCCAAATTTCAAATTTTGAGGGTGATGTCCGGGCATAGTTTTCACTCGTTTTGGATAATAAAAAAAAAATATGATTTTGATGTGTCAGTGCCCCTTTAAGCCCTTTTTGAGCCGTGAGGCTGTTCATAGGCATGCATGTTAGTGGCGGGTTTGATTTGCATTTGTGCGTAGTTTCGTTCATAACCACGCCTCAGGAAGGAACGATCAGTGTTGCACAATGTTTTGTGCCCAAAATTTGTCGGTGTAACTTGAAAGCCCTGTCAGGACTGTTTGTTAAAGATAAGGCTAGTGTTTAGTGTAAGCTCTTGCAAATTAAATACTTGAATTGTTTTTTGACAAACATGCTGAGCAACATTTGCCCTCATGGACATTCAGATCACTTTGTTTCTGCTGTGTGGTGCGTTTCACATTGCACAGCTTGTTTTCTATTGTTCATAATTTGGCTTTCTACTCTAGCAAAAATTTCTGGGGTATGTATTTTGTAAACGAGGCATTAGTTTACACATTAAAAATGTGCTTCAACAATGTTAGTTTATGTCATGTCTTGTTCGTTGCTTCCACCTTCGATCCAGATTTTAAAACATTTGGTGGTACCTGCTTGCCAGCCTTGTCCTTAGGTCTCTACGCCTGAGGCGTTTATACCACTTACCCGCGTGCACTCGGCAAGCTAGCAAAGGCTATGAAAAAAGTTTGTGTGACCGGTCGTGGGCACGAACTTCAAAACACTTTAATCAATGAAAACAATGGTGCCGAAAGCTACCGGTAAAGACAGGCTGTGTGTTTAATGAATGAGTGCCGAACACGAGGTGCCGCGCGTTATTGGGACTCAAACACGGTTGGAGGCAAGCACGATCATACCTCCGTCCTAGGGGTCACTCCGTGGGTAGTCAGTTTTGTCCCATTCTCGACAACAGAAAAATTAGAATCCGCGCGAGTTTGTTTTCGCGCACAACGTCGATTACCTAGCTTTCTCGAACAAGCGGAGACTCGCTTACCGTCCCTTACTGCCTGCTCGGCAAACTTTGACAATCAATTCTCTGCTCCTACTGCCGGTCCTTTGGAAAGCTGTGAAACCCAACACCCTTGCGTCTGGTGCTGTCGTTGCTGCAGCCAGGGACGCAGCATGTGAAATCCGCCATGACAGCGGATCAAAAGAAAAACAATTCGATTGAACGACACCGCTAACGCTGTTCGTGCGAGGCTGACTGTCAGCCAAATCTTCACCGCGTCTCTGCCCCGCGACTGCACCAGCCCCGCCACGCAGAGACGTAACGTCCCGCATTTGCTTTGCAAAAGCAGCGGCGTAGCAAAACTTGCTGGTGAGATCGGTCTATAGACCCTTTGCAAAACGTACAGCGCCACGACGGCAGGAAATTTTGGGAACCCTCGGTACAGATCACGCGCTTTCTCGTAGCACCTCCGCGACTGCGCGCGCGTCCCAGCAGCTACCGCCAGCAGCCGTTGCAGCCATCCGCCATCCCGCCCATCCGCCGAGTCTTACGTTGTTGGCGGCGTACCTTATCTGTGGCAGCGTAAAGGCATCGCGACAGGTGAACTTATTTTAATACGTTATTCGTCGTAACTTACCTTCACGTATTGAAGTGTCACCGAATCCATTTAGTGTGCACCGCAACCGTGGCAGGTTTCGACCAGGTTCGACAAAGCGTTGGTGCAGCAGACGACAGAGCTAGTACAAAGGAGAGGGATGAGAAAGGGGCAGCCGTTGGCTCGTCGCTCGCCCGACTTGGTTGCTCAAAAGTTGTTGCCGTGGTAACCTGCACCTGCTCGCGTATGCCATGTGGTCACGTGGTAGCGGGAGGAGGGGCGTACCGAGGATTTCCATTATTTGTAGTGCGGCGCGTGTGGGCTTTTGGGATTTTTGCAAAGGGTCTATTGCCACAATCCTAATCCAGATTTGTGTGCACGACCAGCATTCTACAAACTTTGCCGTAGTTCTGAGGATGCATGCGCATTGAAAGCATTCATTTCCGATGCCTCTTCTTGACCGGCCTTTGCAGAGGTCGATCCATGCCAAGCTGACTTCAGGCAGCAATGCCGAGAAGTTCTTCAGGGTCTTCTATGAGAAGCTGAAGGCGGCCCAGCAGGAGATAAAGTCGACAGTGACGGTCAGCACCTCGGACATGGCCGCCCGAGCGACCTCCGAGGAGAAGGACCTGGGCCGCAAGGACACCCTGCGAGAGAACCGCGGTCGGCCCAGGGGTGCGTCGGGCAGTTCACCGTGGGGCAAGGGGGACTCGGGATTTAAGAGATGGTTCTTTCTCCCGTGCAGGCAGCAAGGGCTGTCTTCTGGTGTCGGAAGAACTGCGGGCACAACTGGAGGATGCGGCCCAGGTGACGGGCAAAGCATACGCCCATGTGCGTTCTACCGTTGGAGGGCTGAGCAGCGATCCGGCGAGTGAGTTGATCATCCGGCACCCACAATGGTCCACAGCCTCGAGTCGCTCGTGTGTGGTGCTCGCGGTGTCGGCTTAAATGCCAATTGCTCGTGGGCACTGCTGTTTTGCTGCCTAGGGCAGTACAAGCACCGTTAGCTGCAGCTCCTAAAGGGAAATTTTCCCAAGGTTTCTATGTGGTGTTAGAACACTGGTGATATCAGTTTGCTTTGTTGCGGGCCGTTTAATTTAGAGAGCGGGATGGTCGAAAATGGACCTCCTGCGTTTTTTTGGGTAAAAGCTGTCAATGATTAGCAACAGTGATCAGCATCAGTATAGCCACAGAGTGACAGTAATTAAGTTTCATGTTTTCAGTAAGTGCCGATAAACCCCAATAAATGACCCTCGAGCCGGTTTTATCAAAATGTGTGAAAATCAAAAGCTGGAATTCGAACTGTCCTAGAATAAAAAATTAGGGGTGTGCGAATACTCAAATATATGAACTCAAACCGAATAGCAAGTTCCCGAATAATTCGATTCGCAAATCGAATTTCTAGTATTTGGTCACTTGAATATTCAATATATTCGGCCAAAGATGCGCGGTCGGCGCAGAGCTGACGAAAGAGACGTTTTTTCTACTGATGTTAGCATGTTGATGTTAGAGAGATCATGCGAGAAACACCTCCTGGTCCTACCATTCCACAAAAATTTAATGCACAGCCACAAGCTTTATAGCACACAAATTTAATCACAATCGTAACACAATCGAACCTTGAATCACAACCGAAACATCTCATTTGCGCTGCTTCCCTAGTTCTTTTCAGGAAGTAAAGCCCATTGTTTCAAATTGAAGCGTCGATGTACAACACACTTGCCACACTCGCAGAAATCGGCGACTGCAAGATCACAAAAAGAAAACCACGTTAACCACACCGACGAAACCAGCAGAGTTGTCGTCGTCGTTTTGGAACCGAAAGCTGCAAGTTCAAAAACGGAACGGAAAAGTAGCGTGCCTAGATTTGAGAGGGTTTCCAACCGTTCGATAGCCGCGTTTGAAATATGAACTGCGAGAAGGTGACGAAAAGACGAAAGCGTCGATCAGGCAGGCGTCGTCGCTCTTCCGTTTGCTCTCCTTCTTTCTGTGTGACGACACAACACACGCTCACTTACGTCCAATCTGGGTAGGAGCCGTCTCCATGGTTTCAGTTTCGCTTGCTCCCTCTTTTAAATCTAGGCTTTCTAAAACAGGATAGATGGACGGGGGAATGGATGCATAGTGGCTGTTGGATGGTGACTTGCGCCACCTAACCACGTGTTTTTTGTTACTTCTGATTTTACTGTTTAG
Source organism: Ixodes persulcatus (assembly GCA_013358835.2). NCBI lineage: Eukaryota > Metazoa > Arthropoda > Arachnida > Ixodida > Ixodidae > Ixodes > Ixodes persulcatus. Next base: position 262,606 of record JABSTQ010011474.1, on the reverse strand, counting down.
GCCTGTTTACTCAGATTTAACACCTATCTGTTTACTTATATAAAATAAACTCCCGCGTGCCCTTTTTCGCCCTTAAAATTGAGACCAAACATTGCAAAATGCTCCTTTTCTGAGATATACAGATATAAAAAAAAGAAAAGGGCATGTCGCGGTGTGAGGTTGTGCTTTTAATAAAAAATAAAAGCCCCGCATGGCTGTAATTTTGGTTTTTTTGAGACGCTTAGGAGAGATAAATTATGCTTGCGCCATAAAATTAAATCTTTAGTGCTCCACATCCATCAGCAGCTGCTTTTTTTTTGTTTTTGCACCAGAACTTTTATACATTTGAGCCTTTGTTCCATATGAGATGCATATTCTGCACCAGCCACATACTCTGCACATATAATATTCTCATTCACAGCACACTTTGAAAAATTCCTACAGATATAATCACTATTCGATATTCAATTCATTACTGTCGAGACCGGTTATAACGAAGTCGGTTATAACGAAATAGCGGCTACAGCAAAGCGATCATGATTTCCCATTCCCTTTTGCACTTCGTTAACCGAAGTCGGTTATAATGAAATAGCGGATATGGCAAAGTGGTTTCCGATTCCCGTTGACTTCGTTATAACCGGTCTCGATAGTATTCGGCTTTTCTTTCTTGATTCGATTCGGTGTTTGATTCAATAACTGCTATTCAGTATTCGCACACCCCTATAAAAAATATCTCCTAGCTTCACGTAAAATGACCTCTGTCTACAGTTTTATTTTGCGTTGACCGGGAATACAGTCCACATCGAGCTGTCGGCGAGGCTGCTTGTTTCTTTGGGCACCACGCCCCTTATCTCTATTCCATCTCTTATCAATACCGGGTCATTCTCCCAAGTATACAGGGTGTCCCAAAAAATAATTGGCAGTGTTTTTTTTCTCCCAAAAATAAACTGCATCACCAAATGCTCATTTTCCACCCAAATGTAGCACCAGCGGTCCATACCGGATGGTACAATTTCAGAACTAACCGCTATCTCATTCAAAAGTTACGAGTGATTTTCTGAAGATTTCAGTGGAAAAATGGGGCCAGTTTTTGGTAACTGTCATTATTGGGCACCATGTATTCGTGAGCTCCATTGGCCGCCATTTTTTCAATGAGAATTTAAACAAAATCGCTTAAAACTTTTGAATCAGATAACGGTTAGTTCTGAAACTTCCGTTGTCAGATTGGCATCCGGATTGGACCACTAGCGGTACAGTTGGGCGGAGAAGGAGTGTTCACCAATGCATAGCTTATTTTCGCAGTATAAAAAAAGCCCCGTAAATATTTATGGGAAATGCCCTGTACGTGTCACGTGCGTGTTCCCTGGAAGTTGGGGACTCGCATGACCACGCCCTGTTTTCTTCAACATAAGCCCCGTTAAATACAGACCTCTTGTCTGACACTGAAAATAGACACTGCAAACCCCCGAATCTGTGGGCAAAAGTAAACCCCAAAAACATGGAGCCCTCCTTATCTGGTGGCTTTGGAGCGTAGAATTCATATAATAACGCGGCTGCTTGGCAACAAGGGGGGGGGAGGGGGTGCATACATGCGGACATCGGTGGTCCCGACTGGCCCCTATTGCTGGCGACGCTTTAATATACACAAAGAAGCAGCAAACCATACCAAAAGGTCTGTACCTAGTCGTTTCCTAGCTTTATTTTGCGCGAAAATAACGGCGCCACGCCTTGTATAAAAGAAACGAAAAAGGCTCGAGGTACACCTAAGCACTTCTTGTGAGTTGTGAATGTGAAAGCATGCACGCCGCTCTTCCGCTCCCTTCATTCGTCTGTGCGATACCGTCGACTTGCGTCGACGGTATCGCACGTGCGCTGTCCTCGGCGCGCTGACCTTGGGCGAGGAGCGGTGGAGCTGCTGCCTGACAAACACGCAGCACCATGGGGTAGTGGTCGTTGAAACTGACGTGCAGCGGCCAATAGGAGCCTCGTCGACGCGCGCCAGCCGTTGGGACAGAAGCCGAAATTCATCAGCTTTACTCTGCTCCTTTGGGATCGGGGAAATTACCTAGGTGCCGTTGTCTAGGCTTTTCGCGTGGTTTCATAGTTGGGAGCTGGCTTCGCTTGGAGAAAGGATTTAAGGTGGCGTTTGGCGCGGCTTCGAAGCTGATGACGTCGGCTCGCTCCATGGGACAGTTAATGCTTTCCCATTAATAAAGTTGGCAAGCATTCTAACAACTTCACTACTTGTGGCAAGACGTCTAACCCATCGTCTGGTTTCTTTCTTGGCTTTTTCGTTACTCTCCTTTTTCTTTCTCTCGGGATGACCGATGTCGACGTTTACAATGTGCCGCGCCCTGCTCCTGTCTTCACCCCCCCCACCCCCCGCTTTGGAGTGACCCGTGAACGCCCTTATCGCCGAAGGTGGCAGCCCCGTGTCACCGAGCGAGGAGGGAGAGAAGCCCCAGGAGCCCCGGCTGGCTGCCGAGGTCCTGGTGATGCTGCCTGTGCTGCGCTTCCTGCAACTGCTCTGCGAGAACCACAACCGAAGCCTGCAGGTGCGAGCGCCAGAAAGCAGTTCGCACTGTGAATGGTTTGCTCCGGAGACGAGTTGGTCGCCATCGTTGTTGCCAGGGGCAGATTTATGGGTCAGGCTTGGGGGTGGGTGGTAGGCATTCGGCTGGTGGAGGAGAGTGCTGAGGTATGACGTTACGGCCAAGACTTTGCCCAGGTCGATTTTGTTGCCCCAATATTTGCTATGTCACCAAGAACTAAACGTTTGGCTGGTGTATATAACTTTTTTAATTAAAAAAAAGTTGACCTTGGGGGCTTGGGGGGGGGGGGGTTGTCGCTAGGCTAGCTACGCAATGGTGACGCAGCTTGCAGTGAAAGACATCCGCACGGTGGAAGAAAAGAGAGGTATCTGAACGGCGCTGCCTCGCAGGGAGCAAGGGTGCAGAAGGTTTGCTCGCATTTCTGACAAACGCTGTGGGATGGTGCAACACGTCTGGGGTAGTGGGAAGCCGACAAAAGCCACTCGAGGAACCACCCTTATTTGTGCACACGCTTACGAGGCCATGCACGCCTGCGGAGAGGCCCCTAAACCGGCAGTGCCCTTGCCGGGAGATGTGCGAAGCCTGAGGAAACTTTTGCTGCCTTGGCTAACCTTGTTCAGACATGGTTCGCTCTCTTCTTCCAATGCGGACCTTCACCTCAAACAATTTGCGTTAAACGAGCATATTAATAGAATGATTCCCAAAACCACTTTGTTTTTCGAAATTTGTTGCGTATCTTTCATACCCCTTCTCTGTCCAGCACCTGATTGTTTCACTCTTGCTTGCCTTGTGACTTATTCAGGGAGCGAGGTCTCCTTTCGAGCTTGGATTTTGACCAACGGGTGCCAGTTACGCGGTAGGCTCGCGATAATTAAAGCTTCAATATTTTATACTTATAGTTAATTCAAACAAATCTTAAAATTTTGGTTGTTCCCCTATGTTTTTAATGTATTTATAAGCCGCTTAATTCAAATGGCGTTTTCGTGTAATTCATAATTTTTGTTCTCGTGGCCTCGTTGAATGCGCTTCTTTCAGAGCACCAGTGCACTGCGGAGAAGCAACTCCCGCGAAGCTCGTTTTTGCAGGTGTTGCTTCTCTGCAATGCACTGGTGCCTGGTAAGAAGTGCGCTCAACGGGGCTAATGGTCCACAATACACAACTTTTTTTGCCTGAAGAACAAACTTAATTTTTTTGAGGTGTCACTTGCTGTCTAAACAGTCCATGATAGACACCATTTTTGAGGGATAAATGAAGTAATCTCATATGTTTCACCAATGTTTCATGTGTGGCATACCTGCTTATGATTACTATACCTGTTTTCACCTCAAGAAAAAGCAAGTTTTGCACATTGTAGATACACGGCGCAAAGTAGTTCTTACGAGATTTGGTTGTCAGAGGAAAAAGCGATGCCTTTGGCGTTCGGAATGTGTACGTCTTGATAAGATAACATATTGTAAACGACTTAATTTTTGTGAGGACCTAATTTTCGTGAATTTCGCGAATCGCCTACAATTCACGAAAAATAGGTCCCACGAACAATTTCGGTAAAATGTAAACACATTGAAATCTATATTGAGATCCCACCGCGTCACGAAAATTAGAACTTATGTATTATTCCAAAACTTCAGCTTTGACCTAAATCGCGAAATATTGAGTCCGCGAAAAAAAAAAGTTGTTTACAGTATATCTAATCTAAAACTCACCTACATATATCTTAGTTATCAAGATAAAGGGGGAAATTAGTAATGCTCCACGAGATGCCATACTTTTTTTACCACGGTTCTTGAGGTGCAAACGGGTATACAGTCAAACCAGTTTATAATTAACGAACAGCAGGAAACACTACAATCAGTTCGATAGAGCAAGTAGTTCGATATACCAAAAACCATTTACAAGAAACTTTCACGATGCGTTCATTGTAAGGCGAGAGCTTATCTTTCTTTCTCATCTCTTCGCTTCTGCCTTGTAACAACGCACTGGAAAATTCTTTGTTTTGTGTTTTTGCATGCGTGCAGAGTTTTTTTTTAGGTTATCTCCACTTCTGAATCGCTTCTCTTCGTGGGCACCCACTTTAGGATGAAAGTTTTTTTTTTCTGTGTGTGCGTGCAGTTTTTTTTTTTAGCTTTCTCCCCTTCTGAATTGCTTCTCTTTGCTCAATTTTGTTCGCAACTTGAGCTTTTGGAATCTACTTTCTTTCCTACTTTTTTCAGGGTGGGGGGGGGTGGGGGGGACAGGACAGGCTAGAAGATGTTTGCTTGTGCGTTTTTGGAAGCCTTCCTGGGGAAAACGTTTGATATAGCCAATATGTTGTTCGTTATAAAAGGTATTTTTTACATGCATTTTTATTTAAAGTTTTCGCGAGTTTGATCGCTGCGCCATTAAAATCTTAATCTTACTTACTTCGTGAGTTCGATATCGACAATAATTCGCTGTAAGTGGGTTCGTTCTAAACGGGTTTCACTGTAGTATACTCCGTTTAACAATAACTTGGCGAACTGTGGAGGCTACAGCCCCGCAACCCTATAAGAGCATTGGAGCGAGGCACGTGTCACCTGCCCCAGGAGCGTTTGTGTCACTGCGCCAAATGCGAGGCCCAGAAGAATCGACTGTCGTCTGCTAGCCAAGAGTCATCTGCTGTGAAACCTGCCAACTTTGGATGAACGTCCACCGTCGCAACATTGCCGTCAATTAACTAGCAGTCTCTTGGGGAACAGTTCATGAGACAACCATTAAATCAGTTTACCTACAAATCTGTGGTGGATGCTAGTGCCAGGGCAGCTTTTTGAGCGGAAGCGGTCGATTACAAGGCTGCGATCGTTCAAGCATCATTCAAAAGCCACATTCTCGGAAAAGGGTTGATCCAAATTAAGTATAGTTGAAAAGTAACATGTCTTCATCTTTCTTCTGTGTCGTATTGATAGAGATGCAGTTGTGAGAGTTCAATTGCCGTTAAAGAAAAAGAAGTCTAGAACTGACTTTTGTTGCAGACGGTGCTGCTATTGTGGCGGTAACAAGGCCTTCGTGGCCTCGGCCATGGAGTGTTGTCACGTGCCTTGCTCCGACGCTCTAATTGTGTCGCGGGGGCTGCAGCCTCCACAGTTTGTCAAGTTACCGCGAAACGGAGTATGGGCCTGTGTAGAGGAAATCATCGGATATCTTCTTTGTATGTGTAGCCATCCATATAACAAATCATAATTTTTTTATTTTGCATCATATTTAGATGAATTTCTGGTAATTCAAACTTCCAATAATTAAAAAAATTCGTGGCTTCCTAGAGGTTGAATTAATGAAAGTTTACTGTACTCTCCAGTTACAAGGCTACCACTCTGCTTATCAAAAGTGAAACAAACGACTCTCTTTTTTTTTGTTCTTTTTTTTTTACAGCGGAGCTGTTAAGGGCCAGTTTCCTTAGTTTCGTGTCCGTGGACAAATAAATCTCGACACAACCAGACACTCGGCTTGCCAGTTGTCTGGTTGCCGCCGTCACTTATAGATGGTGGCACATAGTACAGCTCCGCTGCTCTTCCTTCTTCATCTGAGTGGAAAGGCTGAAAGTTTTTGTTAAAAGGGCCTGAGAAGTTGTCTAAATGGTTCGCTTGTGTCCTTCCAACAGGACTTCCTGCGGAACCAGTGCAATAAGAACAACTACAACTTGGTGTCCGAAACGCTGCTGTTCCTGGACTGCCTCTGTGGAAGCACCACGGGCGGCCTGGGCCTATTGGGACTGTACATAAACGAGCACAACGTCGACCTTGTGAACCAGACGTTGGAAACCCTGACGGAATACTGCCAAGGACCCTGCCACGAGAACCAGGTATAGAAAAATTCCTTCACGTGCCCTTTAATTTTGTTTTTATTTGAGAAATGGGTTCTCGACTTGGGCTTTTCTCATTGTGCCAAGCATTGCCGTTCCCAAAGGGTATGTCTCGGACGACGCGTTTGCAAAAATTGTCTCGGCCATGGATTTGGGAGTTCAATTTTTTTGCCAGCATTTTAGCGTGGTCATCTTCAAAGGCATTTAGAAAAGGCATCATTTGAAGGGTCCCAAACCTGTGTGGTTCAGTGGGGTAAAAATAATGGTGAAGTGATGGGCAAGCTGGTGAACGTTCAATATTGCGAAAAATCCAAGATGAGAAAACAAAAAAATACGGAAAGCTTTCACCTTTTGTTCGCTTTGCACGTTTCTTGGTTCCTCGCTCTCAATTTTTTGCAATGTGAATGGTTTGGCAGTTTGTAAGTGTACAGTCATCGCAGATGGAAGTGCTGGTGTGCAAGTGGCCACAAGTTATTTTATTGCTCGGTAAGTTTCCAGCACTTACTGGCCACCCACAGAGCGTCAGTTGGATGCTGCTGAGGTGAAAGAGTAGAGGCTGCTCCTCACCAGGGGAGACTGACACAGTGCTGTCCTGTTAGCAAGGGGGGCCAATAGTCTCAAGTGTGAAATGCATGCTAACTGTTTCAAAAGTATACCCAGCTTCACTTTAATTTTTGATGATTGTACTTTTCTCTACTTCAATGCATCTTACTAATTTTCTTCTGTCTCTGCTGTTTTGTGACTGCACCTCTGTGCCTGCCTGTTCAGAAACTATACCATTTCTTACACTGCAGAACTGCATTGCCATGCACGAGAGCAATGGGATCGACATCATCATTGCCCTTGTGCTCAATGATATTAACCCCTTGGGGAAGAAGCGCATGGATCTGGTGCTTGAACTCAAGGTGAGCGCACGAGTCTGCATTTTGTGTTGGGTGTGGGCATTAATCGACTCATTGCTCATTGATTTGTTTTTAGCTCCTAAAGTCTTCCATCTCAGGTCATTGCACAAAGGGTTCTTTTACGACAGTAAAATATACACTAGGCTCGCGATAATTTAAACTCGGATATTTCATACTTCCGGTTAATTCAAACAGATTTGAAAATTTTGGTTGTCCCGCTATGTTTTTATTCTATTTATAAGCCGCTTAATTCGAACGGCGTTTTTGCTTAATTCATACTTTTTGTTCTCGCGGCCCCGTTGAGTGCGCTTCTTTCCGAGCGCTGGTGCGCTGCAGAGAAGCAACACCCGCGGAGCGTGCTTTCGCAGGTGTTGCTTCTCCACGGTGCACCGGTGCTCGGTGAGAAGCGCACTCAACGGGGCTCAGCGGGCACACATGAGCTCTGAAAACGGGCACCACGCAAACATTTCCATAGTAACTTGCGCGGACGCTGTGACGTGGCGGCATGGCATAGGTCCACGTCACAGCATCCGCGCAAGTTGCTATGAAAACTGCCGCCTCGGTGCCAGTTTTCATTGCTCATGTGTTCCCTGCTTAATAGTCCACATTAGACAACCTCTTGGCCTGATGAACAAAGTTAATTTTGTTTTGATTTGTGATCTGCTGTCTAAACAGTCCACGATAAACAACATTTTTAAGGGATAAATAAACTTATGTCATACATTTCACAAAATTTTTATGAATAGCATACCTGCTTATGATCAGTAGGCCTGTGAGAGGAAATCACTAAATATCTGCTTTGTATGTGTAGTCATTCATATGACATATCATAATGTTATCTTGCATTATATTTAGACAAATTTCTGATAATTCCAATTTGCGATAATTTGAACAAAATTCGATGCTTCTTGGAGTTCGAATTAATGAGTCTACTGTATTCCCGTATCCTCGCTATACCCGACATACACTAAATGTGTTTTACGGAGTGTAGTCTGCACCCTGTGTTCTGGACATCTGCAAAGACAAAGTTCAGTTCTTTCAGCAATGTGTTATGCCTGTACTTGCTTATAATTAGGCCTATGTGGAGGAAACTGGCAAAGATCTGCTTTATATGTGTAGCTATCCATGTAACAAATCATAATGCTGTCTAGTATCATATTTAGATGAATTTCTCATAATTCAAACTTCTTATAATTCAAACTAAAATCTGTGACTTCCTGGAGTTTGAATTAATGAGTCTACTGTAGCAGTAAAAACAGGAAGCTGTGACACAATACTACAATTTTAACAGTGATTGTCGAGGTTAAAATAACGAAAAACATGATGGTGGTTGCAGCTGTTAGGAAGAACTTCCCATTCAATCTTTTGCTGGGAAACTCGGCTCCAAGCCGAATCCCTGAAGATGCTAACCAAGTCTTTTAGCTAACCTTATTTACTCGAATGTAAGTTGAACCTTATCAAACATACAAACATACTTTAATATTGGTGAACTTCGATTTTTAGATAGTAGAAGGGGAGGAGATTACTGCAAAGATTAAGTTCACATAGTCCCTGGTCACTCGCGATATTGCATTAGCTGCATCTTCGTCCGAATGTCCAGAACAATCAGCAATGCACCTCTGTGCTGTGACACTCGTGCCATGCTGCTCATGTGGAGCTTCACTAATTTGTGTCAGTGTGTTCAAAGAAGCGGCCGACGTGAGGACATCTCCGAGTTCGATAGAATCGGAAATTGCACTCACTATTCTAGCTCGACCTTCTTTGGTGGCAGTTATGAGTTGACCCCTAAATTTAAAGGGCAGTGCAAAAAACAAATAACAGCATTGATATTCGAATAAACCCAATAAATGTCGGCTGCTGCTACATGCCTTCCAGGAGGATTCTTTTCGGAAGTAATACACAAGGCCGGAAATGAACAAAACTGTGACCAGGGTAGTCTTGTAGTAGACGTAACATACGTCTTTGATAGTGTGTACACGTTTTTTCTTATTTTTGTTGCCAGCTTTTGCTTTGTCCGCATCACTTCCCCCCATCGAGTTTAAGGGCTGTTTTGCACATTTGCGTTTGAGCGTGCTCGGGCACGTTGCGTCTCCTAGTGACCACTTACTACAAATGGATCATACTTGCGTAGTAATTCAATTACAGTAATTGAATTACTGTAATTTAATTACTTTTTATGTAATTTGTTGTTGTAATTAATTACTTTTGACTGAAAGGAACTGTAATTGTAATTTAATTACTTTCTAGCATCAGTAATTGAAAAATTTCAGGCACAATTACAATTACTTTTGCAAGACTTTCTGGCGCCGACGGAACCTCTCGACCTCTCGAAAGCCTCAGCGCTCACATAAGAGGCCTAGCGCTCTGTTGTACACTCGCACACATAGACATGCATGCACCTGCACGCACAGCAAAAATAGCGTCACATTTTTTTTTGCTTACATTGCGGGTTTAGAGACAATCCTTTTTGGAGCCTACATCAATGGCGCCTTGTAGCGCCATCTGTGGTGCGAGCAGATAATAACAGCGTAAACATGCCCAAATATTGAAAGTAAAAAAAAAAATTAACCTTCAGCTTTCAGCCGAGGTTGGGAATTTTAATTGTATATGAAGTTATTTTTCTTTTCTCTTTTGCCAGTTTTTTACGTCCCTCTTTTAGTACTGTCGCATATTTGTGTCTTCGTATTATTTTGAAGTTTATTTCCTTGCGGTTTTACTTCGGATATTGTTTGCATACACATTTTGGAGACTGACCTCGCACCTGCGAATATTGTCACCAATGATTCAGGAGCCCCGATTCGGTTCTTATATATTTCTGAGCCATAATAATTTCGACTCCATGTAAATCATTTACAATAACATTATGTTTGTATGAGAATGTGGTCTTATTAGCGCATATGGATTTTAGTTTTATATTAACACTTGTAAAATATTCATATATGACTATTGTCGCATTTTTATTTGCCTTGCAAACAAAAGTCTCCCAACTCAATTTTTTCTTTAGCGATCTCGCGTCTTGCAGCATATATTATTTATCAAAAATATAAGAAAGTAGGACTTCATTGCCCCAGACTGTCAAGCTCCATCCTGAATTTAACAAAATTCATAAAATTAAAGTACAATATGTGACATTTATGCATCTATGCTTAGACCTCCTCAAACATTGGGGCAAGGAATGAACATATGTGTGGCATTCTATACAACATGGCCCAAGTCGGGTTGTTCTCACAAATAAGTAATTGCAAAGTAATTGCATTATTTTTGAAAGTAATTTGTAATTGTAATGAATTACTTTTCACGTAGTAGTAATTGTAATTGTAGTTAAACTATTTTTGGAGCAAAGTAATTGTAATTAAATTACAATTTGGAAGTAATTTACCCATGCATGAAATGGATGGATGGATGGGTAAATACGGCTGAACCCTTTTACTCGGGTGGCGGCTCATACCACCTTGCCAAAGCTTCTAAAAAACGAGACTGGTGCAATCTATCAAATAGCCCTGAAATTCTTCCAATGTATGTACATATTATTATCATTTTTTTATGCACCAATCTTTTACCCCATACTCGAAGTAATTTTAACAATGTTATTAGCGACCATTTCTCGTAAATAGTATGCGGATTTGATCTGGCAAATGCTGCAAAACCTTCAGTCTAGCTTTACAGAGATGGGAAGAGGTCCAGGGCTTCCCTCATAGACGGCTTCAGTGTGTCCTTCAGAGGGAACGCAACATGATTGAGCACACTCGAGCGCAAATGTGCGGACCGATCTCGAGACGTCTCGCATCCGCCGACCCACAGTCTCGCTCCTGTGCCTCTCCCTCGTTCAAACTGACCTTGCTGCCACACCCCGAGAGCCCGTCTGAGCCGCCCTCCTTGTCCGCAGAACAACGCCAGCAAGCTGCTGCTGGCCATCATGGAGAGCCGGGGGGACAGCGAGAACGCAGAGCGCATTCTGTTCAACATGAGTCCCCGGCAGCTGGTGGAGGTGGCCTGCAACGCCTACCACCAGGACGAGGAGGACGACGAGGAGGAAGAGGAGGAGGAGGGGAGGGAGGGCCAGGACGGGGGTGTGGGCGTGTCCCCCAAGGAGGTGGGCCACAACATCTACATCCTCTGCCACCAGCTGGCCCAGCACAACCGGGACCTGGCCGCCCTGCTCAAGCCCCACGAGAGCCCAGACTGCAAGACGGCCCAGGCCCTCCAGTACTATGCCTCACACACGGCCCAGATCGAGGTGAGCTTTTTCTTTTAACGCGATAGCGTTGAGGAGCTCACATTGCGGAAAATCCGGCATCAGCGTCGGTGGGACCAAAAAATCCCATAGTGCAACGTGCGCAGTCACGTGTGTCACACGTGGCTGCGCACGTTGCATTTTGAAATTTGCCCGCTAAATTTTCCCAAAAAGTTTTCTCACCAAATTTATTAAAACATTTTCTCACCAAATTTACTAAAACATTTTCTGCCGAATTTAACGAAAAATTTTCCCACTAAATTTAGCTTAAAATTTTTCTGAAAAAAATAACGGAAAAGTTTTCCGACAAATTTAGCGGGTCAATAGGGTCATGACGTCACAGCCACGTCTGACGACACGTGACGCTGCCGACTAAACCACGCACACACGCTTGCACGGCTTGGCAATGAGCACGCGTTTATGAGAAGTTTTTGCGAATGGGACCCGATAATACTACAGTCAAGCCCTGTTATATCACACTGGGGTACTTCGAATTATTGTTTATATCAAACAGTCCAAACATCCCCATGAAAATCACATGTAATAGTATAAGAGCGTTGTCTTTTTGTATCAAACTCCCAAGGCGGAAACACTCGATATAGCGAACGAAGCCCAGCTGCCCGTTGCTTTTCCAGTGATCCGATTTCACCGGTGGCGAGCGGGCGAGCACATAGCTTGCGTTGGTTGTGAGGCTGGCAGACTGCCAAGCCAGCATGCATACGCAGCGAAAGAGCAGTTGTAAGAAAGGAGAGACAATGAACTGTAAAAACAAATTGTAGAGCCTATCCACTTCACGTGAAGATGGAGGACCAGCGAAGCTGTTAACTTTACGACAACTTTACAACAACTAGGTATACGACATCTATACGATTTACATATAATTGCAATGAAGACACATACACAACTTCGTTGTTCAATTGTCTTTATTTAATTCTTAGCGACTAAAGTGATCATTGCCTTATGGTCACTATGATAAACCGCCATTGGTTGTATTTTGAATTCGGATATGTTCTTCCTAAACGTGAGGTCGATACATGTTCTGTTGTTGGTCGTTGGTATATGTATACGTGTTGCTATATGACTATTTTAGATTTTACAGCGACTTGGGATCTTTATCAGCAATGCTGATAAAGAGCGAAAGTCTCTTTATCAGCATCGCGGAATGGAAAGAAAAGAAGGTTAGATCCTCGCGTTCTGTCCTCAGCTTCTGCACAGTGCACTCTTAGCTGAGATAAGTCCGTGACCGTAGATGATAACAAGGGATTAGGACCTCACCATCTAATAATGCCAAGGACTCTTAGCTGAGATAAGTCCGTGACCGTAGATGATAACAAGGGATTAGGACCTCACCATCTAATAATGCCAAGGAAGGCTGACCAACGCGGGTTGCCCCTCTTCTTATTTACACTTGCCACGACCAATCGCAACGAAGGAGCGCCGTTTAAACGGGATTTTTTGGTAAAAATCCATGAACACATTTTTTTCCGGCTCCTAGCACATAACAGCTTCGCTGTAAAAAGCGGAGGATGGCAAAAGCAAGGGAAAGGGCACGTGCGTGCGCGCGTAGGGAAAGCAGGTAGTGTCCGCTGTTGGAACGGTAACCAAAAGAAAAGTCTTCGGCAGGTCGAGTGTGTTGACCACAACAGTTGTGCAATCACACTTTGAACGCCTCATTTTTGTTTACCTTTTCCTTTTGTTGTTATTGCTGTGCCCGTTTTTTTTTTTGTCTTTCTTTTTTTGCTGCTTGAATTCAGTGAGCTTTCTTTTTGTTGCCTTCTTAACTTTTTTCTATGGATCAAGGGATTTTTTTATGCTTCTTACTTTTCCGTTTTTCTTTTTTTCATTATTTTCGAGCTTTGTCGCTTATGCTGTGTGAAGGTCCCGGCCAGGCGCACGTGTTAGTGCGGCAATGTTTGCTGTCACCGCCAACTATGCTCTACTGTATTTAGCGGCTCTTGGATGCCTTATTTGGTAAGCTCCCGTTTGTCGCGACCTTTGGTATTAGCAGAGACGGCAGGAAATTTCAACTTGAGCTTAATTTAACATAATTTTGTATATCAAATTATTGATATATTGAACTATTTTACGATCCCCTTTGAATTCAATATAATGGGGTTCGACTGTATCGCGTTCCACCCTTTAAGGTGAAGCTTAGGCGTCCCCCAAGTTTTTTTGTCGGGTGGTGGGGGTCTCTCCTGCGTCGGACGCCAGGTCGCATATCAGCTGACCGATTTTTCGGACGCCAATAATTTAGATTCATTTGTTATTTCAGACCTAAAGGAGGAACCGTGACCTAAAGGAGGAACTGTGATAGAAATAGTGCATATATTCATGACCAATGTTTCGGACAGCTTGAAGTCTGAAAGTTTGATTTTTCTGATAAAATCATCGCGAGCGATTAGCGGGAAACACTTTTAGATTCTATGTTGGCTGCACATGGATTGACTTGGTTTGGCAGCGCTACTTGACTACTGCTAAGTCCTACCACTAGGTGACGCTAAGCTACGGCTTTTTTACAGCGGAGCTGTTAAGGGCTAGTTTCCCGTGGATCGCGTCCCCCGCAAAGAAATGTCGACACAAAACTCTGGACAGCTACCGCCATCTATGAGCAACGGCGGCAACCAGACAACCGGCTTGCCGGCCTCGCTCATAGATAGCGGCAACCTTTCCAGCCTTTCCACTCTGGTTTTCACCAGAGTGGAAAGGCTGAATTTCTCTAGGCGTTCCTCGAGGTCGTCCTCGAAGTCGTCCTTGAGGTCGTCCTAGACGTCATCCTGGAGGTTGTCCGAGAGGTTGTCCTTGAGGTCGTCCTAGAAGTCATCCTTGAGGTCATCCTAGAGGCCGTCCTAGAAGTCGTCCTTGAGGTCGTCGTAGACGTTGTCTTTGAGGTCGTCGTAGACATTGTCCTTGAGGTCGTCCTAGAAGTCGTCCTTGAAGTCGTCCTAGACTTCGTTCCTGAGGTCGTCCTAGACGTCGTCCCTGAGGTCATCCTAAAAGTTGTCCTTGAGATCGTCCTAGACGTCGTCCTTGAGGTCGTCCAAGAGGTCGTGCTTGAGGTCGTCCCATCATAGTACAGCTTCGCTGGTCTTCCTTTTTCACCAAAGCGGAAAGGCTGAAAGCTTTTTTTTTTCTCTAGCTGCGCGTCATTATCATTATCATTGTTACCATTTTGCTTCGTTCATTTGCCATTTTGCAGTCGTGGACTTGTGCCTCTCATCTCGTCTCAATGAATTGTGTTTTCGGACGACGCTGGCTTGGGTGTCATAACCCCATCTGTTCTTTCACCACCGCAAAGTGTTGCTAAGAAGCGCGGAAAGTACTCAACCATAACGCTAAAAAAGAAGGCAGCGATTCTCAAGCTAATAAAAAAGGGCTGAACGCAAGCAGTGGCGTAACCTGAAGCAAGGCACTATTGACGGATTTTTTAAGCCTGCTTAGACGTAATAAAGGAAAGTTTTTTTAATTCGCTGCTTTTTACACTGGAGCTGTTAAAGGCTAGGTTCCCCAGGATCATGTCCGTGTATGTCGACACAAACCTATCTGGACAGCTACCGCCATCTATAAGCGACGGCAGGCAAGCACGCAACCAGTATGGTTTCCGCCGTCGCTCGTACATGGCGGTAGCTGTCCAGCTATAATAGAAGAATGGATAGTTGGGCGTGTTGGTGGGAATTCATCGTAGGAAACAGCGCGAGAAACAGACGACGACAAAGAAGAAGCACACAGTGTATCGAGTACAGCTCCCGCTGGTCGTCCTTTTTCACGAGAGGGGAAAAGCTGAACGATTTTTGGACTGCTTTATTATTTGGAAGTTTTTTCGGTCCCTGCAAATTTCGAGAAATCGGTCGGCGACTGTGTACTTCCATGAAGCATTGTTCTGTCGGCTTGAAGTTGGTCACTCTTATGTCACTCGCAAATAGTATCTCTTGTTCAGGTATGATCCTTCGGTTTGTGATCGCCGTGGGGACTCGCTTAGCATTGTGCATATTTTATGGCTTTGTTCAAAACTCGAAGCAAAATGCAATGCTCATTTTCTTGAATTTTTTTTTGCTACCACATTTCATTCCAATCTGCTCTCTTATTAGGAGACCGTCCTCTCGTTCCCTTTGAAATAGTACCGGCTTTTTACTAGCACCGGCCTTATACTCCAGATCTAGTCACAGCTGGTTTTGAAGTTACTTTTTGTAGCACCATGCTTTTGTGCTGTAAAGCCAGCAGACATCGTCGTCGTCAACATATACTATTGCTTATGTGTCGTTGACCCTTTTTGGCCGAGCGTAATATGTTGCTTTTCTTATAAAGCCCGGCCCCACATTCAAAGTTCCATGCTAAAACTCTCCAACATGAGCGGCGTTGCAGTATCCTCCTTCGTACCTGTGGCTCGCAGATTGTGCGGCACGACCGCACCATGGAGCAGATAGTGTTTCCTGTGCCCCAGATCTGTGAGTTCCTCACGCGCGAGACCAAGGTGAAGGTGTACAACACCACGGAGCGAGACGAACAAAGCAGTAAGGTGAGCTCTGTCCCGGGTTCTCTGTGACTCCCCTGTTTTGAGCGTTTTCACGAACGACGCAGGTATCGGACTTCTTCGAGCGCACGGAGGACCTCTTCAACGAAATGAAATGGCAAAAGAAGCTGCGAGGTGAGTTGACATTCCTTTTGCGAGCATTGCGAGAAATATGTTCAGGCTTTTCAGTATTAGTCACTACCTCGAGAAGTTCAGGCTGTGTTGTGAGGGGCCATTGAGACGGACGTTTCGATGCGAGTTGACTTGTCGTGTGCTTTTCTTCTCTTTATCGGCACGGCGACCGTATCAAGAATAGAAAACTTCACTAAAGGTGTTGCGTTTCTGCACATTCGAATTGAGTCTGAACTTACTTCCTAAAAACAAAAAGATGGGCGGGCCAAAGGACAGGTTCCGCGCATGCACGAGGATCACCGATATGCTGTATTCCTACTTAAAGGGACACTGAAACGCCTCCCCCGAAAAATTTGTTTTATTTTTTGCCAAGCGATTTATTATGGTGTCGGAAGACTACCCAATCAATAATTTGCTACAGTGTCACTATATTTTTAATAAAGTAAAAAAAAAATTGCAGTGGCTTAGCTCGGCTATGCCAGGATATACATAGCGTAAGCTTAGGTTCAGCTGGTTGTTCTTAGCTTTCCTGGTTGTCTAGGATTAGCTTGATTATCATGCTTACTGCTGCTTCAATGACACACACACAGTATACGCATTATGTGACTACTTCGGGATCCGATGAGTTAAGCTTCTCCGCTCTTCTTATTGCGGAGGAGGCGCCGTGTAACCGAGCTTTCGTTTGCACGTCAAAAGATCCCCAGGTGGTCCAAATTATTCCTCAGTCCTCCGCTGGGGCGTGCCAGATGCCTGTCGTTGGTTTGGCACGTAAAACCCCCAAATTTGACTTTTTTGCACCAGCTGTGTGCCGTGTTGTTATGTATCAAGCAACCAAGCTGCCACCCAGAACAACCGGACAGCGCGAGCCTATGATCTCGAGCGAGTGCATGCGCGCGGCGCGTGCATCGGGGACTGACCTAGGCGCCATACCAGTCCTGCCCGTTCCGTCACTGCTCCTCGCGCATGCGCAGCACGGCTCTCCAGGAACCACGCGAAACTGCTCAACCTCAACCAGTGTAGCTTACGCTACAAAAGCAACTGCTCGAAACCGAAAGAGTGTGGGGGGGGGGGGGGGGGGGGGGGCAAAAGTCACATGGTTGTGCAACTTTTTTTTTTTTTTTTTTCAATCAACGTATTTGCAGTTTTTTAGAAGCCTCAAAAAATGGGTATCATATTTGTTTTCCATTTCTAATATTGAGCGTGTGCCTTCAATGATCCACGACTTTGATTATATTTGACTCTAAACCGTAGAGAACTGTATGTGACAACGAAGAACAGAGTGAGTGCGACTCAAACCGGCCAGTTCTTGATTGGCAGTTTTCGGGTGGAAAGAAAACAAATTTCGAGCCGCAAATTATGTTCTGGGTAGTTTGGCTCTCGTATGTCATGTACAAATAAAAACCTCGGCGAGCATAAATACCCTGTCAGTGTTCCTTTAGCCTGCATGGAACCCTGTTTCATCTCGAAGCAAAGGGCTTTTTTTTTTTTTCCTAACCTAGACATTATCAGAAGTAGCATCACAGTAGGATTTTCCGGAAATGCCAGTTTGGTCAGAACGGCACCATTCTGAAAATTTGTCATCTGCTAATCCCCTACAAAGGTGTGGCAGACGAGAGGAGTACTGCCCCGTGTAGTTGGTGGAAAGCGCTAAGCGCCCGACTCGGGAGGCTTTCCTGTACGCCGTCTGCCGTGACCGGCCGAGCACACCCGCCGTTCCAGCGTGAAGTCGCTTCTCTTTCCTTGCAGGACAACCTGTGCTCTACTGGGTGAGCCGGCACATGTCCACCTGGAGCACGGTGGCCTTCAACCTAGCCGTCCTCATCAACGTCTTAGTGGCCATCTTTTACCCGTTTGCAGACGCCAAAGGTGAATGTTGCTTGGTTCGGCAACGTGTGCACGGTGGCGTGAATGGGGGCATGAAGAGGGCGAGACAAGTTTTAATTTTGAGGCGAGTCCAGGGTGTGAAGCTTGTCACCAAACATTATTCTGCCTCCCCGTCATTGCATAGATTTCAGGTATATTCCATCAGCTCTGTCGGATCTCTCCAACGACGCTGCCAAAGGGCAATTCAGCCGTGCCATCTGATGTCTCGATGCAGATCCAGCATTTGATTCCTTTGTTTGACTTCCTGGACGAGAGGCGGACCCTCCTTTTTTTGCAGCTCGTTGAATGGGACCGTAATGCTCGGTCAAACTGCACGGTTTCTTGGAAATCGCTGCTGCAAGATCCTTGCTACAGGGAACGAAAGCAGCGTTACTTGAGACACAATCCAGCACTATTTGAATCGACCGTACCCTTGGAACAATTTTATACTCTGTTTTATCTTGCAGCGGACTGTGGCAGATGCTATCAGCCATTTCTGCTAATCTTGCACCACAAACATATTGCTTGACGACACGTCCCACGCGTTGTTGCGCCCCTCTCTAAGGTTGCGTGACGCTCGGACAACATTGGTTTCGCTTAGATGGCTCACGGCGTCCTCTGTGGTCCGTCATAGGGTGAAGCGAGGTAAGGGTATGGTATAGTTCTTTTTGCACTTTTGTAGCACCTGTTTCCCGACAAGAGTGCAGTGGCAGTACGGTGCGAGGAATGCTTCTCCAACTGGTGTGTTTAGCTACTCAGCCCGTGCCTTGAGGCGTCTTCAAAGTGGCAACAAGACATGTTGCAGAAGCCGCCTGGTAATGTCATAACTCGTACTGTCCCGGCAGTCAGTTGTAAAAGCACTGGTGAGGAGGACGAGCTTGCACGGGCAACATTGTCATTGTGGCATCCCAACCGTAACTTCCAGAGTTTCCATTGAATGGGATAGTTGAGGAGTGAGCTGCAGAAGGGAAGGCCTCTGCCACATCTGCCTCTGCAACTGTGCCGCCACTTGGATCTTCGCCGTGATCTGTAGCATTATGCAGCTGTGGCATCAACCTACAACCATGTAAAGTTGAAGACTGCATTCCAGGCATTGTAGCATTGGGGTTGTGGCAAAGTTTCTGCCTCCTTGTGCTTCAGAACTGGATCCCCGGCTGTCCGGTCTGAGCTGGGCACTGATGTTGGTGTCCCTCGCCGGGGTGGTCCTGGCTCCGCGGCCGTCGTCCATTCGGGCCCTGTCCTGCGCATGCATCCTGAGACTCATGTCCTGGCTTGGTTTGCAGCCGACCTTGTGGCTGCTGGGCACGGTGAATGTCGCCATAAGGTAAGTGCGGTGGCACACGCAGTGCACGCATGCACATAAAAAGTAGTGACAAACCATTGCACCGAGCGAGCACATAGGTGGTTGGAGCTGGTTGGAATGGCTTGAAAAGAAATCTCCCTCGGGAGCCTTCAGGCTGGTTCAGACGTTTGCGTCTCACTGTGATCAAGGGTGCGTGGCATTTTCTCATTGCCGCTTATGGCAATGAGAAATTGCCATAAGCGGCAGCTCTGCAACCGCGTATAACTAGACCTAAGTATTTGCAGTATTTGCGAAATCAACTCCACTCACTATGAGAAATGGTCACTTATAACATTGTCAGAGTTACTTCGACCCCCTGTTAAAAAAAAATGATGCGTAAAAAATATAAAAACATGTACGTAAAAAATATAAAGACATGTAAGTAAGCAGTTACTTACAAGAGAATGCGGTGCATTCGAGCAGTCAAACGCAAATGCATAAACCAACCTTTAGAATGGCGGCCGACGCTTTGCTAAGCGGCTCAGCTAAGTCTCTTAGCCAAATCGGCTGCCACACTGGCGCTTCCAGGAGGTTCTTTTCAAGGAACAATATCTCGCAGCAGTTCTTTCACAGTCTCTTTCCTTGCCGGGCTGCTGAGGGAGAAGGGACCACTTTGGAAGTGGCGTCCCTTCACCCCTCCCGGCCCTCCTCTTCCCGTGACCTGAACCCCCCCTCTCTTCTCCTTGCTGGGCCCCTTGCAGCACCGTGCACCTGGTGAGCATAGTGGGAAACCACGGGACCTTTGCGCGCAGCCTGGGCCACATGCTGTCGGACATGGAGCTGCTGTACCATGTCAGCTACCTCACGGTGTGCGTGCTGGGCTTGGTGGGCCACCCGCTCTTCTACAGCGTGCTGCTCCTTGACGTGCTGTACCAGGAAGAGACCCTGCTCAACGTGATCAAGTCGGTGACACGCAACGGCCGCTCCATCATCCTCACGGCCGTGCTGGCCCTCATCCTCGTCTACCTATTCTCCATTGTCGCCTTCCTCTTCTTCCGGGACGACTTCCTCATCCAGGTCGACAGCAGCACCTCGCGCACCACCACCACTGCCGACGGTGAGCGGTTACATTCTCCAGGCTCGTGAGAACTTGCATCTTTATGTGCCCCCGGTACGTTTTGCATTACTGGCCACCGTGAAGACCTTTATGGGCTCTATCTTCCAACCCGGGTTCGAACAAAACACTTACATCGTGGTGTCGGCTAGAGAGGACGTCTTTACAAGGTGCCACGTCCCGCACGTTGGGTCCCCATCCTATTCTACCGGTTCCTTCCCCTCGGTTTCCTTGTCAATATCTGCAAATCACTGGGTTTAAACTTTAAACTAAGTATTTTCTCTAAATACTTGTATGGGGTTGAGATCCAGTGGTGGCACTCTGCAGATATAGCCTCACTATATGGTACTATAGTTTGACATTAGTACCAATTCCTGGTCATACTTCCTGGCAATCGTAATTACAGCCTCACCAAATAAAGGCCCATTCACACGCTTGCATTTGCTTACGACAGAGTTCTTGTGATCTCTGGCACGCTGGTGCCATGTATGAGATTACCTTGCAACTGCATTTCACTAAATCTAAGGTTTTGTGGTATACACAAGGTCAAATGCATATACTATTAATGGTAAATGGTCTTTTATAACATTTTCAGAAGATTTTTCGAGCCAAGAAAGAAAGAATGATGCACGAAAAAAATGGGAAATATTCGGAAATACTAAGTGCCCTATGGCTGCCCGATATATTGCGGCCGTAAGCAGTCGCAAGTGTGTGAACCAGTCTTAAGAACTGTGGCAGCACCAAAAGACAAGGACACAGTCGAAGCAGTGGATGAATTTGCCCTCGTTTTTCTGGCACCGTCGCAGGTCCTATTCAAAGACTACCGTCCAAATTTCTGTGCTAATTTGTTCGCAGTGCCCCACGCAGACCCAAACTACTTGGAAGGTTTCTGCAAGGCGGCGAACGGCGGACAGGAGCCGTGCCCGCAAGAGACTCTCCCCGCGGGAGCGGACGACGGGGATTCCGGCGACGACACGGTGGGAGAGCGGGCCTGTGACTCCCTGGTGATGTGCATCGTTACCACCCTCAACCACGGCCTGCGCAACGGCGGCGGCATCGGAGACGTCCTACGGCCACCCAGCTCCAAGGTGGGTGCCGTCGACGTGCCCCATTGTAAAGTTCGATTTGGCCGAGGGTTGGCCGGCGCAGAAGACGGGAGCGATGGGAAGGGAGACACGAAACGCTTTCCGACGACGACGGAGGGAGTAAAATTGTGCAGCGAATAAAGCCGCAAGTATGAGCTGCCATAATCCGAATACCGGTAAAGGCTGGTTCACGCATTTGTGCTCGAGGGTAACCGCATGCGTTGCAACTGCTTGCAACTGGTAGCGACGAGAGAACACGCTGATGCCACCTGTCGGGTGGCCCTAGAACACTTCAGATCTGCGTATAACTGAACTGGAGGTTTTGCGCCATTTGTGAGATCACATCTGTGTGCTAGCTACGAGGAATGGTCGCTTAGATCATTGTCAGAATTATTTCAAGAGCATGGTAAATGAATGATTGGGAAAAATTGGGAAATATGTGCAGGTCGGAAGTGTTCCAGGAATACCTGGTAGGTAGCGCCATTGTGTTATCTCGTATGCTGCCGCAAGCGGTTTCAGCACAGTTGGTCACACTTAAACGCAAATCTGTGAACCAGCCTTAATGCGCCGAAAGGTACTCCAGTTGCTAGGTTTGGCAACCTCGATAACAAAGCAGTATTTAACACTTTTTGCTTGTGCGCTGACGTTATTAGTGGTTTCGGCCGAATATTTTCGAATCTAATATTGAATAGGTTCTCCGAGCCTTTCCTCACTGTTGCACCATGCTTAAGGGGGGACACTACCCAAAAATGTTAATGTTTGAACCACTTGTCTGATTTGAATTACATTTACGGGGCTTGTTTCTGTTGATGTTGAGAACAATTCTGCCAAATTTTGTTAACCTGGGTGAAGTACAAAAAAAATAGCAAATGTTCAAAGATGAAAGTGGCGTGTCTGCATAGGAAAACTATGGTTTTGAAATTACTTATAAATTTGTTGTTTTATGTGTTATATTGGTTTTGGACAGTTCAAAGCAGATAGCTATGGAGCTATATTTCTATATTATACCATCTTTCATGATAAAAAAAGCCACATAAACACAAATACTGTTTATTAGATTTCCATCCTTTGTCCAAACCTTTAGTTTTTGATTATAAAAAATTACAAAAATAAAAAATACAAGCTCATAGCTATCTTCCTCTTAAACACCCCAAAAAAAAAACTCATAAAAATGAATCCAAGTGACGTAATAACAAAACGATAGAATGAATTTCACATTTATGCTTTTTGGCATAAATGTGAAATTTATGCCAAAAAGTGGAATGGAGAAAAATCCGTTCAAAGTGCTCCAACCTCCTTTTCTTTAGCATCGGTGGACCGAAAATAATTTACGGTATAAAAAATGAACTATGCAGTGTAAAATTATGAAACTTTCTAAGAATACTCTCTAGATGGTGGTGGATGTAATATGACATTTTTAAAATTCAACTTTTTTTGTAGAAATTGTTTTTTCTGAATAATGTCCACCCTTAAAGGGGCAGTGCAGCGATTTTCAGACTTGGGCCAATTGACTGCAGAAATTAATATGCGTCACCTATGGAACGAAAAACAGAAAATTGTATTTTCTTGCGAGTGCTAGTTTTTATTTAAAAAAATGAAACAAATAGAAGGTCAAAGTGCCTTTCAACTCTCCACGTCGACTTTCGAGTGACGTACTCTGGGGGTTCACGTGGTCCCTCTTGGGTCCTCTCTTCAGAGACCCCAGCGGCTTCCTCCGCAATTGTTGACTTTTAAAGGATTAGCCTCGTCGAAGGTTGCGGCGAGCGATCGACACAAAGGACAGTTCGCCACAGGGGCTGACGGCGAGTGTAGCAGCGGAGGGGGACAGATTTTGTTGACTTCCGCGTATCTCCCAGAGACGCTGTCTTTTTGGTTCCCATAACCGCCACAGGCGGCTGCGATCGGCAAATAATTCAGTTTTTTTGCTTTGCGATTACGCAGCAGAATAGCAGTTTTTCGGGGAAAGGTGACGCGTTTTTGGTCACTTGGGCTTGCATCAACAATATAAAAAATGCAAACTGCCAATTCTTTCAACAATTAAGTCATTGCACTGCCCCTTTAAGAGGAAACACTACCTTGAATTGCACCTTTTTTTTTAAAAAAAAAAATGCATATTAAGAACTGCAGAGTTTTGGCATGTATGGATAACAAGGAACACTCACAAAGTCTTGTCAATGTGCACTGACAAACAATGTCAAAAATAATTATTTTTTATATGTTGGTAAGGTGTGTTGCACTGCTGTAGCCCTCATCATCCACAAGTGAAAATAGCTGAAAGCAATGTCACTATATCAGAAGAAGTTTGAGGAAGACATCACCTACACTGCTGGAAAGAATTTCTGACATTTAAGATGCAAAAAGAAATTTTTAAAACGTCATCTTGAAACTTCAAGTGCATTTATCTCAGCTTCACTTTTTGGCAGCAAATCCCACCTTAATAAAACTCTTGTTTCAGTATGAAACTACTGAGAGACTTAATATTTGTGGATTATATGCCGAAATTTTACCGAGCTGGTTACTATGAACTTAGATTTTGCATTTTCATGTTCCTTTATTATGAAAAATTGTAAATTGCAAAACTTGGCAAATGAAAAAAAAATTATAAATTTTTTTTATTTGAAAAGTGCATACTTTTTGAAATATACGATAGTAACCGGCAACAAGTATTGCAGTACGCATTCCACCAGAAAAATATGTGGTGATCAACACCATTTCTCAACGATAGTAGATTCATTGAGCAGATTCCATGCAAAGCTATAGCTTTACTTCGTTTGGGGGGTATAGAACCTCATAAAATTGGTTCACAGGGCTGAAACTTTGCATGCCCTCCTTCTATATGACTACAAACACCACCTGCAAATTTCACGCCGATTGAGAGAGCGGTTCAAAAGTAGACATGCCCAAGTAATGTCCCCCCTTAAATGAAAAAAAAAAAAAAAAAAAATTGCGAATGATGAATGCAGGTTGTTGGGCATCTCTGCCCAACTCATATTCTTGCATAACAGCCCCAGTTCAGGAGAACTTGTAATTGGGTTTGTCGGTGAACGTTATGAAGCATGGTGTAAGGTGTAAAAAACAACGGACCCAGGGAAGAAGACGCACGGCTCTATGTGTGTGTTCATTATTTTTTGCGCCTTGCACCATGCTTCCTGAAGCCCGACTTTAATTTTGAAAATTTTACTGCAATGTAGATGTCAACGTTCACAAAGTTTTCATTTATTTTTAAATACACCAGGCACGTGCGTGCTTCATCCCACTTTGAGGGTGTGCTTTTCTCCCAAGCATGCTATTGCGATATTCATACTTTTCCCAGTGTTAAAGGGGCCTTGCAACGACTTTTTCAATGGTTTTTAATTTGCACCGAACCTGAGTGCACTGAACAAAGTAACTTAATGAAACTTTTCTTTTCTCGAATTTCGCTTTATTTTAGAAGTTATAGGCAAATTAAAATTACAAAAACAAGCAAAAAATAACCTCCTTCATGACGTCCTTGGTCGTGGCTTGAGTGGCCGTGAACTAGACGAGGGGTAGTGAGCTCAGCGAGCGCTCACGGCTGCCGCACTCCGTGTCGACAGCTCGAGAGGGCGCCACTAAAGCATGTGCTGGATAGGCTGGATGAAGTGGGCGGCGAGGGCGGCTCGCATTGCATTTGCCTGCACGATTAAACACCATTTTGGCATGACACTTTATTGGCCACAAACGACAGCAAACACCGGGTAAAGATCAGTTCAGAACGAGAGCCACTTCGCGCTGCTGAACGGCCAAACCGAAAGCCAAACCTGCTTGCTGATGGCTTTCGGAACGCTCGGAACCGGTCGAATCCTTGAGCCCGTACGACCGCAGCGCTGCCGCGTACATCCGGGACCTTTCTACGCTCGTTGCTCATCTGTGCCTGATCCCACTACCCCTTTCTAGTATGCGCCACTGCTTGGTGGCGGGGATGTCGATGGGTCATTTCTTGTTTCTGTACTTTATAAAATGCATTTGTTTCTTTTCTGATCTAAAATGCTGAACAAAAACTACTTTCATAAATAGTTGAAATGGTCTGCGCAACTTATATTTTGTATTTTGACTAAAGAAAAGCTTTTAGCGGCTCTGACCAGTGGTAAGGCCAGGATCAAAAACGTCACAATGCCGTCATATATCACGCGCTTTCGGCACCGCGGGTCACCCCTGTAGGTGGAGGAGGTTTCTGCGTCGTCCAGTTAATATATGATGCACTGATATTTAGTTACTCTCTCCGTGCCCGCTGGCTTTCCCGAACCCCAAGAGACGTGGAAACCGCAAAAAAGGTAGACGTTTAAATATGATTGCAGGGCCCCTTTTGGGGGACTGGGCGGGTTACCCCGCTGAGTGCGCTTCTTACCGAGCACCGGTGCACTGCAGAGGAGCAACATTTGCAGAGCTCCCTTCCACGGGTGTTGCTTCTCCGCAGTGTACCAGCGCTCGGCAAGAGGCGCGCTCCCCAGGGCTACCCCGCCGCGATCAATGTTTAATATCGTAGTTCATCTCAAAGTGAATATCGAATAGCATATTATTCGAAGCTACTATAAGAAATTTTGAATATGCACACAACTCCAAGGCTTAGCGATAATTTTTCGCTATGTCTGACTGGCACCGTCGGCTGGCCTAGTTCCCGTCCCCCTACCCGTCGGTGACGAGGAACCCTTCTTGCAGGAACCGCTCTACTTTGCCCGTGTGGTGTACGACCTGCTCTTCTTCTTCGTGGTCATCATCATCGTGCTGAACCTCATCTTCGGCGTCATCATCGACACGTTTGCCGACCTGCGTAGCGAGAAGCAACAGAAGGACGAGACGCTGCGCAACACGTGCTTCATTTGCGGTCAGTGGAGGAGGGGCGCGAGGGGCACCGCCGGGGAACATGGGGCCAACCGCCTGCCGTCTTCTGCCCAGGCCTGGACCGGTCGGCCTTCGACAACAAGAGCGTGTCGTTCGAGGAGCACATCCGGTGCGAGCACAACCTCTGGCACTACCTGTACTTCATAGTGCTGGTGCGGGTCAAGGACCCAACGGAGTTCACGGGCCCCGAGAGCTACGTGGACACAATGATCAAGGTAGGAGCGCGCATCTGGTGGTGGGGGAGGAGCCAGGGGCTGCGACAGCCCCTCCCGGGGGCGCCCCCTGCAGGAAAAGAACCTCGAGTGGTTCCCTCGCATGCGGGCCATGTCCCTAGCTGCGGATGAGGCCGAGTCCGAGCAGAACGAGATGCGGACCCTGCAGATCCAGCTCGAGGAAACTCAGCGACTGGTGGCCACCCTCTCTCGCCAGCTGGCCGACCTGAGGGATCAGGTGGGCCTCTTTTGGGGGACTGGCCGTGGGCGGGGCTTGGGGGGTGTCTCAAAAGGACGACAAGAAGGTGTCTGCGTTTGTCGAGACTGACGAAAGGCCTAGCTACGTTGAAAAAAATTGCGCGATAATCACACGACGCGATGCAGTTAGACGGCGGCAGCTGTGCTGCTTATTCGACGATATGACGATGACGATCGATCAACATTGCGCCGATCGTGCGTCATATGGTGATCCGATATTGTTGATTTAGAGCCAATACGCTCTTGATGAATAAATGAATTTAAGGTCGTCATGTGTTTTCCCGCCAGATATAGCGGGGAAACTGAATTGGTGCATGAGGCTACATTTAGCGGGGAACCGAATTTGTCAGTAGGTCCCATGATGTCACGTCACGTGACATCAATTTTCCCACCTAATTTAGTGGGGAAACTTTTTGTTTATGCTCATGCCATTGTGAAACCAAGGAATGGGCAACAGCAACCGCTGTAAAATTATTTGTGCTTCAAAATCTGGTTTTTCATGCACGTAAATTGACAGCCGAAAATCATGTGTTTGGGGCTCCCGCTCCTCCTTTTTCTCGGGAGCTGGTTGTTGGTGGGGCTTTGGGGGTGTCCTAAAGGGACGCCGAAGAGGCGCTTGCATTTGTCGGGACCAACAAAGTCCTTAGCTATGCGAGAAAAAAATATGTGCACCTCGAAATGTGGTTTACGAGCACGTAAATTGCCAATCGAGAATTGGATGTTTGGGGCTCCTGCCCCTCCCTTTTCTGAGCCATCTGTGGATGGGACTTTGGGGGCGTTTAAAAAGATGCTGGTTTGTGAAAATTGACAAGAGCCCAATGGCCCACAAAAAAAAATACTTGCGCCTCAAAATTTGCTTTTTTTTCTGCACGTAGGCCGCCAATCAAGAGTCGGGTATTTGAAGCTACTTTAATTTTCTTCTTCACGGTCAAGTGTGGTGGTGACATAGCGTATGAAATGTGTTAGAAGTTGCGGACCACATAGCCTTGATTCATTAACTTTGTTCCATAACTTTGAGCACATAGTCCTAGAAAGGGACTCTCCAGGACTATACGGGGAGTGACTCTCCTAGATTCTCATACACACCGATGCCATAGATTTTTTGTGCACTACTCCCCCGGTTACCTGTGATATGGATTTGTTCGATTTTCTTAGCAAACGTGCGACTGCAGCGAAATAAGTTTTGTGGCAATGTCATGACAGCATTGTAAGTCTTTGCACAAGCTTTTTTTTTTTTTTGTCAGTGTTGTTGCTTTTTTTAGCTCTTTCTTATCATTCCCAGAAATTCAAGTTGTAAGCGCATGAAGCTTTGTTAATACTGGTTGTGCACTTCATCAGTGTAAGGTCAGACATTCAAGTGTTTGATTTGGCATCATCTAGGAAGTGCACAATTCTATTATTACAGTTAGAATGCATCCTTTTTTATTTTTTGTGATATATGCATTAAAATGGTTACACTCGGCGACAACGCATGAGGTAACCAGCACGGAGGTTGGGGGCTCCACTCACAATCGGAGAGACCACATTTGTAGCTCAAATTAGTTTGACCTTCCTGGCTTCTTTTTTAATCTGAAGCTGTGTATCAGATCATTATAATCCCAAATTTTGTGCATCTGGAAGTTCTTTGCAAGCACAGATTGCATCTCTGCATGACCATGATGTTGTGCGAATATCCGAATAGTAGTTTAGAATAATATGCTATTCGATATTCGCTTCGAGATGAACTGCGATACTCATACTTTTCAAACTGTTGATTACAGCAGTTTAGCCCCGTTCAGTGCACTTCTTAGCGAGCACCGGTGCAGTGCTGAGAATCCACACCTGCGGAGCTCACTTCCGCGGCTGTGGCTTCTCCGCAGTGCACAGGTGCTTAGTAAGAAGCGCGCTCAACTGGGTTACAAATATCACAGCCGCGTGCTTAGGATGGAAGCTAATTTCCAAAGCGTGATGGTGCACGTGCCTGCCTGGTGCATTTAAAAAGAAATGGAAACTTCATAAATGTTAATCTACATTGCAGTAAGAAAAATTTTCTAAATTTAACTGGCATTAAACTGACAAAATCCTTTGGCTCCACCAAAGATTTTGTCTTTCGATGGCTTTCTGGACTTTGTTTCATTCGATCAAGAACGGCTAATTCCTCTGCATATTTTTGATTACATGCCAAGCAGAGATGCCCTGACAACACGTCTTAATCACATGTAATTGAAGAAAAGACATTTGCCTATAGCAAAAATATTTATAAATCCTCTCACTTGCATATAACTGGGTATCTCTATAGGACTAATTTCATGTAAAATCTGTCGTTTACTTGCCATCCCAATGTAGGCTACAGTTAATAAATATAGTTCAATTAAAATGAACTTATCTTTGAAAGAGGAAGCTTGGCAACAACTTTTGCAAGTTCAGCTGGGTTTTCGTTTAAGCATGTTGCAGTGGTGGAAGGCTTAAAGGAGTATGGAAATGAAAATTGAAATATTCAAATTTCGTTAGGAAATGAGTCAAGCATAACGGATAATAACTGTAAATGATAATCGCACGTTTGTAGTTAGAACGACTGGCTATGTTTTTCGTTCCAAACGGTGCACTCGAGCAAGCGCTCAAAGAGAAGCAAACGGAGAGCGCAATGCGTCATGGGATATCGGCGCAAACAAAAACCGAAAAAAAAATTCCCCGTGACGTAGCAAGGCTGGCGTGGTTATGAGATTTGCCGTTAGTGGCGTCAGCGTTGTGGTAGTGTCAAGAGCGTCAACGTGTTACAACTAAGCCGTTGGAGTACCCGTGGGGTGACGAGTGTGTGGCTGGCCCAAGGAGCACATAGCTTCCACAGTACTGTCAGCTTAGGGCTGAACGGGGTTGGAAAAGTAACTTTTGTCCAAATTTTGAGCAACGGGCTAATCTTCTAGGGGGAGAATGGCTGTGTCCGGGTACACGAATGAGGGTCCGTCTTCTTGAACTGTTTGGTACAATGCGCGATTTGTGGATTGAGGAGGAAAGCTATGAAGGAAAATGTTGAATTCCAAAGAGCGGCGCTGCTCCGATGGAACTTGCTACATCATGACTACGTAGCAAGTTCCCCAACATTGCTAGATTACCTCACAAATAGGCTCCACATGCATCCACCAGGTGCACATTGAAAGACATGCAACGCATTAAAGCTAAAAAAAGAGCGCTGGAATTTCGTTTCCACACCCCTTTAAAAAGACTATTCGATACTCGATTATAAAATATTCAGCGAAAGTCACTCATCGCACATGCCTAAATTGAAAATCAACGCTGCCCTCACAGGCATCGCTTCACCGGAGTACAGTCAAACGCCTGTATAATGAAGCGTGTGGGACCGCGATAATTCTTCGTTATACACGTCACTTCGTTATATCCGTCGCGCACTTTAATGACCCCAATAAAGCAGATGTACAGGCTATTAAAGCGTTGCACAGGCTATTTCGTAGTAGAAGCGTTCGTTGTGGCGGCGTTTGACTGTTTACTTTTGCCACAAGGGAAATGCACGCCGGAGCTAAATTCGTCATAAATTTTGAAAATGAGTTTTATTTTTTTTTTTAAA
The DNA here is from genome assembly GCA_013358835.2 of Ixodes persulcatus. Taxonomy (NCBI): domain Eukaryota; kingdom Metazoa; phylum Arthropoda; class Arachnida; order Ixodida; family Ixodidae; genus Ixodes; species Ixodes persulcatus. The sequence continues at coordinate 232,250 of JABSTQ010011474.1, read as the reverse complement.
TTGAATTAAATCAGAAATTGTAACTAAGCCGATTTCGGCTGAAATTCGGAGTGTATCTGGGGGCTCATAGTTTCCAAAAGGTATTAATCTGAAATCGGTCATATTACGAGAGAAAAACCAACGGAAAGGTGGCCTCGGTACAGGACACTAAGCTAGGCCGATAAGCTCACATTCCCGTTTATCTCGGTTTCGCTTCATATGGATTTGGCTCATTTCGAAAAAAAAAAATTTCTTCAAATATACCATTCAAAATAATTCTAACACCTTTGAAATTTTCTAATACTATTCTACTTTCAAGTCAAAGGTTGAATCAAATATGCAAATTGATGGTAAAAGTTTCCAATGTCTCCATATGTCTACAGGCCTGGTTCGATACCAGGACCGGGCGGATTTTTTCAGTCGCGCACTAGTTACCTAGCAGTGTTTGGAGATTTTGTTTGTTTTTTGTCCCCCCTGTTCGTCTTCTCCAGGGATTATTGTTATTCTTGTCCAGCTCGCTCGCACCTTTGCATTAATTGCGTCGTCATCATTTCTTGCCAAGCTCACCAGCTTGTTCCAAACCTTCTTTGCCTTTGCGACAGATGACAGAACAGCGCAAGCAGAAGCAGCGGCTGGGACTGTTGGCACACCCCAGTTCGGCACCCCTGGCCGCCAGCCTTTCCATACACTGATGCCACTCCCACGAGGGGGACCGTCTTCCAAGAGCAAACTTCCTCCTTCCGAAGGTCACAGCTAGCACTGCCTCCCTTTGTCACAACGGACCGTAGGCACATGTTCGGAGGCGTCCAGAGGGGTGGGCGGTGTCACCACTGTTGCGGCGCCCCCTTCCCCCCGGTGGGCACACTCTTCGTCATTTGCAACGCTGTCAGCCACGGCTTCATTCAGCACGGCACGACTCACTCGGCACCAGACGAACCGCGCCGCCTGGAGGCGCGGCTTCTGGAGACGACCGACAGCCACTGCTGGAGTACAATAAATGGCACCTTTTTGATAGTTTAAGCACAGACTCCCCTTGTCATTTTGTTTTGGGACGGGGGGTCTGAGAAGTGAAGCCTAGTGTTACTGCCAGTGGAACTGATCTCCAAAACAATGGGCAAACGGTGCTTTGGTGTGTTCCTTAAGTGTACGAGACTAACTTACTGGACATGTATAGTTTACTGTAGCAAATACAATCGGCAAAGAAAAAAAAAAAAAGTGTTGCTCCAAACAGTCATCTCAGATCTGTGGAGTGGCAGCAGCCCGTACCCAACTCTTACATTTTCAATGCACGAAAAAGCCATGGCAAAAATATTTGATGCAATGTTTTAAGTATATCGTTTGCGAGCATACTGTAAAAAATACTAAATGTGCGCCGACCCCCATTTTCTTTTTTTGGGGGCAGATTAATGCATAAACTTGACTGTAGTAAGTACCTGCCCTCATGTTGACAGTTCTTATTTCAATTGGATGTTTGCTTGGTATCATATATATATTTTACATTCTAGGGATTAGAAACTAGAACAATGTAAACCAGTTTGTCCACTGCCCATTGACCAACCAGTCAGTCGGTCCAGAATAAGCCCGTCCACTTAGTTGCTCACGTTCAAGTTTCTCGAACTTGCAACGGGCATAAAATTGTACTGCACAGGGTTGCATCACCCCCTGTGCAGTGTTCTTTGATACAAGTCTTGCACGTAAACTGCAACTTTTTCTTGTCAACTACGCAAGTCCAGGACGTAACTCTGTCTATAAAACCAACACTTCTTTATTCCGTTATATATCTAATACATCCTTTAATATAGCGACTACTATTTAGTCCCCTATAGCAATGGTTCTCAGATGGGGGTCTTCAGACACTTTGGGATCCCCTAAACACTCAAGTGAGCAATATATATATATTTTTTTAAATTAATGGTCTTGCATGTCCACTGAGTGAGTAGGGCTGATTAGTTAGAGCTTCAAAGTTGGCTCGCATACATTTAGTTTTCTTTATTTACCCTTTTGTCATCGTAATCGTCTATTATACCCCCTCCTCCCCAGCAGACATGGTCCCCCATCACTTCCACTGATCCAGAAGGGGTCCCCAAAACATCAGTGGTTGAGAACCACTGCTCTATAGCACTTTCCGAGCGCTGATTTGTACACTTTCATTCTGTTTGGCTACGTCTAGCGAGCGGCCATGGCCGCACAGATGCGGTTTAGGGCCTCCGTGAGAGCACTCGCAAAGCGGCTTGCATCTCGATGGGGGGCGTAGGCGCTCGTCAGCACTCCAAAGCAGCCATCCACCATGCCGTAGCCCAAGCCATAGCCGTCCGGCACCACGGGGGCGAATCCGCCGCCGCTGAAGGCAGTTCCATGCAGGGTGGATGTGGACAGGCAGAAGTGGTTGGCCTTGACGAAGCAGGGGTCTCCAAAGAGCCTGGGCATGGGGCCACCTCGCTCTTCTGCCAGTAGCCGCAGGGCGAACAGGTGCCGGTCAAACCCCTGACCTGGAATATGCCACACGTTTGTTGTTGCTCTGGACAGCTTAATTTTTATTCTGGGTATGAGGAAGTGGGGCGTAAACCGGTTTCTAAGATCCCGGCCAAATGGGCAGGTTATACTGTTGCAACCGTTTATAACGAAGTCTGTTATAAAAAAATGGCGGCTATAGCGAAGCAATCACAATTTCCCATTCCCGTTGTACTTTTTGAATATATTTGTGTCTGTTTTTAGTGAAAGAAATTGAGCGGCTCCCGCAGATATAGCAAAGAAAAGTTCAGAGATAGTTTAAAGAAATAATAAAATTCGGAAAGTTTACCAAGTCGCAGACCGCTGCACTTTGCTGCTGCGGCCAAGTAGCCACCCAGAACGGGCCGCAGACTTGCTGCAGAGGCCGCCGGCAGCAGCCTCTACATTGTCGTCTGCTCCCTGCTCCTTGTCTGGGAAGCAGCTTTTCCGCATCACACGCGGAGAAGCCGTTGTGGCGTGCCGATAGGGGTGTTTGGAGTGCTAGCGACAACATATCGACGGAGACTATGAAAAGAGCCTAGATTCGAGAGAGGGAGCAATTCCAGCCATGGAGAGCATTTGCAATTTAATGGAGGATGCCTCCTGGGCAGATTGGCACAAGTAACGCCTGCATTTGGTTGTCTCGTGGCCATCGTGGTGAGGAAACTGGGAGGAAAGGTGGACAAGTTTGCAGATGGTGAACGCTTTTGACTCCTTGCCAGCTGCAACTCGTTTTGCAAATGCGGCCCACAAACCACATTGACCCCGATCGAGCAGTTGCCTCCTCTTAAATGTAGGTTCTCTATACCTACGAAACAAACTTTAGCGCAAACTCGGTGCCGTGTGCGCATTGGTGCCAATTTAGCGATTTTTCCGCTACACTTAGCGGTTTTTCCGCTACGCTTAGCGGTTTTTGGTTCTGTTTAGCGGGATAAATTATTGTTTTGAAGGCGGCAGGATTTTAAGCCAGTTTTATGTAATCTTGGGGATTTTTTAAAATATAGAAGTTTTATATCGATTTACTGTCAACTAGCGGTATGCACCTGTCATATCCATAATCAGCCACAGTCGTCTTTGCTTACTCTCACTAATGTTTTGGTCTGGAAGAGAAACGTCTGTGACGTCATCAAAACATTAAGGCGTCGAATATCGGAAACATGCCTCCCTGTTTTGTGCACGCACGTTTGAACAGCATGAATGTTCCAATGTTCCTTTGACGTTTTTGTCACTGCTTTGTAAAATGTGCCCGGTAAAGTACGCTCAAAAGTTTAGAGAAGCCTTGCTGCAAGACCCTAAATTTAAGGACTGTCTACTGGAAATTTCTGGTGACAGCAGACGAGCCAGATGCCGCCATTGAAGAACGGAACTATCTGCAAAGCACGTGGATTTGGTTGCACACGTTGCAACGAAGAAGCTTGTTTCCGCCACTGCACCTTTCTCCTCTGGCAGGCAGACAACTCTAGAGTTGAATGGAAATCTGACCAGTCACGCACTTCTGAAGGGTCCCTTGCAGTGTTCGTATGCGCTCACTCCCCAATTTTGCCTTCGGATCACCTGGGTGAACTGTTGCGTGGCATGACAAATCTGTAGTCAAAACAAAATGAAAAGCTTCCTTTCAGGTGACATTGATATGATCTATAATGTTATTATACCTTTGGGCAAGAATTACAGCAAAAAAATGTGTAAAAAGTCATTTTTGCGCTGTGTTTTGGATTTAGTGGCTTTTGGGATTCCGACGGCGGGTTTTCAATTTTTGAGGTGGCAACACTGCGTGTGCGCACACTGCGTGTGCGCCATGCATTGCACCGAGTGCATGGACAGTAATACCTCATTAACTAGAAGTCATAAAAACCACGAAAAATGCGAGATAAGCGAAATTTCGAGATAAGCAAAGTACCGAAATTTCTTACCTCTGATTGCGCGAAGTTCTAAATAAAACCTTTAACAATTGCGGCAACATCAACTTCTCTGGTGAGAACAACTTTCCTCTCAAGCGTCAATGATTTGCACTGTTTGGGCTCTGCCACCTTCACAGTCAATCGAGTCGTGCACCAACAATGTCGGAGACTTCACAACCGATGACCAAATTAAACACTTGACCCTTGCTCGTATGGTGCCGCGAGACAATTGAAACACCCGGAAAAAAAAAAAAGGGCAGACAAGCAAGAAAGAGCAGTAACAGTCGAAACCAACGAGACACCTCTGTGAAACACGAGACTGACGAGACCCCCACCGACCGGACCTGGAAACAGAAGAACCCAGAAGCAAAGAAGAGAAAATGAAAGACAGAGAGGAACAAAACTCTCGAGGGAAAGGGGGCACCCAACGCCAGGCATCCCGGCTTGCCAAAGGCCTGTCCAAATAAAAATCACAAAAAAAAAGTAAAAAAAAATAAGACAGCAAACGTTTTTGAGTCTCAAGTCTCTACCGTACCTGCGTTTTTTTTTTTTTGCTTTGTAATTTTTTTTGCGCGCACATTTTTTTCTTTTAGTTTTTGTTGTTTATTGTGTTTTTTTTGCGATTTTCGCTGACGAGATTTTGAGATATCCGAAGTCCGTCCTGAAAACCCTTCGAGATAAGCAAGGACAATATGCATCGTGCCTATGGGAGCTCATTCATGACAAGGAAATTTTACGACCTAACCACTATATCGAGATAGCCATGTTTGAGTTAACGAGGTATTGCTGTATACGGACGAAACACGAATTTAAGTGCGAACTCGGTGCCTTGGGTGCTTTTCTTTGTCTGCTTAGTGTTTCGTGCCGGCGTTGCTGGTCTATGTTGTCGCTCTCTGTGCAAAAGTCTAGCTTCGCTCAAACACTGACTCGGTGACTCATCGCCACTCAACGATGGCGAGTCCCGTCACTGCCGACACATTGACGGGGAAAGGGACGTTCACACACTTGCCTATGACTACAACCGACTTCGACACAGACCGGATTTTAAGCCTCTTGTGACGGCTTACGACCGGTTGTGCTGCTGTGTAGACGGTCGCAAGCCGTCACAAAAGGCTTCAAAACAAGTATTTAGCCTCTCTGGTCTTAAGAAGTCAGTCAGTCAATCAATCAATCAAATTTGGGGGTTTTATGTGCCAAACCAACGACGGGCACCTGGCATGGCCCAGCGAAGGATTGAGGATTAATTTCGACCACCTGGGGATCTTTCGACGTGCAACCGAAAGCTCCGTCAGATAGCGGGCACCTCGGCTGGGATTCGAACCCGCCACCTGGGAATAGGTAGGCCGGCGCCCTGCCTCGGAGCCCCCGAGGCAGCACCTTAAGATGTCGCAAGTGTGTAAACGGACCCAAAGACAATGGCAATTTCCTTGAAACAAAAACTCGCTGCCATCTTCGACGAAGTGTGCATCAACGTAAAGAATGCTGCCCACCGCCGGCGTCCTCCGCGGTGGCCATCACAGCTGTCGACACGGCCCATACGTAGCTCACAGGATCTTCTTTTGATCGGAGCTTCCCGCATTCGGCAAGAAGCGGCACCGATCTAGCAGAGCGCGCGTGCAGGGAAGCCTCGACCGCTTTCTACAGGCACGATAAACAGGTGCCCATCTTTTTTTTTTTTTTTCCTTCGTACGTGTGATATAACGAAGAAGTGGATATAGCAAAGTGATTTCAGATTCCCGTTGACTTCGTTATAACCGGTCTCGACAGTAGTTAAGTTCCGTGTTTTCGGATGAACCCGAAAAAAATTGGAAAAACATTTGCCGATAAAATTGGCTCGTCAATTTTAATTTATCAAAAAATAAAAAATAAAAATTTTAAGGTCACAATGGCAAAAACATAAAATAAATATAAAAATGACCGCATCTCCACGTGGTGAATGATGTTGATTGGGGCGAAGCTCGGGTGGTGCTGATGATACTGATTTTGGTCATAGGTATTGCTGCTTGCTGTCGGCGTTAACGCTTTGCCGCCGCTTCCCGAGCTCTCAACTCCGGGTCCGCTTGGCGTTTTTGACGCTGTGCAGCAGCTTCTCACACCCTGGTCTCCGGAGCAGCTTGCTGTCTACGTAGACGCTGAGGCGCTGCATGCCGAGCTTTTCGGTCCTTTTCATTCATGGCAGTAGGAGAATGTGTGGTTTTCTTCTTTTTCTTTTTTTAAGCAGACAGATGGGATGGCATCTCTTTTTCTTTTTTCATAATTTTTTTCATCTTTTTTTTTAATTTTTTTTTTGATCGTGCTCGTGCTTCTGCTCGTGATCTCACGAGCAGAAGCACGAGCACCCGACGTCGGCCTACAGCAGACGGACATACGGACATGGCTAGCCCCTAAGGAGCTTCGCCCCTAAAAAAGAGGCTGTTTCACAAATGTTTTCTCTTTTTTTTTGTAAGAGCACAAGGTCAGTGGTCCTGAGAAGCCACTTCAGTTTCCTTTGAAATCTTGGACTACCGAAAAAAAGTGGGTTTATCTCTTGGCTTGTCAAGGTTCACTTGGGACCTCTGGGTTGGTACAAAAGCCATTGTTTAGGTTTCCAGTGTGGACCATGCCGCTTATGCTTAGAGGAGGGAGGGACAGTGTTTCAATAGCAGTGAAAGCTATGAGCCCATAGATTTCAGTGGAGGGGAGGGCAGCTTAAGCTTCCATGCTTCTCGGCGACCATGTCTAGTGGAATCTTATTTATTTTATTTTAAGATACTGCCGGCCAACTTTCAAAGGCCAAGGCATGGGGAAATTAAGAGACTGTCTTTTCATTTTAAAGTATTTACTGTTATTGAGGCAACACTTCGTTGCAAAATTTGTTGCGGGATAGTTAGTTTTGCCGACGGCAAGGGCGCCAATGCCAAAGGCAGCTGCAGGAATATCATTCGATACAGGCGAGTTTTGACAAAAATATGAGGTAGGTTTGCGGCCAAACTTTACTTCCTTTGTTTTTGAGTTTTGAAAAATTCAGAACACAGTAAAATTAAACTCTGAATTTCGGAGAACTGGGATTCTAATAAAAACAAATTCCGATAAACCCCAAATTTTCAGCGAAAAATAAACTTGGAGAAAACATCCTCCGAATTTCACGAGATAAACATTTGAAAACATGGAATCCTAGTTGTGTACTTGCATGAAAGTTCTCTTCAGTTGCTTGTTAAGGTCACCTGGAATAAACGATCTACTGGGTGATTCAAGGAGCGGCCAGGTAAATCGACTGCAAAATTCGGTTTCTTAACCTATTGCGTTTTGATTTTGTACAGCGTTGGCCACAGGTGGTGCATTTTTTCTATAAAATTCGCAAAGAGCGAGCTTACCTGAGGAAAAAGTAAAAAAAGAAAAAGGCTTAACCCCTATGGAAACGCAGCGAAGCCACCGGACTTCAAAGCATAGGGCGCCCTATGGTTTGAAGACTGGTGGCTTCGCTGCGCTTCCATAGGAGTTAAGCCTTTTTCTTTTTTTACTTTTTCCTCAGGTAAGCTCGCTCTTTGCGAATTTTATAGAAAAAAGTGCACCACCTGTGGCCAACGCTGTACAAAATTGAACGGCGCTGTACAAAATTGAGCGGCGTCGCCGTCGGCGTAACCGCGCGGTGCATTATGTGATGCGTGACGTCCCTGATGACATCATCAGTGACGTCATCGGCATCGTCACTGATGACGTCATCAGCTACGTCAATGATGACGTCATCGGCATTCACATCGTCATCGTCATTGATGACGTTACTGATGACGTCACTGATGACGTCATCTTCACATGACCTCATAGGGGTCACGTGACCCCCATGAGATCACGTGACCCTCGTGAGGCGACGGCGACGCCGCTCGGAGGGAGGAGTAGCAGACAGGATGAGGAAGTGAAGAGGAGGGAGGAGGGGTATACCTTCCCCTCAGTACCCTTCCCTCCTCTTCCTCCTCCTCAAGAGCTGCGCTCTAATTCGGCGTTACAGGGAGTTGTAAACGGCTTTAATTTTTTTATGAAAAATACAAGAACTTGTTTATCAGTAAAAAATTATCTTTTTCTGCAGAAAACTGCTCGCCGTACACCGGCTACTCGTGGCATCGCCTACCACTCTCTTCCTCGGTTATGTGCAATGACAACACAGAACACTGAAGGTTTGAAAAGTAAGAAGCCGTCTCGTGAAAATCTTCGATAATAAATAATAAAACTCTCATATTTTAATTTTTATGGCTACCAAGAGAAGATATCTCAGATTATGGAAACGTTGAATGCAGAGTGAGCTCCAAAATCTCCAGCGTCACATTTTTCTGCACCAGTCCTCCGATTTCAAGCCAGATTCTGTTTTTCATGGCAAATACGGGACTCTAGCAAACACTATTTTGATACTGTCTAGACAACATATTCTAAAACTTCGCACAAAAAAACGGTAAAATTTTTTTTTTGGTTAGCAAAGGTTGTTTGTTGTGGGTGTATTTTTGTTATACAAACACAAACCGCCCATTGTGTCCCGAGCGACTTCCGGTCGACCTCCGGTGTCCCGAGCGACCTCCGCCTTTGCAAGCCTGTCGAGCTTGCTTCCGTCACTAGTGTTAGAAAGCATAGATGCTACATGAACAACAAAGCTGGAGATTGAGCGAGGGCTTTTGGCTGTGCTATTTAACGTTTTGCAGGAGACAAGTGGGTTTACTAGAACATTAGAAAAGTTTCTAACAGATCTTGCGCTTCATAGTCCTTTTGGCGTTCGCCGGATAAAATGGTGGTTAAATGTTTCGTCAACATTTCAAGCAGCGGTGTTAAGGTGGGCCTTGTTCATTCTTTTTATGAACCGGAAGTTCGCTGGGACATCAAAGACTGGAGCACTGCCTGGTGGCGCTCGCAAAGAAAAGGGTCTATAGACAGCCACATGCGCTGCTGCTGAAAGAAAAGTGTGCACTCGCCCATGGCTGCCTCCTTCGTGAGCTTGCTGTGCACACGCGAGCACTCCTCGAGGAGGGGCCTGGCCCGCTGCGGCGACGTGCCAGTGCTGAGTGCCTCTACGCACCGCTTGGTGGCCGTGGTGGCTGGGCGCACCGTCTCCGTGCGCCCATGCCGGAAGGCTGAGGTGCTGCAAGATTCGTACGTCGCCGGCGTCGTTCCATGCTCCAGGTGATAGGCAAGCTGCGCAAACAATTAAGACACGTGTGAGTGCAGGGGCATGCAACCTTCAGAACATTTGACCTACCCATCAAGCCCCTTCAATAGACTCTTTGCAAAGAACCCCAAAGCCCGCGTGCGCTGTGCAACGAATTATAGGAGTCGTCAGTATGTCCCTCTCATCGTCTTTCCTCCCGCTACCACGTGACATATGCGAGCAGGCTCAGGTTACCAAGACAACAATACTCGAGCAGCTGAGTTGGACGAGAGCACGGAAATGGGGGAGAGGGTATTGTGTTGGCCAGCTTGCAAGGCTGCCCCTTTCTCAGACCTCTTCTTTGTACCGGCTCCGCCGTCTGCTACACGGACGCTTTGTTGGACCTGGTCGAACCCTGCCACGGTGGTGGTGTAAAATAAGTGAATTCGGTGACACTGCAAGATGCAAAGTTAAGTTACGACATATTACGTATTCAAATAAGTGAATAGCATATGCAGACAAGAGTCAACCCAAGTACCACAGGCAGTACAGACACGGTACGCCGCCAACGATGTATGATGTTCCGGCGGATGGCCGGGATAGCGGCGACGGCTGCTGCTGGCGGTAGCTGCCGCAACTCATGTGCAGTAGCAGAGACGCAACGAGAAAGCCCGTGGTCTCTACCGAGGGTTCTCAATATTCCCTGCCGTCATGGCGCTGTACGTACCGCACAACAGGTCTATTGGCCCCTGAGGCATGCATATTCCAAGTCGCATTCTGTCGACGTCCCCAAAAAATGCTCCCGAGTGCACATAGCATCGGTAACGGCATGGGTGAGGAGGGCTTGACGATCACAGAGCCCCGCCTGCACCCCTTTCAGCTAGGCTAGAGGTTGAAACGCCTCAGACTTGTGTGTTTAGCATTATACACGTATAGCACCGTCCCTGCATTGGAGTGCCTGTGAACTGACGGAAGAACATGTTGCAGCTTCTGCCGAATGATGCCATGGGCTGTTGGAATCCTTGCGGCTGACTCGCGAAGATGTGTCACTGCTGTCACGGTGTTTCCATTAAAGGCAACTGTAGTTTCTGCCAACTGGGCCAGCTGCGGAGTGAATTACAGCAGAACGAGTGTCTGCCACATCACCCTTCACTGCTGCGCCACCGTCAGGACCGCTGAAATCCAAAGCACGTTACCCCACTTGCGACATGACATCACAGGGCGAACATACTGGTCAGAGACATCTTGCCTGCACCACATGCACATCTATCGGGAGGCCGCAACCATTATTTTTCGGGTTGCAAGAAAAGAAATGACCGTAGCAATGGCTGCATCAGCACATTGGTGCAGCGCAGTAGAGTTTTAGTTGGAGGGGGGCACAGTGCAGTGTACTACTAATTTTTGCAGCTTCGCCGACACTTCGGACATGTCGCACTACTCTTGGGACACCATACAACTGAGGCCTCCACGCAATGCTCTTACACCACTCAACGTGACTTTGCTATCCCCAGCCCAAAATGCACACACATTCCCACCCCCTTCATACGGGTCTTTCAGGTTTCTAACCTCAGGGACCGGCGGCAGCTGGACATGTCGCAATGCCTCACCTGGAAGGAGAGCTGTGCCACAGAGTCGGGGCTGAGGCCACTGCTCTTGATGAGGTCCCTGCTCAGGCCGGCGTGCTTCAAAGCCGACAGCTGCAGACTTCCCGTGGCTTCCTTATAGCAGTTCACCGCCCGCTTCACTGCTTCGGCCACACTGTCGTTCACCTTGAAGTCTGTATGGTCACCAAGCGCATTCGGTCAAGCACTCTGCAATCACCTTTTCCCTGATGATACCGTGACCACTGTCAAATGGTATAAAAATAAACCAAGAAATGGCAGCTGGTGATTGGGAATCAAGGTACCTTTCTCCCTTGCATACAACATTATCTTGTCAATATGCCGTTGGATTCCTTGCCCCTTTTACTGCCCAGCTGCACCCCTCTGAGCACTGCACCGGGAAATCTGCCTACCCCCACCCCTTCCCCTAGTGATGTCAATGGTCCCCAGTATGATGATTAAAGTGACTATGTTGACTGTGTAAGAAGTTTTAATGCAATAGCATTCTTTAAATACCCCTCCTGGATTTTTTAAAAAAATTTTGGACTTCTAATGCACAGTAGGTATGTACAGTAGTAGACCATTTCAGCTCATTGTCACACTCCTTCACATTCGCACCCTCTTCGAAGGACCTGAAGATTTTGAGGTCGTCCTAAAGGTCGTCTTTTACATTGTCCTAGAGGTCATCCTAGATGTCTTCTTTGATGTCGTCCTCTAAAACGTCATGCTCGACGTTGTCCAAGAGGCCGTCCTCAAGATTACCCTAGAGGTCTCTCTAGACGTCCATTAGGTCGTCCTAGAGGTCGTCTTTGATGTCGTCTGCTAGGACATAGTCTTAGACGTCGTCCTCGAGGTTGTCCTAGACGAATGCTATCGCAATTCATAGACAACCAACAATAGTGGTTTCTGCAGCCAATTTGTTTGTTTTCTTGTTTTGCTACTTTTAAGGATTACAGCTCCTTGAGCTCTTCCTCTGGTACGCCCAACTAGGCAATTATGTATCACCAAGAGAGGTCCTTTTCTTGTTTACACTTGAAAAGAAAAGAAGAAAATTGGACATTGGGGAGGAAAATAATGTGAGCACCACTAAAGTGATTACTAAAAATTGATTTGTGAAACCTTTAAGCTGCATTGAATAACTTTGACACTGCTAGTAGCATAATTTGATATGAATCATGATTAGAATAATTATCACACATAACTTCTTGGGGACCTATAAAAGATGGTGGTACAGTCATAACTACAGTCTAAGATAAATTCAAGAAAGCACCTGTAGGAAACTGGCCCTGCTTAACAATAGCACAAAGAGAAAAAAAGGTGCTAAAATAGGACCCCTTTATAGCGAAACCTGTCGGGACTTGACAGTTATTTTACTACCGTAGTATCTCGAGAGATAGCCCACCTAAAATCGAGAGAAAATTGGGTGAAAATAAGGGGGGAACTAACTTTCGGTGTGCAATCTACAAAATTCTTAAAAAATGCCTTTTGAAGATCATGTGCCCCTGCCAAACTTGTTAACGCGGCGGGGCAATAAAGCATAAATGACCATACTTCCCAGTCACCAATGTTCGTTTATATCCCGCCATAGCTAACTAGATGCATGATTTACTCCAAGGTCATCATTGATCCCAATACAATAAAAGAAAATAGCAAATCAAGTCAACAATAGGGGTGGGTTACTTTTCGGGGGCAGGGCATCTCTCGGGATTTCACGGTATATCAGGAGCACCCAAAAACATTTGTTATTGGAGCTATAAAAATGAAAGCCGTTTACAACTCCCTGTAACGCCGAATTAGAGCGCAGCTCTTGAGGAGGAGGGGAAGGCACGGGGGGGGGGGGGGTCACGTGGCCGGGGGTCACGTGACCTCGAGGGGTGGGGGGCGGAGAAACTTTTCCGCTAAATATAGCGGGGAAAATTTTCCGCTAGATTTAGCGGGAAAAATTTTCCGCTAAATTTAGCGGGGAAAATTTTCCGCTAAATCTAGCGGGGAAAATTTTCCGCTAGATTTAGCGGGGAAAATTTTCGCTAGATTTAGCGGAGAAACCTTTCCGCTAGATTTAGCGGGAAAATTTTCCGCTAAATTTAGCGGGGAAAATTTTCTGCTAGATTTAGCGGGGAAAATTTTCCGCTAGATCTAGTGGGGAAAATTTTCCGCTAGATTTAGCGGGAATAGATTTAGCGGGGAAAATTTTCCGCTAGATTTAGCGGGGAAATTTTCCGCTAGATCTAGTGGGGAAAATTTTCCGCTAGATTTAGCGGGGAAAATTTTCCGCTAGATTTAGCGGGGAAAATTTTCCGCTAGATTTAGCGGCGAAAATTTTCCGCTAGATTTAGCGGGGAAAATTTTCCGCTAGATTTAGCGGGGAAAATTTTCCGCTAGATTTAGCGGGGAAAATTTTACGCTAGATTTAGCGGGGAAAATTTTCCGCTAAATTTAGCGGGAAATTTACCCATCATGCACAGCGCGGTTACGCCGGCGGCGACGGCGACGCCGCTCAAGCCGGAAACGGGCGCCTAAGAGCTGCGCTCTAAAAGTGGAAATAAATAAAATGTTTATCAGTCTACAAACAAACACCACAGCTATAAAAATACAACATACAGTCTAAGCTGGTTATAACAGACCTTGATTTCGACCAAGATTTCGGTCTTGTAAAAGGAGTATGTTGTATGTAGATATGCAGTTGAGTGAATAGTATGTAGAGGAAAACTAACCAAACTTCACAAATCGGTATGTGATATCCAAATGTCTGTTGTAACCAGGTCTGTTGTAACGAGCTTAGACTGTACACTGCAGTAAGGAACTCAGTTATATCAGTTTGTTTTGTAGATGCTTTGCACTTCACAAGAAAGCTCCCGAGGCTATGGGCATAGGGAATGTTGCCAGTTAGCATCTGCTTCATTTAGAGCTCTCCTGATTGTCTCAAGCCTACAAGAATTCATAGGGTGGGTTCAGGTTTTTCCCCTGGGCAGCACTTGCTCGATTCTTTAATCAGGGGTTGTGCCAGAAATGGCTAGGTCAGGCATCTGCTCTCCACTTGGTGCGTCATCTCCGGGAATTACACTGCATCGGTCTCGCAGCTGGCCACTCTCTCTCCTGGAGCCCGAGCGGGGATAGAGCCCGCTAAACCTTGGAGCCACAGCACCACCGGACCGTTGTTCCCGCTGTCTCCACTTCGCCTGACCTCAACCTTAACCAGAACCTGCCCGGTCCCCGCACGCTGTCTTCAATGTCCACCACTTTCTGCCGCGTCATTCCGCTCACAGCACACACACCAACAGCAACAGCGACACTCCTGGAAGCTTCATCGCCTACTGCTCACAAAATCGCTCCGTCCTCTGCAGCCTGCAGGGGACGGAGTCCTACAGGCGACGTCTCTAAGGGGGGAGCTAGCTGTAGCAGCCAATACGTCCAGTGTCGCCACCAACAAAGACAATGAATCTACTCCTTGGTGCGAGCCCAACGGCACGTGGATTAAACAGAATGTTTTCACCTAAGCTCGGAGTCGGTCGCACCATCTTTTCTATCCTTAACATTGAACGCGCTACGGGGCTAGCCACCTTATACCGAGCGTGGAGTTTTTCTTTTGGTTTCGGTTTTTGGTTTGGATTGTAATGCGCATGTAGTTTTGGGCAAAGATTTCAGCAAAAAAAAAGTGTGCGTCAGAATTGTGCAAACACGGTAATGATCGCTGCTTGCTTTCGCATTGTATTGCGCTCGACTGTCTTCTCGAGCTTGTCTAAGCGGCACGCGTATTCCTCCGGAGGTCCTCTTGCGAAAACGAGGTCCTTGAGGGCCATGATGTACTCCGGAGCGAATGTCGCAAAGTATGCTAACTTTTGTGCCAATCTATATTGTTTTCCATTCCTTGGGCATGCAGCCTCCGCTTTCAGGCATAGTGCTGACCGAGAATTACTGAAAAAACTTTCAGCCTTTCCACTCTGGTGAAGAAGGAAAACCAGCGAAGCTGTACGACACCTAGGGAGATGTCTAGGACGACCTCAAGGACGACGTCTAGGACGATCTCGAGGATGACGCCTAGAGGACAGCGTCTAGAACGACCTCAGGGACGACGTCTAGACTACCTCAAGGACGACGCCTAGAACGACCTCAAGGACGACGCCTAGAACGACCTCAGGGACGACGTCTAGGATGACCTCAGGGACGACGTCTAGGATGACCTCAAGGACAATGTCTAGGACAACCTCAAGGACGACTTCTAAAACGACCTCTAGGACAACACTTAGGGCGACCTCAAGGATGACCTCAAGGACGACATCTAGGGCGACCTCAAGGATGACTTCTAGGACGACCTCAAGTACAACCTCTCGGAGACCTCAAGGACGACGTCTAGGACAACCTTAAGGATAGACTTCTAGGACGATCTTGAAAACGATGCCTAGAGGACGTCGTCCTCTGGGCGTCATCCTTGAGGACTTCTAGGACGACGCCTAGAGGACGACGTCCTCTAGGCATCGTTTTCAAGATTGTCCTAGAAGTCATTATTGAGATCGTCCTAGGCGTCATCCTTGAGGACTTCTAGGACGATGCCTAGAGAAATTCAGCCTTTCCACGCTGGTGAAAACCAGAGTGGAAAGGCTGGAAAGGTTGCCGCCATCTATGAGCGACGGCGGCAACCAGACAATCGGCAAGCCGGTTGTCAGGTTGCCGCCGTCACTCATAGATGGCAATAGCTGTCCAGAGTTTTGTGTCGACATTTATTTGGTGACGGACACAAAACTTTTGAAACTAGCCCTTAACAACTCCGCTGTATAAAAAAAAAACTGCCGATGCGGCTGTTTCCAGTCACCACCTTTGTTGAACGACACTGCGCTCATTTACATGTCTCTTCCGATGGAAACTTGAGAGTTAACTTTACGTAAACAAAAATGTTAATATGACGTCACTCCTTCGCATAACAGTCAGCGAAGAGTGGGGCATAAGGGCTACTCAGAGGCATCAGAGTAAGCTATGCAACGTCATTGAATACAGTTTGGAAACAGAACGAATGAACGCAGCACGGCGTGAGAGTTGACTTCCTTTTTCTCCTCCTCTTCTCCTTCCTGTGCATGCGCAATCGGCAAACTACGCGACCCGGGAGAGCTTTTTTGCTTTTGTAGTTTTGTTTCCTCTCCAAGGAAGTATGCCGTGTGGCCGTGGAAATGACCTTGAGCGTCTCCCGGAGCGCCACGCCAAAAATGTAGCTCTTTTAATTTTTTTTTTTTTTTTTTGAAAGTGGGTTTTGAGTGTTTGTTGTAACAATATGATGCTTTGAAAAACGGTTGTTTCATCTGGACCAGTTTTAATAGCTAGGGCCTTGAATTCATACATTTTCTGAAAGCTGGTCATTATAACTAGGCTGTATACTTTCGGTTTTATCCGAAAAACACCAATAAACATCCGCCAGTGTCGAAAATACAAAATCGGTTCAAACAGAAAAACACCGTTTTTTTTTTTTTCATATTTTCGAGCAAGTGCTGTTTTTTTCACCGAAAAAGTCCTGCATACTCCCCAGTTTTAACCGAAAAACACCAATAAACACTCACCGGTGACGGAGAAAAAGAATCTATAAAAAAAAGCAACGTTTTTTTTTTGTTGTTTTTTTTCGCAGAAAAGGTTTTATGCAAACTTCCGTTAAACACATCATCTTACCCGGAATCATGCACTTTGCCTGTCTTTCTTTTGTGACCTACGTGATCTTGGACTCTTAGAGGACAGTAGCTTTGCTCCACTGTTCTCCAAGGTCAGCAGTCCTCCTGGGCCGCCGAGCTAAAAGATCAGTGGCCCGAGAGGCCAGTCACAGCTGGCCAGTACTGTCCCAAGCCTTGTGGGAAGGTTTGGGACTTCCCATGTCCAGCGCAAATGTTGCGCGGGCATTCCGTCAACAGGAAGGAGCGGGCGTCAGTGACAGACACGAGCCTAGGAATGTATGCATGCATATACTACAATAATCAAGTGTGAA
The DNA here is from genome assembly GCA_013358835.2 of Ixodes persulcatus. Taxonomy (NCBI): domain Eukaryota; kingdom Metazoa; phylum Arthropoda; class Arachnida; order Ixodida; family Ixodidae; genus Ixodes; species Ixodes persulcatus. Next base: position 215,213 of record JABSTQ010011474.1, on the reverse strand, counting down.
AGAGGTTGTGTAAAAAATGTAAATAAAATTTGGACTGTTTTTCGTCTTCAGCGGTGGTTTCCATTCGCAATTTTTCCCCCCGATAATCACAGTTTTTAGCTTCTGCACGAGAAAATTCGCCGAAAAGCACAGGTATTCATCAAATAAATAAACACCGATAAACATCAGCCGATTTTTGTCATAAATAAACACCGGAAAGTATACACCCTAGTTATAACCAATAGGCAGTGTTAGGAAGTACTTGAAGTACATTGTACTTAAAGTACTACTTCAAGTAGGTTTAGTAAACTTGTACTTTACTTGAAGTATCTGGGTTTGACTGTCGTATGTGCAGAGTTACTATAACGGGGTTCTACTGTAGAAGTTTCTATGTTCAAATTAAATGCAACATTCACTAGAGTAATACAACTTTCCCCAAAGAAAGTTTGGTGTATTCGGGCGCACGCGTGGCAATTTTCCTCGAAACTCGTCTTCATTCTTTGCTACTTTTTGCCATCTTAAGATCTATGGTGTTGGTGGTGAGACTCTCGCTCGGGGTCTCACCCAGCCGCTCCACAAACTGCCCGGCGTCTGTGCTTGGTGCGCTGCCCGGATGCACTCGAGGCTGCTCGGTGGAGTCAGCGAACAGGTCGTTGAAGTAGCGCAGCACAGCCACCCCATCGCCCCAGGCATGCTCAAAGTTCACGGCCGCATGCCCGTCGCCGGTCAGGAGCAGAGAGAAGGACTTGTCAAACCACCTGGGCAGCAAGACCATGGCTTCTAGGAGCAAACCGACCATTTAAATGAGCTACCAATTCATGCGGTTTGTCATCTTCAGTTTACAGTTCAACAACGGGTGCATTACATGGGGACTCTATTACAGTAAACTTTCGTTAGTTCGACCTCGGTTAATTCGACTTTTCGTTCAATTCGATCATGTTCAAAAGTCCCGGCGAGCGCCCATACATTTCTATGGGAGGAAATGTTCGATAGTTCGAACTTGGGAAGACTCCGCGTCGGAAAATTCGTCCCGAGCGAATGCGCGTGGGCTCACATTGCACGGCACCACGGCAGAAAAACCACCAACGTACGGCGAAACACGGGCCCTTTGCTGCAAAGCCGAACGTGCGCAAATATGCGCCTGATCCTCTACACCATTGAGATGGACCGTAGCGAATGGCACGGGCCAGCGCAACCAATCTGGTGTGGAGTAGTGCGGAGAACATAGCATCTCAAAGAGCTGTAGCGTCATGTGCGGTCCATCTTGCGCGCCGAAAAGCGCGAGTTCTCTTTTCCTTTCTTTTGTTATTCTTTTTCTCTGTCGCCGACGGTTTGGCCGCCCGACGCCAAAGTCGCTCGCTCGTAAAGCTTTCTCAGAGCACGCTCTCTAAGCGCTTTTCTGTAGCATCTTGTGCGGTCCATCTTACGCGTCAGAAAGCGCGGGTTCTCTTTTCCTTTGTTTTTTTGTTATTTTTGTTTGTCGCCGACCATCTGTCTGTCCGGCGTCAAAGTCGGCTTGTAAAACTTGCTTTTTTCGTTTCTTTTTTTTATGTGGTGCGCGATTTTCAGGGGTCGTGACATTTAAAGTTACGCTGTTCTCCGGACCATGCTTTTAGACACGCGTTTTAAGCGCAGACGGCAGCAGACCATTCATGGGTACTGTGGACAATAAAAGAAAGTTTAATTTTAACCGTTTTTCTGTCCTTTTCTTAATTCGATCATTCGGATAATTCGACCAAATTTCGAGGTCCCGTCGAGGTCGAATTAACAAACGTTTACTGTACTTCGACTTGAGTTACTCTTTTGGAGTAAGCACTAAACATGCTTTTAGAGCACCTCCGGACGCTGTTTGCACCCTCTATGCGAATTTCCAGTTGTTTTCTTTCCTTTCGCTTTTCTTGGGGAACATTGCGACATGGCTGGCGTGCTGACAAAGCAGAATACAGAAGATGCTGATCTGATGCTGCAGCTGCTCAAGTGTACGCTTGTGTCTTTGTTGGCTCTTTGTGACACCCGAAATTGGGAATGAAGCGAATGCAACTTCTCATAAGCATGCCAGAATTCAATTGGCAATGTCTATTGCAAACAAAGGTAATGCTGTGAGCTTTATTTTGTTAGTCGTAAACAAAGTAGGGTCATGAAGTTTTGTACATGTAGTGCGCACCGTTCCGAATGCAGAAGCTGCACCACTTTTTTTGAACTAAGCAGCTATGAAATCATTTAGTGAAACTGCCTGAGCAACAAAGAAAAAACACAATGTACGGTGCAAACAAGAACCGCTGCATTCTCAGGTCTGAGTTTGCCATAAACGCATCGCACACGAATGAGATTGAAAGAACACGGGAAACACCTGATGGGCACCAGCAAGGGGATGCAACATTGTTTACAAAGCTATACGTGCTTACGCATAGCAACTTACACGAAAAGATTGGCAGAGTGACGCAGACAATTAATTTAACACATCACACAACACTACCAACACATCCCGACTTCATCGCAAGGCCGCACGATGATATGAATCACATTTTGTTACTTCCTGCGATGATACATTCATCGTGAAGGTACGCTGGTTTATCAGGTACCTCTGCCGGTTGAACCAAAGAGTAGCGAAATGGCTACCAAAAAAAGGGCGAGCCTTCTGCAATTGGCATCTGCTCTCAGCGAGACCAGGCAAAACTGCATCACCCTTCCGGAAGTCGAACTATTTGACTCCACGAGCACCAAGTCTGAGGACTGAAGCTCTGGAGTCTGACTCGAGTCACGAGCACCAGAAAGTGCGCATGGCCCGTTTAGAGGAAGGGGTGGCTTGAGTCGTGACTCTTTGTGTTGCTACTTAACGCACCCAATGTCTCAACAACATGAGCTCCCTTGTCCATTGCCCATCCTTCAGACATATGTACTGTAAGGCCACTCGATTTGTTTTCTCGGGCCATGACATTTCGGGATGATTCATGGAATGCAATTACCAACCCCTTTGAAAGATGAAAGGGGGTTGCAGCAGGCATCGGAATGGCCCGTCAGAAAAAGCACGGGCCCAAGACTAGAGCAGCTCAGCATTGCCGAAGTAGTTAGCACCTTCCTCTGTATCAGTTGGGGCCAAAATCAACCTGATCAGTGATAAAGAAGTTTCACTGCTGAGAAGATGCTCATGTTCATCATAGATACTAATGCCAGTTGAGTAAACCACGCCAAGCAAACAGATTGTGAAAGAGGCATCTCACAAATGAGAAGTGTTCATCCACACTAAATAAAACAGCACATGATATGACACAAACGCAAGTAGAAGGCACAGACAAGCACAGTGCTGACTACTGGCTGTGTGTTTTCTGCTTGTCCTTGTGTCCTTTTCTGCGCTGTTATTGATTATGATCACGCACCGACATGCCCAACTACATAGCGTGCTCATTTATTTTTATGTTGTTTCCAAAATTACGTTACTATTCCTTTAGAATATAGTACCGTAAAGTTCCGAAAGAACGCCCACCCAAAAATGAAGAGATAAATGGTGAAAAATATGGGGTGGGCTATCTTTGGGGACGCCACAGCAAAACTTTATCAAAAACCGGCTACAAACCTCGTGACGCGGGAACTGATACCGCAGATCGCGCACAGCGCAAATTCACGTTTCACAATGCGATAAACATGCGGGAATTCGCAACAAACTCCTGTGTCACGAGAAAGGATACTGCAGCTTGCGGACGCTGCAGATTCACGTTTAACACGCGAAAGACCCGCGGGAATCCGTCGAGAACTCGCATCTTACGGGAACGAATGCCGCAAATCGCAGACGAGCAGATGCAGGTTTTATGGTGTAATAAACACGCGGGAACCCGCTACAAACTTGCCTGTCACAGGAACCAATATCGCACACGCAGATCGCGGACAAAAAGGCAGGAATCCGCTACAAACTCGGTATGTTACGGAAACAAATATCGCAGATCGCGAAAGCAGCAAAATCGTATTTCACGATGCAATATACACGCGGGACCAACTCGCATGGACTGGAGAACGCACAAGCAGATCGCAAACAAAATCGCGGGAATCCGCTAAAAACCTTATGTCACGGGAACGGATACCGCAGATTGCGGACGCAGCAGATCCGCAGCTCACAGCGCAACATACACGTGGGAACAACTCGCGTGTTAAGGGAGCCGATATCGCGTGCGCAGATCGCGGACAAAAACGCGGGAACCTGCTGTTGAGGAACCAAGGAATACGAAGGCAATCACGCTAGACAAATCGGTCGGTGCGACCTTTTTCTTTACTGTTCATTTTTCAGACTCATAAAAAATACAAAAAGCATGAGCTCCTGCCGCTTCTCTTCTTCCTCATCGTCCGGTTGCAACATCCTCCCGAGCTTGAAGTTGACTTGGACGAATTTCCAGCAAATAAAGTTTCTGTGCGGGTCTCTTTATGAGCGTACCGTTTTGCTGTTTTACGAGACAGGCACGAACAATTCCGTCAGTTCCGGGGTACGTCTCTACGATTCTCCCCAGTTCCCAGAACAGCTTGGATGCTCGGTTATTTTTCACTATGACTACGTCGTCCACTTTCAGGGAGCAAGTATTGGTGACGGGATATTGATGAGCTGACCGCAACTCCAACAGGTACTCAGACCTCCAGCGTTTCCAAAAATGTTCCATGATTATTTTTCGATACTGGAACTGGCGAGCTGTTTCCTTCTGTGTCACGCATCCTGGGCGGTCGTTAGACAAGCTTGTTTCGGGTAGAACTGTCAAACTTTGCCCTATTAAGAAATGTGCTGGCGTGATGACTGATGGCTCTCCTACTTCCGAGTAGAGATATGTCAGTGGTCTTGAGTTTACCATTGCTTCCACCTCTGCAAGGACAGTCGTCAGTGCTTCGAAGCATAGGCTGCTTCTGCCCAACACTTTCTTAAGTGCTGTCTTGACAGATCGAACGAGTCTCTCCCACCTACCCGCCCCACCATGGAGCGGCCTCCACAATGAACTTCCAGTTGATTCTGTGTTCTGCAATGTAGGATTTGAATACCTCTTGCTCCAGTGCACCCAATGCCTTCTGGATGTCTTTTGATGCTCTCTTGAAGGCTAGTGCATTATCAGAATATATGTCCAGTGGTATGCCTCTTCTTGCTATAAAACGCCGGAATGCAAGCAAGAAAGCTTCCGCAGTGAGGCCCGTTGAGAGCTCGAGGTGAACTGCTCGAGTGGAGGCGCATGTGAAAAGTACGATGTACGCTTTGCTGCAGCTACCGTCGTTTCTTTTTGAGTACAGCGGCCCCGCGAAGTCGACTCCAGTTACCTCAAACGGCTTTGCCTTCTTGATTCGATCTGTCGGTAGCGGAGCTTGCTCAACTGCAGTTGGCCTCGCATTCAACCGTGAACATACGAGGCAACTTTTTATTACCTTCTTGGTCAGATACCTAGCACGTATTATCCAGTACCTCTCTCGTAGGTAACACATTGTGCTTGTTACTCCCCCGTGCATAACCTTACAATGAGCGTGCATCACAATTAGCTTGACAAAGTTATGGTCGTTCGGTAATAGGACTGGATGTTTCACATCGAGACTTTCAGTCAACCTCTGCAGTCGTCCTCAGACCCGCAGGATTTTGTTTTCGTCAAAGAAAGGATGATACTCTGCGAGTCTTACATTAACCTCCGTCGTATTTTTCTCTCGGAGCATAATATCCGTCTGAAACCTTTCGTTTTGTATCTGCCTGATCCAATACTGCTCTGCTTTGTCCAACTCTGTCGCAATTAATCCACCTCGTATTTTGTCATTTCTCTTCTGAGCGTTGTTAGCGAACCTAATGACCCAGGCAGTGATCCTCAGAACCTTCTGGTAATTCTCGTAACTTCCGGTGTCGAACAATGATGGAACTTCTTGGTCTTTCTCCAACAGCACATGTGTCTCTTCTTTTACTTCGAGTTGAAGCGTGTCTTCCAAAAACACTGAAGATTCAGGCCATTCTGAAGGTTCTTGACTGAGCCAACTGGGCCCTTTCCACCAAAGAGAGTTAGTACGAAGCTCCTGCACGCCTAGTCCTCTGGTCAAGAGATCCGCCGGATTGTCTTGACCGGGGCAGTGCCTCCAGCGGTCCGGGGATGTCATGACGCGTATCTCTGCCACCCTGTTTTTTACAAATGGCTTCCATTTTTCAGGGACTCCTCTCACCCAACTGAGGGCAACCGTTGAGTCGGTCCACATAATGTAATCAAGTTCCACGTCATAATAAGACTGTTTTATGTATCGTAGGAGTCTGGCTCCAATATTCGCCCCCATCAGCTCCAACCTAGGCAGTGATAAAGGTTTGATCGGTGCCACTCTTGTCTTCGCAACAACTAACATGGTCGCTGTTTTTCCTTGGTCATTGGCTGTTCTAAAGTACGCACAAGATCCGTAGGCTTTCGTGCTTGCATCTACGAAGACGTGTAGCTGTACCTTGTTGGCTCCTGCCAGGATGCCTCGCTTGACATGTCTTGGTATTCTTAACGAGTGCAGTTGAACAAGGTCCGCCGTCCAAGCGTGCCATTCAGTGATCAAATCAGCGGGGAGTTCTTCATCCCAGCTGATTCCCAATGTCCATAGCTTCTGAAATAGCAGCTTAGCTGTTAGGACGAAGGGCGCGATCAATCCAAGAGGATCAAATACCCTTGAGGCTGCCTTGAGGATGAACCGTTTAGTGTCCACATTTGCTGAGAGGAATTCAAGCAAAGCTTCAACTTTGTAAATGAAACAGTCCCCTTCGTGATCCCACATCATTCCAAGTACCTTGGAGATTGGTGAAGGTGAGAGGCTTTTTTCTTCGGTCATAAGTTTTGGCTCCTCCTTGTTGAACTGCTCCTGCAGTTGCTCATTGTTCGCAGTCCATTTCCGAAGTGTCATTCCTGCCTGTTTCATGACGTTCCTGGAAGTGTGGTAGAGCCTCACAGCATCCTCAATATCGTCGGCTCCGAGCAGTAGATCATCAACGTAGAAAGATGTTCTGAGTTTCTCTGCTAATTGTGGGTCTTCTTCGCAGACCAATTTCAAGTGATGTTGTATTGTAGCTGTGAGCATGAATGGACTAGACGTGGATCCGAAAGGAACCCGAGTCATCCTCCACTCTTGAATTTCTTCCTTGTTGAAAGGGAAACTTGGCTCCTCAGCAAACCAAAGGAATCTGCAAGCATCACGATCATCTTCACGGATGGCAATTTGTAAAAACGCTTTCTCAATGTCGGCGGTCATTGCAACTGAGTACCATCTAAACCGAAGCAGGACCTGCAGAAGCTCAGGGTTCAAGTTGGGTCCTGTTACTGGGCACTCATTCAACGACCTGCAGCCTTTGGCATGAGAAGATGCGTCGAAGACTTAACTTTGTTGTTGTTGTTGCATCTTCACGTATTACTTCTTTATGCGGCATGTAATACATGACCTGCGCACTGTCGCTTTCCTTTCTGCTCTTTATCACTTCTGCATGCCCATCACGCAAATACTGTCTCATTGCATGATCATATCGCTTGAGTAATCCCTCCCTTCGTGAGATTCTTCTCAACAAGCTCCCTAGACGTAAAATGGCAACTTCCCGGTTGTTTGCCAGCATATCAGCAGCGTCTTCTTTCCACGGCAGAGCCACTTCGTATAGACCGTTTTTCTTAATGATGTTTTGCTCAAAGTGTGTAATGGTGTCTGCATCAGTGTCTCCGAGCTCACTGTCGGCAACTCCCATTCTGTCTAACTCCCAGAAGGACTGTAGCGTCTCTTCCAGTTGGGTTTCCTTTGTCTTCGCTTGTAGGACACATATCATCAGACTTGAATCCCATAGGAGCCTTCCCACCTGTCTTGAAGGACCTTGCAGCGTCCAGCCCATCTTTGTGTTGATCGCTACCAATCCGTCCACATCTGCGCACCTGATCACGTCTCCTGTGCAGAACTTCCACAACTGGTCGGATCCAATCAACAGACTTATTCCAGGAACTGTTTTTACACCTGGGAAAATCACGTCGTCTGCCAAATTCTTACTGCTTTCTCGCAGAAATCGCACAAACGGGGTGTCAGTTGTTGGCGTAGATAGGTCCTGGCAAATGACCGGGATGGAAATCGCTTCAAAGGTTATTTCTGTATTTTCAAATTGACTTTTGAGCTTTACCTCCACAACGGGACTGCGCTCTATAACCTTCGAAGCATTACTGGCGAAAGTGTTGAGCGCTATCTTTGTTCTCCGCAGGACTTTCAGCCCTAGGCGTTGAGCTACCTCTTCTTTTATAAATGTGCGCTGGCTGCCACCGTCGATTATTCCCTTGACATAGCAGCTGCCAGCGTTGGTCAGTAAAAATGCCTTGAACGTCTGGAGATATATGCCATCACTAAACTTCGTTTCTGAGCGCGCGCCCGAGCTGGATGCAGACACGCAAATCGTATCGTTACCTTGGGGTGAACGTTCCTTCATCCGCCTAACAAACTCAGGATCGCACATTGTGGTTGCATGTCTGGCTCTGCAAACTGCGCAACTGAGTTTTTTTCTGCAATCTCGTGCTCGGTGACCTTTCAATGTGCATCGGAAACATCTGGAGTCTGATGATAAGAGCCTTAATTTTTCCTCTCTCTGTTTGCTGCAATCACAAGATGGCGTGGTGTGCTTCTTTGAATGGCAGAAAAAACACTGAGGAAGTGTAGCATTTGTTGCGTTATGAAGAGCTGATGCTGATGGAAACGACTTTACCTTTGTCTCGTGTTTGCCTCGAGCATCCTCAAGGCTACTTCTTTCTCGGCTTTCTACTTCCACGCGCAGGAAGCGAAGCATTTCATTCAATTCGGTCACTGACTCCGACGGAGTATCCGCTGACCTTGAAGTTCCAGCCGCCGATCCGTCTCCTTGGTCTTGAGCCGCTGCGTTAGTGAAAGCGGTGTTGTTGACTTGCCGGTGATACTCCACTGTAACCTCGTAAGGTAACGCCCTGACAAGAATGTCACAGAGCATGGCTGAAAAAACTTGACGTGGGAACATTCAAAGAGTTTAGACACCGAACGTTAAGTTGTGTGGTGTCATACAGGTTTCTCAACCCTCTCACGTCATTAGCTGAAGCAACGTGCGGTAGATTTCTGAGGGCATTCAGATGCTGTCGCTCTATTCTCCTCTGGTCTCCAAACCTCTGTTGCAAGATGGTGATCGCTTCGGCATAGCATATTTCTGTTGTTGGTAGCCCGGCTATCGCAGCAGCAGCATCTCCCGTTAGACACCGACGAAGGTAGTGGAACTTATCCGTGGTTGTTAAAGTTGCATTGGTATGGATGGCTCCACCAAACTGCTCCCAGAATGTGAGCCAGTTGCTTAGCTCTCCATCGAAGGTAGATAGCTCCAGCTTCGGAAGCTTTGGCCCACGTCTCGCTGCGTTGCCTTGAATGCCGGTTTGGTTTCCGGTGTTCGCCGCCGAAGCTATTATTCTCTGCGATTGTAGGGATTCAATCTTGCTCTCCAACTCGCTGATCACCATGACGGCTTCGTCTTGGTATTCTGCAGTGGCGGTGCACTCACTTTCCAGTTCTTGGATTGGAATTAGCGGCTCTATCTCCCCGTCAAGTAGTCGGAGCTCTGCATTGCTGGTAGTGAGTCTGTCCTTGATCGAACGCACTTTTGCTAGGTCGGGGCTGCGATCCTGTAGAATTCGATTGGCGTCGTTCATTATCCTAGTGTTCTGTGCCCGCCGAGCCGACCGCCTAGCCTTCAACCTTTCCATTGACTATTCGTATTTACGAGGCCGTATGGTCGCCTGCCAAGGTTCCGTCGCTGTTCTTTTCCCAGTGGTCTGCTCCCGCCAAGGAACTGCTGAATTTCGTTGTAGCTGCAGGATTGAAATTGCCTGCGGCGTGTAGCTTGGGCCCTTGTAATGCGGGAACTCCCGGGTTTCGGCACCATATGTTGAGGAACCAAGGAATACGAAGGCAATCACGCTAGACAAATCGGTCGGTGCGACCTTTTCCTTTACTGTTCATTTTTCAGACTCATAAAAAATACAAAAAGCATGAGCTCCCGCCGCTTCTCTTCTTCCTCATCGTCCGGTTGCAACACCTGCTATAAACTCGCTTGTCAGACGTGCCGGTACAGCAAATTGTGCGGTTGATGCGATTCCCGTCGGATATTGCGTGACGTCCGACGGAAATCGGGGGGTGGGCAATGTTTCGGAATTTTTATGTTACAGATATTTAGCGAGAAAAACGGGATGGGCAATCTCTCGGGGGCGGGCGTTCCCTCGGAACTTTACGGTAGGCACAAGCCAATAGTGGATTTTTAGTTCGGTCGAAGCAAATAGTGGTTTTTGGCTTAATATTTTCAAATGAAATATAAAATATAGCCTAAGCCTTTCATTACTCCACCATGCTTAAATGAAAACCCAGCTAAAGTCGTGAAGGTTGTTCCCAAATTTCCACTTGTCCATTCTAAGCTAAAGTTAATTTTAATCTAACTATACCATAAAATACCAGGCAAGCACCCACTCAAACTTTGGAGATAATCGCAAAAAGATGGGGAATGGGCTCTTGTCCGGTCATCAATTTTACATAAAAATGTAGTGTGCGTATTTTCTCAGATCTCACAAATTTGGTAATGGGCGCTTAATGTGGAATGGGCGGATGCGCGGTATTCTACGGTAGTTATCAACCATAACCTCAGAAAGTTCAGTGCCTACATTGAGATGGCAAGTAAAGAAAACATTTGACACAAAATTAAATCTAGAGGGGCTCACCTATACTTAATCGAGGGGATTTATAAATATTCTTGCTATATGCAAATATCTTTTCTTCGGTCATGTGCGATAAACACAGGTTGTGAGGGCGTCCTTGCCTAACATATACTCGTGCATAATAGCCAGTTTAATTTTGAAACTTTTACCGTGGTGTAGATATCGTCATTCACCAAGTTTCCATTTCTCTGTAAATACACCAAGCATGTGCCTGCACCACCCCGCTTTACAAAAATGTGCTTTCCTCCTAAGCATGCGGCTGAAATATTTGCACTTTTCGAAGTGTTGATCGCGGTGCTTTCACCCTGTTGAGTGCGCTTTTTACCGAGCACCGGTATGCTTCGGAGAAACAACACCCGTGGAAGCCTGCAGTGCACCGGTGCTCGATAAGAAGAGCGCGCCCAACAAGGTTAACCTGCCGCAATCGACACTTCGAAAAATATGAATTTTGCGGTTCACTTGAGAGCGAATGTCGAATAGCGTATCATTCGAAACTACCATTTGAAAATTCTAGTAGTATTTACACAACCCTACATCCTAGCCCTTCGAAACAAGCGACCAACCACCCGTACAACGCTCAGAAACGCGAGCAGAAACGACGTTGCACCAAGCTTCAGTAAACAACGCCTCGGTATGCAATGCTCGACTTTGTCCTCCCAAAATCAGTTGACCCCAGCCCCCATGCTGCGCACCGGTTGTGAACTGGGCCGTGCAGGAAGTGGTGTGCAATCTTCTCCTCCTGGGATGTGCCGGGGAACATTTCCTGGTCCAGCACCAGAGCAAAGAGGGCGCTGTCGAGGCGGCGCAGCGCCTGCCCGTTGCCAGCGCCTTCGAGTGCCTGCCGTGCCCGTGCCCAGTCGTCCCGGGGCCCCGCCGTGAGGGCGGGCACGGCCACCGACGGCGGGGGCCTCGGATCTGCCAGGATGTGCTCCAAGCAGGCCCGGTAGTGTTCTGGGGCAAACAGGTTGCCTGCACGGCCGGGAAACCCAAATTTACGAGCATACTTCTGCTCCGACACATCTCAAAAGTGACGAATCACATCTTCGAGTACAGTGCAATCCACTTATAACGATATATCGCTTATAATGATCAGTTTATAGAGTTTATAGACCAAAACGACCAGTTTCGAGTCCAGATAGAATGATAATCGGTCATAACGATTGCATTTTCGGGTTTTCTCATTATTGTTATAAGTGGATTGCACTGTTTCTCATACTTTACTCAGATTCTTTCCAGAATTGAGTACTAAGCTGCTATTTTACCTAGTATTTAGTAGCTTAAAGGCCAAGAAACAGCCAGAAAGAAGGAAACGCTACCTCAATTCCCTCTTTCTGCCGAAGAAAGGAGGAAACCCTCCTTCTTTCTGCAGGGAGTAGCCCAGAGACCCGCTCCTGTGGTCATAAGAGGGGAGAGAAGGGCTAGAGGGAATGAAAAGAAGGAAACTGGAAGCCTGTTTTCTGCCCAGCAGAAGAGAATTCTGTAGTTCGCTTAAAAGCTGGGATCCCCGAGAAAAGTGTGACGCAATGCCATAAAAACCCTTATGAAATGTGCAAAGCATACTTCACAGGACCATCGTTACAAAAGAACACACAATTGAGAAAATTAATTGAAAAGAAAGAAGAAAATTTCAAACATGCACCGACGGGAATCAAACTCATGACCCCATCCGCCAAAGTGGCATTAATAGTGTGTCAGCACCGCTGCACGGTGGAGAATAAAAATGAATGATTTAAATCGTTATTTAAATCAGACAAGTTTTACTAGGATGACATAAATCAAACCTTTCCACAAAAATAATTATGAAAATTATTTTTATTTACGTGTCTATCAACTGATTATTTCTACATACATTTGTTTCATATTTAAATTGAAGGATCATTGAGCACCAAGTAATTATTAAGGCTGAAAACGAGCAAAAAGAAGTGCTCTTAAGAGTGTTGAGCTTTTTTTCTACCTTCCACTTTGTTTGCCAGCTACTTAACAGCCTTTTAACATAACTAGAATACAAAAAAAAAAAAATGAAAACTAGAAAAGGAGGCCTTGTTACAATCAAGTAAGAGCTCAAAAAAAGGATCAAGTAAAGATTTTTACCAGAAAAAAAAATAAAAAAGTGCTTTTTGCTTTAGTGTGGCAGGGATTACAACAATAAAAAGTTGCTAATTAAACTGTACTTTACATTTACAGTAATTCTTTCTTCCGCATCGTTATCACATTATCAGTGATCGGACGAATCGATCAGTCAATCTGCCACGTTGAAAAATAATCTGATGATAAAGAATCACCATTTTCTAGCCAGTGACCAAATTTATCTGATTTAATTCAAATAAATCTGATTTAATAAAAAAGAATCAAATTTATATGATTCAAAAATTTTTTTTTTTACCCTGGGCATTAAAGGGGCAGTGACGGCACGGCTTTTGAATGCTGCACACAGGCGTTCAAACACATTCGACTAATCATTTCAACCAGAGCTCTGCGCTCCGACGTCCCCGCTCAAAGGAGCAGAAAATAACTGCAAAGTCTGCCACAAGTCCTAAAGAACGCGGCAGAAACACATCCCGTGTAGGTATTTGCGGCTCCAGCAAAATGGATGGCACCTAGCGGAGAAACACTGAACTGGCTGGAACAGGTCCTTTCGCGATTTCTGTCCATCTCTTGTGGCTCTTATGATTACATGCCGTCGGTGGTTTGCGCGATAAAACAGTTGTTCCCTGGCGACTGTGCCATAACTGTAGTATCAGCTTGTTCCCAGGTTGCTCTGCACGCAACCTACGCCACCACATGTACCAGACATTCCGCATTTATCAACATTCACCAGTACTGTGGAAGGGCAGTAGGCAGCCCTTTCATCGCTTCTTCCAAGAAAGTCAAGCCTCTGGAAGCTCACCTATGCCAACACGTCGCCGCAGGTTCAAAACGTGGAGGATAAAAGCGGGGCAAACCATTTTGAGTCCAATGTTTGCTTGCTGATGCCCCAGTGTTGTGTATTGAGCTGGTACATGGCACGGCATGGCCTGTATTAGATCGCCATATTTGCCCGATAGTGACATCCCCTATAGGTCGCTGGAGTCAAGAATATCGACTCTATCCATAGGACCGAGATAACCTTAGCATCTCGTTCAAGTCAACCTTAGTATCTTGGCAAGCGTGAATCAATGGCCCTTCCAGCTCGTGCCGGCAGTTGCCCTCCCCTCACCCTGTTCGTCAAGGGCCTGCACAGAGTAGCAGTGGCCGTTGCGCATCACGAGCAGGTGCCTGGACCCCCCGTCGGCCACGAGCTTGTCCCGCCCGAGCTGGGGTACGCGGGTGCTGCCAAACAGGTTTCCGAACTGGCTCATGTCCAGAGGGTAGGCCTTCCAGGCGAGGGCGCTGCCGTACCAGGCCACAGCCTCGGGGAGGAACCTGCGGGCAACAGCGGTGCCTGCTGTCTGGCTGCCGATCTGCAAAGCAACTGATCGAAATACTTGACCCGTGGAGGTAGGAAGCTTCTGGAGGCAAGGTGAGGCTACCAGAGCAGGAGCCAGAAGAATGGAGGGACACGCCCTCAACGATGACCAAAAACAAAGAGATGCTACTGGAGGAAAAGGAGAGCTGACTTGGTGCCAACAGCTGTTCTGGTCACCCTCAGGAGATCCCCGAGGGTGACCAAAACAGCTGTTGAGTCAGCTCTTCTTTTGTTGGCCTCATGTTGCTTCCAGAAGCTTCCTACCTCCATGACTGGACCAATGGGCCTCCGACGCACACCAAGAATGCTTCTTTTACACGTACGCGTTGCTAGGATTTTCTGCAACGAAGCGGCGTATTCAATGAAAAAAAAAACCCGAAGAAATATGCGCGAAGACTGGACGACCAGTGCAGAAAAATGCAATGACAGAGACCCCGGGAGCCGCATGGGTCGTTTTGCTCCCCGGAACTACCATCTGTTCGAGGTTTTTTCATCTCTTTCCGTACTACAAGGAAGAGCGACAACTTCTGAGAGATCAACAAAACATTTTTTTAAAGAACTACTCGGCACAAGGCTAACTATGATACACTGATATGTAGCCAACAAGCCATTCTTTAGAAGAAAAAGGTTTATACTAATACCTAAAAAACATTTGTCAAATGTGGATAAAGAACTTGGAATTTATGCAAAAATGAGAATGAAAGGTTGGAACATTTGCAGCTACTAACTATATGTAATCATACTATTATTTTTAAAAATTCCTAAATATACAAAGTACCCCACACACACCACTATCACTTCTGCAAGTTAGAGAGCTCTAGCTAATACTGTCTTTCTTTGGTCCGTCGGTAAGTGCTTCCATGGCGTCATGCCACTCAGAGATGCAGTTGCATGCGGAGGTGCGTGTCCTCCAGAACATTCAAAAAAACAAAAAACAACCTTCGTTTATTGTAGCACTACAACTTTTCATCAGCTGGTGTTTTTATGGCATGCGGCACATAAAATGCATGTCCCAGCTCAGGACAGCCTAGAAAGCTAAAACAGCGCTCCCCAACAACCACCTGTAGATATTCTGCACCTTGAAGATGAAACGTCACTGCAGGAGCTCAAATCAAATGACCCAACATCATACACACTCCTCACTGCTGCTGTCCTTCAAAAAACAAGCAACCAAAGCAGTTAGATTGTGCAATTGAGGCTATCTTTGTAGCGGTCCCTAATGTCAGCAGGACACCAAGTTTGGCGAGTGCCACCGTCGAGCAGAGATTTGTTTCTGATAACTCACTAAATTGAGAGAAAGCGCGAAACGAAATTGAAACTGACGCTTACTACTCCGGTCATCCACAAGATGGTGCGACGTGTTCCTGCGCCCCAAATTCAAATCTTTGGCGGTGCAAGGAATCCATTTATTGCGGGTGATCGATGGCAGATGGGCGTGGTACGGAAAGAGTTAGAAGGTGTTCAGCTAACCATAAAAATTACTGACTTTTTAACTGTCATTTACCATGATGTGCCTCAGGTGGCTCATTGTATCTCAAATATCCTGAACTCAATGTCATATCTTGTGATTCAGGAAAAAAAGGAGGATCGCTCTGAGCAGCTGGTTTTCAACCAGCGGTATATTTGTGTGACATAAAGCGAGATTTTGAGCTGTGCATAGTTTTTCTTGGTAGTTTACTGGTTTCAAAGCCTAGTAGTACCAGGATCTGGATAGACGTCCCCTAATTTACTGTAATTAGTTAGACTCTCAGTAAATAAATACTTAGTAATAAGTCATGATAAAAAAGTGAAAGCCGTTTACAATTCCCTGTAACGCCGAATTAGAGCGCAGCTCTTGAGGAGGAGAAGGGAAGGGTACTGGGGGGCTGGGTCCCGTGACCTCAGGAGGGGGGGTCACATGACCTTGGGGGGTCAGTGACCTTGGGGGGCCACGTGACCTGGGGAGTCACGTGACCTCGGGGGGGGGGGAGGGGGGGGAGGGGGGGGGTCACATGACGATGACGATGCCGATGCCGTCATAGGTGACGTCATCAGTGACGATGACGATGCGGATGCCGATGACGTTATCAGTGATGTCACGCGTCCCATAATGCACCGCGCGGTTACGCCGACGCCGACGGCGACGCCGCTCAAGCTGGAAACGGGCGCCTAAAAGCTGCGCTCTAAAATGTCCTTAACAATAAATTAGTCCCATTTTTAAGTAACATTTAATTTGGTTAGATTGCAGCTAAGCTTCTTAAAGTTCATTCTGATATTTTCAGATTCTTGTTGAATTAATCTCAACATTGGTGCCACATTTTGTCGCTGCCAAGTCGCAGCAATAAATCAAAACCAAACTGTGCCAATATGTTCTCTCTGTTGGAAACAAAACTGTTGTTGGTTGGTAATCAGACTACAGCTCAATGTCATGAGATTTTCCAAAAGTAAATAGATCTTTCCCAAAAGTCAGAGACACCTAGTGGCAGCCTCAAAAGATCAAATACTGTTGCTCTAATGGCGGTGGTAGGAGAACAAGATCACCTAAATCAAGCACCCTCAACTTCATGAATTAAAGTCAATATACAACGACCAAGTTGTTACAATACTTCTCGACTTTGGCTTTATGTATTTGAAGATGTTCCCTTTTCCTGGTATAGAGAAGCTGTTCAATGCCACCATTAGAGTGTCAGGTTTGGCTAGAGAGAGGTTGGATTGGTTGACTTTTGAAAAGGACCTATAAAAATGTGGCTTCATTTCAGCATTTCAGCTCAAATGACCGTAACTTAATTACTTTTTCAAGGGAAACTTTTACCGCTCTGTTTGGTAATTTCGGTTCCAGAGGTCACGTCTGTCACCTCATAGTTCGTCGGTAAAAGGCAGTGTCGCTCTTGTCGGGGTTGAGGTGGAAGACCACGGGTTCCAGCTGGTTGGACCGAAGCGAGCGCAGGAAACGTAGCGACGACACCACCATGTTGCTTGCTCGCACCACCTGGGCACTCGAACCAGTCGCTTGCGTCAGAGAACTTGCTTAAATTCGTCGCAGGCAAAGAACTTTAAAATTAGTATAAACATCGGGAAGAGAAAGGGCACACAAAGAGCACCGATAAATGACTACTTGCAGTGGTGTTGTGTACTCCCTTGCCATTGACTATAAGTAGGGTTCTGTGTTTTCGGCGTTCATTTTTTTGGGAGCTGTTCATTTTTTTTATTCAGATTTGGTGTTTTCTGAGTAAATTGGTTATAAGTTAACCAATTTACACAAAAGACACCAAATCTATGGGAAAAAATAAAAGACGTTCACAACTCCCCGAAACGCCGAATTAGAGCGCAGCTCTTGAGGAGGAGGAGAGGGTACAGAGAAGAGGGTATGCCCCTCCTCCTCCTCCATTTCCCCTCCTTTTCTCATTCTCCTCCCCCTCCCTCCCTCCTCTCTCGTGACGTCACTCGTCACCCTCGTGACGTCACTCGTGAAGGTCGTGACCTTCACTGTGAAGGTCGTGGCCTTCATGAGTGACCTTCGTGACGTCACTCGTGACCCTATTGACCCTTGTGACTTTACGTGTGACGTCATTATGGGAAACGCCCCACAATGCAATGCATGGTTACAAGTGACGTCACTCGTGACCCTGGTCACATCACTCGTGACCCTCGTGATGCCACACGTGACGTCATTATAGGAAACGTCCCATAATGCAACGCGTGGTTACGCCGACGGTGACGGCGATGCCGCTGAAGCCGGAAACGGGCGCCTAAGAGCTGCGCTCTAAAAATGAAATCCCCCAAAAAACACCCGCAATTCGAAAAAAAAAAAAAAAAGAAATTTAAAACACGGAGTTTTAACTATAAGCTACTACCCCGGCGCTTGTAAGGAAGTCTCCAACTGCCATGTGTACAGTAAGGAGTTTTAGAATAGCGTACACAAACGCTTTACATATGCAAAGAATTGCGTCGTCGCCACTGCGCATAGCCGAATGCTAACTGTGTTTTGCGCTTTCTGTGCGCTATTTTATGGAAACAGTGCGCATATGCAGTCTTTGCGCTCCTCTGAGGAGGATTCGTGATGAGAAGTTGGCTAAAGCCAAGATGAGCACAGTTAGAAAATGGGGGCTCCTGAGACAGCGGCTGCGGCCGCTTTAACGGCATTCGTAAGAGCGATGTCGGCAGCATCTGAAGTTGCGCTCGTCAGACTACGGGAGGTGCACGTCACAAACGATTTGGAAGACCCAGCAAGGTGGACAACGGTCATCGGCAACTTGCTGCTTGTGATGCACAAGCATTTCTCGGCGAAGGTTTGGCGGGTACGGCGGGTATGTGGGCACGGTGTGCGAAAGTCAGTACACGAGACCTCTCTTGCTGAGGCAACACAAGCAGACAAAACTGGTCAACCGCTCCTGTCACATTATCATATTTATACAGGTCTACTACGTTTTCTGGACCAAAAACTTGTTTTTGTAGCGCGAGCTACACTTGCAGAGGTTGAGCAGTTTCGCGTGGCTCCTGGAGAGCCGTGCTGCGCATGCGCGAGGAGCATTGACGTCACACGGCGCACAGCTGGCGCAAAAAAGTCATATTTGGGTGTTTTACGTGCCAAACTAACGACGGGCATCTGGCACGCCCCAGCGGAGGACTGAGGATTAATTTGGACCACCTGGGGATCTTTTGACATGCAACCGAAAGCTCGGTTACACGGCGCCTCCTCCGCAATAAGCCTCCGTCAGATTGCGGGTACCTCGGCCAAGATTCAAACCCGCCACATGGGGATCCTTAGGCCAGCGCTCTCGCCTCGGAGCCACCGAGGCGACTGCACAGCTGGCGCGCCGGAGCCGCCGCCGCCGCGCGCGCCTCGGCGGTCTGCGCATTTCAGAGGAGTGACGTCATAGCCGCGGCAGACGCACTGGCGCCACCGCGTGCCCAGCTGTGCGCGTCCGTTGCACAGTAGCCAAGTCTGACGCTGCACCGGAGCCACTTGATAGCGCCCCTCCTTTTGTGCGCATGGGCAGAGGTATCTGTGGGTATACATATAGCGGGGCGTTTGCCAGTGTGGTATAGCCGTGGAGAAGGAGAGCGAAATTGCTGCTCAGCGGCGCAGAAGAGCGGAGAAGCTTAACTCATCGGATCCCGAAGTAGTCACATAATGCGTATACCGTGTGTGTGTCATCGAAGCAGCAGTAAGCATGATAATCAAGCTAATCCTAGACAACCAGGAAAGCTAAGAATAACCAGCTGAACCTAAGCTCACGCTACGTATATCCTGGCATAGCCGAGCTAAGCCACTGCAATTTTTCTCTCAACTTACAGCATTTCATATGTGAAATAAAAATTGTTACTGTATCTTGGTGGCATTGCAAGCACTTGACGCTTGGGGTTTTGTGTTGCGGCGGAGAAACGCAATTCTAAAACTCTCTTGCATAGCGCGCACTAGCGTGCGCTAAAATAGCGTATAATATTCTAAAACTCCCTGCTATCTTTATGTTTGCCTCTTCGATTTTCAGTATCGTGACATCATAACTGTGTAATGCTGTGGATCATCATGAAGAGCTTGGCAACCATGCAGCAGCAGCAGGGCAAAAAAAAATTCAGATAAAAATAAGCAATGGAATCACTTTAAAAGAGGGGGGGGGGTCTGTTATAACAAAATTTATACAAATTAAAAAAAAAGAAAAAAGAAAAAAAGAAGGGATGAGGAAATGTTAGGCTAGGTGGCGCAAGCTGCCGCCCGTTACAAAGGGGATAACCATTACCATCCATCCAAAACATGATTGCCAGTTTTTCTCATTTTTCTGCTGAAAGCGAACACTTGCTTTTGAAACTATGGTAGCATAGTTCGTGACAGGTCAAAAATCCATCATCTTCAAAATTACTGTTCGGAGAGCCTCTGGTACAATACCCGCACTACTAGACCTTGAGTAATGAAGCTAGATCTTATTGGCTTCATTGAGCTGCAGTGACCTACACTGAGCTCCCTGAATGTTGCTTTTGTACTTATTGTGGATTATCTTATGCCTCCAAGCTCGTACAAGGAAGCTTTTTTTTCCCTCTCCTCTGAATGACACGATCTAAAGTTGGTTTTTAAGGAACAGCAAGAAAAATAAAAGCAAAGGAAAGAAAGTAAAAAAAATTCAAACCAATATTAAAACAGGTGGCTGAAGTTATTTTGAAAATCCCAAATTCAGTGGCAAATGCTTTCAGAGATTCAAGTCACACTGCAGCCAATCGCTTCTATTTGTTTCCTCAACGTTACGGCTGTGCATATAACATCAAGGCGGTCGCTGATACCGACTTTGTGCAGCAATTTTTCTGCCCTTTATGTACCCGGGTTTACTTCTCAAAGTCACGTTCGTATCCACTTTCGTGGAAATTTCTGCATGACAGTGTCAGAGTCCAGTGGTCATATTGCCCTCGAAGTGTTTCACGTCTGCACTTGCACGAGGACTTGGCGACCGACGATGCTTTGCGGGACACCATTTGCTTCTATTCACACATTTTCTCTTAGCCCCGGTGTCAAGCTAGTTATGCCGATAAATCGTAGCAGTGTCAGCTGCTGTCCACGGTGGTACGACTCCTTGCAGGGCGTCATCTGCTTCTCTAATAGTAGTAGATAGATCTAGAGTTAACAAATTAAAGATGCCTACCAAAATGAGGCCTTTAACGCGGTACATATTTATTGATCAGCCGTGTGGCAAGTGAGGAATGAAAAGGACACTGCGCTAAGGAGACCTTGTTCCAGCAAGCACGAATGAATCACAGCAAGAGGCCTGCACATCCGAAACGCTGTCCCGTCGTCACCCCAAGGTCATCGAGGCGGAAAATCTTCTAGCCCTTTTGTCTGCATTCTATAATGTAGTGCAGTACCCTCGTTACTTGGCAACAATGACCTCCAACTCCAGTGGTGCACCTTGTTGCCATTTGCACAACGTAGAATGCCGAACGTGCCGGTTGAAGACGTGTTCCGGGCAGTTTACTTGCGGTAAAAATCGCCTGGCTTAGACATTCCACCAAATGCAAGAAAGGTGCAAAAACAGCTGATTTTTTTTTTTTTTTAATGAGCAGCACTTGCTATACGGCGAACAGGTGTTTTAAAATGCATCTTTGGCACATTAGAATGCAAGGGGGAGCACGCCTAAGGGCAACACAGAGAACATGCAATGATGAGGCAGCCAAGTGCATGCCATCATTGGTTGAGGTCGGGGGCAAACAAAAGTATGTGGATCCGTTTGGGGGGTAAACAAATGCACAAGGTGCGCAAGGAGCAGACCAACTTGCACGCCGTATTGGATTGATACGCGATATCTGGCGAAGAAATTGCGAATGCATAAAGGACTTCTCTTTCTCGTGCATGCACGTCTTCTTTGGGGGCACTGCATCATTTTCAATGCCGCAGCGCATACAGTCCGACCACAAAATGCTTCCGCGCCTGCACGGTGCCTGCAACGCGACTCTGACCCGCGTGTTTACCGTGTCCAAAGACGTGGTCCTTCGATTTCCACTCGATGACGTTCCAAAGGTGTCACGCTGTCACTGGCCGTGACACCGGCGGTGTCGCAGCGGCAGTGGTGGATGCGGTGAACACCTGATCTGTTGCGGGTCGCTCTCTGGCTTGACAGTCCATGAAAGTCTCGACAGCCGAAAGTTGGGATGCCGTGACGATAAGGACGTTTGTGTTTGCTCATGCTTTCTGCTAGGACTTTTATGCCCCACTACCAGGATCACGACAACAGACAGTGTAGCACTCCGGATTTTTTTTTGTAATTTGTTGCCACTTGGGGTGCCCTTTCGATGTATGGGCAGAACGGGATTGCTAAACACACCAATCGAAGATGTGTTCCAGGCACAGCCTGAACGTTTGTTCTATTACTATGCAGTTCTTACTCTACTTACGGCCCTTGTTCCTATGCGGCGAAAGTGCTATGACGCAAAAAAACCACTGCGCTCCTTTGCTAACATTCTCTCTCATGGCCTTCCTACATTGCAACGAACACGAGCAAGCAAGGAGTGTGCAGGGTCCCCACGTAAAGCGATCGCTTTAAAGGGATATTTCAACGAAATTTGAAATATACCCGTCGTGTTCAGAAATAGGCTAAATATGATCCCCAATACAGTTGCCGACCGATTTTTCGGACTCCGATAATTCGGACTTGTTCGATATTTCGGACCTAAAGGCGGAACCGTGACTTACTCCATAGAAATAGTATATATTCACGACCAATGTTTCGGACAGCTTGAAGTCCGAAAGTTTGATTATTCGGAAAAAATCGTCGCGAGCGATCGGCGGAAAACACCATCGAGAAGCGGCCATTTTGAATTCTATGTTGTTGGCTGCAAATGGAAATGGATTGGCTTGGCTTGGGTACTCTTGAGTTTTACCGCTAGGTGACGCTATGCTAGCCCTTTTTTCCATTTAGCTGCACGTCATCATCATCATTATCGTTTTGCTTTGTTTTTCCGTTCCTTCGCGTCGCCAGTCGCCATTTTGCGCTCATGGATTTGCGCCTCTCATCTTGTTCGGACAACGCTGGCTTGGACGTCCTGGCCCCATCTGTTGTTCTGCCACCGCGATGTGTCGTTAAAGGGAAGCTGAAGAGCTTTACGAAAAAAATGAGTTAATGGTTGATTCTGACGTGTCTGTGCCTGCTGAGTCCAAATATCACAACCGCTTGACCCAAAATAATCCCTAAACGCGAAAAAAAGCGAAGAAACCAGAAGCGATTGCCGCAGCGGCACGCCATTGGCTAGTGACGCGTGACGCGCCACTACGTCATAAAAGGACCATCCCGATTCTCGTTTGCTCCGTCGCTTGCGGAAGTAGCCGGGCGCCGGGTCTTTTGCTCTTGTAAATCGGGTTCGGCTTCCGATTTTTCGAAATCTTTCGGTGGATCCGAAAGAGAAATGTGTCCAGACGACCCTCGACGTGATAAAGTATGCGTCCCAGCCGTTGGCAAAGTAGGAAAATGAGCCCCCGCAGTAATAAACGCAGATACGAGGAACTGCTTGCGCGGACGCGACATGGCCGGCTTCATACCTTCAGGAACGTACTGACTGCTATTTATTGTAACGTAAAACGTTGACAATAAACGGAGTGTTATTGAAAGGACGGCTCAAGCCGGATTAGCGTGACCCTCCCCAAAACGGTCGTCAGAGGACAAGAATTCTGCAAACATTGGCATTCGTGCTTGCCAGCTGCTGGACGCGTGAGCGTGCAGGCTACATTGTTCATCAAGGCTGAAGTGGTTTGAAGGGATAGTATAATTGGCTTCGGGCGACGGGAGAGCTTCCCTGAGATGAGACGGGTGATAAGACAGGGTCGCCGTTCTGCCACCGCCATGTCCTTGCGCACTCTGCGAATAACTGCGCAGAAGGTCCATCCTTGTGATAGCGGTACCTTCTGCTGCGTTTAGTTTGTTTGCCACAAACTATTACGCCATTATAGTTTTAGAAAAAGCGGAGATGTGTGCCCGGCAGCCCTTAATTTGATACCGAAATCGTGAAAGCTTCCCGGGCCTCTACATTCGCATACTTTTACCAAGATTTGTTGACTGCATCACACCACCACCAAGCATAATCATCGTCCGATCGCATTTCTACAGCACAAAGAATTGTTGCATGACACAAACTTTATACGGAAAACACTGCGTAACTTGTAAGAAAAGAACTCAATTCAGAACAAGGTCACATGCTTTGTATTTCCAAAAACCTCTCCTGAAGAGAATATGAACCTTTGGAAGGAAAATTTAACAAAATTTTTGTTTACGTTTAAAAAATATGAGACCTCAAATAATGCCAGCAACTGTTAAAACGAAGTTTTTGCTAAAACAAGCTGCACCGTGAAAGTCGCATTATGAATTGCATGACCATTTATTAGAGCAAGCCCTTCTCTCCCAAATGGCTGGGTAGCCGAGTAGATTAAAAGCAAAAAAAAAAAAAAATGATCTTGGGCTGCCCAAGATTGTTTTCTTTTGTTTCCCAGATTTCCCGCACCGGAGTCGGTCCGGAAAATATGGTCACTTCAACAATATAAGAAACCAACACTAAAACACTAATATAAGGCGGTTCACGCAAGAGAGCCAGTGGAAACCCGCTATTTGGCTAAATGATCGCGGCTTTTCTAGCACACTGCACAATTCTAATAACGTAATAGCTTTTTTCTAGAACCGTCGACCTACAATTCTTACCTAGTTACGTTCCCTCTTTGTTTCTGATTTTTAATGCGCTGAATTGCCTTCTTACCTTCAAAGATGGTCGGCAGAGTGTCGGGTTCAGGCGAGCCTTCTTCAGACCCAAACCCATACGTACACAGTTTTCATATGCGCCATCCGAAACACGTTTTGAACAAAAAAGGTTTACTTGCTCAAACCCACCCACCCCTTTAAAATCTCGGTGACGAAGTGAAAAAGACTGTAAGCGGGAAGAACAACTGCGACGAGCGCTGTTCGTAAAAGCTGGCGGCTACACATGAGTACGGCATCGCGCAACAGCACGAGTCAGTTGGTTCGGTACCACGAGAATTCTGCAAACCCGTGAACAAACAAGAGAACAATCAACACGTCAGGTGATTGAGTCAATAGCATGACCGGTCAACGGAAAAAAGCAAGCGCTATGCAGCGGCAGAACGACGATGGCTCGAAAAGACATTAGAGCAGCCTACGAGGAAAGCGCGGCCAGCCGCGGCGGAATCCCCCAGCCGGTCCTTTTGTGACGCCGGCTGACGGGCTTCCTCCTCTCTCCCCTTTCCCTCTGCTTCGTAGAGGCGTGGCTTCGGTGCTACTTTGAAGGCGCTTTTCCGGTTAATCCGCGCAGAAAATGACCAAACCAATACGATATTCGTGATGGCTGAGGTCTGATTAACTAGGCTCAGGTGTTTTTTCTCATATTTAAAACCGCTTCAGCTTCCCTTTAAGAAGCGCAGAAAGTACTCGACCATAACGCTAGAAAAGAAGGCAGCGATTCTCAAGCTAACAGAAAGTTGCCGAACGGAAACGGAGGTGTAACCTGAAACGAGGCACCATTTACGGCTTTTTTAAGCCCACTTGGAAGTAATAAAGGCAAGTTTTTCAATCTGCCGATTTTTCGGACTGCTCTATTATTCGGACGTTTTTACGGTCCCCGCGAAGTCCGAATAATCGGTCGGCGACTGTATCCGTAAATGACAATCGCATATTTCTATTTTGAGCCCGATGGTTGTATTTTTGTCATAAACGGCCCACTCTAGCAAGCTCTCGGAGAGCAGCCAGCGGGGAGCACGTGACATCCGGCGCAATCGTGACGTAGATTGTCTCGGGACGAGCAAAGCTGCAGCAAGGCTGACATCGATGGGATGTCGTAGCCGCTCCAGCCACCGAAGCGGCCGAAGCACGCCAGCGATCGGCCACCGCAACTAACCGCCATGCTAC
Source organism: Ixodes persulcatus (assembly GCA_013358835.2). Lineage (NCBI taxonomy): Eukaryota > Metazoa > Arthropoda > Arachnida > Ixodida > Ixodidae > Ixodes > Ixodes persulcatus. Next base: position 189,717 of record JABSTQ010011474.1, on the reverse strand, counting down.
TTTCGTGCAAATTTTGAGTGACAGGTTGATCTTCTATAATCTTGTAGAGGGACAATAGCGATGAATGGGACACACAAAAGAGAGTCCCAGTAAGAGGGGAGTTCCTCCTTCCCCTCTTCTCTCGTGGTGGCCAAAGAGCTGGCGTGATGATGTCAGGTTCAAAGCATGTATAGTTCTAGGTGAGGCAGGCAACTTCACTACCTGTCTAGTCTCCTAGGCGGGTATTACAAACGAGGCTTTAGAAACATCCACTAGGGGCCCTTTAAACTTGCTTTTCGTGTCTTTTTCAACAAGAGATTGGTCTGTCTGATGCGATACTGATCCCTTGAACACATATAGACCTAGAAATAAGCACCGAAATTTCTTTATTGTATCCCTTTAAAAGATTAGAAGACCCAGCCGACCGCCGGAAAACTCACCTGCTGGTTGTATTCTGGCCGGGGGTCATCCTTGAGTGCCAAGAATGGGTTGAAGTTGAGAGGTAGAGGCTTGCGGGAACTCAGGTACATGTCAAACCAAGGACCTGTTCAAACACCGAGCGTCTCACACCCGCTCCCTGGCAACAAAGGCGGCACTGCTCACCAGAGATGTAGCTGGTGTGCTTGTTTGCCTTGTCCCTTGCCCTGAGGAGCTTGTCCAGCTCTATAGGGAAAAAAGAAATGCGGCGTTGAAGGGCCCTTTGACGAGGCATGCACACCTAGCCTTTGGCCAGTAAACATGACCTACAGAAGCCTCTCTATCATGGATAAATATTGAAAGCTCAAAATCTGTTCTTTTTATATTCGAAACCTTCCAGTCAACAACTGGCTCCTTATGTTTGTCCCTTATCCTTTCACAGAGTGAGTTGTGGTGATAATACAGAACTATGAAAACTTGAGTGGTAACCAAAGGCTCATCTTCATTAATAAAAAAACAATAAAATTGGTAAAACATGGGTTTTACTACCAGTGAATCGCTGAAAGCTATATTTAAAAAATCATATGAAAGTAGTGTTCCAGAACTCACTCAATCTCGCTCCAGAGTGAAAGGTATTGATTTTATAAAAAGAACTACACCGGCCCAGCATTGCTCTGCCCAGGTAATCGCGTGATGTGACCTGCTGGATGAACTCGGATCCACTTGAGTAACATTGTGTAAGATCTGGAACGCAGCCCAGGCTACAGCCACGTGTTACTGAAATTTCCCCGTAACTCCAAAAGCATTTAGCTAGTCAAGTTCTAACAAATCCCAATAACCTAAATATTTGTAATCGGTTCTGCATATTTGTCAGCACAATATAGACAACCAGTGCCCCATGCGTGCAAGCTAGGGATGCCGCGAACTTCTTTCGAACCGAAGGTTCGATGATCGAATCAAGCGGTTTGAAAGATTAGAAAAATTTCGAACTTATTACGCTGCGAAATTCGATGCTTGTCGAAATTTCGAACTTAATAGACTAAAAAATTCGATGATTTTCGAACTTTCGAACTTCTTGCACTAAAAAGTTCGAAGCTTTTCAAACTTTCGAACTTTCTACGCTAAGAAATTTGATAATTTTCGAACTTTCGAACTTATTAATCTAAAGAATTCGAAAATTGTCGAACTTTCGATTCCTGAAAAGTCAAAAGTTTGACGAACTTCGAATTTTTAGGGTAAAAGTTCGAAGTTCGTCGAACTTCGAAAGACTGGTGGGTGGTTTCATTTGGATTCAAGCAGTTAGGTACATTCGTAATATTTTTTCTTGCATTTTTACGTGTGGTGCTGCATTCCTTGCGAAAGACAATGCCGTTTATTTCAATCATCTGGTATGCTTGGTTTTAAAGAAATAGATTTCCGAAGGAGCGAGGAAGGACGACGCGTTTTTGACAATTGTCGTTTGTGCCATATTTGAAGCGCGCTATAGCCGAAGCTATTTATGGTAGAAATGTTAAACTTTTTAAGAATGATCTATGTATAGCCTAGGTAAGTGTCGTCTTAAGATATGATTATTGTTGTTCAAGACGAGTTTCGAAGAAATATCCAGACATGAATCTACGGGCAATTATGCCCTAAACTTGGTAATTTTTTTCGTCGAAATTGTTTGAGGTATCACATTTAAATTAACACCACAGACAGTACATATCATTACCCCCTGCAGAATACAAATTAATGTGTCTATTGTTCTTTCCACGTTGAGGAATAAATTAACTCAGGGAAAAAGATTTCTAATGTTGTTCAAATTGGGCACGTCACAAAAAAAAAAAAAAAAAATTTTATTATTCTTTCTTTTTTTTATTTCACGTTTTTGTGACGTGTTTCTTTTAGCCTGTACACATTTTGGTAGGAGAAACTTGTTTCGTAGTTCTGGGCCTCTGAATATGCAAGAATACAACACTTCGGCGGATTCTTGATAGTTTTTTTTTTTTCTCCAGCTTTTTATTTTTTGCCTTTATTGTTATGTTTATTTATTTATTATTTTTTACCAATGGCACAGTTATTTAGGTCAAAAAGACATAGCTTTGAACTTCCGAACCACCGAGCATGTGACGAGTAGTTCCTTCTGACAACGAGTTTCTAACAATGAACATCTATGCGATCTTTTATGCAGTGAAGAGCGACAGTAGCTATACATATCATGATAAAGAATTTCAGATTAAAATAAGCTCGACCATGCCCTCTTTCCCCGCATTGATTTCTTTAACAGTCCGAAATATCGGGGGGGGGGGGGGAGGAGACTGGAGCCCCCCCCCCCCCCCCCTTCCCCCTCGTTTTTCCTCTTCCGACGCTACTGGTATGGTAGAATGCTCCTTGAGCTCAAGTTGTGTCAGCTTCTGTGCTTTTTGCTCGGCGCTTCTTTTGTCTGGGAAAATAAACCTCCAAAGCAATTACAAACTAAAAAAATTGTCAAGGTGCAGACGAGCTGGTGTATAATAATAATAATAATAATAATAATAATATCTTTATTCAACCCTGGAGGGTTGAATAAAGATCATGATGCAAAATCTCGAGACTGGGAATGAAATTCGAAAGAAATAATTTAAGAAGAAAGAAAAAAAGGGGACAGGACAACGTCTCAAAATCAGCTGAGTTGAGTTTGAGACGTTGTCCTGAGCTGAGTTTGAGACATTGTCCTGTCCCCTTTTTTCTGTCTTCTTACACTTTTTCTTTCAAATTCCATTTCCAGAGCTGCGTATGAGGCGTTGTCCTGTCCACTTTTTTCTGTATTCTTATACTTTTTTTTTTCAAATTTTATTCCCAGTATCAGGATTTTGCATCATGTAGAAACTAAACTTACTATATGCCAGCGTCACTCGGACGGCGTTCGAGCGGATTACTACCAGCATGCAAGGGGGTAGGGAGGCAGTTTGCCAGATCGCTTCAAGGTTTTTCTGAGCCTCAACCGCCTGCCTGCCCCTGGCCGTTTCGAACTGGATGAGTATCGTTAAACAGTGCGTTCGTGTGATCACTACTGCGTGATGCACGTTAAAGATCCCCCCCCCCCCCCAGGCTGACGGTCACAATTACTGATCTGCACACGTCACTCTGCACTGGCAAATATTCCAGCACATCCGAGACACTTGTCGTCTCATTTAATTGCCTGACCAACTTCGCGGAGTCTAAATATCACACCCTAACTTTTCTAAACCTGATTTCGTGAAAACCAGTGAGGCGTGAAAACGTTATTTGAAACTGAAACTGTGGCGGAACATGAAAACCGGACTTCGAACTTTGCGCACTTGGACTTAAAAGAAATTTGAAACCTTCGAAGCTTTTTTTTTCAAATTTAGCCCTAAAAGAGAATCGGAACCTTCAAACTTTTCGAACTTTATATAGTAAGAAATTCGAAATCTTCGAATTTCTCCAACTTTATGTCTATAAGAATTCAAAACGTTCGAATTTTTCGAATATCAGATCCAAAAAAATTCAAAACATTCGAATCTCTCGAATTTGAAGTTAGGAAAGTTAGAAATTTTCGAATTTTCTCGAACCTCAAGTAAAAAAATGTTCGAAATAATCGACCTCGAACTTTCAGAAACCGTGAAAGCTTCGAACCTTTCGAATTCGAATCTCCACAATTTTTTAAAGTTGCGAATTTTTCGAATTCGAATCTCTGTACGGTTGGAAATATCGAAACCTTTCGATTTCGAACATCAGTTCAGTTCGAAAATATCGAAACCCCTCGAATTCGAACCTAGGGTGGTTTGCGGCATCCCTAGTGCAAGCACATGCAGTGTGCGCATAGCTTTGACAAGCTTGTAATTGCACAGGCGCGCCCGCACAAGCAGAAGCACGGCGGCGGCCTGTCGCCCTGCTTACAATTGTCTATATGCGTACGATTAAAGTACTTTCACTTAAGTTTTAAAATATTTTTAATCAAACTTCTATTTGTCGTGATGATTTTAAAAGGTAGCTCTAATCAAACAGAGTCGAGGATTATGACAGCAAATGCAGCCAGGTAATGCAGCCAGGCTACTAAAAAGTTCCACTGTAACTAATGAAGCTTCTAGTTATCAGAGTGGCTGCTATAGTCGCTGGCAAGACAAGAGTGGCATGGAGGAGTTTTAGTTGCCCTGCCTCCGGCGTGAGCTGCACACCTTCGATAACGGTTTGGTGTCTCGTGAGCTGCGAATGTGCGCATGCAGCAAAGGCAACGAGAGTGTGTTGGAGGCGTCCGAAGGAGACCCTGCCGTTCTCACCTTGTCAATGACAATAACTACGTCAACTTAAACGTTTCCAACGCTTGCTCCAGCTCACCTGGGCCGTCCTTGTCCTTGAACTCTTGCACTAGCCGTCGGGAGGACTGCAGCTCACCCGCGCTCACCAGGGGCTCCAGCGCGCTCAGGTACCGTTCGCACGTCTTCTCCAGGTTTGGGATGGGCAGGCGAGGTAGGCTCTTCTGGAAGTGCATTGTCGGGACCACGCTCTGCTGCAGGAACTGGTACTGCGGGGAGTTGACGTCCGGTCCCCTGCAGGAATTGTGAGTTCGGTCAATCGAATCCAGGGGTTTTACGTGCCGAGCCGACGGAGGGCCGAAGACTGAGGAGAATTTAGATCACACGGGGTTCTTTTGACGTGTGACTGAAATCTCAGTTGCACGGCGCCTTCTTTGCAACGAGCCTTTGTCAGATTGCGGGCACTTCAGCCGGGATTCGAACCCGACATGTGGAAATCCATAGGCCTATGCTTTGCATTGAAGCTGCCGAGGCGGCTAGGAATCGTAAGTTTGCAATAAATTCGTGGCTTCGGCAAGTGATGCCTGGTTCGCATGGTAACCTGTCGGTTAGGGGGACCGTGAAATAATTTTTCTTCTCTATTTCTTACTGGTACTGGGAATAAACACCTTACATTCATGAAGTACAACAGGCGCCACTTTCTGTTTGCAAACGCAGATTTTTGCAACAAGCACGTTCATAAGGTTTGGATTCCTTCGCCTTCTCCACTACCATTTTTTTTTTTTTTTTTACCGGATTGTTTTGCGTGTTGTATGAGAACGGTATTATTGCTCAGCGATGAACGATCCGCTTTTTCTGGCTAGCAGTAGGTTCAAGACAAAGGAGATGAGTCTCAAAAGTAGCAAAACAAGAAGAAAAAAAAACAACACTGCAGCCAATAAAGAGCTAGGGAACTGGGTCTCATCCTGACAAGATTATCGCTCGCAGGAGAGAAGAATTATCCGGTTCCCAACTGTCAGCTTTCGTTTCATGATCTTTTTCGATAAATGATGTGTGCAAAATCTTCGATTGGAGTGATTAGTCAGAGAACCCCCAGAGTGAGTCATGTGAGAAATGTGTTACCTTTCGGATGTGAGGCTCGCTTTCACATGCTCAATAAATGCCAATACATCAGAAATTGGTGCTAGCTGGCTCACAAGACTTCATTGATGCAGATTACACAATGTGCTTCGCTTCTCTTTGGGTCAGGCTACGCTGTGATCGTCACTTTTTGTTTCCCTTGAGGAATCACATTCATGCGTTCCTCCACTTGTGCAAGGAGCTCCCGACATTCTATCTAGCTGCTGGCGACCATGTTGCGACTTCACTATGATGGACTACTGCAATATCAAGAGAGATAGCCCACCAAAAATTTACAGCAAATAGAGTGAAAATAAGGAGTGGGCTAAGTTTCGGTGTACAATCGAGAAAAGTTGAAAAATGCCACTTTTCAGTCATGTGACTCTGTTAATGCGACATTGCTCATTGCATTGCTCAATAGTTCCCATTGAACAATGTTTGCTTATATTCTGCCATAGCTAACTAGCTGCATTTGTGCCAAGGCCATCATTGATCCGAACACTACAATTACTAGAAGTGGGCTATCTTTCGGTGTTTAGAAATAAATAGCAAATTAAGTCAAAAATAGAGGTGGCTTATCTTTTGGGGGTGGGCGGACATCTCTCAGGATTTATGGCATGTGGTAATAAATGCATGCACCAACATTACTATTGGCCGGTGACATGCTAGTGAAGCTTATATAGGGCCAGCGGTGGATTCAGAGGGGTGGGGGAGTCTGGATGTCCTGAACCCTCCTTTTGAATTCCCCATGTCTAAAATTTTAGGGCAGTGAAAAGGGGGAAAGAAGGTGTTTTCTTAAACATCTGATATCCTGACCCACCCCTTCTGGAAACAACTGTATCCGCCTCTGCATAGGACTCGTACAAACCCAGTACAAACAACCCTCAAACATTCATTATGTGCCAGCAGAATCATTTGCCACTTGAAGACGAACAACGGGTTGGATCCAAGACCATGTAATGTTCATAACAAAAATTATATACCTAGAGGGCAAAGAAAACATGGGCAGACACAGGATAGAAGACTTGTGTGACATGGAAGCTAAACATTGATTCCATGTACCTTTCCCCAAACAACTTTTCTTTTTAAGCAGCACTTTTTTTTTTTTAATTTGTGTAGAGCTTTAGGTATTTCAAAATAAAAAATCACACACAATTACATTGTGTGCCTTCTATGTTCTAATATGTTGGCAAGTTATGGTGGCTATTCCGTACTGTCAGCTGCGTACACCGACAATGTAAAAAAAAAAAAAGAAAAAAAAGAAGGAAACGAAAAGAACTTGCGTCGAAGACACCGCCCCTGCCGTTGACTTTTGCCTGAGGAGCACCTGTTAGCGCTGTCCTTCCTTGCGCCAAGGCACGGCAGCCGGCATATTTCGGCTGACAGCGACAGCAGGTGTACCTGCCCGAGTGCCGAACCAGGGGTGCACGAAATGTTCCAGACATTCGAAACGGCAACATGCCGGTAATAAACGGTACGTAACGTTGGCCGGTAACAAGCAGGGGCGATAGGCTCTTTGCGTAATTCCGCAGTTACGTTCGCACGCCCCAGATCGCGGAAAAGTTCGGGATTTTCTAGAGACACCTGACGTTCAGCGATGCTGTGCGGGCAGTGTTTTTTTTTTTAGCTGGAATACGAAACAATCCACAACAGCAACGCACACCACGAACGCCCGCCGCGTCCACTCCACTCTGTAGACTGTCTGCCCATGTCTGCCCGTGATCGCGAACTGCTCGAAATGATGATAGCTACAGGCCCGATCGTCGCGCTCTGGCGGAAATTAGCTACCTTTATATGAAAGAAATAATGTTTTATATATTATAAAATTCAATAAAAACAAAGTGCGGAATATACCGTTTACTAAATTACCAAGTACCAGGGAGCATGCTACGAGTGTAGTTAAACGCGTTGCGCAGCGCTCCTCCCTGACGTCACAGTTGGAGGCCTTGCAGGCCTTCATTTGCTTTTTATTATCAGCTGTACCCTGTTCCCCCTGATGAGATTCCTGCCCTTGCTAATATACCTACTGCTAGAGGCACTACCTACTGCTAAATTACCCAAGCATCTAGGAGAGTGCAGAGATTTCTGCAGGTTGAAGGGTGGACAACATGCACAGTATCAAAAACGCCGACATTGAAGAGAAATTTTAAAAGCGATAGGACAGGTCATTGGGGTCAGGGGCGGATGCAGGAATTTCCTGAGGGGGGGGGGGGGGGGGGGGGTGGGGGGGGTGTGATGTTGGTCAGCGTACCATTTGTTTAGGAACCCCCTCCCCCTCTCCCCCGTTTCACGCCCTAAATTTACACATGCAGAAATCAAGAGGGGGTCAGGACATCCGGACCCCCCCTCTAGATCCGCCCCTGATTGGGGTATATCAGGCGTTTGTTCAGGGTGACTCCGAATTACCCTCAAAACCTGTGTAACCAAGGATAGGGTCGAAATAACCGATCACTAAGGAGCTGAAGGAACACCGTTCCCATGATTCTTTCAGCGCGGGCCAGGGGCAAATCCAGAACTCAGTTTTTTTTTTCTTTTTTTGTTTTTTTTTTTTTGGGGGGGGGGCGGAAAATTTTTAAGGATACTATTCTCCCATTCTTTCTTGTGCAAGGGGGGTCCACCCATGTCAAATTGCACTCCGAAAAGGGGGGAGGGAGAGGGGTCGACTTTGCTTGGGGGGGGGGGGGGGGCGGCCGCCCCCCCCCCCCACCCCCCTTGGATCCGCCACGCTTGGCCGAGCACTTCCAGCAGGCTTTTGTGAGCGCGAGATACTTGCAGTAGACCCATCCCAAAACTACTACCTCTTCAGGCAGATCTGAAAACCCTGCACAGTGACGTGCGCAAAAGACACCATTAATGTGGCAAGGCTATTACTTGCCTCGGCTTTCCATTTTTATGGTGTCTTTTGCACACGCAGCTGTGCAGTATTTCAAACTCTGCCAGAAGAGAGCGTAATTTCTGGGTCCAAAAAAGAGCTTGTGGCCGGTGCCATGTTTTCGAAGCAACAAACACGCACGTGCTGGGCTGTGAAGATCGCACGCTGGGCTGTGATTTTGTAAACAGTAAAAAGGTATCCAGCTGGATTGCTTGATGTTTTAGATGCGGAGCATCTCTTGCTCGGGTCTATGTCCCGCGGCGTCGGCGTTGTAGTCGGCACTCGAACTACGCACGCGCAACTCTCCTCCTTCCCTCTCTCCAACAGCTGCGCGTTACTCTCTCCGCTCTCTCTCTCTCTACCAGCTGCGTGCACTGCGCGTGCGTTCGCTTCTCCTCACACCGCGCGCGCACGTGCAACTCTCCTCCTCTAGTCTCCTCTCCTTCAAGTGTGAAAAAAAAAAAATAAACGGCGAGCGGCGAGCGTTCCAAGTTTCTCTGCCGCGAGCCGCGACGAAGGCTCGCGTAGGGGGTAACGCTAGGGCTCTGCGCTAGGGCAGTCGGTGGCGCCATCTCTCGACGTCAGCACGCAACTGACTCTTTCCTCGGAACCAACACGATGCTCCGCATCACCCCATGGTTCCCCTCGGGAAGATGGTGTAATTTTTTGTTTGTTTTGCTCTGCACCGACGTGGTTTTTTAGACATGCTACCTGTTTTAGGCGCCCAGTAAGATGTCGCAGCTCTGCCCCAGAGCGGCTGACAGGGGAACGAGAGGAAACAAATGTGCCGTAAAACTAAGAAGGTTATAAGTACTAGGAGGGGGCACGTTGCAATATTGGTGAAGCCTATTAGCGGCGAGATGTTTTGGTGGCGCCCTCCTGTGGTTCCCCCTTGTGACGTCATTACCTTGCAAACAACAAGTTCGATGGTGTTTGTTATTAGCATGGTGGAAGCTTGAAATCATTGCGCTCTCAAAGGAACACTGCCAACACCGTCAAAATTAAAGTTCTTTCATTCCTCTTATTTCCGTCGATGATAAATCCCCTTTCCGACGTCATAGTCAGCGTTCGGCCAATCGTGGAAGGCCGACCACAGCGACGCTTTCGGTCGCGAACGGGGCTAATACATCGTTTCACCTTATGTTGTACCGCAGCGAAGGCTAGAAGCGCGAGCTCATAGCGTTGGCAGCCGCGAGAGCTTGTGCTGCCTAGTGTGCCTCAATGCCTTTCTGTTTAGGGTGATGCCATCGTTTGTAGTACCCGATGCCGACAGCACGCGCTCACAGGGAAAATACAAAGAAATCGCAGGAAACAAAATGTCGCCGTAGCACAGTCAGCGCCACCGTAGCTGCGTGACGTCAGGGCCGCGTGTTGGTCTATAGTCGTAACGATATTGTGCCCAGCGTGACCGCAGATCTCTCTGGCGATTGGTGCACGTGACATGTCACGTCCGAGATGGATGGTTGATTTTAGGACGATTCCTTGCAGGCTTGCGCGCGCTCCGTCCGGTAGGTTTTATCAGATCAAAGGCTAGACCACGGTGGAAGAAATACATTTAGGTGATGACTCTCTGTCTCGTGCGGCGACCACATTATGATGAAATTAATCCCTGGAGAAGGGGAACAAGAGGGACAAAGGACAAACACAAATCTCCAACACAGCTAGGTGACTGGTGCGCGACCGAAAAAAATCCGCCTGGTCCGGGTATCGAACCCGGGACCTCTCCATTACAGGTGGAGCGCTCTACCAACTGAGCTAACCAGGGGTTAGACGTCAGTAGAGCAAACGGGTTTTATCAGCTGCCACCTGTCTAACACCAACAAGGGTGAAGCTTGCAATTTAAGGTTATAATTATAATGCAATCTCCCTCTTGTTCCCCTTCTCCAGGGATTAATTTCGTCATTCTTGTCCAGCTCGCTTGCACCTTTGCATTTAATTGCATTATAATTATGACCACATTATGTTCCGTGCACCGAGCGCGCTTCACTCGCACGGGGATAGATGGCGCCCACGTATAGAGGGGCTTGTGAGGGCTTGCGAAGGAAATTATGCATTCTTTACTCGGTCCCTGTGTACTGTGTAGTGAAATGATGGATTTATGTTGGCGCACTGGTACTGATTGCCTTTTTCCCCGTGCGGTTCCCGTTCTTTTCTTTTTTTTAAACGAGAACATTCCGATGATGACTCAACGTGACAAAAATACTCGTATAAATATAAAACTTCCTGGCATAATCTACTGGGCCTTCAATAATTTAGAGTAAACACCTGGGTCGTGCTTGCATGTTTTGTCAAACAACATGTTTGGTAACAGTTCCGTAGATTGTTTACACACATTGCGTGTCTTTATATGAGGTCGGGTGATTTTTTCCACCCTGCTCCTGCCTTATTGAAAAAAATAAATTCTAATAATGTTACACAGTGGGGCCTAAATAATTCTTTACATGCGCATAAAGGTTTTAGCATTACAAATGGTTTATACATACAATGTCAACTTGTACTGTGGAACATACAAACCTTGTGAGCAGAAAAAATTCCTATTTATGATGACATAGTGACTTAAATGATGACACAGTATGATCACATACTGACTGACATGATGACACAGTAACTGAAAGTCAAACAATAGTAGCGGTTATAAGACATAAATCACTTTTCATCTATACTCTCACAATATGGTGTCACCCCGTCTTACAGGTAAAAATATACCTCACAAATATTTTTTGCTTTAAAATGTACATAAAAGCTGAATTCACTGCATACTACCAAAGAACGCCATCTCCTACATCCTGTGTTTCTCGCCCATGCCCTTAAACTAAGACGAGCGCTGCTTTGCTGATTTCTTTACTTCTTGAGCTTGTTTGTTCCTACTCATCGTAATATGTTTACAGTTGTCGCATTCGCATGCAGAAGTAGTAGTGGAGCAACTGGGCAATTGTTTCTTCTTTGTGTTCAGCGCATGGAAACGTTATTGTGCATGTGTCAAGAACACTGTCGATTGTGTCCCAGTAGCTGCAGTCTGGTGGCTTTTATTTTCCACGAAGAACTGTTCCGCTTTCTTCAGTAGCTGGAAAAGTTTTTTGTTGGGGTATATAAGGCCTCCTCTGTCCTTCACGTTTGTCAGTGCTGCTTCAGTAGAAGTGTTCTTGTCGATGCTGAAAGTGGATCGGCATGCAGGGCAGCGTGTAGCTTTTTCTATTTTCACGCTCAAAAACCCAGTTACATATTATAGCCTGCAGTCCACAGCCTTGGTTTCTTGAGCCTTTTCTGTCCAGACATCTTCGCATTCCCAGTCTTCGACAGAAATTAGACTGTCAAGCTTGGTCTTCACTTGGTCAACGAGATGAGAAGGTAGTAACTTGTGATCGGTCCTCGGGATTGCACGACTCCACTGCTCCAGGCGAGCGTCATTTGATGGAGCTTTAAACAAGGACACTCGCTCTGCGCAGTTCCGGTACCCCGAATTGCAGTTGGGAACGAAGCACGTCTTTCCCATATCCTTATAGCATAACTTATTCGGGTTAAGGCTCATCTTCGTGCACGATGGTGGCACCTGTGATCGACACAGCACTAAAGGGCTGTTTATACTCCGACGTTGAGCGCACTGAACGCAGCGTAGCGCAGAACGCGCGCCTTTTATTGGCCGGCAACCAGGAACTCGATATCTGCAACCAATAAGTACCTGCGCGCGCTGCGCTACGCGGCGCCCGACGACGTTACGTTGGAGTATAAATGTACCTTAAAGCAAAACATGAGGCCAGCCACGGACCGCACACCACCACCACACCGCGAAAAAGGCGAGCAAGCTACGCCCCCGACACCATGGCCGCCGAGGAGAGACCTCATACCCACGGTGCTCACACCTCAGCGCCCTCCGCGGCGGCGCGGAACAACTATACTTCGTCTCACCTTATGTTAATTGTATCGCAGCGAAGGCTAGAAGCGCGAGCTCATAGCGTTGGCAGCTGCTCTTAAGTCACGAGAACTTGTGCCGCCGGGATGTGCCCCAGAGCAAGGAGCTCGGGCTTGTAGCCTTTCCTGCGGTACAACACGATCTGGTCGCTCGCTCCCCGCGGGAAGAGCGGCCAGAGTCACCACCTAAAGGCCCGTTCACACTCTTAAAGAGATACTTCAACGAAATTTGAAATATTCCCGTCGTGTTCAAAAATAGGTTGAATATGATCCACAATATCCGTAAATGACAATCGCACGTTTGTATTTTGATCCTGGTGGCTGTATTTTTCGTTATAAACGGCCCACTCTGGCAAGCGCTCGGAGAAGGCCCAGCTTGGAGCACGTGACATCCAACGCAATCGTGACGTAGGTCGTCTCGAGACGAGCAAAGCTACGGCGAGGCTGACGCCGAAAGGATGGCCTAGTCGTTCCAGCCACCGAAGCGGCTGCTTTTGTACGAATTTTGAGTGACGGGTTAATCTTCTATAATCTTGTAGGGGGACAATAGCGACTTCTGCGACACACAAAAGGGATTCTCGGGAAGAGGGGAGTTCCTCCTTCCCCCCTTCTCTCGTCGTGGCCGGAGGCGAGACAACCTCCGTCACTAGCTGTCAAGGTTCCTAGACGAGCATTACAAACGAGGCGTTAGCGACATCCACCAGGTGCTCCTTGCTAATCGTTTAATTCGTTTTAAAATTCCTTTTCGAGACTTTTTAGACAAGATATTGGTATGTTCCATGTGATACTGCTCTTTTGAACAGATATAGACCAAAAAATGAGCGCCGAAATTTCGTTGTAGTATCCCTTTAAAGGGCGACTCCGGCCAAAACTCAAAATGAAATAAATTACTGGTATCGCTGTAGTGACACAAAATACGACCCCAGCCAATACCACCTAGAACACAAGGCCTGCGCATGACGTTTCGTTAGTAGATCCCCGACCCGCCCCAAGTGGCAAACAGGCTGAAGCTTGACGAGAGTATGAGCCGCGTCAGAACTACGGCTGTGTTCCAAATCTTACCCAAATATCGATCCGAGTTACTCCGGCGGATCGTATCACGTGACAGCACAGATTGAAAAACGCTGGACGCGGGTTTGTTTTAGAACGCCAAGGAACAAAACCCTTACCCTGGAGTAAGATTGCGTAAATTTTGGAACACGGCCTACGTCGCATTCACTGGTGGCCACAGCTGTTTGCGCGAGTGCTGAGCGCGAGCTGATAGCGAGCTTCCAGTTCATTTGCAACGTGCATGCGAACACTCCCTCGGCCAGGAGCGCGAGCTAGCACGCGCTCCTGGCCTTGAGACGTGCATTCCTAGCGCGCGCTATCGTTCTGCGGAAGAACGCTTCAAAACAGCGACCTCGAGCTCTCGTGGTTCTGGCGTTGGCTGCGTTCTCTGCTTAAAAGTGAACAGAGTATAGACCTTTTCAATGTTTACAAAATCACAGTCCAGCGTGCGATCTTCACAGCCCAGCACGTGCGTGTTCGTCGCTTCGGAAAGCGAGCAAAGCACGCGCCATACGCACGAACGCTCAAAATGGCACCGGCCACAAGCTCGTTTTTGGAAAGGTCTATAGACATTTCCAATGTTTACAAAATCACAGTCCAGCGTGCGATCTTCACAGCCCAGCACGTGCGTGTTCGTCGCTTCGGAAAGCGAGCAAAGCACGCGCCATACGCACGAACGCTCAAAATGGCACCGGCCACAAGCTCGTTTTTTGGAAAGGTCTATAAACAGCGCCCTCAAAAATGGCGTCCAGTGCCAGCGTCCAGCGTCCAACCAAGGGCTCTGCAGCCCTTCGCAGCCTTTTGTTTAAGCAACTCGGTGCGCCGAAGACTGCCCAGCTGTTCCTCGGAAGATGCCGAGTGCAACTTGTAGCGCTGTGGGCTGCTCAAACAACCCGCTGCGCAACACGGAAGTGCTTTTTCACACGTTTCCAACGGACCGGAAATCGGAGAAGGTGTGGTTGAACGCTGTTCGACGAGTAGACTTTGGACTTCGGCTTTTACGCGTCCAAGGAAAAAAGAACGAAAAAAATTGCGGTGGCTTAGCTCGGCTATGCCAGAATATACGTAGCGTGAACTTATGCGCACAAAATGAGAGGCGCTATCAAGCGGCTCCGGGGCAGCGTCAGACTTGGCTACTGCACAACGGAGGTGCACAGCTGCACGCGGCGGCGCCAGTGCGTCTGCCGCGGCTATGACGTTACTCCTCTGGAATGTGCAGACCGGCGAGGCGCGCGCGGCGGCGGCGGCTCCGGCGCGCCAGCTGTGCGCCGTGTGACGTCACTGCTCCTCGCGCATGCGCAGCACGGCTCTTTGGAAGCCACGCGAAACTGCTCAACCTCGGCCAGTGTAGCTCACGCTACAAAAACAGACGTGTACAGCCCAGCACACGTGTGTTCGGGCGCCGCGGCCCGCTCCAGAGAGCCTCAAAGCTTCGTGTCTGGGACTGACCCGCAGCGCGAAAGCGAGAGGGCCCCCAGTACTGTACGTCACTGGCAGCGTGGCGTCGAGCAACGCCGCTCCATCCACGGAGCCCCGATGACAAGTTAGGCCTAGCGACGAGTACGGAAGATCGCACACACGGCGACAGCCGCCGAGTACGGCACCTAACGAGTTCACTCATTTTCCAGTCGCAAGCTTTTGGGTGTGCGCACTATCTACATATGCTGGATAACTACCACGTATACAGAATTAAAACAAAATAAGCTTAACTCCTATATTTAGACGGCTAGCGCAACAGAGGTAGGTGACGCTCGGCCTGCGTACTCGTTGAACGAGAACGATCCTGACGTCACGTTCACATAGCGGCTGATTTCCAGTGTTGCCCGGGCCTAGAGCGGCTAGTTTCGGTTTTGTTGGCTGCGCCCCAAACAAAACTTTGAGGCGTCGATATCTTTAAAACTACGAACAATGACGAGAAAAAAAATTACACCTTGCAATTCAGGGACGCTGACTGCACTAAAAACAGTCATAATCCCAAAATCGAAAGTATGAAAACCGGAGGACACACTGGCGCCATCTAATGCCACTAAATAAGCTAAGTTACGACACTTGGCCATATTGTGGCTTTAAATCATGGTTGCCAGTTATCTGAAGCTTTATCTGAAATCACAGGAAGCGCTTTTCCGCCCTCCACAAATGTTTAAACAGTTCCCGACAGAGCAATGCAACATTACATAAGCTTCCTAATACCAAATCTAATGCTGAGGAAGTCGCACTTTGGAATCGTGACGATCGGCAGTTGCGTCTGCTCTGCACAAGCCCCAAAATGGCGGCGCCTACAACAATGCGGAGAACGGAGTGCCGTTACTCTAAGCGCAGCTAAAGCCCCTGCAGCCAGAGCCGTATATTAGGAGAGTTTGGACAATAGGCGGAGCAAAGGCCGCCGCCAGCGCCGAATATTCCTCCCACGCTTAGAGCGTAAACTAAATTTGTGACAGCGTCGACCAATCAGGAGACCTCTACTCCATCTCACAAATGTCTGCAGTGAAGACAAAGGCACAGGCGCGTGAGCCTAGCTCAGCGAAACGCTTTTGTTTGTACGAGACCTCGTGCATAGGAGGCACTTTTCAAAGCCACGCGCTCGTGCCCATGCCTTTGTCTGCACTGCTAGAACAGCGTCCTGAGACTGGCTGAAAGAAAGCAGTGCAAAGGGTGGGGTGCGCGAGCGTCTTGAGACGCGGAGTTTCGCTCGGCATGGCTCAAATTATACTTCGTTTCACTTTATCTGCGAGCGAAGCCAAAGCTAGAAGCGCGAGACCAGCGCTTTTTGCATTTCTCCCCAGCTCGCGCGCTCGAGCAAAGCCTGAACGCACGGAGCTTCCGTGCTCGCGCTTCCAGTTTTGCCTTCGCTCGCACATAAGGTGAAACGAAGTATAGTCGTGGCACAAATTTAGATCACACGAGCACCGCTAGGGGCTCTTTCGCGGCCTGTGGTTGGCCCCGAGCTGCTCGCCTATTCAAACCAATGTATGGCCAAACTCTCTCAATAAACGGCTCTGCCTGCAGCTCATTTAGTGCGCCATCTATTGAGTAGCGATGTAAACTTGGCGGTCCGGCATATTTTCTATTTCTCTCGCGCATTATCCTTTCTTTCTTGGCTCGAAAAACTTTTGTCCACGTTATAAACGAACCTTTCTTATAGGTATCACGCACATTTGACCTCGGAAATCCCGCGAAACCTTCGCTCTTGTGAAATGCAGTTCCAGGGTCACCGCATAGATGGCGCCAGCGTGTCAGTGTGTTCTCTAGGGAGGCTCAAGTGAGGGTGGGAGCAACTCAAAACCTGGAGAGCGTTTGCAATTTAATGGCGGCGCCAATGGGAGAGGATTCGGGAAAGGATATGCGCCAATGTTGCCTGAACGAGAGCAGACGCCCGCCCTGTTGCAACTCTGTTGCTCCATGCGCGCCGCCTAACGCCCGCTAGTGTCAGCAGAGAGAGGGAAAGGAAGCGTCCTCCGAGAGAGCACACGGGAAGCTACACGGCACTCCGAATGACGTCACTAGGAGTGCGACGAGGTGTGACCCTGAAGACTGGGAGTGAGTTGAGGGGTGCCCAAAATGCCAATCTTGATCTTTTTTTTTGCACAACAACTAGGACACGCAAGCAAAATCGGTTTTCTGTTCTTCACTTTAAAAGTGTCAGAGGGCAACTTCCACATATTTGTGACCGAAGTCCGGATATTGTTGCACCCCCCCTTTAAATGTATTTCTTCCACCGTGGGCTAGATGAAGGCTAGCTACGATCACGTGATGTTGGGCTGATAAGTGAGGAGAGTAAGGAGGAAAATGAGAAAGGAGGCGTGGCGTCAAGGGAGCATGGCTTGCGGAGGCTACGCGGCTGACGTCATGCCCTCTCCTACCCTTCTATCCTCCTTGCGTAAAACACAGAAACAGGTACCTCGAGTGCGCAGTTGGGGTGGTTTATCCAGACTGGCCGATGTGTCAATGACCGGGCACGTGAGCACGCACGTATAATTCCCCCCCCCCCCCCCCCCCCCCCCTCCAGGGCCGGAGGGTGGTGCCCTTGGTATCCCTTGGGCGCCGCCGGCCAGTGTTTGACCTGCCCAGTGGTGGCTGTTTCAGGGGGGGGGGGGGGCAAACACATGCCTTGCTCCCCCACTCTGAGAACTGGTGGGCAAGCGCCCCTTGCCCCCGCCCCCGGTTGGTACGCCCATGCTTATGGCGCATTCACCCTGGAAGCGGATCCGCGTTCGTAAAGCGATTGCGAACGCGGTGGCAGTGGCGTACCAAATGGTTTTTGAATGGGAGTGGGAAGGGGGGGGGGGGGGGGGGGCAAACCAACCCTCCCCCCTCCCCGGGTCGCATATTTTTACTATTTTACTAGTGATATGGGCCGAACTTTTGCCGAATCGAAAATTTGGTGCCGAACCTTGGGATTCGGCGGAGCCGAACTTTTGCCGAACTTTTCTAAAGATTCGGCAAAGATTCGGCAAAGATTCGGCAAAAATACTGTTACTAAGGGAGAGCAAGCAAGAGGCTCTTTGAAGACTGAGAAGGGGCAGTTCCCACCCCCTTTGCTCCCGACAAGATGCAAGTGTAGTGGTAAAACCTCTTAGATAGTCAAGCCGTAGTGCTGAATTTGTTGCGTCACCCAAGGAAGGCCGCCACGGGGCACAGGTTGAATACGAGTTTGGCTGGGACTCAGATTCTCGTTGACCGGTGGCGAGACCCGGCCAAACGCTGAGACCACAACTGTCACTCAATCTGCCTCATGGTGGCCTTCCTTAGGTGACGCAACAAATTCAGCATTACAGCTTGGCTATCTAAGAGGTGTTGGTAGCGGCCAGGTCGCCACAAAGAGAGAAGGGACCCTTCTGTAACTTGCACTCTAAAAAAAAAGGTATATTCTTACACCCCTTGTCACATATACGACACCCCAAAACTTCAGTTGGATGTACAGCGCACTGACGTTGTACCGACGCTACCAAATTTCACGAGCGGCTTGATAGCCGAGTTGTACAACTCATTAAAATAGTTAATGCAAGTGTGACTGACTGCAAAAAAAGTTATCGGGGTTTTCTAGGCTCAACTGCAAAACCCACGTTTTTTTATTTCTGTGGACTTTGATACGTACTTCAGTTGTTTAATATGTTATATAGCACCGTCATCAACCCTCTCGCAAAAGTTGGGGCAGTCAGTTCGACGTCAGCGCGCGGTACGTCGAACTGAAGTTTTGGGGTGTCGTATATGGGACAAGGGGTGTAACGTCTACATCCCCTTTTTTAGAGTGTGGCTTCTTTTTTGAACATTTTCCTAGCACTAATAGAAATTCGAAGTTCACCAAGGAGGAGGAGCACCTCTATAGAAGACTGCAGACAGGAACCATGAAAACGCCAATGAAGCTCCATCAATGGTACCCCTAACTCCATCCTTCACCAACTTGCTCCTTTTGCGGGTGGAAATGGGGGGACCTGTACCACTTGATGTGGGTGTGCAAGCACATTAAAGGTTTGGATCCAATTCCGAACCCGACGAGGGACAGCTGGAACGCGGCCCTCCGCTGGAGCGATCCGGGAAGCCAACACTGGTTAGTACGGAGAGCGACTGTGGTGCAAGCCGCGATTGGAGCCCCGGACTAGGGGCACCCAGCCAGAAATGATTCCTCGATCAAGATCACCTATTTCTTTCTAGTACCCTCTCCCCTTCTTTTCAAAAATAAAAGATGTTTTCAACAACAGCAACTAATAGAAATATTTATTTGTGGTGTTTTTTGCCTTACAGCATCAAAGCTAAATAAGACTCGCATCAAAGCTAAAGGGAACCTTTCGTGCCTTTGTATACCATATACTATTCCAATTTAGTACAATTTTATTACTGGTCAGCTTTTGTTTAAATTTTTTTTGTTGCAGAATTTTATTCCAGTTCAGTCCCTTTGATAAACACGAAAAAGTTTGGTCTGCGCCAGCCTCAAATTTGCTCCCAGTTTAAAATTTTAACTATATAGCGAATTGTCTGACAAAGTGGTTCATCGCAACTAGACGAGTTATATGTAAGTCTAGACTGTTCCAAATTTTTAACATAGTGAAATGGCTTTTTTTTAATCAATAAAACCCTGCACTTATAGCAGCACAAAAATAAAATACGCTTACAATTATCTGTAATGCCGAATTGGGGTGCAGCTCTTGAGGAGGAGAAGGGGGTTACGGAGGGGAGGGTATTCCCCTCCTCTCCCTTCGTACCCTCTCCTCCTCCTCTCGTGCTCCCCTCTTATTTAGCGAAAAATTTTCTCTAAATTTTCCGCAAAATTAAGCGGGAACGTTTTTCCGCTAAAGTGACGTGTGACGTCACGTGACACGTGACGTGAAAATTCCCGTGTGACGTTCCCCTAATGTTAGTAGAAAAATTTCCCACCAAATTTAGCGAAAAATTTCCTACATAACTTAAGCGCGAAACACATGTACGACGAAACCACCCGATCCGACGTGCGGACTGCCGGAATGACCTTGGGGGGCGAGGGTTTTCGTAGCACCGGAGAGCGTTGAAAACCCTCGCCTCCGACCGTCGTATCGCCTGATCGGACGTCGGATCGGACGGTTTCGTCGTACGCGCGGAAAATATCACCCTCGTGACGTCACACGTGACGCCAAGTGTGACGTCATTATGGGAAACGTCCCATAATGTAAAGCGCGGTTACGCCGACGCTGACGCCGACGCCGCTCGATCAACCCAGAAACGGGCGCCTAGGAGTTGCGCTCTAAGAACTGAAAAACGTTTAAAATTCTGCTTTTGAGGATGAGGAGGGGAGGGTACGGAAGGGAGGGTATTCCCCTCCGTACGCTCCTCTCCTGCTCCCATCCCATTTAACGGAAACTTTTCGCTCAATTTTCCGCTAAATTTAGTGAAACTTTACTGGCTAAACATAGCGGGGAAATTCATAATAACGGTATTTGGGCATATTGGGGCTTAAATCATGGTTGCCAGTTACCTGAAGCTTTATCTAAAATCACAGAAAACGCTTTTTCGTCCTTCACAAATGTTTAAACAGCCCGAAACAGAGCAAAGCAATATTGCATCAGCTTGCTGACACCGTATCTAATGCTGAATCATGACGATCGGCAGTTGCGTTTACTCTCCACAAGACCCGGAATGGCGGCGCCCACAACAATGTTGGGGAACGGAGTGCCGATACTCTAAGCGCAGCTCATTTAGTGACTCTAGGCACGAAGTGAACTCGGGTGTATTCTTTTCCTTTTCTTCTTTATTGTTGATCGATTTCAATCATATCGAATAATGAACACATTATATCACACTACGCTTGTGTAATTATTCATCTTAGATTTATTAACCTGACCCAGTACTTAAATCATTCATTTGTCGATAGTAAATCTTCGAACATATTTTCTAAATGTGAAGGTAAAAAGACACGGACATTGATGATGATACAGACGCCAACGCCGCCCTCAAAAATTTCTTAAACATTAGAAATCAGCAGTTTTGTCTGCCATCGGGCAGGTAGCGCAACAAAACACCCAAACAGTTTTTAATTGTTTTAAAAATTAACTAAGCTCTACAACTATCAAGAAACCAAAGCAAGATCATTTTGAAAATCTAATACATCGCAATGTATATTTATTCTATACAATAAATGTTATTAGATGCCAATATATCTGTTTGATGTCCCTAAAATATTTGCGTCAAAAACAGGTAAGTTTAAAGGGCTCCTGGAGCGTTTTGACTTTGAAAATGAAAAAAAGCCATCGTCCACTTCTTGGGCAACCATTGTAGTTCTAAATGTTATAAAAGATTTTATCATAGTTTAATTATTTCCTCAGCGGCATTTGAAGCACCGCGACTCGAAGCACAAAAAAAAAGTGCTACGTTTGATGTAGAATATCTAAACAAAACAAAATTTACACAACATTACATTTTTTTTCTGCATATTACCAATTATAAGCACTACGTCTGTAGCTAATTTCATTGCCCTAGCGCATGTCATTAAAAACATATTTGTGCTGAAAAATTACAATTTTAGGGCAATATTTGGAGAGATGAACAAAACAAAGTAGTGCAAATACCAAAAAAGTATATCGTTACATTCTGCTTCAACATCATCTTAACAAAACTGCTCTATTGGAACCGTGTTATCTTTAATAGATTCTTCATCAAACATGAACCAGCGGAGCAAGTGAGGGTCCGCGCCATCATATACGCAACGCAACAAATGTGCATGAGCAGTATAAACCAATACATACATAATATCAAATGAAAGAGGATTGCTTTGCCTTTCGAACGACATCAATCCCACAAAACAGTATTCAAAAGAAGATGAGTAATGACCTGTCAAAAAGTATACATAAACTGCCACATTCAGTGGGACTGTGGCCAGTTAAAACTGATTTTCTGGAAATTTCATTGGGAAAATGGCGTCCGACGGAGTTTTCGAACACATGGGGCTCTATGGAACCAGAAGCCGAAAACGGGCAAAATAGGGCTCCATTTTCCCATTGAAATTTTCAGAAAATCACTTATAACTTTTGATTAAGTTATCGGATCGGGCTGAAACTTTGCATCTGGTTGTGACCTCTAGCGCTACCTTTGGGCGGAGAAAGAGCGTTCGGCGATGTCTAGTTTATTTTTGCGGTAAAAAAGACCGTGTAAATTTTCTTTTGTGACACCCTGTACATGGCGCGACACTTGAACAAGCAGCCACTGGTGTGGTGGCAAGGGCTCTTTGGGGGCTTTAATCTAAGCTATAAAATTTGATGCCTGTAAAAACTCTTTTAAAAAAGAATGCAAAGGAGCTTCGATGCCGTGTTCGCGCTAACAGTGTATCGAAATGTACGTGCCCCCCCCCCCCCCCCCCCTCCAAAAAAAAAAAAAAAAGTTTGGTTTAGGTTGAATTTTGCATTTCATGCTCATTGGACCACCAGGAATACTACTGGTGTTTCAGATCACCCATTTCAACTTTTTCCCATTTATACACACAGAAATTAATTTGCTTTGAACATCTGCGCTACCTGTTTTTTTCTCGATTTTCCCCTTGGGAGCACATTAATGAGAATAAAGAACCGATAGTGACACAGGTTTTGACTCAAATGCATATACTTCTAGGTGCATTACAGAAATAATTATTGATGTATGCAAATACGGTTTTGTGTCATAAATGCAGGCAGACCTTATGCATAAGAGTGCCTATTACCAATAGCTGCACACAGGCTTTTGTACGATAAATGCCTAAGACAGAATACCTACTACCAATAGCCAGGGCTGGGCAGTATCGCGATACAAATGTATCGCGATACTATCTCAGAGATACTTTTGAGTATCTGTATCTCTGTATCGAAATACATATAAAAAATGTATTTGTATCTCAGTAGTGGAATACACTTGCTATGTATCAGTTGTAACGCAATACTCGGCCAGGCAAAGGTGTCTTGTTGCATTCGGGGAGGGGGGGGGGGGGGGGGGGGGTTGGCAGCGTTTTGATGATGTCAACAAAAGATCGATGAGATGAAAAGGGCCTAAACAAAAAAACCTTATTTTTCTGAGAATGTCAACCTCGCCTTTGCTGTCCGCTTTATTTTATAGCGGACAGCGGTTTATTGTCCAGACGGCAATCGTCAGGTTTCCTTCATAGAGAGGATGCTGTGAGACGTCTAGGGTTCACTCCTTTTGTGAAACGATCGTCCTCTTTTGTTCTCTATGGGGTTCACTGGAAGCATAATGGTTTCTTATCCGTATCAGGAAAAGCAACTTTGGAGGAAGCGGAGTTCGAGACGAAGAGAAAGAGGAGGTATCGCCTCATCATTTTCAGAATGAAAAATGATGAGGCGATACTCGCCATTTGTTCTTACCCCTTCTTCAAACTGCGATGGACATCCAGCGAAGTGGCAAACACTTTCGACTTTGAGAACTTGCCAGTACACGCCGCCGAGAGTCACGGACCAGACCCAAAGGATTCAGGCGACGAGGCGTCTTCATCAACGATGAATTACGGGTTCTACGACTTCGAAGATGGCAACTCTTCGGTTTCGGCATGGTCTGAACAGACTCGCGTGAGAGGCGAGGTCTTCCGCTATCTTAATGGTTCGGGAAAAGATGTCTCCATGCTCCAGGAATTTCCAGCCATGAAGGCGGTATTTATTCTTTTTGATACGAACTTATGCTCCTCTGCAGCGGCGGAAAGACTTTTCTCGTTCTCGAGTCTTGTACTAAAACCGAACCGTCGCTGAATTGACGACGAACTGTTTGAGAAGCTTCTCCTACTCAAGTGCCATTAATTTCATTTTTCCCTGGTTGCGAGAACCTTTCATGAATAAAGATAAATGTTTTTTTTTTCGCCTGAAAATTCAGGTTTGTTCGTTTCTTGCGCTACATTTGGGACTCGAGTTTTATGGGTCATTGCGTAGCTTATAGTGCATTCTTAAATATTTTTACGGAACATGACGTCATTCGAGGAATAAAAGTATTTCAGTGTCTGTATTTCAGTATCTGTATTCTCGGATACATTTTTCCTTCTTTTGCAGAGTATCTCCGAAATATCACCATACAGCAAAAAGAAACGTATCTCAGTATTTCTATCCCGGAATACTTTTCTGAGTATCTCTGCCCGGGCAAGCCAATAGCTGCACATAAGCTTTTGTGCCATAAATGCATACATACCTATGTGCATTAGAGTATATAATAACAATAGCTGCACGTAGGGTTTTGTGCCATAGATGCATACAGACCCATGTGCATCAGAGTACGTATTACCAATAGCTGCTATAAATGCATACAGCCAGGGTAGGGCAGTATCGCGATACAAATGTATCCGCGATAGTATTTCAGAAATACATTTCGTATCGGTATTTCTGTATCGCGATAATTTTTTTTTCACCAGTATCTGTATTCCTGTATCGAAATACATTTGTAATGTTCCTCTGTATCGCGGTACAATCAGGGTGAAATGCATTTCGTTACATTTCTTCAGAAATACTCCCCCCCCCCCTTTTTCAAAAAAACAAAAAAAAACAAGTCCAAACGCATTTTTTTGTTTTGCTTCTGAGTGCATTAGGCTCAAGGAGATGCTGTGCCATTGTTTTTATGTTGACCAAGGTTCCTTCCGACTCTCCAAAGTATTTTTCTATGCGTCCTCTTCTCTCTTCTGAGAAGTGTTGCGTAGTCGGGGATTCGAACCAGGTGGCGTGCCAGGGGTGGAGTCAGTAGAGTTCCTGTATAGGCTCCCTACGAGAGCCAGAGTTGCGCGTTCACGCATGTCATGTGGATCCAGCTCCTCACGTGACTGAATTCGGCGAATAGCAGCGCCGCGCGTTCGAGGCGCGCGGCGGGCTCAAAAGCCTGGGAACGTACGCCGGGGCGCGTGCAACGTCTACTTTGCTGCACGACACTTGATACGGCTCCTCACGTGATCGGATCTCGGCGAATAGCGGCGAGGGCGGCACGCGGCATGTGGAATCAAACGCGCAACTCTGGCTCCCGTAGGGAGCCTATACAGGAACTCTAGAAGTCAGAGCATCTTGAGTTCTAGAGTTCCTGTTAATCGTCTCTCTTGCCTTAGCATACACAGTACACCAGCCGGCAAAGCTGAGTCACAGTCCGTTGCAGCACGAGCCTGGTGGTGGTTGACTTGAAATAGTAGCATGACGCACGCAGTGAAGTTCAACACATACTCGAATGCGTATGCGGCTGCGCCCGTAATATTGCACGGCTCAAGGGTACGTCATCAGCCGACGTGAACGTGACCCGCTGCTCTGGTGATCCGAAACCCATAAAGGAGGCCAGACGTGGCCTCGCTGTGCCGACCCAGAGTTCGTACAACTGTGACTCGTCTCGAGCGCGCTGTTTCTCGGAGAGCTCGCATCTGTGCCGGCAGGTCGCAACCCACGATGTCTCTGTTTAGATGATGCTAACTTGAGGACTGCAATTCATGCGTCGGTGGCGGAGGGTCGGCAAGAAAGACCTTCACAACAGGGATGCCACCGTATCGTTTTTTCAACCGTAACAGAAGATAAGACATGTGTTCCAGGATGCTTCAGGTGGTCGACTATTCTCAAAAATTCCAAATGACACTGCCTGCACGATCTTCAACGAGGCAACCTACAACAAAAATACGTATTGTCCTTTCATACAGCAGCGTGGTAAAGTTTCATGTTCAAGGCCACACCTACACATAAAGAATACCAGTTCCTTCCACCGTGACGTCATATAATCGATGTTGGCAGGGGCGTCCTCATTGGACAGGGTCGTGGTAACGTTTTGATGGGATTTAGGGTGACATAGAATTGATTTAGAGGTCGAAGTCTTTTCGCATCCCTCGTCAGACAGACAGGATGTCAGGAAAGGGACCATGGTCAGTCCTAAATGGAACTTTTTTTTTTAGCCCATTGAAGACTCCTCGTAGTCCGAAACCACTACCTTCAAGGTAAAGTGACAAGCGTACGGGAAAGTAATTTCGGGATCAGAAACTTCCACTTCAAACTTCAAGCTTCATCTCAGTTGGTGTCTGAAACAAATTTAAAAAATGTTATTGCAGTATCAGTATTTCTGTATTTGTATTTCTGCCCCGCCCCTAAGATGTTTTCCTGTATTTGTATTTCCAAAGACTTTTTGCCTCTATTTAAAATGTATTTCCGATACGTATAGCGATACATTTTTACAGATATATTTTAGTATCAGTATTTTAGCTACTATTTCAATGCATCCCAGTATTTGTATTTCCAAATAC
Organism: Ixodes persulcatus; assembly: GCA_013358835.2. Lineage (NCBI taxonomy): Eukaryota > Metazoa > Arthropoda > Arachnida > Ixodida > Ixodidae > Ixodes > Ixodes persulcatus. The sequence goes on along the minus strand of JABSTQ010011474.1, from coordinate 163,448 downwards.
ATTTTCGAATATTTCTGCCCAACCCTGATACAGACCTATGTGCATAATAGTACCTATTACCGATAGCTGCACATAACTTTTTATGACATAAATGCACACGTATGTGCATCAGAGTACCTTATACCAATAGCTGCACACAAGTTTTTGTTTCATAAATGCATACAACTGAATGTGTTTGAGCCTGAAGTTGCTCGTAGACTCAATGTGATTTTACGATCTATTTCAATTGGCCCATTTCCGGCATGGTTCAAATAACGACCAAGAAAACAATTCAATGGGAAATTCTCTCTAGGCCATCTTTCTATAGGATTGCCCTGTAGAAATGAAGGCACTGTTTACAAACAAGTCCTCGTTTTCCCACACCAGGCAGTGCGCGTGCGCAGAAACCAGATTCGCGTAAGGTGAGGTGTCTGCGCATGCGCCGTGACTTCAGACCCGCGTGTTGGTCTATATACGTCGCTTACACTCGGGACAAGAGACAGACATACGGAGAGGGGTGATTGTTTATGATGCGCAGGATTGGACAAACTATTGTTCAGTGGTTCACAACTTGGTCGAGGACACGTCGTACAGCTGAAAGTCTCGGGAAAGGCTTGTCCTTGATGCAATCGCCTCTGTAGTCTTCGTAGTCCACGAAGTAGGCTGCCACGCATGCGCTGGGGTTCACCTTGAGCACCAGGCGCATCTGTGTCCGGAAATCCGCGAGAGATAGCCAGTTGAGATTTTTTGCTACGGGCAGACTGCTCACAAAGACGTTTTACACAGTTAAGGGTGTAAATCACTTGCCCCAGGACTAACACCCTGAGTGTGTTTGCTGAACACTATTAAAGGGATACTACAAAGAAATTTCGGCGCTTATTTTTTGGTCTATTCGTGTTCAATGAAGCATTATTACATCAGACACACCAATCTCTTGTGAAAAAAGACACGAAAAAAATTTTAAACGAATCAAACGATTAGCAAAGAGCACCTGGTGGATGTCGCTAACGCCTCGTTTGTAATGCCCGTCTAGGAACCTTGACAGGTAGTGACGGTAACTGTCTCGCCTCCGGCCACGACTTTAGCCACGACGAGAGATAGAGCTGAAGGAGGAACTCTTCTCTCCCCGAGACACTCTTTTGTATGCCGCAGAAGTCGCTATTGTCCCTCTACAAGATTATAGAAGATTAACCCGTCACTCAAAATTTGTACAAAGACAGCTTTGGGGTGATTTGCGGTGGCCCGATCGCTGGTGTGCTTCGGCTGCTTTCAGCGGATGCTACGAGCCATCGGGGCCTATCCAAGGCCGAGTGAATGTCACGTGACCTTGGGGAGGGGCACAGCGACGCGCGGAGAGCGTATCACGGGCTACGTCCACAGAGCGGGATCGGCTGGGATAGCTCGCAGCGTCCGGACGTAAGGTCCCGAGACAAACTACGTCACGATTGCGGCAGATGTGACGTGCTCTCCGCTGGTTGCTCTCCGAGCGTTTGCCAGAGTGGGCCGTTTATAACGAAAAATACAGCCATCAGGCTCAAAATACAAACGCATGATTGTCATTTACGGATCATGTGCATCATATGCAGCCTATTTGTGAACACGACGGGTATATTTCAGATTTCGTTGAAGTATCCCTTTAAGGCCCTTTCACACACTTAAGTTTGACTACGACCAACTGAAAAAAAAGGTTTTTAAGTTTTTTTGAGTTGGCTTGCGACCGGATGTGCAGCATTGCAGCCGGCTGTAAGGCGTCACAAGTGGCTTGAAAACCGATCCGGTCTCAGTCGGTCAAAGTCAAGCGCAATTGTGAGAACGACCGAGAGAGACAAGACCGGTTTTTAAGCCTCTTGCAACGTCTTAGGACCGGGTGCTCTGCTGCGGAGCTGGTCCTAAGACATCGTAAAGGCCCGTTCACACACTTGCGACCTCTTAGAACCTAGTCAAAGAGTAATATAGTGAACGTAAAGAGAGGACACAGAAGCCGATTCGCGGCCCAGATAGTGCGTTTAATGCCCTCCGCTACGTAGCGCTTTTCAGTAATTTGGGTAAAATTAGTTAGAATTCTTTCTATGAGAAGTATTCATTTTTTAAATTCTTATGCTTTAGAATTATTTAAAGTACTTAAAACGACTAAATAGTTTTAATGTAATACGTCACAAAAACCACGTGAGGAATGGCGCCCGCCATGGCCAGCCGTGTGACTGCCCGCCTGCTTGCCTGCACCTGCACGCCGTCGCCTCAGCATCTTTCTGCATGGCCTCTGCTCGTCCGTGCGTCATTCGTCCGAGCCGGGCGTGCCGTCCGTCTGTGCTTTCTGCTGCAGCGTGTTCGGTCGGCTTTGCATCAAACAAGGTGACGCCCGCGTGCTCGCATGCTCGGCGTGAGTTTGTGGAGCCGAGCGGCTTGAGCTTCTCGCGCTGTTGTTTCCGTCGGGCTGTCGGGCTGCAATCATGTGTGCACCTTGATTTTGGATGAGATTTCTTTGAAAAAGGACTTGACTTATGACCCTGCGAACCACATTGTCCATGGATTTACAGATGACTGTGTTGAACGGTGTTGCAGATAGAGGCTTGGTTGTTGTGCTCCCTGGAATTTCCAAGAGGTGGGTTCAGCTCCTTGCATACACTGTTGTGCACACTTCAACATCGTCTTCTGTTATCCGCAGTCTCCTCATTTCTCTCATTGCAAGAGCTTAAGACTGTTGGCTTCACAGTAAAGGCTTTGGTCTGTGATTAGGGGGCTTCAAACGTAAGCTTGGCCAACCAACTTGGTGTGTCCATGGGTAATTCATATTTTGAAGTTGACAACGAATATGTTTTCTTTATCTTTGATGTTCCGCACCTCATCAAAACAACCAGAAGCAATCTACAAGCACAGAAATTTTGCATTGGAAATGAGGTCATTGAGTGGTCCCATATTGTTGAACTTTATCGTTCTATCCATGAGATGAGGTTGCGATTGGCTCCGAAACTTACTGAGAGACACAGTTGTCAAAACCCTTTTAGTAACATGAAAGTAAAGAGTGCCGCACAGGTAATGAGTGCCTCAGTCTGTCTTGCAATCCTGTTCCTTGTTTATGCCAAGGAGCTTCCTGAGGCAGCCATGGCTACAGCCTATTTCTGCGATAGAATGGACAGCTTTCTAAATAGCTGACAATTCAAGAAGACAGGGCAGAAGTTGCGTCATGCCATTCTGAAAGGAGAATCTGAGATACTCGATTTCCTTCACCTGCAACTCGGATGGATTTCAGCATGGAAGTAGGAGGCAGCCACAAACCATTATAGGGTGGCAAGTTACTATAAAGAGTGTTCTCATGCTCTGGGAGGAGCTTTCAAACAGCCATGACTTTAAGTTCTTACTTACATGACGTCTGCCGTAAGACCCTCTTGAGAACATTTTTGGAGCTATATGACAAATACTGGGCTGCAATACAAACCCAAAGGTGTATCAGTTCTCCTCAGGACTAAAACAAATAGGGATAAAGAAACTGTTCGAACTGTCGAACATTGGAAACGTAGAGGATGACAAGGCTGACCTCCTCAAGGAGTTGCCAATATTTTTGTACCATGAAAGTTTAATTGCAGACAATGTGGAATGTCTTCCAATTGATAACTTCCCGCCACTAGAGGACATTTTTGAGCTGACATCAGACATCAGGTCTAACATATTTGATGACTCGTCCACTTATTACGTTGGGGGCTATTTGATCAAGAATTTCCTTGAACTGACAACCCATAGCTGTGGCTGTTCTCAGACGCTGAGGGAAGAGCCTGACAGCTTGACAAGGCCTCACCAGTACTTTATTTTGCTTAAAGCATACCACGTGCCTGGAAAACTCTTTGGGAATTTAGTATACCATCCTAGGCTGCCTTTAATTTCATTCAGCAACTAGAAAATCGCTTTCTTGCCGTAATAGAGAGTGTGGCGCATGTTCGAGGAGTGTGTGCTGTCTTGTATCACACACTTTCACGTCTGGGTAGTTTTAGCTTTGCTCAGAGTGCCACAATTGTTTTTTTTTTTTTAAATCTTTTGCAGAATACGCTTGTGTTGGCATGTTCGATTTCTTCACCGGAACTTGGACGAAGTTTGGTTGCCCTCTTCAGTTGCTGTGAAGCAAGTAGACAAGTTTAACTGTTAATAGTGTATTAACGGAGGTGGTTGCCAAATCAGAAACAAAAAATGCTTATTAATTGGCGTTGCAGCTTGCAATCCAAACATGTTTCCCTAATTTCCAGTAAATATGTATCACGGCCCCTTTGCAAAAGTATTTATCCACTTTCTATAGAATTTCTATAAGAAAATGTATCCACTTTTGTATCCACTGTCTATGGTTTTTAGCCGCTTTTTTTTAAGCCATACTTTCTTTCTGATCAATTGTATTTCGAGGAATGTTTAGGGACGTTGAATTTTGTCAGATTTCGAATAGAATTCTCATTGTTTAGTAAAGGCTCGCCCTTAGTGTGTTTCAGGCTATGCCAATCTGTATGTTTTATATTAGCCGGAAATTGGGAATTTGTACTCTTCGCTGTGTGCTTTGCACTCTTATTATACTCTTATGACTGGTAACGATAGCGATGTCTTATTTATTTCTGCACTTACTTCCCGTGCCCGAGTCGGCATGAAAGCGAATGGATCATTCAGCATGTTCCCTGTGGAAATGTTTTTGTTTTCTTTGTTCCGCTAAAATCTATTACAAAGTATACGATATTCCGAAATTCTTCATATTCATTTCTTTTTGTGAGTATTAGTATCTGTTTCTTATAAAACATGCAGAGCGTCTGAAGTGAACCCTGTATATACGAATATGGTCCAATAAAATATTTTCGAACCACTTACTTTTGTTGACCCCAAAGTGCTCCACCAGTCAGGAGTCAATGTGGAGATCGTGTAACTTCAATGTTTTATAGTAGAAAAAACAAACATACAAGATATACGCATCTGTTTTGTGAAGTAGAAATTTTGTTTTACACATTTTGCACGAACTCTATCGTAAAAATTAAAATAAAACTGCGTCAACATTAAAAAAAAAGAAAAGCAACAGCGGCTCCCGGAGCCGAAGAGCTCCCGAGAGCCTAGCGAGGAGCGACGTGAGAAGGAAAGAGGGGTAGAAGGAGAAGGGTACCGGAGAACCGAAGCAGAAACCCCAAACCAAAACCGAAACTAACTTGACCAGAACTAGATTATGCTTAATGCCGCCCGCTAGGAGCGGTAGCTGTCACTCGTCTATCTGGGCCGCTGAGGCCTATGGCAGTGTCCACTCTTTACCTTGTGTACCGTATTTTCCGGACTATAGTCCGCACCCAGTGTATAGCCCGCAGGGGCAACTTCAAGGTCAAAAATAAAAGATTTTGCTTAGATAGTCCGCACCCGGTGCATAGTCCACACTCGGTGCATAGTCCGCACCTGGTGCTTAGTCGACACGAAAATCTTCTCATACGCGGCACACCTTGACATATGACTGCTTTCGTAGCTCACAAAGAAGCCTGTAATATACATAAATCATAACTTACATACTCTTTTATTCACAAAATCCGTCTCGTCTCGTCATAATCAACGATATTGAAAAACAAAATTCCTGTATAGTCCGCACGCGTAGATAGTCCGCACAGCCTGAATTTTCAACTTTTAAACATGTATAGTCCGCGGACTATAGTCCGGAAAATACGGTATATTACTCTATGACCTAGCGCCTTGGAACCTCTTAATCTTATGACGAGAGGACACACTGGCGCCATCTATTGGGAAGCAGCGTAAACTTGACGGTCCGGCATATTTTCTATTTTTATCACGCATTATCCTTTCTTTCTTGGCTCGAAAAACTTTTGTCAACATTATAAACGAACCTTTCTCATAGGTATTACGCACATTTGACCTCGGAAATACCGCAAAACCTTCGCTCTTGTGAAATGCAGTTCCAGGGTCACCGCATAGATGGCGCCAGCGTGCCACTGTGTTCTCTCGTTCTAAGAAATTTTAAGAGGTTTCATCAGGTCTCGGTCTCTCTCGGTCGTATTCGGTTGCAAGTGTGTGAACGGGCTTTGGAAATGCATGCTCATTTCCACGGTCAGCGCCATCGCCATGGCATGACGTCAGGGACGTGAGTTGGCGCATGGTAATTTGCCAGGAGTGAGACATACCATCTTGGTGATGCTGTCCTCGTTCTGGAAAGACTGCCACTGGTTGCCGCGGTAGCGGAAGGCCGCCATTGATTTGTCGTCCAACACGGGCCCCGCCCAGTCTTGCCCCTTGCACGTCTGGGTCACCCAAGAACAAGAAAAGATGAGACCGCTTAGCGACGCCGCTGTCGACGATAGTCGCAGGACTATCGTCGACATGGTTTTGTAGTGATATATATTAAATAACTGCCCCCTGGCTAGCGTGAAGCAGCTGGAAACCTGTGGAATGAACATCTTGCTATGTACCTCGAGACCCAGATTGAATTGTGTGAAGGCATGCTTTTGTTGATCCATGGTTCTCTATGAGGCACGTGGTGATTCCAGTTGTCCATAAAGGCCTGTTCACACATGCAGCGGAGCGCTACAAGCGTAGCGCTTACCTCGCGCTAAGCGCGTGCTGACGGGAGCGTTCACCAGCTTTGTATCGCACCGTCAAAACTGTTGCTCATGGCAGACGATAAGTAGCTGACGGCACGTGAGGAGCGCTACATCAGCGCTTCGCTACATGTGAGAACCGACCTTAATGCGGGCGGAGACAAAGCATCCACACTATACTTCATCTCACCTTAGCACGGACTAACTGCGAAGGCTGTGCAAGCGCGAGCGGCTAGCTTCGACTGCCTTGACTGGAGCACTCGCTGCACGAGCGCTCGTGCAGTCGCCGAGGCTTCATCCAAAGCAACTAGCCCAGGCCTTTGGCACGCGCGGCTAACAATAGTCCATGCTAAGGTGAGACGAAGTATAACGTCAGAGAGCACGGGCAAGGGTACAAAGCACGAGCTCTTAGCAGCTGATTCCAGTGCGCGAGCGCTGCATTGGCGCCTCCCATGGCTTCAGACTCGCGTGCGTGGCATTCGTTTTGCTCCAAGTTCGATCGACACGGCTCATGTGGTGAAGAGCAGAACGACGCTTTGTTTTACACTAATTTGGACCAAGTTAGTGTAAAACAAAGCGTCGTTCTGCTCTTCACCACATGAGCCGTGTCGATCGAATCTCGAGACGAATACTCCGTTCTGACCGTTCACCATTAAGCTGCAGATACTGCAGCCAATGCCAGAAGCACGAGAGCACGAGGTCGCTGCTTTGATGCGTTCTTTAGTAGAACGAGCGTTCGCACTACAAATGCACGTCTCAAAGCCAAAACCGCGGGCTAGCACGCGCTTGTAGCTCTGGCTGCACTCAGCTTAAAGGGGCACTGACAGGTCAAAATATATATTTTTTTTTATTATCCGAAACGATTGAAAACGATGCTTGGATATTACCCTCAAAATTCAAAATTTGAACTCAATTAAAAAAAAAAAAAGCTTTAAAAGCCGAATTTCAAGTTCCCGCGCGCTCCGCGCCAGTACAGCCACGTCAATGATTGAGTCGTCCTACAACTCAAGTTTCTCTCACGCCTCCGAACCGTCCTGATCCGATGTGTCGTGTTCGTTCGCGTCCCGCGATCAACCGCTCTTCTCCGATCGTGCCGCCTATCACTGTGAGCAAAGACGCTTCACTTTTGAGTTTGACGTTCTTTTAGGGACCTTTCAGAGATCTCAAAATCTTTGAAACGGTGTGAGGTCGAAGAGAACGCGCAGGGGACTTTTGTGAGCGACGTGAGAGGCCACGCCGCGCCGGTTCTGCGTGAAAGGCTGACCCGGCGGTTCACAACCGAAATACACAGATATCAAACCCAGTCGTTTTGACCGTTTGGCGATTTGCTTTTCGAACTTAAGAGGTCGTCGGGCACCTACAAAAAGAGAACTTCGTCCGATTCCCCGACTCGCCGATCATCCTCAGTGCTGCATGTGCCGAGCGCCGCCACGCCGCCATGTTTTCCGAGGGAGGGTAAAAAGGCAGTAACTACTGTCGAGACCGGTTATAACGAAGTCGGTTATAACGAAATAGCGGCTACAGCGAAGCGATCACGATTTTCAATTCCCTCTTGCCCTTCGTTAAACCGAAGTCGGTTATAACGAAATAGCGGATATAGCGAAGTGACTACCGATTCCCGTCGACTTTGCTATAACTTATAACCGGTCTCGACAGTATTTCGACGTCCACTTTCAAAATAATTTTGAATACTATTTTGATGTCCGCGACGCTACTTCCTGAAGACTTGGAAGTATTTTCAAAAACATTTTGACTTTGGAGCTTCGGAGCCCGGACTTGGGAGAGATCGGAGGTGGCGGTCAAAAAAATACCATCTTGCTTGCAGGCAGCGTCGCGGTTCGACACGCATTTTCCGAAAACAAATGTCATGCAGTTAACTTCTCAAAGTACATTAGCTATCAGGCCGTACGTAACATTTATTTGGTTGTGCCAAACATGAGAGAATGCAGCACCGCTGCTTTTCAGGATTTATTTCACATGATTTATATAGACAAAGGAGCTGAATGCCGTGCCATAAAAGTTGGCAGTTGATAGGAAAATGCCTGTATCTCGTACAACCGCGCCAGAAGCTTTGTTCGCTCGCGCCGGTCAAGAAACATATCAAGGTGGCAACATTTGCATTCACAACCTTTTATTTAACATTCCGATCGTTTCGTAGTAACCGCGCTCGTTATACTCGAACCAAACAGAAAATCTAAAGAAATGAACTCACGAAACCTGACTAGATGCGAAGCGACACTCCAACCATACGAAGACGCGCTCGCACGATATAAAGAGACAAAAAGCGTGCCAAATTTCTCAGTGTTACGTAGTGTACACACTTACGTTTGCTACGTGCAGGCAAGACAGGGACATCCAGCTCGCCTTTTGTTGTAGATTCAAAATTTTAAGTGAGACGCGTGCCGAGATGCGAGCTCAGAACGCTCAGAACATCGCCACCGGGCGTGTCACGCCCGAAAGGATCGACTGTCAAGCCAGTCCCACACACACGCTGAATAAGACATTCATACGTCAAAACGCCAACACAACAACATCAGAAACTAAACAACACGAAGCCAACGAAACCACAAAACGGTTACCTCTGCGACCAGCATCGAAGGAGCTTGGAAGGAGGACGTCAAAATAATAAATCCACTATTTTGACATTTTACGAAAGTGACGTCACAGACGTCGAAATAAGTTTTGAGATATTTTAATGGTGGACGTCGAAATAGCACTACCGACAAAAAACAAACAAACTAGGAAGCCACATCACTCCGGAATCTGATTTTCGGTATTTCAAAAATAAAGGACGCGTAGTGCGTTCGCAAAAGTTTTGAAAAACAAGTTTTCCGAATGCCGTTATTAATTATTATAATTATGTCGCGTACAAACCTTCTAAACTTTATAATTTTTGACATCACAGATAAAAAGAAGCGAGGACGTAAGAAGAAAAAGAGAAAAATACCAAAAATAAAAAATACGCGCGCGCGGAAGTTTTTTTTTTTTTTTTTTTTTGCGTTTTGGTATTTTTTTTGCGTGCCTATGACTACAATCAGGGTGTCGAACCGGAACAGAACCATTATTTTTAGCCCAGCCGTAACTGAACCGAACCGAAATCTTCGCCGCCATCTTGGAACTGAACAGGAACTGAACCGAAAAAAATATAACGGTGACCGGTTCAAAACGGTTCACGGTACTTTTTCACAGCTAGGCTGTCTATGGCTATGGTCTGGCAGATCGTCAATGGTATGGGCGTACCAACCGGGGGGGGGGCAAGGGGGGTGCTTGCCCCCCCCCCCCCCCCCCAGTTCTCAGAGTGGGGGGGCAAGGCATGTGTTTTGCCCCCCCCCCCCCCCCCTGAAACAGCCGCCACTGGGCAGGGCAAACACTAACCGGCGGCGCCCAAAGGATACCAAGACCAACGCCCTCTGGCCCTGGGGGGGGGGGGGGGGGTCTGGTTTGCCCCCCCCCCCCAACTCGAAAACAAGTTGGTACGCCACCGGTCAACGGCGAGAGGCAAACAATAGACCCTTTGCAAAACGTACAGCGCCACGACGGCAGGGAATTTTGGGAACCCTCGGCACAGATCACGCGCTTTCTCGTTGCGCCTCCGCGACTGCGCGAGCGTCCCGGCAGCTACCGCCAGCAGCCTTTGCAGCTATCCTCGATCCCGCCCACCCGCCGAGTCGTACGTCGTTGGCGGCGTACCGTATCTGTGGCAGCGTAAAGGCATTGCGACAGGTGAACTTTTTTCAATACGTTATTTGTCGTAACTTACCTTCACGTATCGAAGTGTCACCAAATCCATTTAGTTTGCACCGCAACCGTGGCAGGTTTCGAGCAGGTTCTACAAAGCGTTGGTGCAGCAGACGACAGAGCCGGTACAAAGGAGAGGGATGAGAAAGGGGCAGCCGCCGTTGGCTCGTCGCTCGCCCGACTCGGCTGCACAAAAGTTGTTGCCGTGGTAACCTGCGCCTGCTCGCGTATGCCACGCGGTCACGTGGTAGCAGGAGGAGGGACGTACCGAGGATTCCCATTATTCGTCGCGCGGCGCGCGCGCGCGGGCTTGTGGGATTTTTGCAAAGGGTCCTCGCCACACGCAGCGTCTCTTTCCCCCCTGATATTGCGCAATGCCGCGCACTCTTCGGCGGCCTCCGTGCTTGGCGTAGCCGCGTTATAATTGGGAATTGTAGTAGACCGTTTCCGCAGCCCGCTAAGCACCCGGAGCGCACCGTAATCCGCCACAGGACCTTGAACTATGCAGACAAGGCTGGCGGCGCGTATGCGCAGCTACGGCGTTTTCTTTACCGCTACCGTAGCGGAGGAGAAAAACGATCTATAATACAACTCCCTAATAAAACGACTCTCTCCTCCCTGACGTTGCGCAATGCCGTGCGCTCTTCAGAGCGCCAGCTTCGCTAGACTTCCCTCTTCACAGAGTGAAAGGGCTGAATTTTTTTTTTTGTTAGTATGAAGAAATGAATATGTGGGAATAAAAAATTGGCAGCTGTATTTCGATATATTGTTGAAATAGTAATATCAAGACTTGCATTGTACGATAAATGGTGGGCTTTCGTGCCGCTTTTGTATTGGCATTATGACTAATCATGTGTCACGTAGTCGCGTAACGCCATGCTGTCAAGACATGCTGTCCTGTAATGTCACGTCACGTGACCCCGTTACGTCATGTGACTCACTACGTCCTGTCGATTTAAAATGAGAACGTCACTAGATTTATTAACGTAGTTGTCACCGTGGCGTAGCATGACACCACTACTTCGCACCGAGAGTCACGTGACACCGTGACGTAAGCGATTTTCACAACCCCGAGTCAAGTACTCGGCTTCATGACAATCAGCATCACTAAACGTTCGGGTAACGGCTCGTGTTCGATTAAAGATGATAATAGCCCAACTCTCACAATATCTGAAGCCCAGCCCATGCTCTATGCCTTGCCAACCGCAGCTCATGACAATGATAAACACTGACAGTACGTAATTAGCGTTAGATCACGTGGCAGCTTGTTCTAATTGCGAAAAGAGGAGGGGGAAGCTGTTTCTTTCCTTCATTTATTCTTCGTCTGCCATTGCGCGGAAGGGAAAGCCAATGAATGTTCTTTCATGTTACCAACATCCAGAAAATACTTAGTTGTATTTACTGAAAGTACACAGTATGTTGCAAGACCCATATGTATACATATCATTGGTGCACCCAAACATGTTTTCGTTGTTGCTGAACTGCCTCAGAAAGTTGTCATCGAAAACAGAAGTATTGAATGGGCTAAATGTGACTTATTAATTCGTTACATAGGACCATAAGTGTGTACGGGAGGGATATCTGAAAAGAAAGGTCCTAGTGGCCTAAGAGGAACAGCCGAACGTTGGCAGCCGCGCTAAGTCTCACAGAGGTGTCATTCTCAAGTTCTTTCCCAAGTTTCGACAACCTCAATTTTGTTTAAACTTCACAGTTAATTGCAAAATAAAAGCAATGGAAGATTAATTAACAAGTGACACAAATATAATTGTCGGATTAACACCCCCAAACGGAGGAGGCAGTCCTTCGGGAATAAAAAGTATCCTCTAGAGGAGCAACGAAAACATTTCAAAAGAGAGGAGGGAAGGGGGGGGGGGGGGGGGGGAAGGCTTAGATACATACTGTGTTGTAGAGGCTCCTTTGCCCCGCATCTTGGGCACAGATCAGAAAGCGTGGCCCCGGAAAATACTTTGTTTGCAAAAATACTCTTCCCAGAAAGCGCGTCCTCGCGGTGCCGAACGCTCGCGCCGTTTTTCACGACGCTGCGCCAAGAATAATAATTTGTGCCTCTCAAATACATGGCTTGCACTGAGCGCAAACCTTTTGCAGCGTGCATTTTGCTCCTCCGGATTTGATTTTCTTAGCAAGAACAAATAGCAATGACCAGCAGAATATAGTGCGATGACGTCCCGTGCAAACCCTGTTAAACGGTTCAGCTCTCAGGAGATATGCGATGTTCGCATATGCGATGTTCGCATATCTCCTGATATGCTAACATCTCTTGTAAAGTTGTGCAGTATATATAGCAGTCTCGCGATTATATACGGCAGCCTAATGAAATGTTATAGCGCATGACTGATAAAGCACAGAGTTGTAAAGTTAGGGCCTAAAACAAGTGCACGTAAAACCAAATACAACATTAGTCTCCCGAGGCAGTTTTTTGCGAAGTTTTGAGCTCATGCAAGTTGATGCCCAAACGTGATTTATTTTAGAGTTCTAAGAATCTTCGTTTTTCCTTCGCACTATTTACGTTCAATTAGGAATATAATTGCGCCCATCCCTAAGTATTTTTTTCTTGGAGTAAGGCGCTGCGTATGGGATTATTTAGAAAAAAAAAAAAAAATTAGTTGCTGTCTCTTTCTACCCATTTTGTGTGCTTGCCTTCCGACCTATCATGTGAGCACAAAGTCCTTTTTTAGAATACCCTGCAACCCGGTTTTTCACACTGCCTCACAGCGAACAAAAAAAAACACGTTTCCGCGGACTCAACAGCTGGCGTATTTTCGAGTATCATCGTCCCGTGTCGGCCTCAAGCGGTTACGCGAACTTCGTAGAGTCAAATTTATCGATGAATACTATATTTAATTACTGACTGAAGATGTGACAACATGAAAGAAGGACCGATCACCTTAAAGATATACGTCATAAGTAAATGCACCCCAAATTGTATGAAAGATAGCTATGCGTTCCTGACCCATCGCGTACTGAAATGGTTTGTGCTAATGATTTCGTGACCTTTTGAAAACTTGTATTGCTTTAAGCTCAGTTGTGTTGTCATCACATATATATTGCGAAACGTATTTCGTAAACAATAGTTCACGATATATATGGCGACGAGGTGCCCATTGCATGATTTTAAGCACTGTAATTAATTCCTTAGTTCAAGGGCACAATTACGATTCAACTTTTAATATTGACACGCAAAATTGTACTAATCACGGGTATTTTAGGCGACCTACCACACATCGCGAAAACATTTTGATTCAGGCAAAATATATGTGACTCTGGTAAACAAAGGTACGTTGAGTCGTATAAACCCGGCGTTTTCTATGTTAATCTAGATTTTTTTTTTTTTACTGTTGTATCACAATTAATTAACGGAATTTCATATTTTTGTTACTTGAAAATAAAAGTGGATTGTATGAACGATAGAAAAAACAAAAACAACTAGATAGTTAATCGTTTCAGGCCGGAAATTTTTACCAGAGCAACGTGAAAAATATAATCTGAATCTAGCAGTTTAAACCGATTAAAACTGATTCGAACCGGTTTGAATTGTTATTTTGGCTCCCCGGAGCTGAGTCGGAACTGGACCGAAATCCGTGAACCCGAACCAGAACCCGAACCGAACCGATAAAAAGTTCGGTTCGACACTCTAATTATAACTTGCATCGTCATATATATACATAAAAAAAAAAGCTTTTGGGGGAGTATAAACTACCCAAGCACCAAAAAACAAGCTTCGAGTGCGAAGTTACACGCGTTGTACGTGTTGGCGCCTGCACCAGTAACCTGTTATTAAGCAAGAACCTAAAACAGATGGCACCAGAGCACGCGCGACCCTGGTGACTTACTCCACGAGTTTTTCCGAATATACGCTCCACGAAGTCGCCGCAGCGGCAGAAACTGTGGCGCTACGCTCGCATGTATAGTTTAAAGCCCATCGATAAAATGCACGCTTCGCGTTTTTCCAAGTACTGACGACCATTGTCGTGCGAACGCGCAAATACACGTGGCTCGAGCGAGTGCCGCGCCGCCATTTGCTTCCAAGAGCTGGACAAGGCGCGGGCCTCCTGCTTCGGAGCACTCGACGCCATAGTACTTGCTAGGCAAAGACAAACACATCAAGGGGCTGTGAGTGGGGTAGAAGCTACGTGCTCACTGAATTAGTCGTTCGCATGTCTTTCACCGCGCGGTCACGCTCAGAGAGCGGGGTCTGGTGATGAAAGGGAAGCGTCCGTCCCACTGTAGCTTAGGGGTGAACGGAGCATATTTCGGCACTGCATCACACTTTGTGTTACCATAGCCTTTGCCACGAGGAAAGTAGAGATTCCTTAAATTTTAGCGATGAGCTATAGATAGTGCTACGACTGACATCTCGTAGGTGCCCCCCTCAACCCCTGCATGCTGTACCTGGTTGTAGCGCACGAGCGTCTCGCTCTGGCACGGAGCCCCGATTCTAATGGACGTGGACTTGAGTTCGTAGTGGAGAGCGGCAAGGTTGAGCGAGAAGCACACGTTGGGCGGAGGCACGACCAGGCTCTGCAGCTGCTTGGCCCAGTCGAGCGCCGTTATCTGCAAGAGACGGCTTTCTGAGACAGTGCATATTTAAAGCTACGGTTTCACCATAACTTGCCCGACGGCGAAGGCTACTGCACCGATCAGCCAATATATAAGCGCGTCGGAGTGAGGCACGCGACAACGTATCGTTATCACGTGCCTTACTGGTTTGATGGGGATATTCCTTAAAAAAAAAGTTCTCGCGCTCGCTTAAGCGTAGAGTTTCTGAGAGGCTCCTCGTAGGGGAGCAAGAGTTTCGCGCCGCCGCCGCTATTCGTGTTTCCACGCGCCGCCGCGGCGCTATTCGCCGGATTCAATCACGTAACAAACAAAAATTCAGTGCTGTGCAGAAAAGCCTCCGCTACGGCCGCTACGGCCGCTCCGCCACTCCATTACCTGCTAACTAGCCACTTGCCAACTGTGCTCACTGCTCATGTTCTTTGGTTTTGCTTGAGGCCGTTTATCACCCATTTAAAGGCCGATATCATCCATATGTCATCCACCTGAGCATTGATACGACGACGAAGACAGGCGGTGGTACACGGATGACCTCTTACCCAATTCCGGCCAATTTGGACACGTTTTTCCCCATGCTGTCCCCCGAAAACATGGACATCAGGGGTCTGACGTCAGAGGCTGACGCGGAACACACGAGGAACCACGGCAACGTGAGTGTACCACCGGATGCGGACCCAAGG
This sequence comes from Ixodes persulcatus, assembly GCA_013358835.2. NCBI lineage: Eukaryota > Metazoa > Arthropoda > Arachnida > Ixodida > Ixodidae > Ixodes > Ixodes persulcatus. The sequence goes on along the minus strand of JABSTQ010011474.1, from coordinate 147,925 downwards.
GGCGTATCCACTTGCACTACCGACGATACGGCTTCAGCACGCGTGGCGTTTCCGCATAAATTTTGATTTCAAGATGGATGAACGTGCCACTCTACGGGACCTTATAAACAGGAACTCTACCCATGCCGACCTCCTGAACCGATACCTGACATTTGTGAGAACATTTAGCCAGAGAAAGTTGTCCAGATGCCTGATTCATGCGATGTGATTTTACTTACTATTTCGCAGTTCCCACGTCGCTTTTTGTGCGGCAAAACAACAGCAACAATAAAAAAAAAAACGTGTTGGAAGCTGCGGTGGCCGACGTTGCAGCAGCGAAATCGTATGCAATTTAGCACCATGTGAAGTAAGCCTGATTCACATGGTGCGATTTTATTTGCAATTTCGCAGTTGCGACGTCGCTCGTGCGGCAAAAAAAGCCCCGGGGAAGATGCGGTGCCCGACGTCGCAGCTGCAAATTCGCAAGCAAAATCGCGCCATGTGAGTCGGGCATTAGGAAACGGCTGAAAAGAAATCTGCAAGTGTGAGCTTTTTGCCTTAACTAGCCCTTCGACTACACGAACGCTCGTTCAACGGGAGCACAAGCTAAAGCTACGCGCTCGTTCTTTCAGCCTTGGTGACAGTTCGTATTAAGGTGAGACGAACAATAGTCAACCTATGACGAGAAGAAGCGACGTGCTCACCTAGCGATGAGATCGTCGCTAGGTGAGCATATCCCATTTTCGCAAACGCGCTACGCTTGCGTTACGCTATTCCAGAACTCACTACTATACACCATTTCAATGTTTGCAAAGTCACAGCCCATGGCACTTAATCTACACAAAACAACATGCGCAAGTTCGTCGCTTCAGAAAGCAATGAAAGCATGCGTTATGCGCACGAACAGACAAAATGGCACCGGCCGGAAGCCGACGCGACACTGATGATGACACAGATAGCAGAGCAGAGTACCGCAGACATCATTGTTCGGCTGTGTCTCACTACACTGCTTGTCTAAACCACAAAACAGAAAAAAATAAAACCGGCGGAGTTTGTCATTTTGACAAGAGCGCCGCAAGACAAGGACATAAAATAAGAGACACAGCACAAGCGCTTGTGCTGTGTCTCTTACTTTAAATCCTTGTCTTGTGGGGCTTTTGTCAGAAGGAACGATGTACCAACTAGCCCATCCCTCGCTATTGGTGTCTGCCAGTTTGTCAGCGCCGGGGAGAGAGGGAGAGGTTGACACGTGCCCACGTCAGCGCTTCGGACGAATGAGAGCGTCGCACGCGACAAATGATAAACGAAAGACACCGCCGGGCTTTCGTCAAAACGAGCGTTCTAACGCTAACGCATAAAAAACTATTTCGGCAGCTAGGGGTTGGGACGTGGCAGCGCTGGCGTTCGCTCGTCTTTTTCTCCGTGGAGTTGCTTGGGTTCTAGACCCTGAACATTAAAGCTGGTTCACACAGCCCTATTTTCTTATGCTACGTTACGTTACGAAGGCTTACGTACAAATCACTGGGACGACTGTGCTTTATATTACGTGGCTACCAGTTTAAGGAGATAGCCTGCCACGCGACATTCGAGACACGAACATTTCGGTGACTAATACGTAACGTAAGAAAATCTAAGGAAAAGGTGCTATGTGAACCAGCCTTTCCCCGGCGGCTCTCGCGACATTTCTTTTCACCTTTTCTCGACCGGAACCCGATGGCGATGGGTGAACGCTACATACAGACCCAGAGTCGGAAAGGCGTTCCAGGCGCTGTATAGTTCGACCTGCACGCAGGTCACGGGTGATTGACTCACGATGGGCAGGGTGTCAGCAAGGTCGGTGTACACGCGGAACGAGTTGGGCATCAGCAAATTGCACGTCGGCGCAGGACGGAAGTGGTGAGTCTCCAGAATTGTGTAGTCCACCACCCTGACCGAAATTTGTGAAAGAAACAACTATATAATCCCTGACAGGACGAAAACGACTGGCTGTCTTTTTCTGACGCCCAGCTTCCAGCACGCGCTCTTTGCGTTTCGTCCATAGCCACCTCTACACTCACAAAGCCTGGCATTTCGACGACGGAGCCATAGAGTGCCCGGTCGCAGATTTGGAGCGCGAGGATCTGGTGGCACAGAGCATCAAAGAGCCATTTCTCGGGATGGATGGATGGATGGATGAATACGGCTGAGCCCTTTGGATCGGGCGGTAGCTTACGCCACCTAGCCATTTTGTCTTACCCTTTAAGCTTAGAATATTTAAATGTGAAAACTATATTCACTCCGTACTGAAAAGAAAGTGAGGCTATAAATCCCCCTTGCCATCAGTTAATAAGAAAATGCCTAGTTTTCTCTCACTTTCTGTCACCATTCACTTAATCTTTGCTTGGTAATCTCTACTGTCTTGAAATCCACTTTTCCTTCGCTGTCTCTAAAACCCAATGACTTTATTAAATCTATGTTGTCTTCGGTATGCATAGGGTGAAGCCCTTTACAGTATAGTATCAAGTGCTCAGCCGTCTCGTCCTCCTCTCCACAAGCAGCGCACACTGTGTCCATTTCCTGGTACTTCGCTCTGTATGTTCTGGTTCGCAAAACACCTGTCCTTGCCTCAAACAACAATGAGCTTCCCCTAGAATTGTCATAAATGCTTTCTTTGGCAATAACTGTTTTGTTTAACCTATAGCCTTCCAGAGCCTTCTTTGTCTGCATTCCCTCTAGCCACCGATGTCTTTCTGTGGCCTTAACTTTCTTCTTAACTGAGACCTGCTCTTCCGTAACCCCACTACAGCCTAAAAACTTTCCTCTTAATTTCCTAATGCGCTGTCTCCATTTTGTGTCTATACTCCTCATGTATAAATAGCTGAAAACCTTCCGTGCCCATTGCTCCCCACCCATTTGCCTCAACCGATCCTCAAATTCTATCTTGCAATTCTATCTTGCGGGGAACCTGGACGTCAGCCCATAGCTTTTGCAGCGGCGAGGACCCGAAACACACTTGTTCGCTCGGGAGAAGTGTGTTTCGGCGTCTCGCCGCAGTGGGGCGCCAGTCACGTGGCTCTCCTTTCACCCGTTGTCTGCCGCTCCACCTTTTCCATTTCGGCGGCCGCTTCTCGTGGCGATCTGCCAGGCTTTGTCAGTGTATACACTCTAGAAAAAAAGGGTATCACCTTACACCCTTCTGTCCCATCTAATGCACCCGAACACTTAAATTCGACCTACAGCGCACTATAGTTGAACAGACGGCCCCAAACTTTGCGAGGGGCTTGATAACGGTGCGATATAACTTATTAAATAGCTAAAATACGCATCAAATACCACAGAAAGAAAACACTGATGTTATGAAGTAGGGCCAAGAAAACCCCGATTATTGTTTGGTAGTCAGTAGTACGTACATTAGCTCTTTTAATAAGTTGCACCACACGGCTATCAAGCTTCTCGTGAAAGTAAGTACCGTCAAATCGACGCCAGTGCGCTCTACGTCGAAAAGAAGTTTTGGGGTGTATTATATGGGACAAAGAATGTAAAAATACACCTTTTTTTTTTTTTTTCTCAGAGTGTAGGAGGCTATGGTTTCGTCGTTGGCTGCGCGTGCATGTACGCTCGAGGTTCACAAGATCCCCAAGCGTTAGCGAAGGTAGATAGCTCGTGCCGAAGGCGGAACCATTGAAGAAACTCCCTGACGTTTTAATCCTGTCAGTGGCTATAGCAGCAAAAGAACTGAATTCGCTAAACATGGCTCCAGTCATGCACGCAGCATAGTGGACCAACGAAGGTGCCGAGTATGGGCTTTCAACTGCAAGACGACTCAAAATGACAAAAGCCTTCGACGACAGAGAAATCACGAAGCTCTTAGTGACGACAGGGAAGCGAGGATGGCGTACAGTCATGAAATGCTCGAAATTTGAGTTGCAGCGATGTCTGACGCGCACATCGAGTTTCAACGTTTTCGTTTTATATCCAGATTTGTTGCGGCTTAAATTTGGTCCTATTATAACTAAAAAAAAAGAGCAGTTTTCATGCAAGAGGTGTGTTCTTATAGTTCGAATGTTTTTTTTTTTACATTTCCTTTCAATATACATTGCATTTTGTAAAACAGAGTTAGTAACCCCGGTAACGTTGCATTGCCGAAAGAAACAGGCTTCCTCAACTATAGTCTGTTGCAGGTTAAGAGTGCAGCACAAGCTCCTGCCACAAAGCCCTCCGCTATTTTCACCTTAACAAAAAGATCGCTGGAAACGAGGCGAGGATAGAATCGCCTCCTCTCCAGCGTTCACTCTGTATAATTGCTGGTAGCTCAGTAATATATATATATATATATATATATATATATATATATATATATAAAAAAAAAACTGCTGGTAGCTCAGTGGCTATAGTATACGACTTCCACGTCTGTAACGCTCTCAGCGTGTCACTCGTTCATGACGCTCGTTATAAAGCTCGTTCATGACGATTTTATCATGGAAAGCGACTCATAAAACACATTTTGTGTTGAAATCTTGCGGACACTACCGAGGTGGACGAGACGCACTTGGAAATGTGTTGCAGATTGGCCAGGAATTCTTCTACTGACGACTTGAAGGCTTTCAGCTGCATGCCGAACATGAGCAGCAGCGTCCGTGAACCATTCTCCTTGAAGGCCTCGTGGAATTTCTGAACGGAAAAGGGACGCGATTCGTATCTTAACCCTTCGATATGGCTGAGTCGTTATGACCGAATATTCTGGTGCGCTAAAACTCATCCCCTTTTACATACTAATTCTCCTCTCTTGTTCTCTCACACACATCTTTCACCCCATTAAACACACACACAGACACAAACACAGACACACACACACACACACACGCACGCACGCACGCACGCACGCACGCACGCACGCACGCACGCACGCATCGAAGGTGGATTAAAAGAGAAAGAACAGCCCGCAGATAGGCAGCTGCAATCTGTACGGGAGGGCCCAAACCCGAACGATACACACGGCGGGCTGAATAACACGTGTGCAGCAAAGAAATGGTGAGGTTCTGAGTACAGAAAATACCATAGTCTACCGCTGGGATATTCAAACAGCAAAACCCAAGAAAAAGAAACAACCACGCTTTAGTTCGGTTTGTTCGATGTAGCTAAGGAATAAACTTAAACCGATAAGTTTGGTATTCATTAATTCCACATTAAAGTCTCTTTATAGCTTCATCGAACCCGGGACCGTGACTCTGTCAATTTTGACCACACTGACAGTTCGTTTTAAACATACCGAAATTAAACTAAAAAAGCGCCTGAAGTAAAAACCATTTGGAAGCAAAGAATAAAAAAATGAAAGCCGTTTACAACTCCCTGTAACGCCGAATTAGAGCGCAGCTCTTGAGGAGTAGGAGGGGAAGGTACGGAGAGGAGGCTATGCCCCTCCTCCTCTCCTGCTCGCCTCGCATTTAGAGGAAAATTTTCTGCTAAATTTAGCGGGGAAATGTTTCCGCTAGATTTAGCGGGGAAATTTTTCCGCTAATTCAGCGGGGAAATTTTTCCGCTAGATTTAGCGGGGAAATGTTTCCGCTAAATCTAGCGGGTAAATTTTTCCGCTAGATTTAGCGGGGAAATTTTTCAGCTAGATTTAGCGGGGAAATTTTTCCGCTAAATTTAGCGGGAAAATGTTTCCGCTAAATCTAGCGGGGAAATTTCTCCGCTAGATTTAGCGGGGAAATTTTTCCGCTAGATTTAACGGGGAAATTTTTCCGCTAAATTTAGCGGGGATATTTACCCATAATGCATCGCGCGGTTACACCGACGCCGACGCCGACGGCGACGGCGACGCCACCCAAGCCGGAAACGGGCGCCTAAGAGCTCCGCTCTAAAAAATATATATATTCCAATAACGGCTATCACGAAAGAACTTCTCTGAAAAATCTAGCGTATAAATTTTGGCGGCTTGTGTCTATTGTGCGTCGACGAGTCACCATGCATCCCTTCTGGCAACATTTAACAACGGTATGATGCTCTATACCCGAAGATAGTGGTGGCTCAAGCATAGGATAGTGTGAGTACCTGGAGCATCTTCAAGATGACCGGGATCTGGTCCGAGATGACCAGGAGGTCGAGAAAGGCCAGACCGTCGAACTTGTTCTTGATGATCCAGGCCGTGGTGGTGACCACGAAGTGGGACAGGGACAACGGGTCCTTCCACTTGTCCATGCACTCACGGATGTCGTCGTGACTGACGGCCACCAGGTGGTTGCCCGCTCGCTGCTGCACCAGCGACGTGAACAGAGCGAACCCGGAGCCTGCGATGAGCGGGGCACTCTTGGTCCGTTGTGTGGACCAGGTAGATCTACCCATCTTCTAGTATATCGCGCAAAACCCGGTTCTCAGGCACTGACGCTGTAAATGATCACCACAAAGAAGCGGCGAAGTGGGGACATTCTTGAGAGAAAACACAAAGGGAAAAACCTGCATTACACAAAGAAAAAAAAAATGCAAAGAAGGTTTCTTTCTTATGGATCGATATGCACCCCCGCGGACAATATGAACTGAAACACCTGATGCGGCCTTTTTTTGGCGTCTGCGGTCCCCTCGCGAGCTCTATTATCTCTTAATTTGTCAATTAGTGCAAAGATTGACACCCCAACTTTGCATTTTCAGATCACAACTTTCTCAAAAACTAGCAGGTAGGTCAAAGAAGAATAAAAAGGCCATTTCAGCTTATATTGTCCGCGATGGCACTGGCGGGGAGATTGAGCTATAGGGGGACACCTTGACCAGCTTGTCTTCCATGGAGCTCGGTGTTTACCCAACACAAGGCCTGTGGACTGGATTCCTTGCGTCATCTATCTAGAGCATAGGATATAGAATGGACAGGAGTGCTGAGTCAGCGTTCGGTTACATTAACCGAGTGCTGCGTCACCTAACACAAACAAACAATTTATGTTTTCCTCATGGGTTTAGCTGTCAACTTAGCTGTCAACTGCCAGCTGTCAACTTAGCTGTCAACTGCCAGCTGTCAACTTAGCTGCTAGAGACGCGACCACTGGATCTTCTCAATGCGGAGAGCAAGTTCGTCTGCTTCTTGCACAGCGGTTGCGATGATGCCAGAATGTGAAGCTCTTATTGGCTGATTGAAAAAAAAAAAGAAGTGTTTAGACCTCAAGGCATCTAGCATTGAGGTCTACCTACTATCCTTCTAATCAAAGCCAATCAGAACTCGGCGTCGTTTTGACGTCACCGCATCACCTGCGCTAGAAGCAGACGACTTGCTCTCCGCATAGCTACTGCGGAGCGCAAGTTCACCTGCTTCTTGCGCAGGGGTTGCGGTGACCTCATAACGCCCAGCTCTGATTGGCTCTGATTAATGGATAGTGGGTAGACATCAAGGCAGCTATCATTGAAGTCTACACACTATCCTTCCAATCAAAGTCAATTAGAACTCGGCGTCGTTCTGACGTCAACGCATCCCCTGCGCAAGAAGCAGACGAACTTACGCTCCGGATACTGCGTTTTACCTAACGATGGACCGTAGTCCAGCCAATCCAGCGCTGGGAGCTTATTACGTGACTACGCAACCCTTGCGTCGCTGCGCACCTCTCTAAGGTCACACGACATTCACACGGCATAAGACTGGCTTCGGTGGCCTGTAGATAGTAAGGTGAAGCAGAGTATAGTATAGAATCTAGAGCATGAAAAAATGAGACGTTTATAAATCTCTTTAATGCAAAATTAAAGCGCAGCTCTTGAAGAGGAGGAGGGGAGGGCACGCCCCTCCCCTCTCTTCCTCCCGTCCTCGTCTCCCCCTCCTCTGTGGTGTCTGTTCTTCATCTGTCCTTGTCTTAAAGTGAAATCATGTTTTCTCACGTACAATACCAACTCGCCCAACAATCAGCACTTGTCCTCCTCCTCCGCTCCTTTCCACCTCCCCCCTCCTCCTTTCCTACTCCCACTCCTCCTCTCCTCTCCTTTCCTCCCCCTCCTCTGTACCCTCCCCTCCTCCTCCTGAGTACCCTTTCATCCCCTTCCGTACCCTCCGCTCCTCCCACAGTTTCCCCGCTAAATTTAGCTGGAAAATTGACGTCACGTGACCTCAACACCACTTCAGTTGCCCCGCTAAATTTAGCGGAGAAAATGATGTCACATGACTTCGTGTCACGTCACCCATGAACAAATTCAGTTTCTCCGCTAGATTTAGTGGGAAAATTGACGTTACTTGAACTCAACAACAATTCAATTTCCCGCTAAATTTAGCGGGGTGGTTACGCCAACGGCGACGGCGACGCCGAGGCCGCTATACGTGGAAACGGGCGTTTTAGAGCTGCGCTATAAAATTAACTTCATGAAAGCCCCAGAATGGAATCAGGCGTTTGCTGAGGGTCTTGGCTTCTTCAGGACGTCCGATGAAGCCTCGAAGATAATTCACACCGCCACTCTGAAGCATTGTGAGATTCCTTTCCGAGTCGCACTGTCACGGCAAGCGATATAAATTCCATTCCGGAAAAATAATTTCCCGTGCACTTACCGTTGCCCTTGGGGACTAGTTTGTCCTCCTGGCCGTTGTAACTCAGGTCCATGTAGACCACGAAGTCGCAAAGCTTCTCGGGGTACTGTTCTCTCTCGTTGGTCTTCTCGGACATGATGCAGATGAGGTTGTGTGCTGCAGTGCCAAGAACCGTTAGGATTTTGATGCTCTCATATCTGCGAACCTACACGTGGTGTAACGAGGTTCGCGAGCTCTGGAATATCAAAGATTACGCACAGGTCTCGTCTTGAAAGGAACTCCAGCGGGCGATAAAAGTATTCTCCATATCAAAACAGCACCGCGACAATGCGGTGCGATCTCGTAAGCTTTGGTTGCGTTCCAATTTTTACTCGAGTATATCTGAGCCACACTCCCGGGTCATATCACGTGACAATACTAACAGAGCGGCGCTAGACGGCAGACTTGTACACGTTACTGAAAAATAGTAAGAAATTACAGTTACAATTATTCAAGGCTAAATTGTAATTTATTACAATTACAATTACTCTCCCATAAAAGTAAGTGACCGTTACCCCAAAAAGTAATCCGTTACTTTCGTGGCGTTACTTTAAACAGTATTGTCTACAATTAAGAAACAAAGGGAAGAGGGTTATTCAAGTTATTATTGTTGCAACCTGTTTTATTTAATGCCCTTGAGTATTTTGAGCAACAGCTGACTCTCGAAAGTCACGTCAGTCATTTTGCACTATTTCTTACTGAAGATGTCGACTGTACGCTGAACACCCTTTGAACTTAGGCACTGTATGGGAGTGCCATATTATTCCTCACGAATGCTTTATGCTCTGCATTGAGCTTCTTCAGCGAAGCAATGGAAGTACGGCAGTTTGATACTTTAGACCCATGTTACGGATAAAAAAAACAGGACGCGGGATGGCCAAAAAAACATGCTTTTCGTGTAAGGTTCGTCAAACTATGAGGCGCTGGAGAAATGCGGGATACGGTCCATTCGTCACATGCGCACTCGTCACAGGACGATTGGTCACAGGACGATTTGTCACACAGGAACATTCGTCACAGGATGACTCGTCACGCGGCTAACCGGTCCCACAATAGTTCGTCCCCCCAAATATGTATTGTTCAATTTGGTTCGGGCGGACAAAGTGGCTCACCACATATCGTAGTATTTATTTGGCTTCTGAAAGGCGAAGAATTTGTAACAAATGTTTTAGCTTCTGGTTCGGTCCCGAACATTGAGTGTTGGTTCGGCCTGAAAAAGTGGGTCACCTCTTATCTTAGCATGTCTTTCGCTTCTCAAGGTCGAAGCATTTGTAACAGACGTTTTAGATTCTGGGGTCCGTCCCGAACGGCGAATGCGGAGGCTATATAAGAGCGACTATTTTTGAACTCAGACTACATTCAAAAGGATGGAGGTCATCGCAACAGAGAGAGGTAGAGCCATGCTGCTGCACGAGGGGTACTCGTACACATGCAGCAGAAACAATTCCGGTACTTATTGGTTTTGTCGAAGAGGTGTATGCAAGGTCAAAGTAAAAACTGATTTGGCTGCCAGTCGAATTATTGCTCGTTCAAGCCAGCAACTGAGACCAGCCTGCTGAAGACTCGTAATATGATGAAAGGAAAAGCAGATGAGTACTGTAAGATTAGTTTTTTTAAACATTGGTTCATGTCACAGTGGGAAGAGGTGAAACTTCTCCTCAGGGAATGTGGGTAGTTGTTTAAATTTACAATTTACTATTGTCCCCTCCCGATTGATGTGACCAGTTGCCCGCATGACGAGTCATCCTGTGACGAATGTTCCTATGTGACGAATCGTCCTGTGACCAATCGCCCCGTGACGAGTGCGCATGTGACGAATCGTCCTCATCCCGAGAAATGCAGCCTTCTGCGTTAAGTCCTTATTTCGAACTCTTTTTATTCGCCTTCCGCCCCTTGAAAAGCGTGCGGGAAGGGCCTTAAGAACGCACCTGGTATCCTCCGCCGGTGCTCGATCGCCGTCGGCAATCTAGCACCGGCGGAGGCGGTTGATCTGACATACCTAGGGTTGTTCGTTTTCGGGTTTTATATTATTTTAAATTCGGGAGGTAAAAATCGGGTGCTATTTTTCAAGCTGATAATCGGGGAGAAATCGGGTGTATTGCGGAAACATTCTGAAATTCGGGTTTTTTCGGGTTAAATTTACAAATGTACTCAAAAAAACCTTCGTTTTTTTTTTTTTTTTATTGTTTTACGAGTTTCTTAACGCTGACGCATTAAAATTGAGGGTCTGTTTCAGGCTGGTAATCGGGGGGACATCAGGGTTTTCCAGCTCCGATTGCCGTCGGTCGCTTCAAGGGAAGCACCGCCCAAGGAGTCCTCCTCTCCCTCAGGTGTCAACAAAAACCCCGACCGTTCGAGAAACGGTCGTCTTCGATCAGATATTTCGCTATGGAATAAACCTGTTAAGTTTTCCCGATAAGTTTACGCGACTGACTGACTCGGACGTTGTTCGTGAGAAAGGTTGGACGCCAGCGAGATGGCCTTGCTACCCGAGAGACCGTGCTGGGCGTCGACACCACAGCGGTCAAAGGGGGATTAATAGTGCATTTCACAAGCTGCGTGCAGCAGGGCCGAAGCTACGTGGCGTGCCGAAGCGGTTCCACCTGCACAGCGGGGGGACGGAAACGTCTCTCGCGGCACCCAACGCCTGTCGTTTTTCTTCAGCCAGCCTCCGTAGAATGTTACGGCGAGTTAGGCACGCTCGTTGGGCGGTTGACTGAGAGTCGTGCAGTGTCCACAGTGCTGCACGCAGCTTGCGAAATGAACTATAGGTCACTGTTGTCCCGAGGTAGGGCAGCTAGCGTGTGTGCACCGCAAACTCCGTGCGGCGCAAAAATAAATAGGTTGGTTATGTGGTTTTGAATTTCGGGGAGAAATCGGGGTTAACCCGATTCACCTGAAACATGTTCGGGGTGTAAAAATCGGGTAAAATCGGGTTTTACCCGAGAACGAACAACCCTAGACATACCGCGTTCGGCTTTGGCTAGCAGACGGCGTTTGTAAAATGGCGTCAGCTGTTGCTGGCTTCACGCGGCGGTACCGTGCATGCTTCCATTCATTCGGCGTTCGTTGCCATGGTGACGGCGAGGAACGCATACGGACTTCATGTTGCGGAAGAACGCTGCGGCGCAGCGATACCAGGTGCGTTCAAAGTCCCTTCCCGCATGCTTTTCAATGGGCGGAAGGCGAACCAAAAGAGTTTGAAATAAGGACTTAACGCAGAAGGCTGCATTTCTCCAGCGCCTCATAATTTGACGAGCCTTACACGAAAAGCATGTTTTTTTGGCCATCCCGCGTCCTGTTTTTTTTTTTTATCCGCAACATGGGTCTGAAGTATCAAACTGCCGTTATCGGAGTCATCGGACCAATCTACTGAAATTCTCCACTGTCGAAATCGCGAAGCTGTAGAAGTCACCATACATCTGGCCAAAACTAGAATAAGAATTAATTTATGTCCATCTTAGTATACCGGCATATACTGCCAGACAATAGCAAAACATAGTTGTAACAGTAAGGTATTATCGATATTCTTCTTCCTTTTGTTCTGAACAGGTCGAGCCTCGGTTAAGACGTTGGTGAATAAAAAAAGGTTTCCAGTATATAAATATAAGTAATCGAAAGAAAAAAAAAGGACACTCATAACAACAATTAATTAGAACGTCTGTTAAAACAAGGAAATGTAAACGCACGTTTGCCGTGTGTACCTTTCTTGATGCCGTTCACAAACGCACGGAGCACGAACCGACCGCAGTTTACTCCGATGTTCTCCAGATAGACGTCTGCTGATGCCACGGGCAGCGATGGGCAGAGAACTAAGTAAGCCGCGTAATTGCCCCACTCACGAGTTTCACTCTCTCCTCAAGCCCAGAATATCAAGTCTACGTCAGCCACCATTATGTTTTATTTGTAAAAGGTAAAAACAGGGAGAATAAAAAAGGAAGACTATTACCATTTTCGAAGTGCTTGCAAAAAGCTGACTCACAAAAATGGTGAGTGAGATGCAGATAACGTGGCTTGAATTCACAAATACACCAACTCATGTTTACGAACAAACCGGAGCGCCCCTAGCGGACGCCACCGGCGCCGCGCATGCGCGATGGGGGTGTGGGCAAGAAACTCGCCGTCGCCCTTAAACACACCATTGCAATGCGATGTTGTCGGCGTCAGTGTGAGTCCCCCTGCCCTTTTTCGCGTTCGAATTGTTGGTTCTACGTCTTCCAGGCGATGTCTGACTATCTTGAGCGGCGTCAGCGAAATTACCGAGGATCGTTACACCGCAAAACTTCGCGTGAATAATGTGACATGTGGCGATTCATTCCGTGTGGACGCCGCAGAATGTACGCTAAAGCCTTATTCGCATGATGAGATTTCTCGGAATTTTCAGTCGCGACGCCGCTCGGGCTGCAAAAGCGTGAACCATAGCTGTGCTGGTCGACGTCGATACTGAAAATCGCAAGCAGAATCGGACCAATTGAATTAGGCATAACAAGTCGGTGCGGGTCACTGGTAACAATGATCAACTTCTCCTTGTATCTACTGTTTTCATCGAGCCTGCTTACCAACCTTCAAATTTAAGTCTTTTGAGGCCTGCACTTCTTATCGCAAGTACCGGGTACCGGGCCAACATTTGGTCTACGGACCGGCGTCGTCTAAGAGAGCAGTCGACAAGCAGAAACGTTTGAAAGAGCAGACGACAGTTCGAACAATCAGGCGGCCATTTGAACTTGAAGACGCACTGAACGTAGTCCGCAGATGGTCCGCACAACTTGACGGTTTTCTGGCGTTCATGTTGGAACAAAACAAATAAATCTGATGACCACAAGTATCCGTGAATTCAACCCAAAGTGCTTCCCGCCCAAGCAATCGTTGTCTGACGGCGTCTGCTTTTTCCTTTTCACGGCACATATCCAGGTTCTCGGACGAACCGAGCACGTGAAAACTGAGCTTCAAACCTTTCTCGACACTTTTGGTACGGCCCAGTCGCGGCGTTTTGACGAGAAGGCAGGTTTTTGTCTGGTTCCTTTCAAAACAACGCAGGAATACACGTCTGGCATGGGGGGGATCCGGCCAACTCGTCGACGGCCAACTTGTCGACGGCCCATTGGTCGAATAGGCCAATTCGTCGAAGGGCAACTTGTCGAAAGGGGCAAGCTGTCGAAGGGCGATTCGTCGAATGGGTTGAATGACGGTCCGAGGTTAACGTTCGTAGTTCCTTCTTACCTTTTGACCTAAATTTTTATTTGTGTTTGGACACAGCGCCCTTCTTAGGTTACAAGACGGACAGAAAAATCACAAGACTGCGAAGACAGGACAGTATCTTGAGACAAGTTGAGAAATGTTAATTTCGGGATCGTCCTTTTGTTTGTTTTATTACTTTTTGTAATGAGCCGTCGCAGACTGTCGCCGCGAAGCGGCGTGACTGATGGGCCAGATGGGTTAGCACACTATGGGTTAGCATTTCTGTTATGAGCCGCCGTAGACTGTCGCCGCGAAGCGGGGTGAACGGGTGGGCTGTGTAAGTTAACACGCGGCCCAGTGATACACGCGCGACGAAGTGATCGTCCCCCACTGTACCATGAAAGCGGAGAAAGCTACAAGTTGTTATCTTCGACAAGAAAGAGCACACTGGAGGCTATTACCGTGCGGCGATATTACGCATTACTATGGGGCAGGATTTGCTTCAAAATTTCAGGACAAAATTATATATTGTGACTTTGAAACAGCGGCGACCAGTTCGCCTCTTCGAAAAGTTTTCCTTCGACGAGTTGCCCTATGACGAATTGGCCTATTCGACGAATGGGCCGCCGACGAGTTTGCCGGCGACGAGTTGGCTTTCGACGAGTTGGCCTAGACCCGGCTTGGGAGCCTTCATGTGCGCTTTGCTAGGGTGATGCCACCCTTTGTAATACCACTTGCCGACAACCCAGCAGCCATTTTGGTTCTCGGCGATAATCCGTGGGGCTTATAACCCTCCCGGAAACAAGCACATTATCTCACAAGTTCGGAGCAGCGTTGTGGAACCCACGGAGGGAGGATTAGCATCTTCCCCCTCGGATGGGATTACCGGAAATAAACAGCGCGCAAAAAATACACAAGGACGAAAGGAAGGTGCGAACGACACAAGCGCTGACGCGCTTGTGTCGTTCACACAAGCGCGTGAACGACACTGTTTATTCACACAAGCGCTGACGCGCTTGTGTGAAATAAACAGCGCTTGCGCGCTGTTTATTTCCGTTACCATGAACCAACTCGCCTACATCACGACACTAATGGGATTACCGATGGACACAAAGGCCACTTTCCGGCGCACGGGGAAACAATGAGAGGAACAAAATGGCGGTGGAAGAGGTTGTGGGAAAGGGAAACAGGCAGTTGGCATCACCCTAGGCGAAGCGCACATGAAGGCATCCTAGACCCGGCATGGGGACTTCTGCCCACAGCCCCAGACCGGAAGTGCGACCGACGCGCCACCACCGCGCCGTGACGTCACAGAGATGAGTTCGTATAGAGATGAGTTCGTATACACGAACTCATCTCTGTGACGTCACGGCGCGGTGGTGGCGCGTCGGTCGCACTTCCGGTCTGGGGCTGTGGGCAGAAGTCCCCATGCCAGACGTGCATTCCTGCGTTGTTTTGAAAGAAACCAGACAAAAACCTGCCTTCTCGTCAAAACGCCGCGACTGGGGCCGTACCAAAAGTGTCGAGAAAGGTTTGAAGGTCAGTTTTCACGTGCTCGGATCGTCCGAGAATTTGGATATGTGCCGTGAAAAGGGAAAAGCAGACGCCGTCGGACAACGATTGCTTGGGCGGGAAGCACTTTGGGTTGAATTCACGGTTACTTGTGGTCATCAGATTTATTTTTGTTCCAACATGAACGCCAGAAAACCGTCAAGTTGTGCGGACCACCTGCGGACTACGTCCAGTGCGTCTTCAAGTTCAAACGGCCGCCTGATTGTTCGAACTGTCGTCTGCTCTTTCAAACGTTTCTGCTTGTCGTCTGCTCTCTTAGACGACGCCGGTCCGTAGACCAAATGTTGACCCGGTACTTGCGATAAGAAGTAAGTGCAGGCCTCAAAAGACTTAAATTTGAAGGTTGGTAAGCAGGCTCGATGTAAACAGTAGATACAAGGAGATGTTGATCATTGCTACCAGTGGCCATCACCGACTTGTTATGCCTAATTCAGTTGGTCCGATTCAGCTTGCGATTGTCAGTATCGACGTCGACCATCTCAGCTACGGTTCACGCTTTTGCAGCCCGAGCGGCGTCGCGACTGAAACTTTCGAGCGAAATCTCATCATGCGAATCAGGCTTTAGCGTACATTCTGCGGCGCCCACGCGGAATGAATCGCCACATGTCACATTATTCACGCGAAGTTTTGCGGTGTAACGAGCCTCGGTAATTTCGCTGACGCCGCTCAAGATAGTCAGACATCGCCAGGAAGACGTAGAACCAACAATTTGAACGCGAAAAAGGGCAGGGGGACTCACACTGACGCCGACAACATCGCATTTCAATGGTGTGTTTATGGGCGACGGCGAGCTCTTGCCCACACCCCCATGGCGCATGCGCGGCGCCGGTGGCGTCCGCTAGGGGCGCACCGGGCGCTCCGGTTTGTTTGTAAACATGAGTTGGTGTATAAAGTTGGCCAACCCTAGAAGTTGGACTACAAAAGAGGAAGTAGCTCTTAAAACAGGGTCAAATAACGTGAAAGAAGCAGAAAAAAAAAAAACATCCTGTTTTCTAGGAGAAGATGATAAGGGTGCAGCAACGAACGAGGATGCTTGTGGCAATAACACCTTCACATATTATCACATTCCTTTTAGTGGATTTAGGGCAGTCGGAGCGTTGTCTTGTGTTGTGACATTATGAAGATGGTCGTAGTCACTATAACCGAGACGGACATTGTTAATTCTTGTCTGTG
Source organism: Ixodes persulcatus (assembly GCA_013358835.2). Lineage (NCBI taxonomy): Eukaryota > Metazoa > Arthropoda > Arachnida > Ixodida > Ixodidae > Ixodes > Ixodes persulcatus. The sequence continues at coordinate 131,514 of JABSTQ010011474.1, read as the reverse complement.
CACTTACCGCCTCGAGCTTCTCGAAGAGGCACACAATCACTTGGTGTCCGCCTCGCCCCGCCTTCGATCGCAAAGAAAAAACGAAGGGAATAAAAAAAGCGGATATAACTTCCCCCCCCCCCCTTTTTTTTTCTTCTTCTTATATTTGTAGAAATGGTCATTTGGATTTTTTGACATTGTTGTTAGGGTCTAAAAAAATTGATTCAGGGGCTTAGTGTTGCAAAAAAAAAAAAGAAAAAAGGTTTTGCGGAACTGAAGTGTGCCAAGCCTCCCTTTGCGATGTCACCTGCGCTCGACTTTACTAAAATAAAAACAACACTTTCTTTAAAAAAAGAGGGGGGGGGCTCCTGAAAAAAAAAAATGTAACGGATTACAAGGAATCCGTTACGTAAAAATGTAAGGGAATTACTTTAAAATTACTCTAGAAAATATGTAATTATTCCGTTACTAAATTACTGATAAATGTAAGGGATTACAAGTAATTTCGTTACTTGTAACGGATTACGTACAAGTCTGGACGCCAGTAGGTTTTTGAACGCCAAGGTACAAAACCTTTACTCCGGAGAAGACTTGTATGGCACACATAACACGTAATGAAATTATGTGTAATCGATCTTTTTTTTATTAATATCATAATTTTATTACCTTTATTATGAAGTAATCACAATAATAATCTGATCGCCTTTGAAAGTAATAAAATAATAGTAACCGTAACTATTTTCGCCTCCCCTTCATAGTGGTGCCCTTTGTTTCCACAATCTTCCTACTTAGGAATATTCGAACCGGGTCCCCGAAAAGGGGACGGTCTACCAAAAGTGATGGATTTACAAGATGAGCAGTATTTAAACCCACGACTCTAATCCAATGATGGACAATACAAAAGGCCGATTTTCAAACCAACAGAAAGATATGCCTTTTTTAAAACCGGAAGTAATCGGAAAATTAACGGTTACCTTTTGAAATAACGGTCAATTACTTTTCCTTTCAAGTAATCATGTAATCTAATCCACTAGGTTTTAACCAAGAGCAGTAATAATTTGTAATCAGTAGCTTAATTTTTTTAATAATGCGTACAAGACTGTTTTGATGTGAGATCAAATAAATATTGTAACACGGCCTCTGAGACGTCACTGAGTAGTTACTGTACCGTGACAGCCGCCAAGCACCGAAGGCTGATCTTTTAGTCAGCCTAGGCTCCAGCACGCGCTCGTTGCCTTTCGTCGTGCTTTGGCTGCTCGGGCACGCTCGATGCTCACAAGACGCCGAAGCATTATCGAAGGTAGGACGTTGGTGCTGCAGACGGGAGATATTGAGGACTTCCCTGCTGATCTAATCCTGTTAGATCAGCAGGGAGGTCCTCAGGGGCAGCTGATATCAGGGGCAGCTGATATCATGGTCCAAAGGTCACGCAGCTTCAGTGTCAAAAAAGCGTCCCGCTCTTTCTCATTGAGACTGCGTGACTGTTGTATGCGGATTGCGGTACATTGCATGGTTAATTAAACTGATTCGAGCAAGACCAGTGATTGACTGTCTCATGTTTTTGTAGACTTCTGAGGGTGTAGATGGACACGGCAATAGCACGAGTGTTTTCGACAATGATTTGTATTGGATCGTCTGACTCAGAGCCTTTTATACTGGGAGAGTTCGGCGGTCTATTGATCCAGCCGCCAGTCTGGCAACACTGATCAAACAGTCTGGCAACTGTGCGCATCGCGTTCCGAGTTTCGTTGTCCGCCATTGGGTCCGGACATTTCGTCGAACGCCGTTTCATCGAACGCCGTTTCATCGAACGCCGTTTCATCGAAGCCGTTTCATCGAACACCGTTTCATCGAACGCCGTTTCATCGAACGCCGTTTCATCGAAGCCGTTTCATCGAAGCCGTTTCATCGAACGCCTTTTCATCGAACGCCGTCACAGCCTGTAATGTTTTTGTAATTTCTTTTAATTTTTATACACAACATCATCTAATTCTCCCTTTTTTGTTTCACAGGGTGCAGTGACGAGATAAGTTCCATCGCGGACATATCCTGCTTCGAGAAGAAAGCATCTATGAAACAATGACCCCTCCCCATGCCACATGAAACAGTTAAAAATGAGACAAAAACAGAAAGCACGATGTGCTTTCTGGGAGGCGGGTAGTGTTTTATTGTCTGACAGCATGTACGTGTAACCTTAGGTTATGTGAGGATCCGGTAGGGTTCTGTCTTCTTGGGTGAGAGAGTACACCCAGGGCTTCACTATTGTCTGGTGTGGGTTGGCCTTTCTAAGAAAGCGTCCTGAAGATCATTTATAGGCAAAAGGGCCGGGGATAAAGGTAACAGTGAAGGGAGGTGGTTCCAGTCCGGTTTTAGCCCGAAACAATGTTGACTGACCCTTTGTGGAACTTTTGTCTCTATAAAGCTCGAAGAAGAAAAAAAAATATAAAGCAGATAAGTTTAATCTGAGCATAAAATTGATAATCAGGGTATCGTTATATTTTATTTCGCGTCCTCTCCTGGTAGAGTATCGTAATATTATAAGCGTGCTGTCCTGGCGAATAAACCTTGAACTAAGCGTAAGAGTGCAAACGAGCAGGTGTGAATTGCACATTACTGAAACCCCGGACATTTCGGAGTAGGGCGTTTCAGGGCGGACATTTCGGTGCACGGACATTTCGGTGCACGGACTTTTCGGTGCAGGGACTTTGCGGTGCACGGTCAATCAAAATCGCGAGGTCTTTTTTTTTTTCTTTAAAAGTAATAAGCACTATTTCAGCCGAAAATGAATTTTATTTTTTGCACTTTCTAAATTTGTAGACTTGATTATTCATTTACGGTCACTTACTAATATACGACCTAAATGACTTTGTTAGGCGCTGCATCATCGTGCGGGAGGACTGGATACATTGGACGTTATGTTTCGTTTGTCTCTTTCCCAACGTACGCACTAGACGCATCACATCGTGTTTACGGGTCGGGTCGATACAGGCGTCCTCGGCGTCTTCTGTAACGGTATTGCCTTTATAATTGGTAATCTGTGTAGGAAAGACCGCAACAGCAAGAAGCTTGAGAATATGAAAAAATATCCCGAGACTGTGGTAAAAGATGGGAAATTTGTGGAACTTTGAGACGTCCTTCTTCCTATGTCCTTTTTCTTCCACGACGTTTCCCATCCTTTACCACAGTCTCGGGTAATTTTAATGTGTTTTATGTTTTGATTTATATTACAAACCTTGTGACGCATGACGGATTGGAAGAACTTTAATTTCTCCTGTCAGGTGTGCTAAACATGTGAAGATATTCCAAATTGTTCTGACCTATCGTACATAAACAACTTCTCAAGCTTTCCGAAAAAGCGGTGAGTGTGCAGGCGAGCTGGCGGATGTAGATTATGTTGGAAATAACCCGAGGCTGTGGTAAAATATGGGAAACTTCGTGGAAGGAAAAAAGTTACACAGGAAGAAGGACGTCTCAAAGTTCCGCGAAATTTCTTAACTTTTGCTCGGATAATTTTCAACATTCTCGAGCTTCTTGCTGTTGGAGCCTTTCCTAGACGAACTACCAATAATAAAGCCAATACCTTTACATAAGACTCCAAGAACGCCTCTATCGAACCAACGCATTAACACGACGTGATGCGTGTAGTGCGTACGTTGGAAAAGATACACCGGCAAATTAACCATAAAGGATTGGAGACGTCCAACGACTCCAATCCTCACGCAGGTTGGTACTGCGCCTGACAAAGTCACTTAGATCGTCTATCAGTAAGTGAGCGTAAATTGATAACCAAGTCTACAAAATTACAAAGTGCGAAAAATTAATTTCTAGCTAAAATAGTGCTCATTACTTTTAGAAAAAAAAAAAAGAAAAACGAAAGAAAAAAGAACTTCCGATTTTGATTGACCGTGCACCAAAATGTCCGCGCACCGAAAAATCCGTACACCAAAACGTCCGTGCACCGAAAAGTCCGTGCACCGAAAAGTCCGCACCGAAACGTATACTGCACCGAAACGCCCTGCACCGAAAAGTCCTAGACCCCTGTCCATTCAAATAAAACACTTTTAAGTCCTTTACCTGCAGTTTCATGGTTTCAGTCATGTACACGAGTAAAGCTTTTCAGTAAGTCGCATATCGAATTGTTTCTATTTCTTTTTATACCAATTGTTTTTATTTCTTGTAATATGACACCACCTTCAAAACAATTTGACAAGTGACTACCTTAGTCTTAACAAATGCAAGCTGAAACATCTATAAAGCACTGTTATGCCCCAAAACTCGGTACAGAGAAATTCGATGAAACGGCCCTTAGCGATTCGACGAAACGGCGTTCGATGAAATGGCGTTCGATGAAATGTCCATTCATTCGATGAAACGGCGTTCGATGAAACGGCGTTCGATGAAATGTCCGCTACCCGTCCGCCATGATGTGCCTTGCCGTCTCGAGCCGGCAGCCGCCCAACTAGCGTGGAGCGAGAGACGACGGTGAAAATGTTCGTTCTGCGCTCTGCGAGACGTTAAAAGAAAACGTAATGGGGTGCTGTAGTGCCGTTGGGTGCTCGAACAGCGCGAAAAAAGGGTTCAGGATGTACCGGTTCCCGCAGGGAAAAGAAAACCGTGCAAGGCACAAGATCCGGGAGGCCAAAACGAAGAGGGCTAGTAAGTGGAAGCCGACTTCGAGTTCTCGATTGTGCGAGGTAATTTTACAACTAAATTATTTTGTGCGTTAATCGCGTTTTATTTTGACTAAAACTGTCCAGCGACTTGGTGTGGCAGCGTCAGGTGAGAGTGTCCGTTGATTACGAAGCTGTTTCCTGTCGCGCGAGGCTTGATACTTGCGAGCGGCCTACCTTGACAACTTTGTACTGTGTATACTGCATTTCAGTGTAAGCGCGAGCGGCGCCGATCGCTGCAAGCGCGTTCACGTCGCGCTGAACGACGCGTGAACTCTACTCGTGCACGCGCTCCGTCGGCGCGTTCAAAGCATGCAGCTCGCTCTCGTAGCTTTCTCTACACTCGAGTTTTTAGAAGCGGCCTCGCAGCTCAGCTTCGCCGTCTCGCAAGCGCTTTTGTTTCGCTAGCGATACCTTTATTTTGATATTTGTTTGAATGCGCGTAACAAATACTTGTCATGCCTTTTTTTTTTTTTTTTTTAGATGCACTTCATAGACAGTGAATTCGAAAGAGGGTTTGTCGTGATCGCAAAAAGCTCAGGCACCACGCAATGACGACGGTGTTCCTTCACAGCAAACCAAACAATGTCAGAAAACCCCCGAAAAACCGGCAGGTGAAGAAGCACGGCGGAAAATCACGATCGGTCCGCCGTAATCCGTACAACGGTGCACCAACCTTGTAATGTGGTAAACAGTCGGAGAACGATCCAGACAATCAAACTTGTCCACTGAAAAATGTGCACTAGGCCACTGAGCTGTGTCGGACGTCGGGAGTTTTTGAGCGATTGCCCATTTATAAATGAGTGTCGTTCGTGAATGGGCGATTTCTTTGCTAATGGACCTCTTGGAGAATATGTGCTGCCACCTAGACACGCGAATCGGTTTGAGACTAGGTGACTTGAAAACAACGCGCGCCCAAGGCCTCTCCCACCCGTTCCACACCCAAAACGTCAGCTACATCCTGTTCACCCATTGAGGCGATGTGACCTAGATACGGCTCCCCCAAGCTCACCTTTGTCCCCATCGTGCGTAATCTTCCGCCCCGAGTTCGACACAACGAAACCGCTCAAAGGCGAGAAATGCAAGATGGCGGATTGTTTGGAACTAGATACTCTCGAACCCAGGCGCATGAAATACTCCGCGCATGCGCACCGCGTATTTCTACAAAAGGTCCATTCTTACATGAATAAAGCACCGAATCACAAGATGCTTGTTTTCCGACTCTCTCCTTACGCCAACAAAAGCGCGAACGGCAAAACCTACACGCGTATACATCGCACGTCAATGGGGACCCACTTGCCGGGAGGCACATCATGGCGGAAGCGGAACCCGCTGAATCTGCTAAACCTAGCGGGCCGTAAGCCCCTCCCACCCGCCGAACTCTCCCAGTATAAAAGGCTCTGGTCTGACTCTGAAGCGCGTTTACCGTTATGTCGCTTTGGTATTTCCTGCAAAGGCCCTGTCACACCGAGGCAACAACGAAAGTCGGACAACGTTGCTGTCGCCCGGAAACCGTGTTGGCTGATTTGTTGTCCGACCACTCTGTCACACCGCGCTGACGGAAGGGCCAACACGGAGAACACTCCGCCATCTTGATTGCTCTCCTTCGTTCGTGTGTGACTCGGCACCACTGGAAATGCGACTCTACGAAGTGCTAGTGCGTTCGAAGGGGGGGGGGGGGGGGGATTACCACGGGACGACATCAACCAGTGACTGTGATTAGGAAACTTGTCACGTGGAATATTTTCTACCCTTTATTTTATCAAAATGTTCTTCATTCGCTGACAAAGCAGATAGCAGATAGCCCTAACCGAGGAAAGTGAGATCGCTGATATATGTTTGGAATTTATGCCACCGTATCAAGTGCTTTTGTCCGGTTCTTTCTTTCATGCAATTCCTATTTCTACTGTAAAATTGGTTTAGCATTGGCAGTACACCAAAGCGTTTTTCGTAGCGTGGCGTTGAGCTGAACTGACAGTGCTTAAAAAACGTGACACCGACACGATCGGTCTTCATAAGAATCGGTGTAATAAATATTTTTAAACGCTGTTTATTTGCCTCCCGCCTGCTATGTGATCGCTTCATTCTCTTAAACATCCTGGGGATTTTGAATCAATTCAGGAGTCTGGTAGCGGCTGTTCCCAAGTTCCAAGTATGAACAATCATGACCAGAGCGGTCGTTTATGCTTCGATTTTTAAATCTTTGCTTCCCTGAATTATTTTTATTATACTTTATCAGCGGGTAAGTAGGCATGCCATTTTATTTCACTAGCAGCAATGGGAGCTGGTCTTTCGGTAGTTCTAATTTAACACCAGTCTGAACGTTTGCGACCATAGCGGTGACCATTTCGACAATTGCTTTCCGTAACTAAGCAGTAAAAACATTTATCAAATTATTTGAGCTGCACGCTAGCCCTAATGATTGTTAAATAACGTTTTTCAAGCCTTTATTTGAGCAAGCTTAAAAAAAAAAAAAGACGTTGGTAGAGAACTAGCTCTGTCATCAAAGCTATCTGTGTCGTCGTGTTGCCGGCCCGAAATTCGCACAGCCAGCGATCAGGGCAACACACGTTGTCCAATACAAGTTTCTACTATTTTTATTGCCGAAAGCTGTCATACCGAGGCGACATTTTTACTGTCATTCATGTTGTGCTATACTGTTAACGCGGTGTGACAGGGTTATCGGACAAAACAGGGGAGAGAGAAACAAGTTGCCCGACAGTTGGACAACCTGTTGTGTAACTGTTGCCGTCGTGTTGCCTCAGTGTGACAGGGCCTTTAAAGTTGCATTAGTATTTAATTTTGCTTCTCTTTTTTCCTTTCTTATACTTCTATCTCTGTACTTTTTTCTTTGGCTTCTTGGTTGCTCCATGAAAGCGCCTCCACAAAGTCAGCTTTGCGAAAGTCCGCTGCCCGAAGATTGACGTGGAAACACGTCAGATGAAGTTTTGGAAGTACAGTTATGGTGGTTTGCTCATTTCCACGACGCCACACGCAAGTCGGACTCCTGAACCACCACATCTCATCGAAAGCTATTTAGCACGAATACCTGACAGACTCGAGTCAAGGCCAGGCCTCATCCCGACGCGGGCCGATCTCCGTCTCGCTGAGGCGAGGCGGAGATGGGTGACGCGCCCCACGGACAAGATGGCGGCTGGCAATTAAGGCGAGCACTGTGGCAGCGGCAGAAACTGTTGTCGCGAAGCGCTCGGCAAGATTCGCGTTTTGCGTCGAGTGGTCATACCACAGCCTTGTCGCACGTTTTACCACTAGCTATTTAGCAAGATTACGCGGCAGTTCAGGAGTCCGACTCGTGTGGCGCCGTAGTAATGAGCAAGCCACCACACAGCAACTCTTGGCACAGGCTTTCTGATAGCCGTTTATTGTTTCCCGCTTTAGCTACCATGGAATCTACTTTCACGCTACAATAAGGGCAGAGATCACCGTTCCTTAGTCTCTTGCGTTTCTGTCGCAGACTGACGTCACTTCGCCTGACGTTGCAAAGATTAAAATACTCACGACGCAGAGTCCTGTTCAGAGGCTGGCCGGTACCCTGGTCTGCGAATCACGGTACAACATAAGCGGGAAAATTTATTACGTCCTAGCGAGGCATCTTTTTAATGCTCACCGTTTTTGGCCCCGCCAACCCGTCCTCGAGGCAAAGAAACTGGGTTAGAAAAAAAAAAAAAAAGAAAAGAAAAGTGGAGACAAGCGTTAGCGGTGTCTGTAGGAAAATAACAATTCTTGAGGTACGAAAGAAACCAACCGTTGTTTAGGGCCTTGGGAGGCACGAGTTCCTTCAGATTTAGAAGTGGCCCTGCAGGAAGACGATTTCAAACTCTCGGGTTTCAAGATAAATTTAACGCTATGGCGTAATCTGTTTGATTAACCTAAATATCTTTGATAGGGTACCGCTTGACCGAGCACATTTTGCGGGAGGAGCTGGAGGTCTTCCAGTTCCTCCTGATGCCGTGCATCTTTCCAGTGCTTATCACCCAGGTGAAGATTGCATCATTGCAGGGTGCACAAAGAAAACTACTGCGCGTGCTCAGAACGCGCCCCACAGCCCATATATGGTGGATCGTTAAAAGCATGCTGTGCCTGGACATAGCCTCCTTTATACTGAAAATGCCTGCCCAATGGTTTCTTTGTCGTCGTCGCGCCTACTTCACATATTTGCTACTAGGGGCGTCAAAACCCCATACAGAAAAGCAGACGACGCTTGTCCGCTGTCTGCTACTACAGTTCACTGTAGCTAGTGTAAGCTACGTTATCACGTTAAGCTATGTGATAACGTAAGTTTTCCATGTTAGGTTACGCAGTAACGTGACCTTACGTGTTTAAATAGGTCACGTTATCACGTAATGTTTTGTGACACGAGTAACTTCTTTCGGTTGTCGTTCGATTCTCAGAGATCTAGAGCGCTTAGCCATAACCGGCATAGCTAATAGCACGAGGCTGTCTGTGGCTCCCGGCAAGCACACCGTGACGCCACACGGTGTGCGTGTGGCGTCACGTAGTAGTAGGTGGATATTTGGCACGGGTGGTGAAGGAACATGTCAACTGCAGTGACTGCTTCCTACTGGTTATTAAGCAGGCTTCTACGGCTCACAGCGATTCCATCATCAGGCACCAGGACAGGGCAGGACTATACTATCCATCGGAGAAGCTAGTGAGGGTGCTGTATGCGCCGAAGAACTTCGTAGAGGTTTTACTAAAAAAAAAACGAAATATGCTGAAAAAGCCTTTGTATGTAGCTTTTGAGACTTCGGTAGATACACTTATGCACCATGGCGCTCTGAAATGCGCAAAGGCAGATAAAGATGTAAACCATTACAAATATTTCCTGCAAATTCAGTGTACTAAGTATTTCAGGCCAATTTCCACAAACTACTCTGCATCCAGATGATTAAATCAGCGAACAACGTTGGGAAACTGTTGAAGAAAACAGAAGACAGGAAAGACGCTGAACTCACAACTCAATGTATCTTCGAAAGAGAAGAAGAAAGAAAATGACACAGAAAACACAGGCACGTGCAAATGGCTAGCGAACTCCGGAGCGCGCTCCAGGGCGCGAGGCTATAGCTGTAGACATTCAGCGCTTTAAAAAGGATATTTCTTTTTGTGATAAAGCCAAGGATGGCTGACTCAGACAGCGCTCCCCCAAACCTTGTATAATAAACGCCTCATAAATTTCTCTGGTAAGTTTTTCCCGAAATCTACCAATAATATTAGTATTAGCCAATGTTGGACTGCATGAACAATTTCGACAGTGTAAAGGCAAGTGACCTCCTACGTTGGATCTAAGTGATAGGGAATGTTCACGAAGCCTGTCGTTAATACACCGTCCAGTTTGTCCGACATAAGTCTGACAAGCATTACCTCAAGAAGATCTTCTTCAACAAGCCACTATCTAGGAATTCGTTAAAGCTCTAGAACTGCATCCGTGAAAAACAGGGCAGACCAGAAGAAACCGGTCAAAACATAAAAAAAACCTGTAAGCTTAAAAAAAATTGAAAAACATTGAAAATGTATTTCAAGATCCCCGGTCAGAGCGTTGCCGACGGGTGCGCAGGTTTTCGGTCAGCGAAGGCTCGTGCGCGGTCCTGAGAAAAATCCCTTGACTGCCGCATGTGGTCCTCGGGCCGTATGTTTTCCGGCTCTGCTCCAGAAGCAATAAAAACGCTAAGTGGCTGCTGTTGCAACGTCGTGAACGTCCTCCAGCATCTCTGTCTCCTTTTTAATTTGGTTTGACTATTACTGTTGTTCCCTGTAACAAGCACCAGAGGTCTGGTAACATTTCAGCATAGAAACAAAACCAAGAAGTGAAAGCTAAAAGAAAGGTTAAGACTTCTTTTATATATGAAAACTATACTGACGGTGCCCTGCGCTAGCTATGTAGCACGGTTACAAATGTATTCAATTCACAAATGGCGTCACAGTGGACTGTAGCAGCGGGCAGCGGAGAAGAGTCGTCTGCATTTTTGTATGGGGTTTTGGCGCCTCTAGTGGCAAATATGGGCAGCAGGCGCAACGACGACGAAGCATGGGGAAGCCAACCATTGGTCAGGCATTATCAGTATAAAGGAGGCTATGGCCTGGAACGCGTCTTCGACTGGAGTCCAAAGTGGCAACGTATAACGTTACAAAAGCCGGAGTGTCATGCTGTCGCATGTCGCGATCCTGGTGATTGGTCGTAGAAGTTCCGGAAAAAAGCACGAGCATATGCGAGGGTCGCTGTTGTCACGGTGTCCCAACTCATGGCTGACCAAGCTACCGTGGACTGTCAAGCCGGAGAGTGGCTTGCAGCAGAACAGGAGTCTGCAACAATCACCGTCGCTGGTGTGACGCCACCAGGATCGCGGCCGGCGAAAGCATGACACTTCTATGACGTCATTAGGTGGAAAATCGAGGGGCCACTTTTTTGGATGTGTGTAAACACAGCTGTCGAAGAAGCGTTCCGGGCACCATATTAAAAGCAGAGCTGTGACGGTTGCGCAGGCGAGAGAGGTCCCGCAATAGACCTTTTTGGAAATATGTAGTGCCCCCGCGTCTGCTTTACGCATCGTGACGTTCAGATGTACGGCACGTGAAATTATCCAAGATGCGAAGTCGAAGTTGGCGTTGGTTTAGCATACTGCTGACAATCAAGTCATCTGAACACGGAAAAACAAGGACACGAAGGAAAGGACTGGACAAACACACCGCTGACTAGCTAATGACTTTTACTTTTTCCTCATCCCAGCCTAGGCCCTTTCTTCTTCGTCCAACGGAACATTAAACACGCTTAAAACAACCGTTTTAAATTAACACAATGTTTAATGTGCCGTAGGACGAAGAAGAAAGGGCCTTGGCTAGCTGGGATGAGGAAAAAAGTAAAAGTCAGTTGTTAGTCGGCGGTGTGTTTGCCCAGTCCTTTCCTTCGTGCCCTTGTGTTTCCGTGTTCAGATGACCTGATTCCCAACAGTATGCACCAACTATCTCAACTAAAACCCGTAACTTGGTTTAGCACTTCGTGATTTCAGAACGCAGAGAAGGCGGAAGGAAAGCAATACAGAGTATGTGATAACCTTCTTTCCAGGCGCTTTATTATTATTATTTTTTTGTGTGTGTTTTGAGCTCGAAATAATGAGAAAAAATAATTTTACCGCTACCAGAATATAGACCGACACGCTGTTTACAAACAAGCCCGCGTTTGCCCACACCACGTGTGGGCACTGCGCGTGCGCAGAAACCGAATTCGCGTAAAATAAAGCGTCTGCGCCTGCGCAGTGGCGTCGACAGCGCTACCGCAGCTGCGTGACGTCAGGGCCGCGTGTCGGTCTATACGAAATGTTCGAGCCGCCACGAGCGTACATCCGACCAGCCCCACATTTACCCTCGTCGCAAGGTCTCCTGGGATTTTCCGGAAAGGACTATCAAGCCCGCAGAGCGGAGCATAATCTGTACGAGGGAAGCGTGTGCCACCTTGCGCTCCTATACATCGGTTGCACTGACGTCACATCGCATACTTTTGACCACCATGTAAGAGGAGGAGAGGGAAGCTGTTTTTGTAAGAATTTTGAGAGACGAATTAATCTTCTTTAATCTTCTGGGAGGAGAATAAGCGACGTCTGTGCAAATCTAGGGGGCATAAAAGAGGATCCTGATAAGAGGGGAGCTCCCTCTTCCCCTCTTCTCTGGTGGTCATCGGAGCGCTCTTTGAATGACGTCACGTGCAACCCATGTATTGGAGAGGAGATCGAGGAGTGGCGCTCTCTAGCGGCCACCTCGGGAACTAACGCTGTGTGGCAAACAAACCCTCCGACCGCATTCACTAGTGCATTCGCTTCCATGGAAGACGACGACGCAAAGCTCATGAAATAGATGTAACACTATTCTTTTTTCCTAAACGCAACTAGCTAGAAGTAATCTAGTCACCTCTTGCGTTCAATGTATTTGAAGTCCTCTTGGAAGGAAAACAAGCGCATGTGTGGTCACGCGCGGGCATGTCGGGCCAGCCGTGTCTGTTGCACCCGCTGGTTCGTGCGTGGCCGGCGAAAAGTCCTTGTTTAACTGAATGATTCACAAGACACGCACTTCATTCTCAGTTACCATGTCTCTTGCGAAAATCGTAGACGACATCGGTGAAAGTAAGCGATGTCTCATCGAAGTAGAAGACGTGCTTAACTGCGATCGTGTCATCGAGTGCAGCGTTGCACCAGAGCCGACGGCGGACATTGTCCGTATCGCCGGGTACGAGCTGCAGCATGCTTCGAGCACTGCGGTACGCAGCAAGTGCGCACCGTATCGCGACAGACAATTATGCAGCGAGCTCGGAAACGATGCGGCGTACGCTAGGCGAGTGCTGACGTCAGAGTTGTTGGCCACACAGCGATTGTTTGTGGTGATGATGATAATGAAACTCCGACCCCTATAGTTCGATCTCATCGCAAATAACTAGAAGAGAAGAAAGTGATAATATATATATATATATTTCTAGTCTGCTCGGACGTTTTATTTCGAACCCAATTTTAAAATGACTGGTATTTGCCGTTTTGGCGCTGCTGTCAGCTTACAGATGGTATTATGGTAGCATAGTGTCACTGAGGCATGAAACACGGGACCTCTTTCGGCCGCTGGGAGAAGCGAGTGACCGCCACACCTCCTCTTCTAGCCCACCTATTAATTTTTTTATTTGGAAGTACTGCCGATGTCAGGTAGGGAATCAAGCAGAAAGGAGCACATAACAGATATGCTTCATAGTTCATCCCAGTATCCTATAGACCTTTTCATCCTCCATCGGATGGGCGCTGCCATCTTGGAATCGACGCGGCAGCCATTAGGTTGCTTCAACTTGTTACTACTGCTCTCCCTTCCGCGCCTTGGCGAATGCGCTGTATTCGTGTTTTTCGTCGCGTTTCACCGCGCTTGCTTGCCTTACTTTGTACGAGGGGCGTTCATAAAGTTCGTATTATCGGCACAAAAAAATGAATAAAACGGAACAAAACAGGCATCAACATGAGCGCGCGTCCCTCTAGTTTCCGCACAGTATAAACATCGCATGCTATAGTAGCTCGGAACGCCGATAGGGAGTCGAAACAAAAATGGCACCGCCCGTCGGTGCCAAGCACATTGAGTGATCCGTTTTTTTTTTCATTTGAAGGGAAGAAATGCGAAGGATATTCATTCCAATCTGGGAGCGTTGTTCGGGGACAACACCTCAGTTTATGACACTTTGGTTAAATGGCACAGACGCTTCCAAAGTGGCCAAATAAGAGAAAAGCATTTCAAGGACGGCGACCAAGTGATTGTTGAAGTGGAGCGATTCCTGAACCCTCAGAACCAGGAGTTCTATAAAAATGGCCCCCGGCATGTGGTGCATCGCTAGAAAAAGTGGGTAACTTTTGGTGACGAATATGTAGAGAAAGTCTCAACTCCTACTCGAGTTTGATTGCTGAATCTCTATTCCTTCGTGACAATAATACGAACTTTATGAACGCCCCTCGTATAAGGTGCTGGCCGACACTTACGTCTACTACCTAATTGCATTATATCATAATTCGCCCAACTTCTACTGTTAACTTTGTAGCACGAATTGGCTATTTGCACCGTTCGCGTACCGAATGCGTGTGAGATGAGGCAGAGGAATCAGCGTTAGCACTGAGCCACATTGATTATGTAGATGACTAAGACATCACGATGGTTCAAGGGTTTTGTTTAGTAATAGTGGCGAAACGTTCACAATAACAAGCACGTATATTTATATCCCGCATTTAAGATCGGATGGTGTCAAGAATAGTCAGCGTAAGTAGACTATCTGTGTTTCCAGAAAGTATCGTCCTTTGTATCGATAATAGATCGAAAACAGTTTCTGATGATTATGTGAGGAAACTCGGGGTGGAGATAGCAATGAACGTTTAACTTGTACTTTATCTGATGCTAGAAAGAATGGTAGGTCAGCATCAAGCGATTTGTTTGTTCATAATATCACACCTACATGTGTACGAGGTCGGTTTACTTACGAAGTTTAACAAATTGTATATCGTACTAGGTCCCATTTCGGCAGTCCTTCAAGTAATTTATTGATTTTGTTTTGATAACCAGTTAAATCCATTTAATATATTTTAACACAAAGATTGGGACTTCCCGCGTAACACAGTGCCACAGACAGAGTAGCAAGTCAAAACAAGGTTTCGGCTCAGCGCAAGCGCAATACTGCCGACGCTTTCTTTCTTTTTTTTTTTTTGTTTTGCGTACGCACAAGTTTTGTATACGCTGTTTTAACTCTCACCAGTTTCTGGGGCCCGCATTATTTGACGCCAAAAAAAAAAGCCGTCTGCATAACAATCACCCGCGTCCAGGGTTGTGGATGGAGAATAGATCTCGAGGTTTACAGTTTGTGGCTGGCGACGCCGAAATTTACAAAGCGAACCTGTTCAAATACAGATTTGTTTACAGGGGTCCATGAAGTGGTGCCAAGCGCTAGACTTCTGCCAAACTTTCCGAGGTACTTCTCCTGCGCGCTTTAGTTTTATATGGTCAATTTCACGGAAGACAAATGTCAGACTTCATTTGAAGCGCATCTGTCACTTTTAGGGAAGACAAATGCCTGACTTAATTTGACGAGCCTGTCACTCATATCATATCTCGAGTAAGTAAATGTCCATACAAAAATAATTTAATTCTTAGGGCCAATATCGTGAAATGCTTTAGGAGTACTTTAGCAGGGTTGATAATTTAACGAATTTCCTACTCAGGCTATGTTGCACTGTCGAAATATTGCTCAAGCACTTAATTTAAAAAAGAGGCCGAGACGATACTACTTGTTTATATAAATTATTTGCGTCATTATACGGGACTTTTTTAGTCTGCGAAGTTCACTAAAAGTTGGGTGTCCACAAAAACCAAACAGCGAGTAGTAAACCCGCGAGTTCATCTGTTGTGCCCGATTTCTTCACATTCACGTGCTAGTCTCTTCATTAGTTTATACATTTGGAAACTAGTGTCATCGGGTACGGCCGTAGACGATAGTTTTTTCCCCTGTATACCAGTCTGGCGGTTCGCAACCGTCCATAATTAGATAATTCAAAGGAGTTCGTAAAAAGGCACGCAATTTAGACTCAACAACACATCGTAGTCCTCAAAGTGGTTCAATACCACTGTTTCATTGGTTACGCGCTACAGGGGAAACAATTGTATCATAAAATTAAGCAAAAACTACATAAAACAGCAACACAGCCGCGTGCACGTTGAAACCGAAACCGACTAAATTGAAGCAACCTAATGGCGCCCGAGTGTGTCAGCGCCCTCTATCCGCCGGTCAGGCAACTACTGAGAAGAAAGGTCTATAGGCAAAGATAGCAGCACGCAGCAGTAAATAATACGAATAGTTTTCCTCTCGAGGCCATCGCCGCTACGCCCGTTAATGCCATAAGAAATCTAAGTGGGAATTTCGGCCTTTGCAACGGAGTATTCTGAGAAGAAATCTGCGCACCTCGCTTGAGCGCCTTGGAGATCTCGGCGATCCTGGAGAACCTGGGGGCGCATGTGCCCGTCGAGTCCTCATGCTCCACGTAGAAGGCCGCTACGCACACTCCGGGGTAGAGAGTCACTGCGCGCTCCACCTGCGAGCATCTTTAAGGTTCATGAGGCGGTATACAGAGCTTTCACCGACGTGACTTAGTCTCACATAATGGGGGAAAGGGCGCCCGAGAGGGTATCTTCCGCTGCGTTAACGATGCACCTCTGGCCAACAGAAAGAAGGGCGAACTGACGTCACGTGCAAGCCTTGTATACACTCGAATGTCGGCGCACGACTACTGTCGGACGTTGATTAGACTACAGTGTTGTTAGACCATGCCAACGGGTTCTCTGGCAGAATCATTGTGCTGCAGTTGTCTAGCAACCGCGGTTTCGTGCAATGTGGCCCGTGCTCTCTCGACTGAGGGACAGTGAGTGCTGCGAGGCAAACTGCGAGGTAGACTACTCCGCCACCTGGACCACCTGGGGGGCTAAGCTCGTCTTCGGCGAGAACCTCTCTGTTGCGACGTAACGGGGGAGGGGAGGAGCTTCTTTTGACCCCGCCCCTGAGAGTTTCCCACTCCTCCTTTACATTTCCGACCTCCATCCCATCCCCCCCCCCCCCCCCCCGGGCGGCGGCGAGTTGATATTGTGATGGTTTGCTGCGCTCAAAAGTTGTCACTTTAGGTCGCCCTCACTCACCCTCACCCTCACCCTCACCCTCACACCCACACTCACATAAACCCCTCACTCACCCTCACAACTACACTCGCCTTCAGCCTCTCACTCACCCTCATCCTCACAGTCACACTCACCTTCAGCCCTTCACCCACCCTCACTGAACTTCACGGCCCTCACGCACTCACCGTCCTCACGGCCCTCACGCCCATCATGCACTCACGGCCCTCACGCACTCATACCCCTGACGCCCCTCACACACTCATGGCCCTCACGCCACTCACGCACTCATACCCCTCACGACCCTCACGCACTCAAACCCCTCACGCCCCTCACACACTCATGGCCCTCACGCCACTCACGCACTTATACCCCTCACGACCCTCACGCACTCATACCCCTCACGCCCCTCACACACTCATGGCCCTCACGCCACTCACGCACTCATACCCCTCACGGCCCTCACGCACTCATGGCCATCACGCCCCTCACACACTCATGGCCCTCACGCCACTCACGCACTCATTCCCCTCACGACCCTCACGCACTCATACCCCTCACGCCCCTCACGCACTCATGGCCCTCACGCCATTCACGCACTCATCGCCCTCACGCCCCTCACGCACTCACCGCCCTCACGCCCCTCACGCACTCATGGCCCTCACGCCCCTCATGCACTCACCGCCTTCACGCACCCATACCCCTCTCCCCTCACGCACTCATGGCCCTGACGCCCCTCACGCCACTCACGCTCTCATACCCTCTCCCCACACGCACTCATTCCCCTCACGCACTCATGGCCCTGACGCCCCTCACGCCACTCACGCACTCATCGCCCTCACGCTCCTCACGCACTCACCACCCTCACGCCCCTCACGCACTCATGGCCCCCACGCCCCTCATGCCCCTCACGCACTCACCGCCCTCACGGCCCTCACGCACTCACGGTGTTCACAGCCCTCACAGCCCTCACGGCCCTCACTCACCCTCACACATGAATATTTCCAGTTCAGAAACTCACTTACCCTCACCTGTGAAGATGAGGGTGAGTGCGGGTGAGTGAGGGCCCTCATGAGTGCGGTTTGCCGAGGTATGAACCCGTTTTCCGGCGTGTTTCATGTCTCACAGTGCTCAGTGTCAAAAACATTTTCTTTACCAGCCAACCACATTGTGAGATTTGGTCGTCTGTTTGTTAGTATCTGTTTGTGTACGGCAACCAGGCAGGGAAGGCAATGGTGCTACTTTCCCAGGTTCCAGTGACTTTGGAGACTGCACCCAAAGTACTGAAACTCTAAAGCTGCGTTTCAGAACTAAGTATAGCGCTGCAATCGTTGGCTTTAAAGGGGACCTCCTGCGTCCTATAGTCGGGGCGGGTGGCGCTGACATAGCCTGCCCGCAAACTAGACTAACGACATATCTGCCCCATTCTAATGTTTACAAATCCACAACTCAGCGTGCGATCTCCACAGCCAAGCACACGCGTGTGCATGACTTGGAAAAGCGAGCAAGGCGATTGTGTTCAGTTAGCGAAGGTTCAGAGAAAGGGGGGATGGGTTTGGCGACGTCCTTTCGTGTAATTGGTGGGTCGGTGCATTTTATTGCTTACTTCCGGAAAGAGGGTGTATTGGCTTCTCCCTCTCAAATTTCTTTTGTCGAGGTGGCTATTTATGCACTTTTCGGAAATTAAAATATTCAGCTGTGTTCGAAATCCTTTATTGTTTGTGCCGTTTTTACCTGCAGTCTCTGGGCTTATGTTATGTCCAAAGCCAACACCTCTTAGAGAACAAGGCCGCAAAGCTCGATTTTTGACGTCACCGACCGCGGGCGAACGCAGGGCATTGATTGGACACGGGTGCTGCCTCAGCCTTCCGGGAACCACGAGATTTGCATAATGTTGTGCAGTTACTTCAACGTCGACGGCCGGTATTCAAAGAACTCTTGGGTTACAAAGTTAATGTACGAGCGCTTCCAGCTCGTCATGCGAAACCAAACCCGGCATGTCCACGATCAGGGGTTGTATGCGTGGTCTTCGCGAGATACGGTAGATCACTTCGGCATCATAACTTAAGGCTAGATCACGCATTTGTGCCATGTGCGTTCGCAGCAACCGAAACGACAGCAGCAACAACAAAGTCACCGGGACAAGTCTTCGCCGTAGATAATGTGGCAGGCAATGCAAGAGGTTGCTTCGCGAAGCAATCTCACGGTTGTTCCGGTGTTTCGGTCGTTTCTGTCGTTTCGAACCCAATCGTTGCAAATGATTGGGCCAGCCTTTACAAAATTACTTCAGGTACCACTTCAGTTACCCCTTCAGTTACCACAGTTACACCACCTCACAATAAAAAAAGAACGAATAACTCCAAGCGCTACATGCACTCTCGGAAAGATCCAAGCCCAAAGAAACTTCCCATTAAAGCATACTCCTCACATACACCACTGCGTAAAAAATTTAACTCTCTCGATTATTTGGATAAACTTGACGAGTACGCAATTGTGTCGTGCGTGCAACTCATTCGAAATCAAGCAAAGCTCCCTGTAACCAAGCATAACAAATCATGAGGCACGCCTAATGCGCGCATTATATATCCTGTGCTCCTCTTGTTTTTCAGAATTATCAACACAGAAAGTTTTCTAGAGTGGTATACGTAGTAACCCCGAGACGTAGGAAAAAACAAAATGGACAAAACAACGAAGTGCGTTGTTTTTTTTTATTAAATTTTTCCTATGTCTCAGGGTTACTATGGATGACATCACCAGCTCGCCTGCGTTTTTTGCCTTTCTTCCAGAGTGGTCTTCTCAAATTATATGACTGAGCCATAAGCACTCCCTTGGGACCTCGAAGCCATTAACCTTCCTGGGGACATTGTCGAATGGGCGCTTCTTACCTTTTCGCGGACAGTGTCTTCGTTCTCGAAGGTCTGCCAAGAGTTCTTGGAGGATCTGTACAAACTGAGTGAACCCTGCACCTTCACGGGAGCCTTGAAATCCTCGGTTGTCAAACACGACTGCGAGAACGGAGGCATCACTTTCCCATCTATTGGCCAGATGAGGACAAAGTTTAGATCAGCTTAAACAGAACCTGGAAACCCCTTTCCCCTTAAAAAAAGTGAAACGTTGAAATACATGGTGTAATTAGAGCACACAAGTATTTTTTTTTTTTTTTTGCATCCGTAGTTGTGTGTATTGTTTTGAGAAAGAAACAAGCGAAGTCAAACAGAAACCAGAGTAAAAGTTGCCGAGGAAGATGACGTGCCAGGAGCGATCCTCACAAGCCCTCATTAGCGCCTGCCGCTGTTCATCCGCGATGAACAAATAGTGCGCTACCGAGGCGCACGTCGCGCTGGCGTCACGTAACTCGTCATGACTAGAAGCGGCTTCGACGCCAAGCTTGGGTCCTGTTGATGCCTCCTAAACATTACGCCAGAAAAAAAAAAAAAAAAGAGCGTGTGACTCACGTCTCTGTAGTTGGACCAGCGCTCGCTCTTGCAGATGGTGCCGTCCCCGCTGTCCTTGGTCTTGAAGGTGACCGTGGCCATGTTGAGGGAGAAGCACAGCTTGACATTTGTCTCGTTCTCCACGTGCAAGATGCGCATCCAGGAGATTGCCGTGCGCTGCGCGGACGTCACCCCGCCAAAAAGAAATATCATGACATGCACTCTATAAACTTCAATGAGATTGTGTGTTTCATGTATGTTCAGACAGCGGAAAGTCAGACAGCCTCCATGGGTGTTTAGTGTCTCCGCTGTAGATGAAAAATTTAGCCAATAGAATAGCACTACCAGCCAGGAGAGAAGAACAAAGAAACTTGGGGGACGCTGAAGCTTCATCTTTAAGAGTGGAACGCAATAGCGTTATCGGGTCCCGTTCGCAAAGCCTGCTCATATAAACACGTGCTTGTTGCCAAGCCGTGCAAGCATGTGTGAGTGGCCTAGTCGGTAGCACCACGTTTCACGTGACGGCACACGTGGCTGTGACGTCATGACCCCATCGACGCGCTAAATTTGGTGCGAAAAATTATCCGCTAAGTTTTACATTTTAGCTAAATTTGGCGGGAAATTTTCCGCTAAACTTGGCGGAAAAATGTTTCCGCCACATTTAGCTGTAAATCCCATAACGCAACGCCCACAGCCACGTGTGACGTCACATGTGACAGACGTGGCTGCGCGCGTTGCATTATGGGATTTATTGGTCCCGCCGACGCCGACGCTGGATTTTCTGCAACACAAGCTCCTAAACGTTATCGCGTTAAAATGTAATTTTCAGGTGGGGTATTCTTCACTGTGATTGCAATCTTGTGGCTTCTGCCTTCGACGTTAACTGGTATCAAATCCAGAACCAAGTCACTACGTTCTCCACGCATGGGCTCGTGGGCTTCACACTTCAGGACGTTGAGGTGCGCAGCCTTTGACGTACCACAGGTACCGTCGAGCTGAGCGCTTCGTGCTCCAGGAACGCCGACGTGAGCGACACATTGCAAGGCGTCGACCGCATGTGGTGGGTCTGGATGATCAGGTAGTCCAAGTACCTGCGTAGAGCGGAGATCTTCAAGCAAAGGTGTACGCAGCACAACTTGACCGAGGCGCAACTAACGTGGCAATCTCCTCGAAGGCTTCCGCCACGTTCTCGGGTGTGTTGGTGTGCTCCTCGAGATTCAAGCCCAGCACAATGCTAAGCTTCCGGTCTTGTGTGTCAAACACGTCGAAGATCCTCTGCAAACGGCAACGAATTAAAAGAACGATTTTCGGATTGCCGTCTTTAAGGTTGCCTTTCGTAATGACCGATTTTAAATTATACCTTTGGTTGTTTCTTCAGACAACTCACGAAGACGGTCAAAGTTGTTATTGCCGCTGACAGCTTAAGAAATAAGGGGCGTGGCGAGTCACGAGCATATCGTTATGACTCTGCAGCCAACGAGCCTGCGGTATTAGCTGCATATAGCGCCTAAATAAAAATTCATGGAGCAAAAAACGTTGAAACAATGAGCTACACTCGGCGTTCTTTAGGCTGCTTGCAGCTATAGAAAACATGAATTCTAACCTCTCTAGATTTACACGTATAATGCCCGACGTTTCGCTAAAAAAACAGCTTGTCCAGAGGAAAAAAGAAAGAAAAGAATAATTACGAAAGTTATCGAATTTAGACGAAGTTGGAAAAGAACCACTTGGACATTTCAGAGTGGTATAGCCGAGTTATGAGCTGGTGTTTTGAAGATGCTACGTCGTTTATAGAAGCGTTGTCTGACGCTGTGAGGATTTAGGACCTTTTTTTTTCACATTTTTTTTTCTCCCTTTTTGTTTCGAATATTCCTGTGGCAAATCGGGAGTTTTAAGATACCATTTTTGAACGGTCCGGGCGGGCGTTTAAAGTAAAAGCTCGAGCCCTCGTTACCAATATTGTTCTATGAAAGCGCAATCTGCCAAAACTGCTCAATGATGCTCCGGCGCCCCAACGAAACGAATAGTTGTCTTTTAGCGAAACATCGGCAGCCGCTCTGAAGCTTAAAGAAGGTTTCTCTTACAGTTCTTCCTACAATCGTCCCTAGCAGCTTAGAAAAAAAAAAAAATGTTGATGCTCCACGCCTCGTGGTTTGACGTCAGTATTCTTGTCGGCGAACGACGCAATCTCGTTGGCTGCGGAGCCGTAATGAGATGCTCGCCTCGCCCCGACTTTCTCAAGCTGTCAGTGCACTATACGGTGTGCAAGTTTGTCCGGTACCTGTGCACCTCGTGCGTTTTTTTACCTTCCAAACGCGCCCACGTGCGTCTGTTTACCCCCGACCTGAACCGATGACGGCGCGAGCTTGGCAGCCTCGTCATAGTGCGTTATCTATACGCGTTCCCTATGTTGCCCTTTGACTGGCTTGCGTTCCGATGTCCCAAAGACGCGCATTTTAGAGCACTCGCTCGCCGTATAGCTTCGACTACGCCACCTTCTAGATAACTTTGCAAATAACAAAATCTGACAACCATTCCTATCCTTCGACGAGCAGCCACACAACTGGACGTTCCAGTGACAAGGATCTACCCGCACCTTAACGACCGGGAGGAACCTCTTGACGTCGGCTATCGAAGCGGCGTTCTGATCCAGGATTGCGATGCCGTCGAAACCATACGCGTTCAGCCATTCCGCAGCACTCCGAGTGAAGTGGCCCAGCTTCCTGGGATTCCGCCAGAGCGGCATGTAGAAGTCGGCCACTTCCTGAGGATCCAGCGCTATCAGCAGCTGCGCCTTGCTCTGCGCACCCAGCTGCTTGAACGCCTGGAAACCGTGCTCTGAAGGCAGTCGTAAAGAGAAATATTTTTTCTGGTTCCATGCCAATCAATCGATCACCTTAGTCAACCAATAAAGCAATTAAACTTTCCCTTTCCAAAAAATCAGTAGAAAAAGTAAGAGTACAAAAACAATGAGAGAGGTTTACGCTTCTCTGTAATGCGAAATTAGAGCCCAGCTCTTGAGGTACGTTGATTTTTCGATATACCGTGGTAAAGAATGTCGAAAATAATCCCTAAAGAAGGGGAACAAGAGGGACAAAGGACAAACACAAATCTCCAAACACAGCTAGGTGACTGGTGCGCGACCGAAAAAATCCGCCAATCACACTTGTTAATGTTAGACTGGTGGCAGCTGATAAAACCCGTTTGCTCTTCCGACGTCTAGCCCCTGGTTAGCTCAGTTGGTAGAGCGCTCCACTGGAAATGGAGAGGTCCTGGGTTCGGTATCCGGACCAGGCGGATTTTTTCGGTCACGCACCAGTCACCTAGCTGTGCTTGAAGATTTGTGTTTGTCCTTTGTCCCTCTTGTTCCCCTTCTCCAGGGATTATTTTCATCTTTATGTCCAGCTCGCTTGCACCTTTGCATTGTGAATTGCATTATAATGGTAAAGAATGTGATACGTATATATAAATCAATATATATATATATATATATATATATATATATATTTGATTTTCTTTGTTTTGTCTGAGGGTAGGCCAGGGAGGACGAGGAGGGTACGGTGGGAGCCCCATAATGCAGCACGCGTGGTGTTTGCTTCAACGGGAAACGTTTTTGGCTATAGTACATTGCAACTCAAGAAGGTAGGGCGAAGGAAAGGAAGGCCGGGGAGGAGGAAGCAGACGAAACGCTAAAGAAGAGAGGGGGAAACCTCCTCCCCTTTTTAGTGTTCCGTCTGCTTTCCTCCTCCCCGGCCTTCCTTTCCCTCGCCCTGCCTTCTTGAGTTTGCAACGGACTGTAGTTGCTCCGGATTTCCTGAAGCCGCATCTCGCGAAGCCGTGGAAGCCGTGGCCTGTGACTTCACAGTTTCCCCGCTAAATTTAGCTGGAAAATTGACGCCACATGACCTCAACACCAATTCAGTTTCCCCGCTAAATTTAGCGGAAAAAACGGCGTAACATAACTTCATGTCACGTGACTTAAACACAAAGTCGGTTCCCCGCTAAATTCAGCGGCAAAACTGACGTCACGTGAATTGAATTGGTGCATAAGTCTGTGACCTCCCATAAGCGGAGAATAGTTACTATGTGGCGGCTGGTGCTTAGCAGCTGCACGTGCTTGCTAATACGAGCCGGGCGAACTTTAAGTAAACGGAGTATTGTTACGTTTGATGGGCTCCTTCACGAGCTCTCTAAACTTGGCGGACTCACCTTTCTCCTTGGGCCGAAAGGACTTGTGCTCGCCGAAGAAGACCATGTCCTTGTAGATGATGTGCGTACAATGTTCGGTCGGGTAGCGGTCCTGCTCCGAGGTTAACTCTCCCACGATGCAGATGAGCACCGCTGACTCTGCACGTCCCGCGCGGCGGTCAATTTATGTCAGAATTCACTTGGAGCACTTGATTGCAAATTCCATGTTCAGAAATCACTTTCTAATGGTTCTTACCGCCTGGCGTGTAAGCTCGAAAGCATAGCGCCAAAGCGACAAAACACGCAGCGCAATGTTCAAGACTCTAAGGGGTTTCTGCATTGGGTAGCACCCGCTAAGAGCGCCAGTCGTAAGCCACAACAAGGTATAAATTGGCATAACGCTCCAATGGGTATGTGTAGAAGGAAAACGCTTTTTTGTAACTTATATAGTTGTTGATAGATTAAGAAACGCAGGGAGTGACTTATTATGCTTCTGGCTTCGAGATTGGTTCTTCGACCTTCTTATCGGCTAATGTCGCGATCTTATTGGCTGCGGAGTGATAATGAGATGCACAAGACTCAATACGCCCTGCCTCTTTTTTTAACATGTCACTGATTGAGTTAGCCAGAAATATTGTAGGGAACAATATCAAGAGCTAGCCGTCAAAACGAACATCGCGTCCTCAAAAATGTGAAAATGCCCCGCGTTAGGGGATAGGCCCCGTCGTTGTAGAAGCAAGCTCAAAGGAAACATAAAAAAAAATATATCGCTGTTTCTCAGGACTGCATCCTCCACTATATAGGTTATAGAGCAAAGATAGTAAGGGCGCGCTCGTGTTTCTCTACTTTATCTCACCTACGACCTACATACATTAAAAGAAATCCCCAGCTGTCTGAAAAAAAAAGGATACGTGGTATTTTGCACTGAAAATGCCAACGTCAGAGAAATATACCACGTGGTTTTTAACTAGCTCGTGATGGAGCCTGACAACCCGAAGCCTTGGCTGTTCCTCGAAGGGTGAGACGAATTATAGAAGGCTGCCAAAGTGGCAGCGCATATACGAAGCGGCCGGCGCATTTGTAAAAAGGTGCAGGCCCATCGACAGGTGTGAGGACGGTCGTGTTGGACTTACGTGGCGATAACTTGGCTTGTTCGCGATCGGACGAGGTTGGAATAGCTGGAAAAAATAATATTGCGTGCATCGCAGTGAAGTGAAGAAAAGATTAGGCAAGCGCGGGTAATCGTGCGAATAGGGCACACAATAGCTTCTCATTTGGAAAAAAAAAACAGAAGCAGACATGGCCTCACCCTTCTTTTTCTGGACTCCGTAGAACTCTCGGTCGACGTGGGTATCTGCAAGAAACAGCATTCAGCAAGAAACAAAAGGCTATACGGTTGATTTTAGCTTTACAGACAGTTAAACAAATAAAAAAAGGTCGGTGCATAGGTATTATGCTGCAAAAATTTCAGAACTACGTGTCGTTGGCACAAGAAACGAGAAGGGGGGGGGGTGCTAACGCTTTCCGTTACCCCCCCCCCCCCCTCTCTCTCACTGCTGCTCGTGCCGCAGAGGACGCGAGCTCGGTCGCTCGGCCGCTGTCCAGAGCGATGAGCGAAGATTGTGGAATCAGGGCTGACGGAGCGGCGTCTATCGCCGTTTCAGGGTTAGGCAGAAATACTCAAAAAGTATTTGTCGCGTTGAAGTGTGCAAACGAACGACACCCTCAAGGACGACGTCTAATTAACGACGTCGAGGACGACGTCCTAGAGGACGACATCAGGGACAACGTCAAAGACGACGTCTAGGACGAAATCTAGGATGACCTCTAGGACGACCTCAAGGACGACTTCTAGGACGAACATGGTAACCCTGGAGAGAGGGTACAAAGAGGACCGACATGGTGACCCCTCGCTCCAGGGCTACCATGTCTATCCTTAACTACCTCGCTTGTCTACTTGCTTTAACCTCTAGCACGACGCCCTCGAGGACGACGTCAAAGACAACATCTAAGACGACCTCTAGGACGACCTCAAGGACGACCTGTAGGACGACATCAAGGTCGTCAGGTCCTACGAGGAGGGTGCTGATGTGAAGGAGTGTGATAATGTGAGCTGAAATGGCCTACTGCGCACACCTGCTGCGCATTAGGAGGCCAGAAAGTTCAAGAAATTCGAGGCGGGTAGCTAAAGAATGCTATCGCATTAAAAGGAAAGCGCGTGCTCACTGCGCCGTTCTCGCCAGCAGGCACGGCGCGCCGTCAGGGAGCGCGGCGATGCAAGTCGGTCGGCGCTCCGGTGTTATCTATGTAACGTCACTTCCGTGACCAAGTTTTCGTGACATCAATCTCCAAACTTTGCAACCCCTTCCGAGCGCGAAAAAAGACGTGGTTATACGCAAAAAAAAAACACAAAAAAACGTGAAACTTATATTAACCTTGTCTTTGCAGATGAGTTATACGACCAGGTGCACATAATATAAAGGGGCAAACTGTCACCATAAGCCGCTTAATTAACCAAATTCTTGGTAAATAAAGTTTCCATTAGTTGAGATAAACCTATGTGGCTTCAGTTATAAACTTGCGGAACGTAATTGAGAACCACAAAATCAGAAAATTGTAGAAAGACTTGGAGCGCGTGGGAAGCACGGTGGAGCGCAAAGGCTGCATGCGGTTTTTTCCCGTCTCTTCTCATCCAGGTTTTCGCACTCTATTTTCTTTCCAAGTTACGGATGGGGTTAGTCGTCGTCCTCTCATCTTACGCTGTAAACTGCATGACTCAGTTAGTGCGAATACGACAATACGAGCTTTTTCGATTTTAAGTTTAGCGCCAAACGTGAAATTTTACTTAGGAATTCTAAAATGTCTCATAACAACCTTCCTTGTGTAAAAAAAAAAAAGAAAAAAAAAGAAAAGTGAATCGAGAGGGAAAGTAAATTACGAAAACCTTGGGATCGCGTTTTCGTGCTAACACACAACACACACACACACACACACACACACACACACACACACACACACACACACACCACACACACACACACACACCACACACACACACACACACACACACACACCCCACACACACACACACACGCACACACACACGCACACGCACACGCACACACGTACACACACACACACAGATGCTCGCACGCACGCACGTAATATTTAATTTTTTTTTACCGCAATTATAAACTACGCGTTACGGAACGCTCATTCTCCGGCCAAAGGTAGCTTAACTGTATTAATGAACAAGTCTTCACCAAGAAAGTCGTAAACGTAGAAAAATGTTTGAACAGCAGTAGAGGCTTTATTACACGACGTTTCGGGAAGAGACTTCCCTTCTTCAAGTGTGCAGAAAACACAGTTGCAAAGCGTTTTTAGAGAGACTAGAGGAGAGGAGGAACATTGAAAAAAGAAAGAAAAAAGTCAGATATATAATAGTACAAGTAAAAACACTTGAGCATGAAAAAAACTACAATCCAACAAAACACACATATATAAAAAAGTGGTAGTTTTAAGGGGAACACGGTCGCGGCACTCGCTAGCGAAACCAAGAAAATATATCACAGGCACCGGCCTCCGTCACGTTAGAGTCAGAGCTCCAGATCCAGAAAAAACAACAACATACAGGGGTCAAGTCGAGTGAGCCCAAGCCAGTATAACGCCGAAGGAAACGAAGGTCATAAATAAGCCCGAAGTGTGTGTAAACGGACACCAGAAATGTGACACGTGGGTGGCACCGCTCAACAGAATACCGAGAAATACTCCTTAAAACGCCTCCCAGCTCAATCTCCCCCCTCTCCACCCTCCAAAAAAAAAAAAAAAAGGAGAAGAGGGAAGTTAGCGGGCGACGTCCCCACATCCCAATGTTTCTAGCTCTCCCCTCAAAGAGCTTTAGCTCTCCCCCGCTCTCCTCTGCGATGGGGGAGATGGTTTGCCTGTAGTATACTAAAAACTAAAAACCTAAAACAGCCTATATAAGTTTCCTTTGAAATGTTCATACCAAGTGGGGTTAGGGTTTTAAATTTAGATATATAAAGGACTCTTATTTTTGCGTGTAATATCATTTTGAAACTGCTTTCCACAATGATAATTTTTAGGTGCGTATGAATGTCGTGGTCGTCGGAGTTAAAGTGTTTAGCGACTGGTGTTTGTACTTCATTTACAATGTCAGACTTATGGCCATAAAATCGCTCTTTCATAGAATTTTTAGTTTCTCCTATGTATTGCTTCTTACACAGCGTGCAGTTAATAATATATATCACGTCAGGGGTTTTGCAGTCGATATGCTGTTTAATATTTACGTAGAAATCTGATGCGTAGCTCGAAATTTTATCAGCGGTCAAAACGAACGGGCAACGTTGGCAAGGAGTGTTGAGGCAAGGACCACAACCGCCGCATGAACTGGTTTTTTTTATATACGCCTCCTCTCCTCTGGTCTCTCTAAAAACGCTTTGCAACTGTATTTTCTGCACACTTGAAGAAGGGAAGTCTCTTCCCGAAACGTCGTGTAATAAAGCCTCTACTGCTGTTCAAACATTTTTCTACGCCAAAGGTAGCGCTAGAGGTCCGAACCAGATGCCAAAGTTTCACAACTATACTCAGCGTCACTAGTTGTGTGCTGTGCAGGCGAAGGCAACGCCAGGCGAAGAGAAAGTGCGAGCACCAGGAAGGCGGGACGGGAGAGGAGGGCAGTGGAGGGCGAGGGAAGAAACGGAAAGCACCAGGAACGTTAGAGAGGAGAGGAGGTTCTCTCCTCCCCCCAACCTTCCTATTGCTTGCCCTTTCTACCCTCGCCTGGCGTTGCCTTCGCCTGTGCTGCACGCAACTAGTGACATAGAGTATTGCCACTCTTACCCAAAAGTTATGTGATTTTCTGAAAATTTCAATTGCGAAATGGGCTCACTTTTGCCCGTTTTCGGTAACTGGCGCATTAGAGCTCTATGTATTCGAGAGCTTGGTCGGCCGCCATTTTTCCCTTGAAAATTTCAGAAAATCACGTATAAACGTTTGAATAAAATAACGGTTAATGTTTACACTTTGGGATTAGGTTCGAGCCGCTCGCACTACATTTGGGAGGACAATGAACGTTCCGCAATGCTTTGTTTATTTTTTCAGTAAAAAAAAAAAAAGAAAGAGAAAAAATATTTTTTTTATATTTTTTTTTTTGGGGGGGGGGGGGGGGGGTGCGGGCAGGGTTGCGAGATTCTTATGAAATATTGTGAAGTCTTAAAAAAGGTGGTGTTTGGTTTGTGTAATCCAATATATTGCTGTTGGGTTATCGTAACTGTGATATCGTAACTGGACACGCTGAGAAGGTGGTTTACGGCCCTTACTTCCTACGCCGTCTCGTCTCTGGCACTTGTTTTTCACTTCACTTATCCTGCACTATGTAACACTTTAAAAAAAACTCGTGCGTCTACTTTTCCGCACAACACTCGGAGAGCCAATCACCGCAACTTACGGAGGCAGGTCAGCGAATGACGATGCCGAAACAAATGTTTAGACCAAAAAACGAAGTCTGAGTTGTGACATTAAGCAATGCAAAACGTCATGCTTGCATTGCTTAATGTCACAACTCAAACTGCGTTTTTTGGTCTAAACATATGTTTCGGCATCGTCACTCGCTGAGCTGCCTCCGCAAGGTGCTGTGCTTGGCTCCCCGAGTGTTGTGCGGAAAAATAGACGCACATTTTTTTTTTTTAGAATGCATATAGGTTTGTTTTTCTGGCGACGCACGTAGTTTTGATTATATACTTGTTACTTCTGTTTTTGGGGTGGGCTTAGGGATAGGGGGAACACCGCCTTTTTACTATATTTTTGGGTTTACCTCGAGGCTGCCATGACTGGGTTTTTTATGTTGGTGTGTCTGTGTGTTCTGGCAAACGTCGCCCCCAGCGTGTGAGTATGTTTCTGGAATTGACTTCTGTCTTATTGCTTTCCTTCTTTCTCTCGATTTCGGACTGAAACCTTCTGCAACATGTATTTCATGTTCCCTACACTAGAAAAAGAGCAGGCTCTGCTCGAAACATAAAAAATAAAGGCTCTCCTGCTGCTCACAATGTTTTCTACATACCGATAAACAGATAGCCATATCATAAAAAAAAACAAAAAAAAAACAAGAAAACGACGCTATGCGCGATGACAGTCTTCCGCACTCTAGCTAAAGGTTAAGAAAAATGCGATATAAGTGTAGTAAATGTATTCTTGCACCATCTCTGCCCCTTTTGATTTTTGCGATACAATCGAACGAATGTCTGATTTACAAGGATATATGATGCAGGTGGCCTGTAGTAGGCCACCTGCATCGTCTATAGCTTGCTGTCGGTTTGTACACATACTCGTCAACTCCAAGATCCCCGGGGAACTGTGGTATTCGCAGCCTTTCAAGTGAGTTTAGCGCACTCTAGCCACGTGCTTCGAAGCACACGGATACATTTTTGACACTGCGCATGCGCACGAACACATGCGCAGTGTCCGAAAGTGCGAAGCGTTGCGCCATCGCCTTGGGGTGTGACGTCCGGACCACGAGTCGTGTGTGCACGTACTCTGCACGTTTCGGATGGCCTGTAGCCTGGGGAAGCGGGTGACGCCATCGCAGTGGGCCTCGTTGTCGTCCTGGTCCACGTTGTACGCGGCCACGCACACTCCGTGGAACACGTCCATGGCACGGCTCACCTGTGCGGCCGGCGGAAAGCGGACAAGTCGTCGACTCGACTAACGACGGCATCGGAGGTCCGCGCTTCCAGAATTAACTCCATCTCAAAGCAACGCTACATCTACATACTGTAGATCGTGGGCTCTCAGACCGGCCTCCCATTGGTAAGGAGATCGGACAAATAGCTAGTTTTCCACAGATGTCGGTGTTTTCCCGGCACAAGGCCCGTGTGGAATGGATTCTTTTCGTCATCATTCTCGACCGAGTGCGGGATGCGGATCGGCCACGAGTGCCGCGTCAGCGTTCGGCTGGAGCTCGTGCTCAGTTTGTACTTTGCCGATTGAACACGCGCCCCAGTCGAGAACTGACGCAGCGTTTCGGCTACGTCAGGCAAGCACTGCATAAAATATAAGGAAATCATTCACGCTGTTGTTGTTTTTCTCATCGGTTTGGTTCCCAACTTAAGGCCCGTTCACACACTTGAAAGCGAGTAGGACCGGCTGAGACAAGACCAGTTTTTAAGCCTCTTGCGACGGCTGAGGACCTGCTCCACAGCGGCGCATCCGGTCCAACACCGTCGCAAGAGGCTTAAAACCGGTCTTGCCTCAGCCAGTCCTACTCGGTTTCCAGTGTGTGAACGGGCCTTTAGCCTCAAGGGTCGGTTGCATCTCCTACCCAATAGTCGCCGACAGCTTAAGAAAGGTATACAGGGCGTGGCGAATTCCGAGCATCTTATGTTCACTCTGCAGTCAAATACGTTCCGGAATTCACCGACAAAAAACACCCAGGATCGAATCCCGATGCATGGAGCCTGATTATAATAAGCCTCGTCCTGCGTTTCTGAAGTCAGACTCGGTGACTACATGTAACAGTCCATTCTCTCAATCGTGTATACCTCTAAGCACGGTGCCTCTATGGTAACGTGTTTTCCCACTTTAAGCATAATTTACAGCATATCTGAGCCATGCATTTATGCCGAGCTGTAATCAAAATACTCCCCATATAGTGTACACATTAATGTTCACAAAGATTTTTTTATTTTATTTTTTTTTGCAACATTGCAAAAACGATAAAGAGAAGGTTGGGAGGAGTTTGTAAGCTGTATGATGATTTCAGGAGATGGGTCAACCTAGGATTGCATTAACGCCCTTCTTCTTAGAGTGGCGTCCCCTACCACCGCTGCTAACACGCGATAAAAAAAAAAAAGAAGAAAAGAACGAAGAAATAGCGTGAGCAAAATGGCGCTATTGTAACGGTGAAAGTCGAGAGCCCGAGCCGAGAGACATTACGTCACCTGCTCCAGAGCAGAGGAAGACGAATTGTAGCGCAAGCGGATCTGTCAGTCAAAAAATGACATCGAAACAGACCCTTTTCTGACATATCGTGGAAGCCATTGGTCCCGCACCTATCTGCGGCGCGGCGGCTCTGCATGAAAACCATCTCCGGGTCTAACCAATAGCTTGCTATAGCCGGCTTAAGACAGTTCCCGACGAAGGGCGAAGACATTTTGTTTAGATTCCCAAAATTGTTTCAAGCGTATGAACTTGATATCGTACTGGAATTAAACGTTTGCACCCCTTCTTCGCAACTGAGGCTATATTTTCCCGTAAAGCTTCAGCGTTCTGCAATGCGTGTATCACATATGCGTCGCAATAATCAACTAAACCTTTTAATAATATTATTTATTCCCCCTTCAAATAAATGGTAGGAAGCTGGAAAAAAGCCTCAATAAACGGCTCGACGAGATCTCGGCCCTTATATGTTTCCCAGCTGCAACGCAGCAAAGTTAATGCGAAGTACACATACAAAACTAATCGCTCAAATCACGCAAAAATGAAAAAAAAATATAAAAAGTAAGTAACAAACGTCTGCGCTACACTTCGTTAAGGGTTAAGTCCAGACGTAGTCAATTCCATGAGCAAATGGTGCCCATCGACCAGCGCCAAAAGCGCGATTCACGAGGGTTCCTCTGTACACGATTGGTCCAGCGATGAGAGAACACGTAAATAAACATAACCAACACCATGCGCACCCTTTCACCACGTGACTGTAGGCGAACGCCGCCGCAAGTATAGAGAGCTCAAAACGACCTCACAGGGTCGACATTCAATTGGTTGAGCCAGTGCACGCACTATTTGGTGCGCTTTGACGCTGTCTGATTGGTCCGGTCAGCAAGTAGTGTCGGCTGCGTCTGGACGTAAGGAGAAACGAAGTATACAAACAATTGACACAATACGGTTCAATTATCGGAGCTTTTGACCCTAAAAGAAAATGAGTGCATAACGTGCTTGACCCCCGAAGATTTATGGTGTTCATTTAAATATCATGATAATGCAACAAGTCTTGGGATTTGATATACCAACATCTCTTTACTGGTGTTCAATGGAAACTTCGCTAGTTGCCCATAGTCGGGGTTCCTAATTTCGTAAGTTACGAGATGCCGCTGTAGACTACCCAGTCCTATCAGAGCCCTAATAAGTTCGAATATTACATTGCTGTTCTGTTTTATGGTTTATGAATAGCATGTCATTGTAAAGGCTACGCATATTGAGTGCAATATAGCTTTTAAACAGGCTTTTTGTACGTGACAGATACGGTGCACTTGTCATAGACCCTTTTTCAAATGTCCATCGAGCAACATTGACGGTCGCCATTACTTGGGCACGAAGCGCGAGATTGGACTTTTGAAAAGGGTCTATTATGCGCAGCACATTCTAATGAATTAGGTACACATTTTTGAGGTTCGTCATCGTGGTTGTTCTCCGGACGGACATGAAATTATTTAAGTGAGAAGGATATAATGACTTATACGGTATAATTTTTATCGAGGTAGGAAGTATATATATCGATGCGCGCATATGAGTCCCACAGTTTTGGTATTTTGTTTTTATTTCATTACTTAATGGGATCGGTATAGAACATGTTGTGAAAAAACACAACCACCAGTGTCTTGAAACTATGAAATAGTTCAATATTAGGTGAATTTAAATATGTAGTAATTATTAAACGAACATTAATATTTTTGGTAGAGACATCGAAGCTTTGGTTTTGCTCGCGTTTATTTTTAAACTGTCTCTGTCCGTCTAACGTCGCCAGCAGAATTAAGTGTTGTATCTTAAGCTCATAATATACGTTTGGTTGTTTGATGAAGATTTACGGTATTATGTTAATATACGTTAAAAAGAAATAGACATAAAAAGCTTACTTTTGGTACACCAGATAATATATAATTTATGTTTGAAGAAAAAAAAAAGATTGCAGCACATATACTGCCTCCGATTACCTAGATAAGGTTTCAGTAGGTATAAGCCACACCATAGAGTTTTAGTTTCTGCAGCAAAATGTGTGGTTTATATATTCCCGAGTTTTCGTAGCATACACGAAAATTGCCAAAACGCTAAAACCAGTTTATTATTTTATAGATTACGTAAAATATTTTTTTGTTTTACATGTGATGAAGCTCTGCTGAACGATGTTTTTGAAATCCAAACTTTTACCTTATAAGGAGTTGGTGCGTATCGAAAACATTTTGACAGTCTCACGTGAATAAAGTTTTCTCGCGTAAACCGGCGTGCATCACGCAATCGAATATCCAGCCAGACACGGAGATCCTTACAATTAGAAGTGTCCCCAGCCCGCCCATTCGTACGTTGTTGCCTGCCTTGTACGCGGACACATTGCGATGCACTTGCCTTTTCCCGAATTGCGAACTCGCTGTCGTAGGAGATCCAGTTACGCTCCTTGCGCCGGGAAGTGGATAACACTGTGCTGTCTTCCTGGGGAACGAGCCAAGCGTTTCCGCTGCACATCTGCGGCCACGGGAACACAGGGAAGACGTCCAGACTTAACACTCGAAGTCGAAAGGGCACAACAATCAGGGCACATTTGACGCCAAATTTCCGCCAATAACGCCGGTAGCGGGAGTGCCTAAATTTCCGCCAATAACGCCGGTAGCGGGAGTGCCCCTTACCTGTCGGTTACCTCCCATGAAAAGTCTCGTTTATTATTGGTCTTTTCTAATTTTTCAAGGAGGAGGAGAAAGGACAAAACAGGGAAGGTTGGCTACTTCGTGCTGGTGCAGAGAAATTAGGTTGTTCATTCTCGTTGATTCTGACAAAGTACGTTATATCTTTACTGAAGGCTTGGACTGTGAGCTACGTGATTTCTAGATTCTCGTAATACAGTGATGGCTAAGTACATATAATACAGTTAATTAATGTTACGGAGCAAAATCAAGAGAGCTTCAAAGGCCATTATAGCGAGTGCCACGTGACCTTTTACGGCGTAGCACGCAGCGGTGTATTTCCCCAGATTACCTGTGATGCGTTACCCTAAGTTACCTTTTAGCTGAAACCCCACCTGAAAATTCCCAAGACGCATACCGATTCAGTATAGTAAAAAAAAGAAATAACTAAGTTAGTCAAAGCTGGAAGGAAGACCTAGAGATGGAACCCCCTGGAATTATCATTTTCGCTGAATACGTCTTTTCACTAAGCTAAGACTCTGAGCAAGCAACTCAGGCTTTTAGCGAGTTTCTTACACGAAGTTTTGTTAAATCTCTTGGTGAAACGTCAGTTGTTACACTGAGGCTTCTATAAGTCTCTTAGGAAAACGTCGTCTACCACACCAAGGCCTCCAGGAAGTCTCTCGTCGAGAAGCAGTGCCTGTCACACTCATCCGCGGTAACCTAGAGCTCGTGGTTTCGCTTCCCGCTACCGGAATCTTTTCTCTTTTTTTAATATATATTTTTTTTAATTTTAAGATTTATTCACGCATATGGTTATTCACCTGCGGACCACACCGGCATATCCGCCGAAGAACCACTCACATCCCCGTAGTTGATCCAGTGACGTCCCGTGCACCAACTGCCAGCGGTGGGTCGTGCGTTCGCGGTCAGGTCGAATGACAGTGTGACCAGGCTGAGCGAGAAGCACATCTTGGAGGTGCTGCTGAGGTCATCTTCCTCTCTGATCATCTCCATCCAGAACAGCGCCGTTTTCTAAAGAGAGGAAAAGAACAGTCGAGAGTATTTCACATGACCCTGATACAGCCAAGCACTTCGGTTTGCAAGCAAGCGCGTTTGCCCGAGAAGTAAAGGGCACTAGGCAGGCGCAGAAACTATTTTTAGACAGGTGTGGCATATACACGTGCTACGTTGCGCAGCCGACACCACAGCCATGACCTCAGGTTGACGGCGAAACCAAGTGAGTCACTGCTGAGCGCGTGCAGCGAGCTCCCACGACGACTCCACAATGTGCATTTCGCACCATAAGATTTTAGGTCTTGGCAATCTTGATTCCAAACTGTGAACGACGAGCATTCGCCGTGAACGATGAGTTCGAGTATGGCGTCGTGCAACGAATACCATTACCTATGCACGTCCCGCTCATGACGCTTCTTCTGGATTCGCGACTCCGGTTGTACTGTTTTCCCTTTACAAATGCATGTTCAGAACAAAATGGTCAACCGAATGAGCCTTTATTGTTGCATTGTTCGCAAAATGTTCACATATTCATTTGAAGCAATTTTACAGCTTCTGCAACCTGTGAAATTCGCAGTTGCCATACACCCTGCGAGTTTGCCCGTCCTTCTAAGATTTGCGGCAGTTCTACTAAGGTTTCAAACAATATCTTGGCCGAGTTTCAACTTTACGTGGTAGTGTCGTACTCACAATGGGGAGGCTGGGAAGCGGGTCACCTTCTCCTACGTAGATTGACGGGTACACTAGCTTGCAGAACTGTTCTTCTTCGTGATAGTGGGTTTCCAGCACAAAGATGTCCACCAGCCTACACAGAGAAGGACGCTAAGTTTATAGCCTCAACGACACGGTCATCTATACGCAGAGTCATTCATCGTGGTAGCCCGAGCCTCGCACATATGTAAGACCCATTTTCAAAGTTCCATCAAGCAACACTGGCGCCACCATATTTTGGACATCAGTTTCTGCGGAAGGCGTGTGATTGTATTCAAGTTCACGCCGAGCGCTGGCGCAGTATACTCGTGTCGAATAGATTGGGATCCGAGTACCCGCCGAACTCTGATGCAGCAATGGTGTTCAATGCATACTCAAATTGCATGCCCAAAATATGGCGGCCTTGGAGCAGCTACTGGAGGGCGTGCAGTCTTGAAAATGGTCAACTGAAATCCACAGATCCTTTAAAATAGCCCAGAGTTGTACTAAGTCTGGAGTTCGCTCAGTTTCAACTTTGCATGGTGTGCGTTGAAGGTAAACGATGACTTACTTGACGAGCTTTCTGATCAGCTTGATGAAAGTCCTGTCTGAGTTCTGCTTCGGTATCAGGTAGCCTCCATAGATAAGGGCTGGCTTGGGAGCTCCCAAACCTTCCAGAGCCGCCTGGAACGCCTGCATTGATAGCCATTAGTGAACAACCGGGGTTACTCATAATTTGCGCTCATGCCCCCGACCCTGCTACTATATACAATGAAAAACTGAAGGAGAGGAGGACTTGGGAGCGTGCGGTCACGTCAGAGAGCAGAGCTCTGATTGGAAGGATAGTTGGTATACGTAGAGGTTGTTTGCCTTTGTCTCTACCTACGGCCTCCCTCCAATCAGAGCAAAAATCAGCTATCTTTCTGTGATAAAAAAAAAAAAAAATCTTATCAAGTTAAAGAAATTGACCGCATCTCCACGTGGTGAATGATGTTGATTGGGGCGAAGCTCTGGTGGTGCTTGTCTGCCTAGACGCTGAGCCGCAGCATGCTGAGCCTTTCGTTCGTTTTCATCCATGTCAGAAAGAGAATGTGTGGTATGGAACGTGGTTATATACGCATTTGAGCATTTGACCGCAGCGCCCTCTCGTCTATAAACATTGAGCCAATGCATGCAAAGTTTAACGCGATTATATACGCATTTGACCGCAAAGCCCTCTCCTGTATAGACGTTGAGAGGCTACATGCAACGTTTCATCCATGATATTCCCAGCTCTTGGGTTACTACCACATCTCAGAGCCCCCTACTCCCCCAGCAGTCGTGGCCGAGTGGTTAAGGCGATGGACTCGAAATCCATTGGGGTCTCCCCGCACAGGTTCGAATCCTGTCGACTGCGCAAACATATTTTGTTTTACATTAATTTCATTAATTTTTTTTCTATTTTTTATTTTTTTTTCATTTTTTAATCTTTTTTTTTTGCCCTACACGAGCACGTGAGCTCACGAGCAGGAGCACGAGCACTGGACGCCAGACAGACACCAGACAGATCAAGGAGGTTATAATGGGCAGGAGGTGGCGTCCCTATCCCCAATGCATGGAGCGAAGTGTAACGGAAGTAGGCGTGGCCACGAGCCGCGACGAGCATTTCTTGACCAATGGGAAGCCTAGTGAGTGGGCGCCGCCATTAATGTCGGTGCAAACAACCGCGTTGCGATGACATTTCCGTGGCAACGCGATTGTGTGCACCAAGGACGTTTAAATAGGTCAGGACCCTGCATGACGTCATACCCAGCGACGCCGGAAGAACAACCCAATCCCAGACTGCCCCTCGCACCGACGCTCTCTCATCCAAACTAAATTCAACCATGCTCCCATCGTCTGCTCTCCGCTCGGTCGTTAGGCTTAGGCTACGTCTGCTCCGTGCCTGCGGTCTGCTTCGTCTGCTCGCTGTCGCGGCTGGCTTTCGATTCGATCGGCGCACCAAAAGATGTTTCGATGCGAACCCGAATACTCATCACGGCGGAGTGAAACCAACATCTTCTCGAAGCAGAATTTGTACGGCTTTCTCAACCCGCGATGCCCTTCTCATCGTTCGTGCCTACGATGACTGACTCGCGATCGCTTTCCAAAGCCGCGCTACGACGACTCGTTCGAGACGACGCTCCAGGCGCGGTCGCGCGGTGTCGAGAGCGTCCGCTACACGCCGACTTCCTAGTCCTACTGGTCAGGCAAGTGTTGGGCTCGAAATCTCGCCTGTTCGACACCGATTCAGTCGGTGCGTCGTCTAGAGCGTCTCAACTCTAGTCACTTTCTGCTGGGCAACCAGGCGTTCGTTTATAATAATCTCATCCAATTCTGACCATACCGGTTTAAAAGTCTCCCGTTAAGCGCTGTTTCAAATAACAGTGGGTGCCGCCATTACTTTCCGTGCACACAATCGCGTTGCCACGGAAATGTCATCGCAACGCGGTTGTTTGCACCGAAATTAATGGCGGCGCCCACTCACTAGGCTTCCCATTGGTCAAGAAATGCTCGTCGCGGCACGTGGCCACGCCTACTTCCGTTACACTTCGCTCCATGCATTGGGGATAGGGACGCCACCTCCTGCCCATTATAACCTCCTTGGTGTGCACCGAAAGTAATGGCGGCACCCACTGTTATTTGAAACAGCGCTTAACGGGAGACTTTTAAACCGGTATGGTCGGAATTGGATGAGATTATTATAAACGAACGCCTGGTTGCCCAGCAGAAAGTAAGTGACTAGAGTTGAGACGCTCTAGACGACGCACCGACTGAATCGGTGTCGAACAGGCGAGATTTCGAGCCCAACACTTGCCTGACCAGTAGGACTAGGAAGTCGGCGTGTAGCGGACGCTCTCGACACCGCGCGACCGCGCCTGGAGCGTCTTCTCGAACGAGTCGTCGTAGAGTGGCTTTGGAAAGCGATCGCGAGTCAGTCATCGTAGGCACGAACGCTGAGAAGGGCATCGCGGGTTGAGAAAGCCGTACAAATTCTGCTTCGAGAAGATGTTGGTTTCACTCCGCCGTGATGAGTATTCGGGTTCGCATCGAAACATCTTTTGGTGCGCCGATCGAATCGAAAGCCAGCCGCGACAGCGAGCAGACGAAGCAGACCGCAGGCACGGAGCAGACGTAGCCTAAGCCTAACGATCGTCGGAGAGCAGACGATGGGAGCATGGTTGAATTTAGTTTGGATGAGAGAGCGTCGGTGCGCGGGGCAGTCTGGGATTGGGTTGTTCTTCCGACGTCGCTGGGTATGACGTCATGCCGGGTCCTGCCCAACGTTATTAGATTAACTCAGTTACGGAACTGTTCATAGACGCTGCATGCACGAACAGTACCCCCCCCTCACTCACCACGACTCGCCCAGATTCGCTCGACGCGCCGCCGGACGGCTGCTTTGGTAACTGAATCGGGATACGTTCGTTTCAACGTCCCTAGAAACGTAAAAACCAACGAAAAAAACTCTTTCTGTAGTAACTTTTATTGGAGATTAGTACAAAATGGAGGCGGGTGATGTTTTCTAAAATTTTTAGTTTTCAAGGTTTGCAGCACAATTAATATTGTTTTAATACAACCATGCCTCAGCGGGGATTTTAGGTAGCGCGTCCCGACCTAGGCGCATTTTAACTGTGGGGGTATTTCGCGGCGCGTCCGCTAGGGATACGGGGGTGGAAACCCTGTAACCCGATTGAAGCCAAAAATAGATGTCGCGTCACGCGTGCAGTTCGTAGAGTGACCGCTGCGGGAGAAATGGCGGCGTTGTGATCGCCATTTGGCGCTTCAGCTGTGCTCTTTAGAATGCACGGTTATGAAACGAAAATATAGATGGCGCTTCGAATGACTCTAGGCGGATTGAGGTGAGTGAGGGGGGGTCCCCCTCTCCGCGGGAGTTCCACAACTGAGGTAATCTAGTAACGTTGGTCCTGCCCTATTTAAACGTCCTTGAGACAGATGGACGGACAGATGGACGGACGGACATGGCTAGCCCCTAAGGAGCTTCGCCCCTAAAAGAAAGTCGTCTGTTCCTCGCGCAGGATCTGACGTTCCTAGCAAACACTTCGTAGGGTTTGCTACGACATAAAACGGGAGCGAGGAGCGCCCTTCCGCTCCCGTTCTCCCCCGGCCGATGCGGGTTCCCGGAAGTTATAATACATTTATTCAACTCCGAATGCGGCAAGCGGAAACCGTTAATGTCACCGGTGACGTCATATCACCCTAAAAACATCCCCTCTTCCGGCGGCCTTAAACAAGAATCCTGGTTGGTTTGGAGCGCCCTAAACAGAGCCATAAGACAACGGACCAGCAGAAGGAACTTCTACCTGTACGCTATCATTCCTTGTCTGTCGTCCTTCTTCCGGTACGCCTTGTCTGTTCTTCTACTTCTCCGTTGTCTCTTGACGTCGTCTTTTCCGGTTAGTTTTTGGCCAGAGGCGTGCTCACCTTGACCATGCTGATGACATGCCCGATGGACGGGTTGACCAGCGGCTGTTCCGTTAACGCGATGCCGTTCAGCTCGTTCTTGGACAGCCAGCTGGCGAGGTCCGAGGCCATCTGAGCCAGCGCTCCCGGGTCCTTCTGGGCAGCCTGGGTCGCCTCCTGGATCAGCTGTCCGCTCAGGGCCACCACGAACTTGGCGGTGACGAAGCGCTCGCGTAGGGCCATGAACTCCTGGTATGCTATTTAGTGTTGCCAAATCGGAAAATGAAAATGATGCCGAAACCAACATTCAAATACAACCGCGCTTTTCAGTGCTGCTGCCGTCAGTGGCAGTCAGGCTTGCCAGTAGAGCAGGCAGCCTGAAAAATTGACAACGCCGCGCATTTGTTTTTTACTGCTGCGCAGGTGCTAAAGCGAGCTTCCCAAGCATTTATTTAACACCTTGAAACTGCTTGTAATCAGTTGGGAACAAATCCTACAGTCCAAAGAGTTGCACCCCAGTCTGCTGCTGGCGTTACTTTTTCATTGCTGTCAGTGGAGACATTTAGTTTGAAAAAACACGGTGAGGACCATAATGTAAATTCAACA
The DNA here is from genome assembly GCA_013358835.2 of Ixodes persulcatus. NCBI lineage: Eukaryota > Metazoa > Arthropoda > Arachnida > Ixodida > Ixodidae > Ixodes > Ixodes persulcatus. Next base: position 89,682 of record JABSTQ010011474.1, on the reverse strand, counting down.
AGTTTGTGAAGAAAATATTATTTTGTCCTAATATTTGAGGTACTATTTTAGCGATGTTTTTTGGGGGTGTTTAGGAAATTTTGAGGCCAACCGGGGATCTTGAAGAAAACTCCGGTGTACCCCTTTAAAGGGAAGCTGAAGCACTTCTAAAGAAAACTGAGTTAGGAGCTGACGTCTATAGATTTTGGCCCCGTGAATTCAGTTATTGCACTGATCTTGGTCAGAAGTAAACCTAAACCGTATTTATTTTGACAACATTCCGAGGACACCTAAGCACGTCTTATGAGTTGTGAATGCGAAAGCATGAACGTCGTTCTTCCGCTCCCTTAGTTCGTCTGCGGCGTACTGGCGTGGACGGCCACGTTTCGCTACTGCAGAGGTAGCGGCCGACGGCCGAGCGCGCGCTCTCGTGAAGCTCTCGTGAAGAGCACGTAATATGTAGTCCGCGGAGAGATGACGAACGTTTGCCCGCTATTAGCCCCGAGAGCGAACACAAGCGTCGCTGTGGTCGGCCTTCCACGATTGGCCGAACGCTGACTATGACGTAAGAAATGGGATTTCTCATCGACGGAAATAAGAGGAATGAAAGAACCTTAATTTTGACGGTGTTGGCAGTGTTCCTTTGAGAGCGCAATGATTTCAAGCTTCCACCATGCTATTTACAAACACCATCGAACTTGTTGTTTGCAAGGTAATGACGTCACAAGGGGGAACCATAGGAGGGCGCCACCAAAACATCTCGCCGCTAATACTCCGTCTTGCTCCAAGTCCGACCGACTGTTTCGTCAGGGCGCTCGTCGTCTCTCTGCGCTCGCTATCACCGACTAAAGCAGTCGCGCACAGTGAAGGCGCTGTGATCCTACGCTCTTCTTTTTTCTGTGCCTGATTGTTTATCCGATGATACCCAAGACACAGACTCCTGGCACCACTTGATTGGCTCCATCAAATCGTAGCGCCGGATGCGATCGGAGTTATTATTAGAACGAAGTATATAGCGAGCATTCTTCCAGCTTGGCCCACCCCAATACGATTTGGTCGCACGGGGGCTCGCACTTCGAAGCCATTCGTTTTCGGCGCCCTTTTTAATGCGAAAGCATAAACTGTCCCACGGAACGAAGCCGGCGTTGTCTGTAACCGTTTGTAGCAGCGAAACGGCAGTTAGATTCCCATTGGCAAAAAGCACAGCAACGCAGATGCTTCGTCACGGAAGCCGTGGAGCCGGCGGAGTTCGCCGCGTCTGCGCAGTGCGGGAGCGTGATGTCACCGCCGGAGCGCCGTGTGAAAAAAGGAAGACGTTGCGCGCTGCTTGTAGGAATGCGCTGCGTGTAGGAATGATTTCGCATTCCTACTCGTAAGCAGACTTAAGAGTCTTTAGCGTACGAAATACTTTTTTCTGAAAAGAAGCTCAATATAGTTTCGGTACCTTATTTCGTGACTCCCTGTAACATGCCTAGAGACACTGCCTTTGCGGAGCGCAAATTCGTCTGCTTCTTGCCCAGGGGCTGCAGTGGCATCAGACCGCTGAGCTTTGGTTGGCTCTATTCGGAAGGATATTGGGTAGACCTCAGGGCAGCTAGCATCGAGGTCTACCCACTATCCGTCGAATCCGAGCCAATCAGGGCTCTGCAGTCTGACGTCACTGCAACCCTTGTGCAAGAAGCAAACGAACTTGCGCTCCGCGTAGTCACTGACGGCTTAAGAAACGCAGGAAGGGGACTATTATGATCACGCTTCTTGCCTGCATGCCGCAGTTTCATTGGCTGCGAGGGATAATAGAGGGTTTTGGAACGGCGAGACTCAGAGCGTGCATGGGTACAACCCATAAAACTCCCTAATATGCAACCTGCAATGCAATTTAGCGCTACACGTTGCGCCATCTAGTGGCTGCAAAATAAAGAAACTGGGTAGGTCAGGCCTGCGCGGGTCGCGGGGGCTGCGGGCGGCCGCATCCAGAAACCACGTGTGAACGTTGCATTTCGGATCGGCGTGAGCTTTTTTGGAACCGTTTTTCGTAAAAGTAAGCCCCGACTTCACGTCTCTATGACCTCACCGGGTTCCAGCTGTAACATCTCGCCTACTCCTAGAGTTCTCCCAAAAAAATAAACGTTGCTACTGCTGCGTGAAAGACGGCCACAGTCACGAAGGTGACTCAAGCGTCAAACTTCACCGCTTCCCTTCGAGATCTTGGGAAGCGACACGGCAACAGAAGTGGATTACTGTAGTGCGACGCATCAAGTAAGTGAAGTTTACAGAAACTGTTTGGGGGGGGGGGGGGGGGGAGTGAACGAAAATATATGTGCGGGCTTGGAAAGCGGTCGGACGAACTCGTTTTGCAGACTACTCGGCAAAATAACATATTTATACAAGTTGTATTACGAGTCCCTTTGACAGCCTCATAGGGAAATACGATAGGAACAATCGGGCCAATTGTTGCTTAGCTGTGACGTCGAGAATCGGGCGATCAGGTCTTCAAGCGAAAGGCCCGTCGGCCCGTTCCGGCACTCCTAATGCCGTTCGGCACGCGTGGTCGCAACGAAAACCTTCCAAACCTGCGAGTTTTCAAATAGTGGGTTTTCGTAGCACAAAGTTTTGTTTGTTTCAGCAACAAAATTTAATGCTGAGTCTGGTAACAAATGTGACGGCGTGCAGAAAGCAGGATGCTAAAGTGTTTCTTTAGAAAAAGCTCGTGCGAAGCGTAAATATCCTTCTTACACGAACACTTTGTTGCCAGTCGCCTTTTTACACCAGGCTTTGCATTGTGCGTATGGTTCTGTAGCATGCAGAGTTTGGTTCTAATTACCCAAATTTTATTCTAGTGTGTGTGGGCGTCGGGAGGAGAGGACGGCCGAGCGAGGCGCGAGCGGGGGCCAGCCGGCGAGGAAAGAGGAAGAGCGTGCTGCACGAGGCTGGGGCCGGAACGATAGATCCGTTCTGGCTGGTCTGGCCCATGGCGAACCCCGGAGAATTCCACTAGCGAGGTACGGATCAGGACCGGCGGAAGCGGCGAACCCTGACCATACCGGCCTTGTCTATGACGATACCGAAGTGGTTCCGCAACGAGACTCTGACTGTGTGTAATAGCCCGAAACAGCTAGCCTACGCAGCACTGGCGTGGGAAGGACGATCCACAGGCCTGGACACGGGCTCCGACTGTGAGCTCTGAACGACGGGCGACAACTAGGGTCGGCGGGTCCGGACTGTCGGCTCTCGAAGACGGGCAACCGGAATGTACAATAAACCCAATCGCTGCCTTCTCGTTGTGTTTTGTCACTTCCTGGGAGACGAGCGAAGACAGAACGATCGGGCGGCAATTATTATAGAGCGACCCCACAAGTGGTGAAGACAACTCAAACTGGTGTCCAAATGACGACTCTAGAATATTCTCTCAACACTTGGACCTATCAAGGCTCCTGATGGTCTTAAAAAACCGCATAAAAGTACCAGGGACATGGCACGCAGGGACGCAGGTGCACACGGGGACTGCTGAAATCGGGGTCGCCGCCGATCGCAACGGCCCGACGGGCAGACTGGCCGCCCCATTAACAGAGACGCCTCCGCTTGTGGCGCTGAATGCAGTACTCTCGTGGCGCCGCCTGGCCATTGCCGGCTGCCTATAGAGATTATTCCTTGGCGGCCATGGCTGAGTTTAGTGCCACTAAATAAGCTACGCTTCACAGTAACGACACTTGGCCACATTGTGGCTTAAAATCACGGTTGCCAGTTATCTGAAGCTTTACCTGAAATCACAGGAAACGCTTTTCCGTCCTCCACAAATGTTTAAACAGTTCGCGACAAAGCAAAGCAACATTACTTGACCTTTCTAACACCGCATCTAATGCTGAGGAAGTCGCACTTTTGAATCCTGACGATCGCGGCAGTTGCGTCTGCTCTGCACAAGCACCAAAATAGCGGTGCCCACAATAGTGTCGGAAAACGGAGTGCCGATACTCCAAGCGCAGCTAATTTAGTGGCTCTAGTTGAGTCCGTGGCTGCTGAGCGCGTGCTGACGGCGAGCTTCAGCAGTTCTTTTTACAACGTGCATTCCACACCATCGAGATTGCCAGTCTTAGAAGCCTTTACATCTGAGCTCGTTTATGAGAATGCCCAGTGAACAGCGCGCACAAATATGGCGTCCAGGGAATACCTCCTATTGGCGACGAAATGTTTTGGTGCCGCCCTGCCTGTGGTTCCCTCTCCTGACGTCACTACCTTGCGAACAACAAGTTCGATGGTGTTTCGTAATTATAACATGGTGGAAGCTTGAAATCATTGCGCTTTCAAATCAACACTGCCAACACCGTCAAAATTTAAGTTATTCCATTACTCTTAATTCCGTCGATGAGAAATCCTTTGCTGACGTCATAGTCAGCATTCGGCCAATCGCGGCCGGCCGACCACTGCGACGCTTTCGATCGCTCACGTCGCCAATCTTATGTTTGGGACTTGCCACGCTTCGATATAAGGCACCGCATTATACAAAAGCTCTTTTCTTGCGATCGTGGATACACGATGAAGGACGTGCGGTCTCTTACCGGAGGAGTGAAGGAACCGGGGATGGAAGGAGCGTGTTTTGCGGTCCATGTCCAGCTCCTGGTAGACCAGGTGCGTGCAGAGCTCGATCGGGACGTCGGCCGGCTTTGTCGCGTTCTTGGACAGCACGCACACCAGGTGATTCGTCATCTCTGCGAGCAAGCAGCGGTCACCACGCTGGGGGTAACTTGCAACTTATGCATACGGCGAGTCTATACCCCCTGCATTGAGAGTCCCTCAAATTAGGTATCTATGCATACCTAGTTTTTATAATGCCTTAGCATTAGTTCCCTGTTTCATGCGCTGACCTTGGACTGGTTGGAGCACACCTATTCAAAGTTTGCAACGTCGCCACGGGATGGCGCCACAACCCCTCATACTTAAAAAAAAAAAACGGTCTACCTGGGCCTTATTATTATTAAAAACAATATTTAAAGTTTTTTTTTTTGGCACGAACAACGTTAGTCATGCAAGTACAGGCAGCTCATGGCTATCTTCCCTTTGTTTTCGACAGTTGCGTGTTATGGCGACATAGAACTCGAAGGTTTTTAGAGGTAGAAAAATTGCCACAAGTAGAACTACATTAACAAAACATAAAAAATACTTTCAAGGGATACCAAAACACGAAAACAGAAGTTGATAAACATTTACGCGCACTAGTGAAACAACCTCCGTGATATCCAGAACGTTCCAAAGCCGTTTCAAAATAACCTTTTTTGCTTCTTCTTTTTTTTCGCAATGCAATGTTTTTTTGTTATATTACGGCTCCTAAAGCGTTCGAGACAATATTAAAGTTTTGGTGTAAGGGCCGCCAGTGGTTCTTTATCATCATCAACTCGCGATCGAGGAACACAAAAAGGACAGCACACACCTTTGTGTTCATTTCCTTTTTGTATTCCTGGGTGTCAAGTTGCCACAGTGGTGAAAGTGCACACGCTCGGTTGTGTCTTAACTCTTTATTCACAAATAAGCAACCTTGTGCAAGCTGTTTCTTACAGACCTTTGAGTAGTTTGATGATGAATCAAAACCTGCGCCCTGTGCACATATATGAACTAGATAGGCTGTCATTGTAAAGATGGGAAGAGAGAGAAAGGGAGGAAGAGGAGGGAAAATAATAATCATCGGAGCGATTGCCCCAATTGAACACTAAAACGTGACACGGTCGTGTTATTTCTTTCTTTCTTTCTTTTCTTTATTATTCCTGCGTTATTCTATTTAAATACACAATCGTTGCTTGGAGCCATAGCCGTGACGGCTAGTCGCGAGTCCAACATTAGAAATAACCTTTACAATGCGGCAGGCAAACAAATCAAATGTACGCACATATCAAAGTGTACACAAAACAATATACGTACTAATTGAAAAGTATAGACAGGACATATGAAAATGAAATTATTCATTGGCTTGCAAATTAATCAGATACTTCTTTAAGCACGGCAAAAAATTGGGTTTACATTTGATGTCGATAGGGATATCATTCCATCTAGGGCACCGTTGAATTCCCCCGCTCCCCCGCAATAAGCCTTTCTCCATAAACATTTCTACAAGGTAGCAAATTAAACAGATTATTTTTTGCAGCCCTCGTATTCCGTAAAGGTAATTTAAATATATGTAATGGAAGTGGGTCGTTAGTTTTTATTATTTTAAAGACTGTTTCAGCTATTTTTAATTTGTATAGGAAGTCTAGTGGCAGCACGCCAACTGATGAAAATAGAGGACTACTTGATTCAGTATATCTAGAATAAGTAATGAGTCTCAGAGCCCCTTTCTTTAATCGACTGAGTGGCTCTAAATACGTGGTATATATTCCGCTCCAACAGTCTATAAAGTAGCTCAAGTGACTATGTACAAATGCAAAGTATAGAATTTGCAGTATAGACTAATTAAAGAACTCCCGAGCCTTTAGCAGTGTGTAGCAACCGTGTGCAAGTTTTGTACATATGTTTTTAATTTGATGCTTGGCAGCATTAACTCTGATCTAAGTTTTTACACTCCAAGAAGCTCCCTTTACGTGTGCACTGATGCTCAAAACCCCTCATACGCCTTTTTACCAGCAAGAAAAAAAGGCACCCGGTCATGAGCACACAAAATACGAAGATGATGATGATGATGATGATTATGGTGACAAAAAGGCATGATACCAATCGCCTTTCTCGTTTGTGTCAGTGGCTAGAAGCGAGAACCAATAGATGGTGCTCTGAATGCAGCGCGTTTTGCGCTTGTATGATAATGTAAGGGGAGATAGAAAGCACCGCTTCAGCACGTGACTATACGAAACTGTTCGACTACTTACGGCGATGTTTGACGCTCTTCACAGTGTGCGGTTGGGTCATGAAACTAGATGGCGAGGAGCTTGCTGCGGAATGGCTTATGCGGATGATCTCTCTTTCTGCGAGAAAATAATTAGACGAAACCGGCGTGTGTTGGGACAGACCCGTTGTATAGGAGAGTACCTCACCAACCATCGTTACTCAGCGTCTTACCACGGACCATAGCTCAGACTCTTTAAGGCTTCGGACTTTATTAGTTAAAATTACAGCGAGAACCTTTTGGCTAAGTAGACCCTTAGCAAAATGTAATACATCAAAGCGTTAAGGCGCGTGCTGAGAGCCTTAGGCTATGGTTGGTGACAAACTAGGAACCCAACAGATACTTCGCCTCCAGCAAGCGTTCTCTGCCTTCCGCTGGGTATTGGCTCCGCGTTCGACGAAGTGTATACCAAGGGCAGAAAGTTTGCGCTCGAGGCGGACCACGTACTTGGTTCTTAAAGGAATACTGAACCAGACATTGCAGTGTCCATAATAAGTGGCGCGCAAACTTTCCACGAGCCAGCAGCCGCCGCTGTGCACACGCAAGGAAATTGACGTCATAGCAGGCACGTAGCCAGGATTTTATTTCGGGGGGGGGGGGGGCGCCCATGACAAAATGCTGTATAAGGGAGAGGGGGTCCCAGCAGAATGGAAGATTTCGGGAGAGGGGGGGGGGGCCGGGCATGGCCCCCCCCCCCCCACCCCCTATGACGCAGGCACGTATCCAGGGGGTGGGGGGGGGGGGGCCATGGGGCCGGGCCCCATGGCCCCCCCCCCCCCCCACCCCCTGGATACGTGCCTGCGTCATAGGCCTCCATTCACTCTTAAGATGACAGTGAAACGTATGGTGTCCGGGCAAAAGGAGAATAAAGATAGGCTTTTCAACCCCACAAGTGAAAACTATGTGCTTGTTAGACCAATTAATCGCCTACCTTTTACACCTAACCCCAATGTGGAGATGCAAAGCCTGTCTTTATTCTACTTTTCCCCGGGGCCCACACATTTCACTGTCATCTTAAGTGTGAACGGGGGACTATGACGTCAATTTCGTTGCGCGTGCTCGTGCACACTGGCGGTTGCTGGCTCGTGGAAAGATCGTACGCCACTTATTATGGACACTGGAATGCTTCGTTCAGCATCCCTTTAACCTGCCGCGGGTTAGAGTTACTTGTTATAACTCTATCATTACACATTTCTGAAACATGTTCATTTAAATAAATTACTCATTATAGCAGGGCAACTGCAAAGAAAAAAAAGTGTTTTTTAAACAGCCTAATTGGGACAAGCATGTCACAAAACAAATCTTCAGCGAAAAAGCAAATTTTTTCTAGCAATATTTACGCCACAGGACGTAATTTAGTCTGTCACAACTTCTCCACATTTGAAACTCCCGCTCTTTCGACGCGCGCGGAGTGGCTGTTATACATCACTCCGTGACGTATAGCAGCCACTACGTGACGTATAATACCAACTTTGTGGCGCGCGATTTAAAACGGACGAAATAGCCGCAAACTAAAATCAGTCTCGCGCAATAAATATTGCTGTAAAACATTTTGTTTTGGGAGGAAAAATTGTTTTGTGACATGCTTATCCTCATTAGGTTGTTTAAAAATACACTTTTTTTTCTTTGCAGTTTAATGTCTCCAACGTTCAGCATGCGGAAATACGGTGTGTCCGGTAAGAAAAAACGACCTTTTTTTTCGTATCGAAAAAACAAATACTAAGGATTGCTCAAAGCTCAGACTTCGCTAAGGACGTAAAACTTGCAGTTTATATGAGGGGCCAAACTCCCAAAACATATTCTTAGTAGAAAAAAAAATTAACATGGAAAGTTAATTTCGTGAGCAAGAGCACCTTGTCAGGCTGGCTACTTGCAAGCTTCTACAGGTATACCTAACGTCAACTCCCGTTTGCTAACTCTATCGAGGCTGCGTGACGCAGGTCGAATTCGGAAGCTCATGTTACATTGCTGCAGATTTATTTAAGACTTCCGATTCCACTCGCGTGGTTTTGAAGGATTACGAACGTGTTTGGTGAACTGGCGACGAAAAGGAAAACGTTATGGTTGAAGGAGATTTTAATTTGCCATACAGGAAGTACCTTTCTTGCACATAGAAGTAACGATGCTGGATATTGCACTGAACGAGCAGATATTGTTTTTTCGTATGATTTACGTCAGGTTCTAAATAGGAATACAAACTTTCGGGGACTGTGGATCAAGCTTGGGTGCCGTCTTTGTATAGGCTGGTGCTTCTGCCGCAGACTAGAACTGAAGTCATAGAAGGGCTTTTGGATTGGTTGGATTTAATTACGACGGCTTAATTCCTCGCATCCGGACGATTACAATTCGTTCCCAACTTAATTTGATAGATTTGCCACGTCCCTGTATAAATATATTAGGGTGTTGTCAGCAACGATGATTTGATAATAAAAAAGGAGTGTTTTCTTTAAATTTCTATGGTCCTCACTTTTAGCTACCAAAACATGGCATCAGGCAAGCTGCAGTTTTTAGATTTGAACATGACCTTTGAAAACGAACACGTTTGTTAGAAATATCAGCCGTGCTCTCCCCTTTACATCCGCAGACTTCAAATTGGTTAAAAAGGGGGTTGCTTAATCACTGATGAACGCTTCATTTGACAAGTATCGCAAACACGTTATGAGCGAGAGTTTTGCTAAAAGGTAGGGTGCCTAAAAACAGCCAGCTGTCCAGAAAGTTTCCTGGCAGAAGCCAGGAATCCTTTAGGTCAAAGCTCAAAAAGAAAGAGAGGCCCCAAGAAGAAGGATGAGACCGGTAGTCATCCCATGTGCGCACAGATTGTCTCACAACCTAAAAAGAGTTGCAGAACATTTTGAGGCCCCCCCCCCCCCCCCCCCCTTTTTTTTTTCCTGGTTGGTACAAACTGCCGGGGCTGGCTCAAAAATCAATAACAAGAAAGAGGTGAAAGTGAAATGTGAAAAGAAACACGCTACAAAGCTTGTTGACTGTGCCACGTTAGTGGGCTACTAGATACCAATGATATGCGGAAAGGTGTACGTGGGGCAGACGGGGCGCTGCGTTAATAATAGGCTACGCAAACACGCTTTATCGATCAAAACGTTTCCTTCGGGCTGTATACTGTAACAGACGCCCGTGTGCACCAAATCTGCGGAGAAAACAATTCTTGGGAAACTTAAGAAACAAAACGAAGAGAGAGCTATTTGATGCGTACAATATAGGGTGTCTGAAGTCACCAGGCTCGATCTAAAATTGATCTAAAAAATCGACCCTTGCCGAGGCAATCTAAAGATTCTGTCAAAGGTGTATTTCACAGGTCTGTTTTTTCTTGGAAAATTACGAAGCGTAGCTTTCTTTCTGTAAAAAAAGATGGGCCAAAATACTTGCCACGGTCAATGGCGGGCGGCGACGCAGACGACTGGGTCTAGGGGCGGGGCGCGTTTGGCGCACGTCTTGATAGATGGCGTTGGGTCGGGAGCAGACTTGTACCGTACGCATTACAAGTAATCAAATTACTTGTAATCGATTACTTTTTGGAGTAATTTTGTAATCAGTTGATTACTTTTATTAGGCAGTAATCACAAGAGTAATCTGATTACTTTTTGAAGTAATAAAATTACTTGTAACCGTTACTATTTTTCCACGGGACACCCCCCCCCCCCCCCCCCCCTCCCGGCACACGCCTTTTTTGTCTGAAATGACAAAAATAAAATTTGCATTTTTTTTCGAACGGAAAAAAGAAAGATTTTTGTGGAGCTGTAGGCAACGAGGTCAATCCCTTTCTATGTACAGTTCCTGCGGAATGTCCGTTTTTTTTGTTTTTTTTTTCAAGCTGGGACTGGGAGTGGGAAGCCCCAGGGAAGCCACAGTGCGTAACAAAGGCCATTGAGGGCGAAGTTTGAGGGAGCAGAATGTAGCTTTGTAAGTCCTTCGTTCAAACTAGCCCCCTCACGCACACACACACAGAAATAAAAAAAAAAATCCTGCTTAGGGTACCTACTCGCAGCCCATAGGAGAACCAGAACCGAAGAATGCCTAAAGCGGATGCAAAATATAACAAAGCCAGTTGAAATATTCCCCATTTCCCCTACGTTGTCTTTGTGACAAGCAATGTTTCGAGTTCAGAAGTGGTCCGGGCGAACTCTTCCGCTAATGGATACTACACATTAGGGTGCCTACATGTTTCCGCCGAGCGGAAACATGTAGGCACCCTACTACACATGATCCGTTTCAAATCCTGGAGCTGCTGCTCTTTTGTATAACATGCGAGCTCATTCACATGTGAATAATAAAATGAGCGACGCAAACTTTGAGCGGCAACCGTTGCTCAAGCTTAACAAGATCTAGAACCCTTCCGCTCCCCCCCCCCCCCCCCCCCCCACACACACACACACACACTGGCGAACGCCCAAATCATTAAACTTCTTCAAACGAATTCTATGCTTGTGTCCGCATTGTGAAGGTGCAACGACCACGAAGAGGGAACCAGTTTTTCTTCAATACTTGTGCAAATGTGAAATATAGGTTGGAAGTAGTTCATTGTTATGAGCACAAAAGATGTGTCTTCACACAATAAAGTAATCGGAAAAGTAACGGTTACTTCTTTAAGTAAGGTCAAATTACTTTTACCGTCGAGTAATCAAGTAATCTAATCGAATACTTTTTAGCCAAGAGTAATAGTAATTGTAATCGATTACTTTTTTTAGTAACGTGTACAAGACTGGTCGGGAGCAGCGTCGGAAGGTATAGCCGACCAGCGAAAGGAAGCAGATGACATGTAGACGAAGATAGGCGCCGAAAAAACAAGGACAAGAAGAGACGTAAACACTGGCGCACTCGCAACTAACATTTATTGAAAAAAATGAATCCCTTATATAGCCGTGAAAAAACCCTTCGTCACGACTAGGCACGGTGTAGATCCAGGGAGCTCCACGAGGCCTTTGAAATCAAAGCAAAGGACAAGATGTGCACAAGTGACACGTCAATTACCTTATCGACAAACGAATTTGAATTTCTGGAAAGGGGTCTAGACCGTGCCTAGTCGTGACGAAGGGTTTTTTTCACGGCTATATAAGGGATTCGTTTTTTCAATAAATGTTAGTTGCGAGTGCGCCAGTGTTTACGTCTCTTCTTGTCCTTGTTTTCTTGGCGCTTATCTTCGATCATGAACCAACTGGCCCAAATTGCCATCTTAACGCAGATGACACGCAGACGAAGTTCGCCGGCAGCAAGAACACCGTCTTCAAGCAACCGCGTTTTCTTTTAACTTCAAGATTTTCCTTTATTGACCCAATTTATTTTTCAACCAAAGACGCTACGAAAAGATTCTCTTTCTTTTTAGTAAATCACGGTCGTCGCGAGCAGTCTCGATTAAAGCCCCTCTATCCTGGAAAAAGTAACGCCATTCATTGTTGTGGGAATACTTGAGACACGTGCCGCGAGCATGGACTAACCGCGAATGCTGTGCTAGCGCGAGCGGCTAACCTTGGCTGCCTTGACTGGAGCACTCGCTGCACTAGCCTCGTGCAGGGTGCCTTCATGTGCGCTTTGCTTAGGGTGGAGACATCTGGCCATTTTGTCCCACACTTTTATTTTTATTGTTTGTTCAGAAGCGCGTGAAAGAGCGTGTCCCTGCACGCGCTCTTGGCGTTGACTGTGCTATGGCGACATTTTGTTTTCGTTGATTTCTTTGTATTTTACCCGTGGGCGCGTGCTGTCGGCATCGGGTACTACAAAGGGTGGCATCACCCTAAACAGAAGGACATTGAGGCACCCTAGCCTCGTGCAGCCGCCGAAGCTTTGTTCCAAGCAACTAGCTCGCGCTTTTAGCACGCGCGGCTAACAATAGTCCATAGTAAGGTGAGTGCTACAGTGTATTCTAGTACACTGTATCAGTGCTGCGCTGTGCCGCCATGATCTTCCCAAGGGCTGCACGTTGCACGTGCCTCGTGCATCGACGCAATTTGCGCTACTTTTAAAACATCAAGGGGCTTTATACCCCATTCACACGGTCAGCATAAAGGTACCTTTAGCATAGGTCCCTTTGCTATCGGCGAATCAGCCCGTGCTTTTGGGTCGCGAGCACACGCCACGCGCGGAAGATCGTTAATTGATTGGCCGCAGAGAATAAAGGTTCCTTAGCTAAAGGTACCTTTACGGTCGTGTGAATGGGGTAGTAGTCTCGATTAGAGTTTCTGTATAGGCTCCCTACAGAGCCAGAGTTGCGCATTCATCCCCGTAGCGACGTCTTTCCTGCACGGCATGTTGATCCTGCTCACCATGTAACTGTATTCGGCGAATAGCGGCGCCGCGCGTTCGAGGCGCGCGCCGCGCCCAAAAGTAGGGGAACGTACACCGGGGCACGTGCAACGTCTACTTTCCTGCACGGCATTTGATCCGGCTCCTCACGTGATCGGATCTTGGCGAATAGCAGCGCGGCGGCACGTGGAAAACAGACGCGCAACTTTGGCTCCCGTAAGGAGGGAGCATACAGGAACTCTAGTCTCAATTAAGGCCCCTGGTCTCAATAAGGAGGTATCGCCATTTATCAATATCTGCGCCAATTGCGCCCCGTCGCTCGAATCATACGTCTGCATCGCCGCCCGCCGTGGACCCTGGCAAGTTTCTTGGCCCTATTTTTTACATATTTTTATCCTCACCAGTGGTAAAAAATGCATAAGCGCTCCCAGGGGCGGATGCAGGAATTTCCTGAGGGGGGGCAGAGCCGTTTATTGAGAGAGTTTGGCCATACATTGGTTTGAATAGGCGAGCATCTCGGGGCCAACCACAGGCCGCGAAACAGCCCCTAGCGGTGGTCGTGTGCTCTAAATTTGTGCCACGACTACACTTCGTTTCACCTTATGTGCGAGCGAAGGCAAAACTGGAAGCGCGAGCACGGAAGCTCCGTGCGTTCAGGCTTTGCTCGAGCGCGCGAGCTGGGGAGAAATGCAAAAGGCGCTGGTCTCGTGCTTCTAGCTTTGGCTTCGCTCGCAGATAAAGTGAAACGAAGTATAATTTGAGCCGTGCCGAGCGGAACTCCGCGTCTCAAGACGCTCACGCACCCCACCCTTTGCACTGCTTTCTTTCAGCCAGTCTCAGGACGCTGTTCTAGCAGTGCAGACAAAGGCATGGGCACGAGCGCGTAGCTTTGGAAAGTGCCTCCTATGCACGAGGTCTCGTACAAACAAAAGCGTTTCGCTGAGCTAGGCTCACGAGCCTGTGCCTTTGTCTTCACTGCAGACATTTGTGAGATGGAGTAGAGGTCTCCTGATTGGTCGACGCTGTGTCACAAATTTAGTTATACGCTCTAAGCGTGGGGGGAATATTCGGCGCTGGCGGCGGCCTTTGCTCCGCCTATTGTCCAAACTCTCCTAATATACGGCTCTGGCGGGGGGGGGGGGGGGGGGGGGGGGTCAGGTGTTGGTCAGCCTATACTTCATCTCACCTTAGCACGGACTAACTGCGAAGGCTGTGCAAGCGCGAGCGGCTAGCTTCGACTGCCTTGACTGGAGCACTCGCTGCACGAGTGCTCGTGCAGCCGCCGAGGCTTCATTCAAAGCAACTAGCTTGGGCTTTTGGCACGCGCGGCTAACAATATAGTAGTCCATGCTAAGGTGAGACGAAGTATACCATTTGTTTAGGAACCCCCTCCCCCTCTCCCTCGTTTCACGCCCTAAATTTTACACATGCAGAAATCAAGAGGGGGGTCAGGATAGGGTGCCTCAATGTCCTTCTGTTTAGGGTGATGCCACCCTTTGTAGTACCCGATGCCGACAGCACGCGCTCACGGGTAAAATACAAAGAAATCGACGAAACTAAAATGTCGCCACAGCACGGTCAGCGCCGCAAACGCGTGCAGGGACACGCGCTTTCACACGCTTCTGAACAAAAAAGAAAAATAAAAGTGTGGGACAAAATGGCCAGATGTCTCCACCCTAAGCAAAGCGCACATGAAGGCACCCTAGGTCAGGACATCCGGACCCCCCCTCTAAGTCCGCCCCTGAGCGCTCCATCACTGACCCTAACACTCAAAGAACTTTAGTTCCTTCGGTGTTTTCCTTGAAGATTTGAAACACAAAAAGAACTTCAGTTCCGGCGGTGTTTTTCTTGAAGACTTTTAGTAGTTTGCACTGTCTTTTCTGTTTTTTTCTTTTTCTTTTTATTATTGTTTTCTTTTTGTTTTATAGACAATGTTTACATGACAAGCACTCTGTCTTTAGGTGAAGTTAAAATAATTTTATTTCGATTCTAAAACTAAATTTGTTGTCTTAGTAGTAGCAGTGAGTTTATTTTTATCTTTCATTTCTCCTTTTTCACTTCCACCTTGTCTTCCTCTATATGCTCTATTAAATTGACAGTTGTAAGTAAGCGCTCTGTCCTGTCCCCTTCTTCTCTCCTTAGTCGTTTGCGCTTTTTGAATCACTGTCTAGATGTTCAGCCAACTAGCCCCCCATTTGATCCTAATGCGACTTCAGACTGTAAGGCTGTAAGGAGGGGAAAGCTGCGTAAGTGCACCGTCGGTGCACGCACATTAACGTATAAGGAATTCACCTTCTTATGCAGGGAGGGCCACTGTGTCTATAAATAATTGTGTGTTTTCAATAAAACTTTCAGTTCTAAGAAGCGCTCTGTGCTGTCTTGTCTTCCTTGTGACTTGTCCCCGTTTTTCTGAGGCTCTTTCATCTGAATGAATAACGCAATTATCTACGAACTGTGATCTGTAAGATGACGTATGCTTTTTTGTACGTGCATCAGGCTTGTTGGTGATTCAAATTATTAATAATTTTATCTAGAAAAAACAAACAAAAAAACTTAATCCGTTTAATTTTGCGGTTTAAGTATGTCCTCTCGGGGAAAAAAAAAAGTTTCTCGCTTCTTTTAGTTTTTTATACCGATAACCGACAGTCTTCATACTTGGGAATCTCATCCCGAACTCTGGCAACCCCATTCGCATGGAGTCTTAGTTCGAGCAATCGATGCTAATTTATGCGGAGCAAATAACCAAACTATTAAACAAGGTTTTCGTCTTCGTTTCATACATTACACCAGAAACCTCCGAGTATGCGTGTGTACACTTTCGTGCTTCGGGAGCTTTGAAGGCTTACGTTTCCGCTGTTTGTGCACCGCTCGGTGGGCAGAATGTTTCGAAGATCGCCCTAAAGGAAAGGAAAAGAAAGATGAGATCGGTTTGGACGCAATTTTATGACGGCGCTCGGGGTAAAGATGGCAACAAGAGCTTACGGGATTTGGTTTTCACCGGCTGGTCCACTATGACATCTGAAAGAAATACGAAGCGACCGCTGAGTTAGAACCCCTAGCCGGCATGCGGCGCCGCCTTGGTTACGTACGCGTCACCGGGTTCTCGATGCGCAGCCTCGCTCCGTGATGGCGTTCGTGGTCATTATTCGAAGCCCCTGCGGGGATAGCTTAGGTACAGGGACGGGAACCCGACTCTCAAAAGCTGACCCACACAGCTCGCGTTGGACGCGCCGGACACAGGAAAGCCCGCAACGGGTGTAGAAACTACAGTATCGCAAAGAAATCCGGGACGTCTACTTTCAGCTCGCCGAGCTCCCTTCTGTAGATTGCAGCGATTGGCTTTCCCAGGCGCCTGGCAGAAAAGTAGGCGCTCTATAGTCGGTTACAAGTTAAGAAGGTAGGAGAAGCTCCTCCCACAAGCGTGGTGCGCCGGTTTCAAATCCCTCCGCAATCGAAAGAAGAGTTCACTGGAAACGCTTCTTGTTCCGCTTCAATGGATAGATAATGCCACAGAGTGGTGCCAACTTGTCTCCGACCCCCACTTTTTAAGAAAGCGACCTTTGTATTCATCGGAGAAGGAACCGAGCCCCTGAAAGCAGCCTTTGTATCAATCGGAGGGGGAAGCTAATCCCCGAAAGTCGTCATTGTTTCCATCGGAAGGGGGAAGACTTAATCTCCCTCTCGTGGCTTCCACAATGCTAAGTCAAAGTCGAGAGATAAAGCAAATATGTACAGAAAGGCACCCTCCTCGCGCGTTGGCCGCAACGTCACGAAAACGATGGGACGCTATTGGATGCGGAGGTGGCGGAGGGATATACGATTCCTTTTGAGGGGCATTTGCCGCTACCTTCTTGACTTGTAACCTACCATAGGTTTCTGGGTGTGCAGAGTGGTTTCGATTTGAGGTAGATGTGACCGTTTCTGATGGCTTCCCGACCACAGCTCGGAATGAGTTTCCGGGAGTTGTGATGGAAACATTGGTTGTAGCACGCACGTTTGAAATAGACAGTTTATTCACTGGGAAACACTATCTGGTCTCAGAAGCTACTGCATTCGTGTCGCATCAGGATGTATACTCGAAACACGAATCATTGGTTTTCCTTTAGTTGACTTAGCCAATGAAAAGTTAGGGCGGCATCAGGCTCTCGAAGGTCATGCATCTCCTTTTGCCACTGAAAATAAAACTGGAAATAATTTTGCCAATGGTAACTCGAACTAAAACTCCCTGTTCACTAAAACAACAACTAAACATTTTTTGTTTTCGCGGAAATCGGTGTTGAAAATTATTTTTTGACTGTAGCGGAGTTGGAACTCCTTTTGCCACCTGAACTGAAACTATTTTTTTTTTTACCGGAACTGCAAACGAAACTGACACTCTTCTTGGCGACTTGATTAAAACTGCAACTTTATTTTAATTAAACTGGAACAGCTGGAGCATAATACCTATTTCCCTTTTTTAAACCCTCTAATAAAAACAATAGGAAACCGAAAACACTTACAATCGGCCAAGGCTTCAGCGTGGTTGTCGTCGTACAGCGCTTGCTCTTACCGAGAAAAAAGATCATGGACCATAACTGCAGTTCAAGAGGGGCGTGGACTCGCAATCTGAAGATTATCAGGGCTTCACTCACGCGTTTTAGAGTTGAATGCCTGGTACAGGAAGAAGCCAAAGACCAGGGACAGGATTGCAGCGCAGAGGACCAACGCCACGGACTCCCAGCTGAGGAAGCGCTGGCGTCTTCTGTTGAACAGGGGAAAGACACGCGAAAGCACGTCTTTCTTGTAAGCTCTTTAACCGATGTCTTTAAGGCCCCGGTCCCACTGAATGTGGCAGTTTAGGTACTTTTTGGCAGCTCATTACTCATCTCCTTTTAAATACTGTTTTGTGGGGTTGATGACGTTCGAAAGGCAATGCAATTCTCTTTCATTTCATATTATGTATGTATTGGTTTATACTGTTCATGCGTATTTGTAGCGTTGCGAATATGATGGCGCGGACCCTCACTTGCTCCGCTGGTTCATATTTCCTGAACGGTTCCAACACGGTTCCAATAGAGCAGTTTAGTTAAGCTGATGTCGGAGCAGAATGTAACGATATACTTTTTTGGTATTTCCACTACTTTGTTTTGTTCATCTCTCCAAATATTGCCCTAAAATTGCAAAAGTTGAAGCCTGGGAGAGTTGGTGTGACATACTTAAAAGGCTAAAACAGCGCAAAAAACAAGGGACAGGGTAAAGGAGGACACAGACAGAGCAGCGCTCTGTCTGTGTCCTCCTTTACCCTGTCCGTTGTTTTTTGCGCTCTTTTAACCTAAAATTGCAATTTTCCAGCACAAATATGTTTTTAATGACATGCTCTAGGGCAATGAAATTAGCTACAGATGTAGTGCTTATAATTGGTAATATGCACAGAAAAAATGTAATGTTGTGTAAAAAATATTCATTCATCTGCATATGTTCGTTTATTTCCTCCTCGGAGACCACGTACGATGACGTGAAATGCCCGTGTTGTATGTGTATATATATATATATACAGGGTGTTTTTTTTAAGCTTAACAGAATTTAAAAAAAAAAAAAACAAAAAACATGAAAGCTAGATTAATGCGGTCTGTGCAGGTGAGTTATACGGCCAGGGGGACATATTATAGGAGGTTAATCGTAACGATCAGTCGGCTAATTAATTAAAAATCGTTAATGAACTTTTTAATTAATGAAAATAGACATATAGTTCCAATTAGAAACTTGCTCAGCGTCATCGAAAACCACTAAATCAGTAATTTTCAGAAAGACTTTGAGCGCGTGAGAAGCGTACTAGTGCACTAAAGTTAGCACTCGTGGAGCACGTACAAAGCTAGCGGTTGCGATAAGGCGCCCGCGCAATTTTTCCGTCGCTTATCTAGCCCCAGCCTTGTACCTGCTCCACGAGCGGTAACTTTCGTGCACTACTACGCTTCTCACACGTTCAAAGTCTTTCTGAAAATTACTGATTTAGTGGTTTTCGATGACGCTGAGCAAGTTTCTAATTGGTACTATATGTCTATTTTCATTAATTAAAAAGTTAATTAACGAATTCTAACTAATTAGCCGACTGATCGTTACGATTAGTCCCCTATACTATGTCCCCCTAGCCTTATAACTCACCTGCGCAGACCGCATTTACCTAGCTTTCATGGTTTGTTTTTAAAAATTCTGTTAACCTTAAAAAAAAAACACCCTGTATATATATATATATATATATATATATATATATATATATATATAAAGGGTGCTTATATATATATATCAAAGCCGCCGCCATGGAAGCCATTTGTGCCGGTCTTAAAAACAGCACCGATGAAGAAGAGGAGCGGAAAAAAAAAATGTCACTGCTGTCGCGGTGTTTCAAGTTGCTATACAGTTGGCTGCTTGAGTTTCCGGCCACCTGGCTCGCTGCGAGATACAGGTAAGCTGGTGTGCGTTTTTCATTCTCGGTGGTGCGCAGTAGCCACGAATCTTAACGACGGTTTGGAGAATTAGAGAAATGCGACGTCAACTGGTGGAGATCGATACAGCTAAGCTGAAGACGTGATGCTGGATGACTCTAGTTGGAGGCGCGGTTCAGACACCCTAGAGAGGAAGAACCATTTGTCTACCGCGAAATTGTATGCCCTCCCCTCTTCTCTTTTTTAAGAATATCATCCTTTAAAGTGACCCGATAGGTGCTATTTGTTTTCGCCAATTCTGAATAATCCGGTATGTAATATTCTAGATGGGCGTACGAGGTTCGTCGCCGGGGTCTACTTACACACGTTGGCCGACATCTGCAGATGAACAAACAAGATAGTTGCTTTAGAATATACTTGCCGGGTTTCGCAAGAGTCAATGCGGAGCGCAAGTTCGTTTGCTTCTGTTGCAGGGGGTTGTGGTGACGTCAAAACGCCGAGCTCTGATTGGCTGTGATGGAAGGATAGTGGGTAGACCCCAAAGCAAGCTGCCTCGAGGTCTACCCACTATCCTTTAATCCAGGCCAATCAGAGCTCGGCGTTTTGACGTCACCACAAACCCTGTAGAAGAAGCCGACCAACTTGCGCTCCGCATAATCTGTGACAGGTTAAAGGCCCGTTCACACTCTTGCGACCTCTTAAACCTGGGTTCCTTAAAACCTCTTAAACCAGAGGACACACTGGCGCCATCTATTGGGTAGCAGTGTAAACTCGGCGGTCCGGCATATTTTTTTATTTCTCTCGCGCGTTATCCTTTCTTTCTTGGCTCGAAAAACTTTTGTAAATGTTATAAACGAGCCTTTCTATGGGTATTACGCACATTTGACCGCGGAAATCCCGCAAAACCTTCGCTCTTGTGAAATGCAGTTCCAGGGTCACCGCATAGATGGCGCCACAATGCCAGTGTGTTCCCTCGTTCTAAAAAAAATTAAGAAGTTTTAAGAGATCTCGTCTCTCTCAGTCGTACTCGGTCGCAAGAGTGTGAACGGGCCTTAAGAGTGAAGTAAAGTCTCCTCCCACCTTTTCCCCATTAGTAGAGCGAACGCTGGACAGGAGGCGACCTCCTCTCCGGCGTCCGCCACGCTAAAGTGGAAAGAGGTGGGAGGAGCTCCAATCGACTATGGCAAAACGTGAGAACGTATACACCGACGCACAGAAGGGCTTCTGGGCGCTGCCATGCCAGAAATTGGTGCGTTTTGCATGCGTTCGCCTCAATTTTCGTAGTGGCAGAATTGCGACGCGGAAGTTTTTCGGTTGCACGATGGGCTAATGTTTACAAATTCCCTACCCAGTGTGTAATATTAACATCCCGAGACCAGCACACGCATGTTCGTTGCTTTTAAAAGTGAGAAAAACACGCGACAGATATAAGCACGAAGGCTGAAAATTTCAAATTTGAAGAAGCAGAGCGGCGGCCGGTGACAGAAATGACATTTTAAAGCGACAGCTCTAAAAGGGACCATGAAATTACCTTATTACTTTCGCCAAATAACTTTTACATTAAACCTTCAACGCCGAACAGGCATTTGTTTTTGTTTCAGTTTACTAATTTCTGCACTACAATAATTGAAATATTAATTTTTTCCCTCTCCCACGCACCGCAAAACAAGCTGTGGCGTAATTTTGACGGTCGTGACGTGCACTGGCGCCGGCAGCGGAAGTTCTCTCGGAAGTAGGAGAATGGGAGCGTTATAGGCGAGCTGGCGGTGTGCCGGTAGGCTTTACCGCAGGGTTTTACAGCGCTGATGGCGCCGATGCGACCGACATCTTTTCTAAATCGGCGCCTTTCCTCGCCGCGATAGCCATGGACCCGTTGCAGCTGGGCGGAATTCAATTAGATATGTTGCACTCCAGCGACAGCATGGGACCGATCCCATACGCCGGTACGTCTGTTGGAAAGTGCGGCGACTCTTCCGACGAAGACTCCAGTTCCTCGTCGCTATCGGACGACAAGAAGTGGCGACTCCAATGTACGGGAATGGTCCAAGCATGCACGGATGACATTAGAAGTGGGGTCTCTCAAACCGATGAGCCTTCACCAAGCGCTTCGACGTGGTTCCTCGATTGGCAAGCGGTGAAACTGCGGTCGTTTCTTTCTAAGCCCGCACTGCACAAACTACAATTCGGGCACTTGCAACGAGCGCGTTAGCTACGACTGCGTCCGTTGTGACCGGAGCGACCGGAACAACCGCTCTGCGTCGCGAGTACACACTCCTGCAACCAGTGCAAGAAGCGCAGCAGGTCGTTAGCAGTACAGCCGCTTCTCCGCCGCCGTCAGCCATCTCCGCGGTATCTCTAAAAAGAAGGGGACGCGCTGTCACTCACTGGCGTAGCAGAAAATGCAGGATTTTCTATGGGCTCAAGCTTTACTAACTTTTAACGATGTAATCTTTGCAGAGATATGGCAACGTAGAAATATGATTTCATGATCACAGACGTTGCGAGCATTCAGGAATGTTATCACTAATCCCTTTTCTCGGGTGATGAAAACGCGTCAAAATTTTGCATCCTTCGCATACTATACACGCCTTTAAAGGGGCTGTTAAGAATGGAACCTTCGGCGACCTTCTTCCGAGTATCAACGCTGCGGAAACGAGTCACGATCTGTCCGGGACCGTCACCTGCTTGTCGAGGCCTGCGCGAAACGAGTCCCGACGAGTCCGGGACCGTCACCTGCTTGTCGAGGCCTGCGGAGACAAGTCTCAACGCGTCCGGGACGTCAACGGGACGTGTGTGTGTGCGTGTAGGTTCGTGCGCTCAGGAAAGGGATAGAGGCATGGCCTAACTGCGGAGGACTTTGGCTGCGTCGCACATGGCGGCGGACTTTGCTGCAACGCACTTAGCGGCGGTTTGCTGCATCGCACCTGCTGCCCTGGCGGGGAGTGAGGAAGAAATGGACCCTATATAAGGCGGAGCGTGAGGCTGCTCCGATATTCTCTCTGATTTGGACGACTGTATCGAAACCATGTAATTAAACCGTTCGTTACGTTACCAATTCTCCCACCTCCACTGAACCCCTGGGTTCTTCACTTCGGGGAATGAACGTCGTCAAAGGCCAGGAGGCCTCCGGACGTGCGGCTTAAACCCCGCCTCGAACAGGGCACTGAAGTCGATTCTGAGATCGTTCTTTTGTGGTGACAATTCAATCTAGACGCTCTAAGCATGCCATCAAACCCGAAATCACAATCGTGCGTGGCTTATTGCCTCGTTAAAAGCGTGTTCAAAGATCGCTACACGGCCTTTTTGGGAAGAATTTTCTTCCGAGTGAAGTGGTCGATGAAGGGCGCTTGTCGGCGAGTTGCAAGCGGTGGCTTCGTCCGCGGAGAAAAAAAGGAGTCTTATCCGAATGTGTACCTATCAGACACTCTTCGAAACGAGTTACAATAAAATCATTCGGAATCTGCGCCTATTGTGGGACTTTCATTAGTCCACACAATGTAGTCCGCGGAAAAAAAAAGAGTCCACATGTTTTTCTATTGCCTTGAGATGAATAGGCAGTTTTTTTATATAGGACTTGGTATATGTGGTAACTAACAGATTTTAAACAATATAAGATGAAAAAAGACATTTTTCAAAAATGACTTCAGTGCCCCTTTATATTCAGTACCCAGCAGTAATACCTTGAACCTGGGCGCAGGCATGGAATGCGCAAAATAAGAAATCCGGGCGATGTTCGAGGACACAAATGCTAAGAAAGCACCACCGCAGTCCAAGTAAACAAACACGACGGCACGACCGTTTCTGCTGTCTTGAGGGTGCCGCCACAAGATCGCCGCACGAGTAGATGGATCTTTCCTTCTAGGACGTGCTGGGTTATCATCGCGACACACGACGATGATTCAGTTAAAGATAGCGCTCTACGGGGAACAATAGAGAGTTTTAGTAGACCGTTTCCATTTTCCCGCTCCGCTCTGAGGGTGCCAAACTGCGCATGCGCGGCCTGCTTCAGCGGAATGGAAAGCGGAGGTCCAAAAAACGCGTTTTAGTAGACCGTTTTGCTTCAGCGT
Organism: Ixodes persulcatus; assembly: GCA_013358835.2. Classification (NCBI taxonomy): domain Eukaryota; kingdom Metazoa; phylum Arthropoda; class Arachnida; order Ixodida; family Ixodidae; genus Ixodes; species Ixodes persulcatus. The sequence continues at coordinate 66,097 of JABSTQ010011474.1, read as the reverse complement.
AAGAGCGTTTTGAGCGCGTTCGAAAAATGCGCTTGCGTAGCCCCGCAAGTGGACGTTTATAGAACTAGTAAGACAGAAAAACTAAACGTTAACTCCAAGAAAGTGAAAGGGAGCGTGTTTGTAAAGGTGGTATAAACGAAGGCGAGAATAATGAAAACAAAAGAGTAGGCACACACCCGAAGCATATTACGCTATAAAATATAAATATAATCGTTCCACCCTGTGTGCGAGTGAAGCCGAACGTATAACAATGAGCATGTTGCTCTAAACGGCACTTGCACTGCACGAGCGCGCGTGCTGGTCAATGACGCTGAAAGGGCGGCACTCGCTCTTGTAGCTTCTGCTCCACTCGAATTAAAACTGAAACAGATTAACGTATTCGAAGTAGAAAAATGAAAGAAAAGGACGAAGTTTGCGCATTCCGAGTACACCCTTTTGCGAAGTACGAGTACAGTGTTGCTCAAGGCTAGCAAGACACCTGCACGATGAATCCCCGTGGTTCTCAATGAAGGAGACTTTTACTAACGAGATTAAGCTGGCGAGACATCGAATCAATGATTTGTATCCCTCATTCCATGAAGCGCCGAAGCTTCCTTTCCGAACGCGGTTTGCTGGATATTGCCAACGTAGAAGAGAAACCCTTTAGGAGGCAATCCCGCTTAAGGAAGGACCTGGCTGTTCTGCAAGTGGGCCTCCAAATCCCAGCACCCGACAGATCGGCGCAGGGTGTTGCGAATCTGGCCAGACGCTTTGCATGGATCTTTGTCGACTGGCCTATCGCAACCGTCTGTTCGAACTTGGATGAGCGCTTGGACGGAACTTGTCGGTGTTCTCCAGTATTGAGAACCTCATCGTGGTTCACATCAACGAGAGGTCCGGCCACCTGCTCGCTGACATGAACAAACATAGGGGGTTGACCCTGGTGAAACTGGAGCTGTGCTCACAGGTGAGACCCTGCATGGTTTGTGTAAATTTCGTGTTTCCATTGTTTTTAGCACAGCTGCTCTGTCTAGTAAAAAGTTACTATTTTTGATACGCCAATAATTTACGTCTTTGCTTTTGTTTCGGCACAAAAAAAGAAGGTGTACATGGGCAGTGTCAGGACAGGTCACGACGAGCGCGTTTTTAATCTGTGAGCTTTAGTAGGCCACTTTTATGATCCCTCTATGCTCTACTTTACGCTCTGGAAGAAGCATCGCCCCCACCGCGCATGCGTAGCCCGCTCTGAGTTGGAGCGTATAGACCTTTCCAATGTTTACAAAATCACAGTCCAACATGCGATCTTCACAGCCCAGCACGTGCGTGTTCGTCTCTTCGGAAAGCGAGGAAAGCACGCGCCATACGCACGAACACTCAAGATGGCACCGGCCACACGCTCTTTTTTGGAAAGGTCTATAGTTAGCGGAGTGAGCGTGCGCTCCGCTTTACAAGTTGCAGAGCGGACTTCCCTCAGCGTTCTTAGCGTGATCGCTTAGATCTCAAGATGGCTGCACTTGCTCAATACGCGTCGATGTTTTTCACCTTGACCTCAGCTTGAAAGAGGCCGAATCAAGAAGTAAAGCGTACGTCCCACTCATGAAAAGTAAACCATTCCATTTGAGTTTTATGTAACACAAAAGAACATAGTCAAACGAAGTGAACGAGTATCACTTTGCAACCAACACGGTGTCGGTAAAGTCGTCGCGTTTTTGTGGGCCTTCTATGGCTATGCAATCAGATGTACGGGAGCGCGTGCTTGAACGCCAATTATACCTGTACACCCGTCCTCCTGTCGAAAATGACACTGAAAGTTGACCGCGAGCATAGCGCTCGCTAGCCGCACCAAAAAAACCATTCCTCTCAACTTTACTTATTCATATTCGCTCGAAATTTCTGAATTGTTTAACTTTCCTCCGGAACTGTTCGCCTTGGATTTCCTTGGTAGATTTAGAAAATAATAAAGACTTGAATGCAGCCTTTTTAAAAGTGCATGCCATGCTGCCCCTATTCTTCAAGGCCGCCTTATTTTGGCCAAGCGTCTAGGGAGCAAGAAAGCTGCGTCATTGTTTGTCGCGGATGCGAGTCTAAATGTATTAGACACGAATGCTGCGTCATTGCTGAATATGAACTCGGTTCTAGTCAGAAGTCTCGCACTAAAAGCGATGTCCAAAATATGGCGGCCGAATATGTTACCCGGCGGTGTTTTGAAAAGAGTTACCAAAAACGGTCGAAAGAATATTCCATGTCAAGTTTTTGTCTGGTGAAAACCAGACAGGCATAAACAATTTCAAAATTTATCAAACACAACACTGGACTTCTAAGCAATAGCGGTAGACTAGAACGCTTTTCAGAAGTTTCGTTTTGAATGCACAGTTTGACGGCCTCAGAGCTTAGCAAAATTAAGAAACAACTTTTTTTTTTTTAATTTACGATACACATTTTTTTGCAACCCTACCATGGAAATACTCTTTATCTTATATGAGTAACAAGTCCCATATCACATGTTTTGGTAGTGTTTAAATACTGCCGTGTTGTAAGAGTGCCTTTTTCCTCTTTTTATTAGGCCGTCAAAGACAAGAGAGCACCCCTGGACAACTGTTGGGGTTTTGCTGACCGCACAGCACGCCCATGCCGTCCATCAAAGAATCAGAAGCCATACTTTTCTGGTCACAAGAGGGTGCTCGTCGTGAAGCACCAAACAGTGATGAGCGCAGACGGTACAATTTGTCAGCTGGACGAACCCTACGAAGATCATGGGCATGTTTCTTTTTTTTTTTTAAATATTAGAATGCGTAAACTTATCACAGTGAATCATATCCAAGCTGTTGTACTGAGCGAAATACTCGTCCAACTAGGTTGAAAGGCGTCTAGAAATATTTTAATAAAAAAGTATTTACTAACGACTCCCATTTTACTTCTCAGATGTGCGTGTGAATATTGCATATAATCATATTACTGTGTTTCTGTTGACTTCAGCATTGTAAAAGTAGCCTGTGTTGCGTGGCCTTCTATTGCAAGAAAACACCGTAGCACAGGTGAGGCTGAAACTAGGCAGGCTTAAGCCGAAAAACGCAATTTCAAAAACACAAAAAAGAAATGAAAAGAAGTGTAGCCAAGCAAAATGGTTTCATCTCATCCCCCAAGGCAGATACATACACTGAGCTCCACTGTTAATACGAGCATGATAAAATCGCTTTTATTTGCAGTTTATTTCTTTGACAGCTGTTGAGAGAGCTGAAAGTTTGTCGCTCAGATTAGTGCCCCAAACGAGCGCTTTATTCCACACCAATAGGTTGATGTCAGCCCCTCGTATTTGAGGTGAAAAATAAAAACAGGATATTGATTGTTCCCGGTAACAATGTCGCGTAGTGTACAGAAACACCAAGGTACCCTATCACAAACCGAAGCATACGAAGAAGAAAAAACAAATTTCATTGGGAAAACAAGAAATATAAATGGAGCACTCACTTTCGCTAATTTGCACTGTCTTGCTGTCTAAAGCAACCTAACAAAATATCTGTCCGTTTGCCGACTGCTTTAGTCTTTAGTCTTTATTTTTTGGCTCTGGAGAGACGCGGCAATGCGGAAAGGCAGCAGCCCGTACCATGGAGGCCCGCGGTGCCGCGTCTAGGAAACATGATAATGTGATGAGTATGTACATGCAAGATGACGACGACATGGGTTGTTGCAATTGGGGAGGATGGCAGTCCGATTCGCAGAAGTCCAGATTTCGTGGAGGCGGGTTGGGCGGGTGAGCAGCGAGCCATGGGGATCTGGCACGCCGTTCGATCGATGCATGAAGGAGCCCCATGGGAACATGATGGCGCTGTTGCTCACTGGGGTCCACTGGGGTCAAAGCATCAGGCTTCAAGGAGGTAGCCCAGCCAAAGTAGAAGCTGCCGCCTCCGAGGAACCGAGGCCCAGGGGCTCAGATAAAGGCACCGCCGTCGCCCTGAGTGTCATCTCGCATAGAAAAATCGAGCCCGCTGGCTTAGACAAGGCAGCACCTGTCCCCACCGTTTAGCGGCCGTGAATGGATTGCAGCCAGCGATTTCCCGAAGAGGGTGGTGCACGAAATAACCTAATCTCAAAACACCTGTGTCAAAATCCCCGCTGCGAATTCCCTGTGTTATATCCCCCGTATTCAAAATCCTCGGCTTTCAGAACCCCCTTTCCTTTATCCCCTTATCAGTTCCCCCGGCTTCCGTACCGCCCCCCCCCCCCCCCCCCCAAGTCTGGTTACAGGACGAAGGAAAAAAACCGGAAGACTACAAACACGGCTAGATGGCCTTAAAAAGCAAGAAGTTCAACAAAAAAAAAAAAATATAACAGAACAATTGAACACTAAAGAAGTGCAACCTAGAGTTGACCTATACAAAAGAACCTCGACAACCTTTGATGACTTCTGGCAGCGATGATATCATTGCTATCTAGGATGTTGAGGTCGTAGAGTTTGACACATTTTTCTACAGGAACTTTCCACGGTGAATGTTTCCCAGTCGAGATCAAGATACAGGAGATGGAGGTCGAATTTCTAAAAACTCAAAAATGGAAGGACGCCGTAATAGTAGATGGATTCAAGTATTTATATCAGCGAAAGAATAAAGGTGAGAAGACTGCCTGGAGATGTGCCAAATACTGGGAATTGAACTGCAAAGCAGCGGTTTTCACGGAACAAGAAAAAGTAATCAAGAAAACCCAAGGTAAGCGATTTTTTAATAGAGTGTCTGATAGCTGTTTAGTTATCCTGAAAGGGGACTGAATTAATTGCACTTATTTAGCACAAATTAAACATTTCTGCTACAGTAATTGATTTTCATCACGTTCATATGTTTCAGAGCACAACCATCCCCCTAATGGCAGCCAACTACGGGAAGAGCGACTCAAAAATAAATTGAAGGAAAGGGTGAGGTCGGAGCCGCATTTGCCAGCACCCCAAGTGTACAGCAGGGAGATCTTGAGCCTTGTTGGTCCAGTAAGTAAAAACATTTTTTTTTGTCTTTATATTATCTGTTTCATTACACGAGTATACCTGTGCATTATGTCCACGATTGAAACTTGTTTGTGACGGGACGAATTTGTTCTAGGTTAATGACACGGTAATGGCGGAGCTGCCTACTTTCGAGAGCGTGAGGAGCACCATGTACCGGGAGAAGAAAAAGCAACAGCCAAGCCTACCAAGAAACATGGCCGAGATTAACCTTGGAAGACTCTATACGGAGACACTCGACAAGCGAGACTTCCTGCTGTTTGACATCAGCATAAGTGCAGGCCGTATTCTTTGGTTTTGTACTCAGGAGCTGCTCTTTCATTTTGCGGAAGTGGTAGAGGTGTTCATCGATGGCACGTTTTTCTCGTGTCTGTCCTTGTTTCATCAACTGCTCACAATCAGCGCCGTCAAAGAGGGGGTGAGCTTCAACATGGCCTACTTTCTTCTACCTGGGAAGTCCCGAGAAGTATACGTGGCGGCCTTCACGAACTTCAAGGCAGCGTTCGACGCTCTTCGTGCACCTCTCTTACTCAACGTTGTCCGTACGGACTTTGAACTGGCCCTTATCCAGGCTTTCCTTTTCGTGTTTCCTGGCATTCGGCACCGGGGCTGTCATTTCCACTTTTCTCAGGCCATCTGGAGAAAAGTTCAGGACCTCGGACTTTCTAAGGCCTACCAAGAAGATTCTTCAGTAACATTGTTTGTACGCCAGACAATCAGTTTGGCCTTTGTCCCGCCAACTTTTGTACGTGTTGCTTGGCGGTGTTTGAAGGCAACAGCGCCACAAGCCCCAGGAGTCCCACAACTGATCCTGTACTTCGAGGATACCTGGTTCTTGGGGAACTACGAAATCCACCAGTGGAACCACCACCAGAACAACGGAGCCCGGACTAATAACTTCAAGGAAGCCTGGCACCGGTGAGTACATTTTGCAATATTATAAAATGTAGTTATCCTAGTATCAGATTTCTTATCTACCAGAAGTTGTGACCTCTGTGCTTTTTATCTGCAGGAAAATTAACAATGTCATCGGAAAAGCACACCCCAATGTCTACACCTTAGTCGAGCATATCAAGCAAGACGAGGCCACTAGCAGAGTCACCCTCCTCCAAGTGTCCAACGGCGGCCAAGCCCGAAAGCGTCAAAAGAAGTGGGAGATGAAAGACGAGGCCATAAAGAAGCTCGAGGAGCGTCTGTCCAATGGAGAGCTGAACATCCAAGAGTTCCTGAAGCTGGTGCAGCGATATTGCGGCATATAAGTAGTGGACGTTGCTCCCATGAAAGTGTATGCAGAAACATGTAAATAAACTTCCTGTAATTTGCATTATTGTAGAGATATGAATTACTGACACAGCATCGCAAAGAACACAGTGCGCGTTGAATTGAAAATAAGAGCAGAGGTGTACGAGTGCATTGACTTTAGTCACTTACGAGTGCTTTAATAATTGCCAAAACGTAATGCTCAGAAGATGAAAATAGGGGTTATGAAATAACACTCCTAGTTTTAGTAATAACTGATGAAAAATTGCAAGTTTAAATGATCACGGATCGAATATTCCGTGCTCCGAAAAGTCTGTAAGCCGACACTGAGAAAGCATGCCGATCCGTGCACCGCAAGACACGTAACCGGATCGTCCGCAGGTGCGTAGCGGGGAAATTGGGCACGGGGATATTGACACTCGGGGCAAACGAGACGGGAATTTTGAAAACGGGGATTTCGGCACTCGGGGGAAATGGCACGGGGCATTTGGGACGGGGGAAATGAAATCGGGGGATTCGTGCTACAACCCCCGAAGCAGCCAGAGGTTCTCGACCACCGTGGGACGTTTTTTTAAGGACGCCGTTTCAAATAAAGTCTGCGCGGCCATCTTAGTACAGCGAGGTTCATAACGGTCAAACGCGCTCCCAAGCATGCTTTCAAGTGGCGAGCACCCATTTCAAATTCCTTTCCAGAAAAAAAAAAACACCATCTACTGAAGCTTTACTGAGAGTGGAACGCGCTTCCTAAAATGGCAAGGAAAGCGGAGCTAGCGGAGCTGACGCTACACGCTCAAATCCCAGAGCGGGTCGCGCATGCGCGATGGCGACTCCGCTTTCCATAGAGCGGAGCGAGAAAGCGAAAACGGTCTACTAAAACTCTCTAATGAGCTTCCACCACGCTGACCACGTCAACGATCACCACCGACGCCATGTTTTTCAGCAGATAGCAGGAATGATAGAGTTGTTATAATGTACGCTAGAGGTTCAACTGGCGCTAGTGTGCTGCGGCAGATTCAAGCAGACAGCAGCCAGTCGGAAATTGACTTCTGGTAGCGCATTTCTATGATAAAAAGGGAGTGCATTTTCTCTCTGCGTTTGATTATAAGAGTAAATATCACGAATAATTCGTATGTACTAGGTAGATTGGAACATTTCCCAGTCACGCAGACGAAATAATTGGTCAGTTACGGCGTTTTTATTTGAAATTCGTAGCATGAAAAACTGTGATAAAACCGCTTTGTACGTGTATTTATGTGCACTGTCGGACACTGTTAGCGCGAACACGGCGTCGGCGCCTTCCAGCATGGAGGATAATTCAGACTTATGCCTATCTCAAATACTCTACTCAAGATACTGTATTTTAAATACTTTTTGAAGTATCTTGGTATCTTGCAAATACTTTTGATCGAGAGTATTTGATACTCTATTTTAAATACAATTCCGAGTATCTTGTACTCATTAGCTTAAATACATTTTTTACATTCCGCCATTTTCTGAGTTTTTCGGTATGAAGGGGCGTGGGCGTGGCACAAGCAAACGCGAACATTCTTTCGAGCAACCAAATCCTGTTGCTAGCTCCGATTAGCTATACGGTGACTTTGACTGAGCTCGTGAAAACATCGCTTTTTTGATGATTGTGACTCATATTTCAGCCCAAAGTTCGTACAATGAAGGTTCTTCCCTCGCCTTCCCGAAGGCGCCCTTTCTTTCTAGAGTTTCCCCCCAAAAACTTCCTCAAACAAAAAGTGTGGTTTTACGGAAATAAAGATGCCACCCTGAGGCGCAACGCAGACCGGGAAACGACCTACGACAACAATGAAGACTTGAATTTCAAAAAATGTCAAATAAAAAAAATGAGAAGTAGACACACACAAAATTTTTTTTTTTTGTTTTGCTTGTTGTATGTTTGACCCCGCTACGGCAAAACGTCGAGGTTTTCTTTTGTTTCGTTTCTTTTTGTCGTCAGTCCGCCACTTACTGCTCTCGCGAACACTGTCTGTAAACGAACATTGATAAGCAGAGAACAAGACAGGAAATGAACTAAGAGCTGGATGACCTCTCAAAATGCCAACAAAGCGTCCCCCAATGCTGAGTGCCTTTCTGAACGCAACCTACTTGAAGAAGGTGCGACCACTGCCGTGGCTATTATGTGGGTTCTCTTTATTAACCGTCCACTCACATCCGTATCTCAAGTTCGTTTATAGTGAACTCCCCTAATAGGGAATATGGAGTGTAGTTAAACGATGCGTCTAAGGTGCGCCGCAGGACGTGATATTCAGCGATGTCACTATTGGCAAGTCGCTCTCTCTCTTTTGTTGCCCCCACACCTTGGTGTTTACCCACCACAAGGCCTGTGCACATGCCCACAGGCCTTGTGGGAATGTCCATGTCATCATCTTCGATAGAGCGAAGGGTACAGTGTAATGTAAAAATACTAACAATAAACGAAGGGATGTTAAGTGCCGGATCTCTCCCGAAAGCAGTCGTCAGGGAATGCGAGCTTGACCCACTTCAGCTTTTGTGCTGAACTGGGCCCCGTGCATGCTACATTGTTCATGCAGGCCTGAGTGGTAACAAAAGAGCCCATCCTCGAACTCACCAGAGAACACGAACTCCAGCCGATCGCTGTCGCCGCATTCGGTCATGTTAGTCGAGCGCTGAGTCATTGTATTTGTTGTCTCCATTCGTGTAGTTCCAAAGTTAACCGCTTCGGGCGCCACGGTCTAATCTCCTCCCCATATTGGGATATTGCCAAAGGGTTGCCCCGCTTCGCTCACACGTGGAGGCTCCGGGTTCGATTCGAGGGTGCCGGACTCCTCTTTTATTTAATCATTCAACTTAACATTCTCGTAAGTTCGAGAACCTTGCCGTCTGATCGAGTTACGAATGTTCTACGCGCCGAACGTTCTACGCCGAATATTCCAGAAACCCACGCGGGTACAAAAAGTACTCCGCGTGGCGGTCCGCAGTCAGGGAAGGAAGTGGCCGAGTGGGCTAATGCGTCTCAGCTCGGAGCGCGGAGCGAAAGCTTGCGCTGGGAACCTCCTGGGTTCGACCGCCCCCACCCGTTTCGATCTGGATGAGTTTCGTACCGGCACGCGGTCATGTAATCACTACTGCGTGATGCACGTTGAAAACCCCAGGTTTTTAACGTGCATCACGTTCAACGTGTACCGGACTGGCTAAATTTCTCATCTACAGCTAAGAGACCGATCACCCGTTGAGGCGATCAAGGCTGTATAAACATACAGAGCAAGCCAATTATTTTTTTTTTTTTGGTCCGTAGTCAGTTTCGCCTTAGCGCTCGATCCTGCTGTTTCGCCGACATCGACGCCTGCGACGCTAGCCTTTCTCATATATTTTGTTTTGGGCACAAGTTCGCCCCCTTAAACGTTTAGTTTCTTCAGTTATTCGCCGCCTCATCATTTGTCATTCGTGACAATACCAGTGTCCGCGCCAATTCCAGGGCGCCGCCATGTTTATCTACGCTCGCGCCACCACGCGGAAAGAACTGGCAGGCAGGAGGGGGGGGGCTGCGTTGGCGGCGTTGCTTTGCGGAGCTGGATGCGGCAGGCTGTCCGAATGCGCCGACACATCGTGAAAGATGCCTTCACCAGAAGCCTCCGCGGCCCGTTCTTCAACAGGGAAGATGTCGTGAACATTCGAGAACCCATCTCGATCAAGAAAACAAGGGAAAACCTTTCTTGTCTTTGATGTTCTCGGTGTCTGCTGACCCTTGACATCCGCGTTTCATTGATACCGAAACCGAAACGAAGGTACCATTCGTAGCTAGCGTGCGTACACGACGTAAACGACCTGCCGACTGATCACGGAGAAGTGACCACCTCTGTTGTATCCATCACGCACGCCAAACGTACGCATAGAAAAAAAAAATTGTTGCTACACTGGCACTCACTCTTGAGTTCTTGCTTGGAGTGAAGTTTTTTCTTCTGAGTGCGACTGTACATTCTTGCCGAGAACCTGCATGGGACGGAAACTTGTGGAAGCCGTAGACGTCGCATCCGCACTCGCTTCTTAGGCAATTGTGTGACGGGCAGTTGGTGTCCAAAAGAACCCTGCGTTTCCTCTGGTTGTTCGTACAACCAACAACGGCACAGTGCCGTCCGGACGAATTGCTCCGATACATTACACGCCGCTAAACAAGACCGACGCCGGCAACGTGCCAGTACTGCTAGACAGTGCTAGTACTGGGAAAGGTCGCAGTCTATCGCCCCCCCCCCCCCCCCCCACACACACACACACACATACGCTGCGAGCTTCTGGGTTCGAAACTATTAATTGCCAGTTCTAACGGATGGTACTTACTTGAAGTGGGAGCTGGAATTGTACGAGGTACCAGGAGACACTTACTATCGGGCAACGAAGCAGGGTGCCTGTGGGGGCGGAGTTTAGGAACGCTAATATTGTGACAGGCGATCAGTTATAATAACAGACCAAACTTCGACTCGTTTGTTCAGAAGTTCGCGGTGATATTTTATTAGCCCTCGTTACAGCACACCAAAGATCCTAGGCAGTGAAATTCACATCACGCAGGCTCGTGCGTCGTAGTCAAATGAGCGCAGTCGACGACGAGGTGTAATGAGCTACTAAGCTTCACAAGGAAAATGCGCGTGAGAAAGTGTTTTGAGGCAGTCCAAAACACCGATCCAGCAGACGCACGTACACGTACGTTTACTCCGGACTCCATGAACCCGACGGCGCAAGATCAAAGCGATCAAAGAGCACCGCCGCCATCGCCACCCGGTTTTCTCTGCACTTTGCGCGACAACGGCACTGCAACGGAGGGCACTCGCCTCGGCGCTAACAATCCGCGATATAGATTAATTTGCCACTCTTGAAGCCATTCCAAATCATAAATAAAATACCTCGGCGTTGTAGAACATGACAACACAACGGTGCCGAGCGCCTGCTCGGCATCGTCGTTGCTCGTGAAGGCCTGCTTATTTGTAGTTGAGACGATGATTCCACAGCTTTCGTGCCACTCGTGGTGCTTGCAATAACTTCGAAGGGCAGGAGAATCTTCTCACGAGGACGTTGAAGACACGCAACACCGGAGCCACCAAAGCAACCGTACAAACCGTCGCCATGTTGGCTTTTTCTTCGTCACTCGCGGCGCGGTCAACTCGTCGCGAGATGTTTTCTGGCTCGGCTTGATGGAAACCAACAGCGGCAAAGTGGCGTATGGACAAACGGCTCTCACATTACGGGCACTATACCCACATACCGCGGTAAACAGGACCGATGCCGGCGAAACGGCAGTCGGCACACCAGCGAAGAAGCCTTCGGCGGGTAGCAGCGGCGCAGGCCAACGCAGCCCCCCCTCCCGTGAGCGCCTGGGTTCGAGAGTATTGTTCACTTCCGGAAGAGCACTTCCGGACAAAGGTCTATAGTATGGTGCCTGGAACGCGTCTCCGACTGGTGTGTTTACCGTGCCCAAAAAAGTGGTCCCTCGATTTCCGCCTGATGACGTCATAGAAGTGTCATGTTGTCGCCGGTCGCGACCCTGGCGGTGTCCCAGCAGCTGTGGTGTAAGTAGCAGACGCCTGTTGTGCTGCAGGTCGCTCTTCACTCCACGGAAGCTGCACCAGCAGGAAGTTGGGACGCCTGGCACGCCGTGACGACAGCGACACTTGTGTTCGCTCGTGCTTTTCGCCAGCATTTCTACGGCCAACCGCCAGGATCGCGACAGTCAACAGCATGACACTCCGGCTTCTGTGACGTCATTTGTTGCCACATTGGGACCACTTTTGATGTATGGGAGGGATAGGACGCTAAACACACCAGTCGGATACGCGATCCAGGCACCATAGTTATAGTTGAACTGCATAAAATAGCCCTACGATTTTTTTTCCTTTTGTGTTTGTTGCGTGCTAATAAACCATTTTGGTAAACTAGATTTGCGCAACTGTATAATTGTCGTTGTCAATGACGTCGATGCAAATTAAGCAATGCGGAAGTATCTTCAAAAGTAATTGAATTACATTTCTAAGTATTTGTACTCTACTCAAGATACTTTACAGTGAAATAAACTTGAGTAGTACTTTAAATACTTTATGAAGCAGGTATTTAGTAACTTAACTTAAATACTTCTATCGAGTATTTTGTCCAACACTAGAGGATATACGTGCCAAACGAACGAAGGACATGTGAAAACCAAGAAAGACGGCAAGAACTACAAAGTAACACTAGATAAATAACTCCTCGTGCATGCAGATGATTAAAATTAATTGAAAGCCACGTAATATAGCCCACTTTGCAATACATCAGTACTGCTTTATTCTTTCTGCTCATGAATATGTGCGAAGATGCTTATTCTGCGTTCAAAACGTCATTCGCACGCTCGAAATCTTTAAAAATAGAGAGAAGCCAGAGAACAGACGCCCGATAAAAGCTGCCCGAAATAGGAAATAATAAAAATACACACCTTTCATAGCCTACTGACTTATTCTTTATGTTTTGAATGTTTTTTAACCGGTCGTAAAGGTGCATGACGGAGTCATTTTCATATAGTGATAGGACGGGCACATTAGCAGCATATACACATCACCGGAATGCTGGCGAACCTTGAACAAACTTTACATTCCTTTCGATTGTTATTTTGCTAATCGTCGCTTGTTTTGACAAATACCTGACGTGGAACAGAGGTTGGGCCTAGAATATAGCGCAGATTAACATTGTTCAGTGGTAAAAAAAAAATGCTGTAACTAAAGCAATTACGCTTTTACAATATTAATAAAGGTACATACTATTTGGTACGACCCAAATGTCGAAAGTTATATATGTTATTTTACGTCGAAGAGATAAAATGCACCCGCGTTTTCCCATAGGAATGCACAGGAGCACTGCAAAATTAGACTGGTTGCTGTTTGCTTCAATTTACCTCCCGGAAGTCGCATAGACACTAGCGCCAGTTGAACCTCTAGCGTAAATTAGAATAACTCTATGGAAGGAATAGACCTTTTCATTTCAGTAGTTGCCTGACCGGCGGGTAGAGGGCGCTGGCTCACTCGCCATCATTAGGTTGCTTCAATTTGGTTGGTTTCGGTTTCGACGTGCACGCGATTGTGTTGCCGTTTCGTGCCGTTTTCGCTTAGTTTCGCGATATAACTTTCTTTGTTGCAGCGCACGGCGAATGAAACAATAGTACTAAGCCACTTGGCGAACGACGCAGTGGTTTCGAGCCTAAATTGCGATCTTTTTTTACGAAGACCATATGCGTCTGATTACGTTTATCGTTATTTTCGGCCAGGTTCGGCGGTGAAACAACTGCTTTGATGCACAGGGAGGATTACCATTGTCCACGGACGTACCCGAGGACACTAGATTTCAGAAAAAAAAAAAAAAAAAAGAGCAAGACGAGCTCCGCCTGCAGCACGCGCTCGTTGCCTGCCGCCGTGCATTGGCTGCGCGTGCACGTAGCGGTACGGAATTTATATAGCTCGCGCTCAAGTCAGAGCTGCTACTGCTAAGCAACAGACTATACTCTGTTTCACCTTATATTGTACCGCAGAGAAGGCTAGAAGCGCGAGCGACGTGAGCGATCGAAAGCGTCGCTGTGGTCGGCCTGCCACGATTGGTCGAATGCTGACTATGACGTCAGCAAAGGATGTCTCATCGACGGAAATAAGAGGAATGTAAGAACTTTAGTTTTGACGGTGTTGGCAGTGCTGCTTTGAGAGCGCTATGATTTCAGGCTTCCACCATGCTCATTAAAAATACCATCGAACTTGTTGTTCACAAGGTAATGACGTCACGAAAGGTAACCGAACGAGGGCGCCACCGAAACATCTCGCCGCTAATAGCGTTGGGAGCTGCTCTTAACGTACGAGAGCTTGTGCCGCCAAGATGTGCCTTAGAGCAGTGGTTCTCAGCCATGGATGTGTCGGGGACCCCTTGCGGACCGCTGGCAGTGATGGGGGACCCCTTCCAGCAAGGGGGGGGGGGGGGGGGCGTAAGTAAGTTAACACGTCTGGAGCATGAAACAGGTGCCTTTTATTGCTGTCGTAGTTCCGGAAGCAGGTTGCAAATTAGTCACGGCCGGACTGAACTACAAAAAACGTGCCAAATAAAAAAAAAAAATTTGTTGAGGGTCTCGCGGACCCCCATTTGAGAACCACTGCCTTAGAGCAAGGAGCTCGCGCTTGTAGCCTATTCTGCGGTACATCATAAGGGGAAACAGAGTATATAATGCATGAGTGCTTAGTGAAAAAGCAGGTCAACAACATGACTAACATTCTGCTGAATCAGCAAAGACAGTTGAATTGACAAGTTAACGGCTCGATGTTTGGTTTTCCTACTCCAACTTTTTCTGAACTTTGGAGACTGGAAAAGTCTCCTATAATGGCGAAGACAATATAAAAAAGAAGTGATACTGTCTCGGCCTGTTTTATTTAAAGAAATTAAGCTTTCGAGGAATATTTCTGATAAACCAACCTGGGGCTGACTAGAAACTTTATTTAACTAAACTACTCATTAACAGCTTTTCAACGAATTGGTCTTATGAAATAGACTATTTGCTATATGAACATTTGCTTAGGACGTTCTCAAAGTATGAGAATGGTGAGATAATTGAATGTCAGATTTCAAAGGAAGTCTGATATTTATCTTCCGTATAACTTGCCAAAAGAAGTTAAAGATTGCAAAAGGAGTGATCCCTGGAAAATTCGGCTGAAGTCGAACCCCAGGCGCCAACCTGAGGACCTGTGTAGAAAGCTGTTTACCGGTTTGAACCGATCCGCTTTGCACATTTTGGCGTCGCCAGCTACTGAAAGTAAATCCCTATTCGCCGTCAACAACGCTGCAGTCGGGTTATTTTCATGCAGAAGGATTCTTTCCAGCGTCACATATTGTGAACCCCAGGCACTATCAAGCTGTCTGTGGCCGTTTCTTACGCGGGGAGTCCCAATCTTTGTGTTGAAATGACTTAATTGAAACTGCATGGTTATCCCAATGAATAAATCACTTAAGCATCTGTAAGACTATGGACATGGGACCAAGCGCGGTATACAATTTCGTGGAATTCACGAATAAACTGATCAAGCGAATGCTTATATCGCACACGCGATTAAGAACGTCGAACAGATATAGGTATGATTTTGTGAACAAACTAGTTGCCTAATGTTGACGTACCATTATTTCTAGCATAACAAATAATTCAAGTTAAACGTTTGTTCCCGCATCTTGTCTACAATTTTCCCGATGTAATCAAAAGAAACAAACCTGAGTTCTCATACGTTATTTGTATTTGAACTGTCGGGCTCTCTTAAAGTCATATATGTACTCAATGTGCGCGCGTGCTAACGCTGATTCCTGTTCCCATATAGCCTTTTCACACGTATCTCACACGCCGACGGTGAAACATAGTCAAAACGTTTTACAAAATTAACTACAGAAGTTGCGCACATAATCATGTAATGAAATTACATGGTAAGTATAAGTATCAGAAGACACTTTACGGAGTAAGGCAAGAGACTTTGTGAAACGCGACGAAAAACACGAATTCAACGCATCCGCAAAGGCGCCGAAGGGAGTGAGAAGCGACGAGTTGAAGCAACCTAATGGCGGCCGCACCACGTGATTACAACATAGCAGCGCCCATGCGGCGGCGGGTGAACTCATCTCTGTTACGTCACGGCGCGGTGGTGGCGCGTCGGGCGCACTTCCGGTCTGGGGCTGTGGGTGGAAGCCGCCATGGGGCTAGTGCATTCCTGTGCTACTTCGGAAGAAACCGGACAAAAACCTGCCTTCTCGTCAAAACGCCGCGACTGGGGCTTAACTAAAAGAGTCGGGAAAGGTTTGAAAATCAGTTTTTATGCGTTTTCTGCCTGCTCGGGTCATCCGAGAACGTGAACTGGGACGCCGTCGGACCACGATTGCTTGGGCGGGAAGCACTTTGGATTGAATTCACAGATACTTGTGGTCGTCAGATTTATTTGTTTTGTTCCAACATGAACGCGGGAAAACCGTCAAGTTGCACGGACCATCTGCGGACTACGTTCAGTGCGTCATCACGTTCAAACGGCCGCCTCATCGTTCGAGCTGTCGTCTGCTCTCTCAAACGTTTCTGCTTGTCGTCTGCTCGTTCAAACGACAGCGGCCCGCAGACCAAACATTGACCCGGTAATTGCGATAAGTACAGACCTCAAAAGACGTTTAAGTTTGAAGGTTGCTTCGGGTAAGTAGGCTCGATGTAAACAGTAGTCAAAAGGAGATGTTGATCATTGTTACCAGTGGCCATCACCAACTTGTTATGCCTGATTCCACTTGGTCTGATTCTGCTTGAGAAATTCAGAATCGACGTCGAAATCTCAGCTACGGTTCAGGTTTTTGCAGCCCGAGCGACGTCATGAAAGAAAATAGCGAGCAGAACCTCACCATGTGAATCGGGCTTTAGCATCCATTCTGTGGCTTACACGCGGAATGAATCGAGTAGTCAAAAGGAGATGTTGATCATTGTTACCAGTGGCCAGCACCAACTTGTTATACCTGATTCCACTTGGTCTGATTCTGCTTGAGATATTCAGTATCGACGTCGACATCTCAGCTACGGTTCTGGTTTTTGCAGCCCGAGCGACGTCATGAAAGAAAATAGCGAGCAGAACCTCACCATATGAATCGGGCTTTAGCGTCCATTCTGTGGCGTACACGCGGAATGAATCGCCGCATGTTACAGTATTCACGCCCAGTTTTGCGGTGTAACGAGCCTTGTTAATTTCGCTGAGGCCGCTCAAGTAGTCAGACATCGCCAGGAAGACGTAGAATCAACAATTCCAACGCGAAAAAGAGCGCAGGGACTCGCACCGACGCCGACAACATCCCATTCCAATGGTTTGTTTATGGGCGACGGCGATCTTCTTGCCGACACCCCCATCGCGCATGGGCGGCGTCGGTGGCGTCCGCTAGGGGCGCTCCGGTTTTTTTTTGTAAACATGAGTTGGTGTATAGGCACCGCGAAACAGCGCAGGCGCAGTCTTATCTCTCTCTTTCTTCGTTTACCACACGATAGATGGCGCATAGCTCCGAGCATTATAAAATTCGGCAATATCAGTCACATCGCTAATTATTCTACAAAATGTGGATCGGAATATTCTTTCACAAAACTTCTAAGAAGCGTTCGCCGGCTATTTATTGTTTATGATCGCGGTGCTGGTGAGGTAGGCTCTTATCCAATGGGCGACGTGGATTTGGCTTACGTGCTTTGGCACCGCGGAAGCATCGCAGTGAAAAGGAAGAGAGCTTTCGAAGGAAAAAAGATATGAGAGAGTCCAATTTTCATATAAAAGTTCTATAGCACAAAAAAAGAAAAAAAGCCTGGCTCTCTTTTTTTTTTGCGTTTTCGCTTCCTTTTTACACATTCTACGACGTGCGGTGGATGAAATTCGATTTCAAAATTGTTTCATGGTCCCTTTAAGGAGCTCGTGCTTCAGAAAAGCCGGCGTCGGCGTGGGGGCGTGGGACGGAAAATCTTGATGAATCATGACGTCACAACCACACGACCTCGCGCGGGAATTTCAAACAACCCACAACGCTTACGTGAAACGTGACGTCACGCGTGGAATGAAAGTGTCATGAAATGCACTTTCATTTCACCATGCCATGTAATGCAAATTCAAGGTCGCCGCTTGTCCCAAATGATTTCACTTAATAGAGTCATTTATTTGAGTTAAAAGAAATTAAGAATTTTAGGCGCATGTGGTATTGGAACCCACGACCTTTCGGTTGCGAGCCAGACACGCTACCGACTAGGCCACGCATACACACACGCAAGGCTTGGGAACGAGCGAAGGTTTATATGCTTAGTTATCACGTTCCACTCTTAAAGGCGAAGCTTAAGCGTCCTCCTGTAATTTCTTGTAGTCTCAGGTCAAAATTGATTCTGGTATGTTCTTTGAATTCGTTTTGTTTTAAATAAACACAAACACGCGATCGAGTAAAGACAGGTTCACACAGCACCCTTTTCGTACGTTACTTATAAGTCACCGAAACATTCGTCTCAAATATTGCATGCCAGGCTATCATCTTGAATTGGGAGCTACGTCTAATAGGAAGTACAGGTGTCCCGGTGACTTGTGGCGTAATCAGATGCCAGCTTTTGTGACGTAACATGACTTAAGAAGACGGGGCTGTGTGATCACGGCTGGATCGTGGTGACAAATTCAGAGTAGCTTTGCACTGACATACGAAGCAACACGGACGGGGGCTGGCGGTTGTATCACAACGTAATGTAAGAAACTATTAGCGAATGCTACGGTGCGAATGGGCCTTGACGTTCGAAAAAAAATGGTCCTCTGCAAGTTGTCGACAAAGCGGCGACCCGCAGGCATCACGAAGTTACTGGAAAGCAGGCACGCGTCAGAGGAGCTGCTAGTCGAGTCATATGGTCAGATCATTGCAGAGCAATATAGCTATGAACCGTGAGAACTCGGCTTTAAGATGAAATCTGGTCAGAGAGAACTGGTACTGGAGGGGCCTGCTGCCATTCATCTCACATGAGACGGCGGTAGCGGGACGGTCAACGAGGGCTAGGCGTCGATTAAACAACGTAATCGCGGAACGGGGACGCGATATAGAGTGCGAGCTTGCCCTTGTGGTAGTCTGCAGAGAGTCCCATCATGTCTCTGGTGGGGGAACGGCTGGACGATCAGTGTGGCGATGGCATTCCACAGCCTTGGTCATCCACTTTGTCGTCGTCTTCTTTAGCAGATGATCTTCCAAACATCATGAATTTTATTCGCATACATTTCTAGCTGATATTTTCTTTTTGTGAACTGTTAGAAACTGTTGCGCTGAAATAAAGCCCATCGCAGTCATCTTTAATTTTTACGCTCTAGGGTAGTACAGACAGGGTGTTTGATGTTAACTCGAACAGATTTATTACAAAAGAAGTAAATGAAAATTGATGTGTGTGTGTGTGTGTGTGTGTGTGTATTCAAAAAGGTCAAATTAGTCGTTAGTTGTTTATACAGCAGGAGGTTAGTCTGCCAGAACATGGCGACATTGTTGCCCACTGTAGATAAGCAATTTAACCAGTGCAGTACGATTGCTAGCCTAAGGTCTTTAACGTGCACCACGCAGTAGTGATACACGACCGCACGCCGGTACGATGCTCATCCAGATCGAAACAGGCAGGGGTGAGGATGAACTGCTTCCAAAACCGACGCGCCCCATCGCGGCAAAATACCACGCAGTGCACTCTGGGAACTATACTCTGTTTCACCTTATGATGTACCGCAGGAAAGGCTACAAGCGCGAGCTCCTTTCTCTGGGGCACATCCCGGCGGCACAAGCTCTCGTGACTTAAGAGCAGCTGCAAACGCTATGAGCTCGCGCTTCTAGCCTTCGCTGCGGTACAACATAAGGTGAAACGAAGTATAGTTGGCCACTCAGTTTCGGTTTCGACTGAGCAGCTTCATCTCATGATATCACGCCGCGACCGAGCGCGCTGCTTGCGTTTTCGATTATCTAACTTGTCCCGAACGTACAATACACTCATTCTCGAGCGATACAAAACAAAGACCGGGGCACTTTCCTTCGTTCCCGAAACACCGGGTGTTATGGGTGCGTATGCAAACGTAGTAAGACGTGGCTGTACCTCACCCCACGAGTGCATCTTTGAGTTCAATTTCAATAATCCCGTCTAATACCAGTGAACTACAACTGAAATTTGGTCACCTGGAGCCTTACACGTATTTTGTTTGCCAAACGTCCGCTTCTTGTTACTTAATGGGACGAAAAGCAAGCCGCATCCTCACAGGAGTATCAAAGTTTAGCCCAGCGTTGACGCATGAACTTTTAAGGAAGCGCAATAAATTCGACCTCACTACTGCACAAAAGTTACTATGATGTCTTCCTCGTGTCATCATATATCTCCCACTAAAATTTTATGCTGATGGAAGATCACGTTTTCGCAAACGCTAAGATCGGCTAGCTACGACGGAGGCCCTAACAAGCCTAACAAGCGTCCACTACTCCTCGCTAAGCCTTTTTGGACGAGCTCTTACTGACGCCCAAGATCTGTGCCTGAACGGTGTGTCTGAAATTATCTCGGCATACTCAGGCAGGAAGAAAGCAAACATATAACAAATATTATGGCCATTAGCAGCCGTCAAACGCGCTTTGAATAATTTTGTTCGTTTGGCGCACCGCATAGGGGTTCCTGCCCGTCCGGCGCACTTCCGGCGAACGGTGCGACATTCTTCACACAAGTGCTCGACGTTTGCTTTCTTAAAATGGTTGTATGTGCGAATGTGCCTATATGACTGCAGGATAACTTTATGCGCATACGCTATGTTGAATATTAGTGAAATGCAAGCGGGTGGAGACTTCACTTCGTGCAGTGCTGCGGGTCAGTACAGAAAAGAGATAAGAAGTGTGTTAAAATTTAGCTTTTTAATGGCGCCTCCGAGTTTTACCTCGCGTACTCAGGCGTATTAAGAAAAACAGTAATTGCAAAAGTAATATTTCGTCTATGGACGCACTAAACAAACAAACGTCCTGATGAACAACACTAATGTAAAGGCGCGAACTCGATGTATGCATACTTATTGGTTGCTACAGCTTGTTGATTCGTACACAAGCAAGATCCCCGAGCTTCGCAGCGTCGAGATTCCCAGCACTGGCTCGTCCACATACCTCGATCGGAACGCTAACAGAAAGGCTTAAGTATAAAAATACAACAAGCATGTGTTAAGACAAGCTATACGACTCGGGCTTGTGCTAAAGCTTCGAGGTCTGGCCATTTATATATATAGGTTAGTTTAGAGACCACAAGTGACGCTCTCGGGACCAGAAAACATGAGCTAACGGCCGTTAATAGTCCACGCTCTGTGTATAATCTCTTGTCGACATGTCGATCGAAACCGAAACCATGCCAATCTCCTCCCTGGCCAACTAGTTCCCAGAGTGCAACGCGCGCCGTGTTGCATGCAGGGCTTTATGGAAGTAGTCTATTGAGCCCAGGATCCCTGGGTTTTGAAGTGCGAGCTTTCGCTTCATGTGCTCCGAGCTGGTGTGCACTCGAGTATTCGGCCCCTGATCTCCTTAGTGAGATGTACAGTAATGCGATTTATGCAGGTGAGTTATACGGCCGGGGGCACATACTAGCGAGTTTTAGAATAGGGGGCCCCAAAGCTTTGGGTGCCCCAAACAGCTTGGTGCGTCCCACTGCGCATGCGCAGAACTTCTGCGCATGCGCAGTGGGACGCACCAAGCTGTTTGGGGCACCCAAAGCTGTGGGGCCCCCTATTCTAAAACTCGCTACTATAGGGAGTATCCACTGAACGCCATATTCTTGGGTGCTGTTTAGTGCGCGTGCTCAGAACGAGCTCACATCAATAGGCTGCTAAGACCGGCACTCTTGATGGTGCGGAATGCACGTTGCAAAAGAACTGTGGAAGCTCGCCGTCAGCACGCGCTCAGCATTCGCGCACACAGCTATAGACAATTGCAAGCATGGCATCACGACTGGTGCCCCAGGCGTGTAAGCACGTGTAACGTGCGCGTGAAGATAGCTTTGGCATGCTTGAAATTGCATGAGCTTTCCCGCACGAGCAGAGGAATGGCGGCGGCCAGTCGCTTTGCTTGCAATCGTCTATAGGAAGTATTCACTGGCGGCCATAGCTGTGTGCACGACTCCTGAGCGCGTGCTGATGGCGAGCTTCCACAGTTCTTTTGTAAAGTGCATTTCGCACCCTCAAGATTGCCTGTCTTAGCAGCCTATTAATGTGGGCTCGTTCAGAGCATCACCCACAACTATGGCGCCCAGTGAATACTCCTTATTGCCACCAGTGAATACTCCCTATGGGAGGCTAATCCTCACGATGAGCAAGAAAATTAACTTAGATTTCTTAATTTACTTTTTAATTAGTGAAAATAAACATATGGTGCCAATTATAAACTTTCTGAGCGTCATCGACAGCCACTAAATAATTGTAGAGTGACTTAAAGCACGTGGAATGCGCGGGGGTGCACCGAACTTGCCACTCGTGCTACAGACGAGCTTGCCTGGGATCCTGGCTTTGAGACGTGTATTTCTAGCGTGAGTGCTCGTTCTGCGGAAGAACGCTTCAAAGGTCGAGCTCTCGTACTTGTGGCATTGGCTGCAGTCTCAGCTTAAAGGGGTCATGAAACGATTTTCCTACTTCTTCCTCCTTAGCTTTAATCCTGAACTCAAATGCGAATCGTGAAATCACGTCGCCGTGACATTCTTCAGCACCGGTGCGATGACTCCTAGCTTCCACCGTGCTTTTTATGCACACCATAGAACTTGTCATTCTCCAGTGACGATAAGTTCCGTCAGGGCACTCATTGGCCACGAACGCGAATCCGAATATTCGTCCACGGATTTATTCTTGACGAGCGCATACGTCCGAGTGACGCAGTTCTCGTTTCCAATGCGTGAGCTGGGCTCGGCTGACGTTAGGTTGGCACCACTGACGCGCTTTGGGACCCGCGGATCATAGTGAAAAGGCGGAGGGCTTTCGAAAGAAAGAAGGTACAAAATAGTCCGCTATATTTTCCAATTTTCGTACTGAAAAGCTGGCTGTTGACTTTCTACCCTCTTTCTTTTGGCCAACTAAACGATATGCGATTAGTAAAGTCCCAATTTAAAGTAATTTATCCCAGCCCAAAATTCGTTTCATGGCCCCTTTAAAGGGATGCTGAACCAAAATATGTATTGCATAAAATAAGGCCACAAAAGCATTGAACGGAACTCTACCAACTCCAAAACATCAGTCACACATCGAAATTTCAAACGGTTGGCCGTGTTTTTGGAAAAAAAAAGGCGCGATCTAGCGAAAAATGTGACGTCGCGATTCTTCTGGAACAGTTAAGAATGAGGGGAAGTGGCCTCGGGGGATTGGTGGCCGAGTGGGCTAGCGCACACCAGAGCTCGGAGCACGTGGAGCGAAAGTTCGCGCTGCAGAGCCCAGGGCCGCTCAACTCGTCAGACACAACTTTCTTCGTGTTATGACATAGCGGAGGGAGGAGCCGAAAGATTGCTGCGAAGTTTTCTTTTCTCACAAACCCGCAGATCCGTATATCTTCGTGACGTTTTTCATTGAAGGGGGGAAAAATCCCTACTACTCCCTAGGCGCCGAGCTAGAGCAGCACACGGAGTCGAACGTGGTTCGTATACGTATAATGTCACGATGAAGATTATCAGCTGCGATCTTGATGGTCTCTAAAAAGCACAGCGGAGGCTTGGGTAATTGCATTCTAAAATCAACACCGTTGAACTTGATAGTCTGATATTGTTCTTATTTCCGCCGATAAAGCAGAATTTACTAAAAAAACGTCCCTTTCCTTTTTGTGAACTATTTTTCAAGGTGTTCAATTAGTACCAGCTCACCACCTTACTACAATCATGCAACAACCAAAAACAATTACAACCTACACCATTCGCTAAAGGCAGTACCAAAGGAAAAATAAAAAAAGAAATTGGGTGAGGTATGAACACTATATACTTACACTGAACAAAATATACCTCCAATAAACTGGCGAGACACTACCTTAATTAAGGACATGCTTGTAAATTACCCCAGAAGCCCAGAAGCGGCGTCAAAAATTATTTCGCGGGCACACATTTTTACGATCGGGAGCGGTATGCTATGCATTAATCACCATGGGGTGAATTTACCGCGGCACCAACTTTTGGCAATTCTTTTCTGATTACGAATCGCGAAAATGAAGTCGCTTGCAGACGACTGGGCGGCGGAAGCTACGGGCCTGCTCGATCAATCAATCGCTGCCTTTTGCCTGGCCCAGCTCTCCGGACGCAAATACGCACACAGAATTCCCCCGTAGTGTCAAACCTAGAGCTTCGGCGATGGAGGAGGGGCACCGCGCTCTTCCAGACATTCTAGTTTACCAGTAAACAATACGGTGGAGGGAGGCAATCAAACCCCCCCCCCCCCTTCCTTTTCCGCCTTTGCCTGCCTGCCTGCCTGCCTGTCCGCCCACCCGCCTGCCCGCCCGTCCCCATGTGCCAAACATTTCCACCGCTTTTGATGGACATAGAGAGAGTACGCAGCGTAAGCGCTCATCTGTGACCGATAATTAGCGCAAGGATGGAGTGCTAACACCATTCGCGCACAATTAGTAATAATGGTAAAAGAGAGTGATCTCGAGACAATAACAAGCATTTTGAACGGAGGAAAGAATAATCTAGCCCTAACGAACAAAGAAAGGAACTTACTTTGGAACGACCGTGCCACGATCTTCGCTGTTGAGCAGATTCGACGTAGTTCCACGGCTCACAGTCGTCCCTTCTTTTTCAGACACATTTGAAACTAAGGTGAACTCCACGCATCACGACTATTCGGCAAATTTACCTTAAAACAGAGATATGAAACACACGCGGCCAACACGACCTGCGAAACGCGAAAAAAAAAAGTTGTGGAATGGAGTGGATTGCATTCGTTGGCTATTATGGATGCCTAGCGACTTTACGGAGGCTATATTCGCGTATCTTCAACACGCTTGCAATGAAACGATCAGCAAAGCGCATTAAAAAAACTGTTAGGAGACACAGTAACAATAAATTATTGAGCATGTCAACAATGCCACATTATTAGAAATACGATCGTGAACAGGTAGCAAAAAATTAAATACGAGACTAACCACAAAATGAATTCAAACAAATTTAGCAAACATATAAGTTCCTAAAAAACGACTCCTTTCCGTTGCAATATTTCCATGTAATAAATAAAAAAAACAAAAAAAATGCGGGATTGGCCTAGCTTGTTAGCGCGCGGTGCTGCTGATCGTGTGGTTGGTGGTTCGAAGAGTAAAGATTTTTGTAAAATGTTTTTTTTTTAAGTTTTTGTTTGTTTCTATTGTTTGACATTTGCTATGTCCTTTGCAGTCGCCGGCCCCCTACTTTAGTGTAAAAATCGCGCAGAATGTCAAAATAGAAAGTGCGAGTCCAAAAACAGGTTTTTATTCCCGTTCCTCTGGTGCGGTATGTCATGTAACATAAGGTATCGGGGGACAGATCGTCTGGCTATGTGAACATTTGAAATATTTCTGCTAGATGATCATAACTACCACAGAATACAGTCGATTCCTGCCTGAAATAGAATCCTGAAAAAGTATTGTTCGGCGTTGTAAAATTTATTTTTTGTGGCGTTCGTGTTCAGATTCTCAATATCCTGATTGTGTTTTCCTCACCGCATTGTTTTTTCTCTTGTTTTCGCAGTAAAACACGCCAGCCTTGGCACGCTGGGATCAAATACGCCAGCGTCGGCAGTCATTTACGAAGGATTTATCAACGCAAATATTTCCCCTCGCTATTCATGCTATTCATGCAGCAGTGAGCGATGTAATTAAAAAAAAAAGACGTAGAAAAAAGTTATATTTTGCATGACCTGTAGAATATATCTTGAGGCGCACATCCACGGGCTTTCCATGGGCCTCACACATGTCCCGTGTAGCAACACAGCGCGCTCCCCTAGCGAGCGGCATCCCTACAGCAGCCCGCGCAATGTCGTACTTGACCTATGGGATCCTAGGCTCTATCTCCACAGGCTGCGGGGTACCTACAGCAACCCACAGAATTTATCACATGTCCCATAAAAGCCAAGGTTCTATCCCCACAGACTCTGCGGGTTACCTAAAGACCCCCACAGGCTGTGGGGATTGCCCAAAGGAGTTCCCACAGGCCGTGTGGGCTACCCAAAGGAGCCCTTACAGCTGTGTGGGGTACCCAAAGGACCCCACACAGTAACCCACATGTCCCATAGGCCCACAGGCCTGACCCCACAGAGATTTTAGGACACCCATACAACCCCATGGGTGCCCCATAGAGACCTCTAGGACCCCACACAAATTTTCTGTGGGTGCTCTGTGGGCATTTGGACCAGGGTTATGGGACGCGTGACGTCACTGATGACGTCATGAGTGACGTCACTGATGACGTCATCGTCATCCGCATTGTCATCATCACTGATGACCTCATCAGTGACGTCACTGATGACGTCATCGGCATCCGCATCGTCATCGTCATCATCACTGATGACGTCATCAGTGTCGTCACTGATGACGTCATCGGCATCCGCATCGTCATCATCACTGATGACGTCATCAGTGACGTCACTGATGACGTTATCGACATCCGCATCGTCATCGTCACTGATGAAGTCATCAGTGACGTCACTGGTGACGTCATCGGCATCGTCATCGTCAGCATCACTGATGACGTCATCAGTGACGTCACTGATAACGTCATCGGGGGGTCACGTGACCCCCTCCCCCCCGAGGTCACGTGACCCCCCAGTACCCTTCCCTCCTCCTCCTCCTCAAGAGCTGCGCCCTAATTCGGCGTTACAGGCAGTTGTAAACGGCTTTCATTTTTTTCCTTTGTCTCCAGCCGGCAACGTCGGCAGCACGATCCGATAGTCGGCAGGGATGCAAAAAGGCCTGTCACCACGGCCGGCGTCGGCCGTTATCACCTCGCTATCAGAGCGAGCCATCGCGCGTCCGCACTCTTCGACTGCCGAGCGCTATTGCTCGACCACCGATCCCCTCCCTAATAAGTGAGGTCCAATGTCGAGTGACGTGCGTCTGGGCCGGGGACGCGCTTTGGGTACCGCGGATGCATCACAGTGAAAAGGCAGAGAGCTTTCGAAGGGAAGGAGGCAGGGGCGGATTGATGGGTTAGGCCTGAAGGGGGGGGGGGGGGGGGGGCTCTGCTGAGATATGACGTTACGGTGTAAACGTTGCCCATATCTATTTTTTCTTGACCCAATATTTGCTATGTCATCAAAAACTAAACTTTTGGCTGGTGTATATCAATGACTTTATTAAAAAAAAGTTGACTTGGGAGGCTAAGGGGGGAGGTCGCCCCCTTTGACTGCAAGGAGCAACCTAGTTAGCATTGGGATTCAGAGTAAACGACTTTATTCCCGCGTGCCCTGCCACCCCCCCCCCCCCCCCCCAATCCCTCACCACCAGCACACTCTTCGTCTTCTTCGAGTGGTAGCCGTATGTCGCTGGCTACAACATATGTTTTCTCGAGAGAGAGAAAAAATACAACAAACACTGGAAGTCTGCATATCGTTGTGGGGGTCTTTTTTCTCTTGTGCCGCGTCGATGCAGCGAGCTCGGCTGAAACTGGTGTTGGTCAGTAACTGCTACCTCTGCTGTAACCGTGGAGGTCGCCTTTTGTCGAGAATACGCGAAACATCTGAGATGGTCTCGTGTCCTTCGGCGAACTTGACCTTCTGGGGTTAGAATGTTGTAGGACCTCGGTGCAGAAATTTCCAGAACAATGTCTGGCGACCGACCATGTGCGCTGTAGGCTGTTGTAGACCGTGACTGGGGACCCTGTTTTAATGTCTGGTAGCGTTCGTTCCTATTGCATGCAGACTTCTGCTGCCGTCTCATTTCTTTGAGGCGGTGCGTGACAGCCTTCGGCGGTACTACTGGAGGCAAATACTGTTCAACTGAGCAGGTAGTAGTGTCCTAGTGTCTGATCATCAGTCTCTGTACTGGTGACTGTAGCTCCTCATTGCGCGGTGTGTTGCGCCACTCAAAGAGTGCCGTGTAAAACTTTTAAAGAGACACTGAAAGGGTATTTATGCTAGCCAAGGTTTTTATTTGTACATGACACATGAGAGCCAAATTACCTAGAACACAATTTGCGACTCGCAATTTGTTTTCCTTCCGTCCGAAAATCGGTGATCGAGAGCTGGCCGGTTTGTGTCGCGCTTAATCTCTTCTCCATGGTCACGCGCCGTTTTCTTTGGTTTAAACGACGGTGGAAGAAACGGATTTAGGTGATGACTCTGGCCGCTCTTCCCGCGGGGAGCGAGCGATCAGATTGTGTTCGGAGCTAGCTTCGAACCAGGAGTAGTTAGTTCCGCGCCGCCGGGGAGGGCGCTGAGATGAGCACCGTGGGTATGAGGTCCCTCATTGGCGGCCACTTTGTCGGCGGCGTAACGTGCTCGCCTTTTTCGCGGTGTGGTATTGTGGTGGTGGTGTGCGGCCAGTGGCTGGCCTCGTGTTTTGCTTTGGTGCTGTGTCGATCACAGGTGCCACCATCGTGCACGAAGAAGTTATGCTATAATGATGGGAAAGACGTACTTCGTTCCCAACTGCAATTCGGGGTACCGGAACTGTGCAGAGCGAGTGTCCTTGTTTAAAGCTTCATCGAATGACGCTCGCTTGGAGCAGTGGCGTCGTGCAATTCGGAGGGCCGATCGCAAGTTACTACCTAGTGATCATGTTTGTGCCAGGCATTTCCCCGACGAACTGATATTGAAATGGTATCATTCGGAGTTCGGTGGGAGCGTTCTCCTCCATGCTGCAAAGAAGCCCGTGCTATCTGTAGACGCTGTTTTGAGCATTTTTCCTGGCAGCCTGAAGTACCTTACACGTTGCCTGTAATACCTGTAAAGCCTGTAATACGGGATGACACCATATTGTGAGTGTATAGATGAAAATTGATTTTGCTACTACTGTTTGACTGAAAGTCAAACAGTAGTAGTCTACTACTGTTTGACTTTCAGTCAGTAGGTCATCATACTGTGTGATCATTTCAGTCGCTATGTCATAAATAAAAATGTTTCTGCTGACATAGTTTGTATGTACCACAGTACCAGCTGACATCGTATCTATAAACCATTTGTAATGATAATACCTTTCTGCACATGTAAGAAATTATTTAGGCCCCGCTATGTAGCATTATCAGAATTTATTTTTTTTTCAATAAGAAGGCAGGAGCAGGGTGCAAAAAAATCCCCCGACCTCCTATAAAGCCACGCAATGTGTGTAAACAATCTACGGAACTGTTACCAAACATGCTGTTGGACAAAACATGCGAGCAAGACCGAGCTGTTTAACGGAATTATTTTAAATTACTCTAAATTATTGAAAGCCCGGTAGATTCTGTCGGCAAGTTTTGTATTTATACGAGTATTTTTGTCATGTTGAGTCATCATCGGAATGTTCTCGTTTAAGAAACAGCAACCGCACGGGGGGAAAGGCAATCAGTACCAATTCGCCAACATACATTCATCATTTCACCACACAGTACAATGGGACCGAGTAAAGAATGCATAATTTCCTTCACAAGCCCTCTATACAGCCCTTCACAAGCCCCTCTATACTTGGGCGCCATCTATCCCCGTGCGAGTGAAGCGCGCTCGGTACGCCGAACATAATGTGGTCACCGCGTCGGACAGAGTCATCACCTAAATGTATTTATTCCACCGTGGTTGAAACGCAACCACCAAATATAATCAGTCATCGGTCATCGAAGAAACACACACAATATTTAAAATAGAAAAAGAAATATGATAGTACCCATTTTTTGTGACTTCTAAAAAACTGCAAACACGTTCATTGAAAAGAAAAAGTTTCACACCTACGTGATTTTGGGCAAAGCTCTCCTCTCTATATTTCTTCTTCCTTAGTAGTCTAGTTTCGGTTTCGGGTTCGAGCAGTTGCGTTTTCTTTACTTTACTAAAAATATAGGTGACGCTGCAGCAAAATATTGATTGGGTAGTCTTCTGACACTTTTACGACTCGCCTGGCAAAAAAAAAAAAAAAAATCAAGAAATATTTTTTGGGGGTGTTAGTGTCCCTTTAGTTGTTTTCACTTTTTCTCAGCTGTTGCTTGACTTGCCTCACTGTTCGTTCGGCTATGCCTCGAGCGTGGTAGGGACAGACTTGTGGCTGTTACTTGAAGGATGTAATGGATTGCGATTACAAATTACCGAGTTCCAAATGTTATGGGTTAGCGTTACAAATTACTTTCGCTCTTTACTCGCTACGTTACAAATTACTTTCACGTTACTGATAAATAAAACTGAAAACGCCGATGATAATCTAATCATCCGCGTTTTACCACTGCTAGCTTTGTGCCTGTAACGCGAAAGCTATTTTGGTGAAAAGTATTCTAAAATGCAACGGTTAGATTCTGTGAAGTCTCCCAGTACGTACTGCTCCCAGATGCACTCTAACAAGTTTACCCAATAAAGAGCGCGATCGGGATTCTAATCTGATGACCACACCGTTACACTAGCAAGAATTACGGCGTTCTTCCCTTTTGCAACTGGAACAACATTTAGTGTTACGAATGCATACTCTCATACATATCAGCAGTCACTGAATCATGAGTGTAATTTATGTGTTTATGTCTTTAATTCGAAAACTAACGATAACCTTTGGGTGACGTTTTTTTGATAAACGGGTCCGAATGAACATTTTTCTCGGGGTGGCAGCTGCTGTAGCCCGCTCGTTGGATAATCGAGCATCGTAGATCCTCGGCGAACAGGCGCAGATGTCTGAATTGGCTTCTCGAATCTTCGATCGAACGTTCTGACGTTGCATCCGATCGGGCTAGCGGTTCAGGAGTAGTGCAGTTAATCCGATCGCCAAGGAGTGTCCAGCACAGCCACGTGAGACATTCATCTTCACGTTATTTAGTTAAACGCCAATTTGTTCACTTTAATTCGTTACTAATTGTCATTTACGTAACAGGCTATAGTTTCACCGTGAGCTAGAGCACGTTCAAAGGCTAAAATCCGTACACTCCCAGCTCTGGCGTGTGCTCGAGGTCAAGGCGCCGTGTTCGATTGGTTTGAGCTGGGGATAGCGCACGTACTAAAGACGACAGACTACGTGACTTTGCGTTTCCGGCGCTGTTTGATTTGCCCCATCAGCCCCTGGCGTAAAGGCTGTGCTCTCTGACTTATGTCGAATCAAAGTAGAAACCGAGAACACGACTACTCATCCATAGTGACTAATATCTTAAGAATCACAAAACGTAGCGTATTATGTTCGCTCCTTTTGCTTTGTGATTCGTTTTTCGGGGTTTGACGGTGCTGATGATATGTAACCTAAAACAAATGCGTTGTGGCAATGAGCAAGGTGAAACGTCACGCCCAGTGTCTCGTCATTCGCCGAGCTGCCTCAGTAGATTGCAGCGATTGACTCTCTCAAGTGCTTTACGGGAAAGTATAGTTGCCACAAATTTATTAGCACGTACAGTAGGTATCTAAAGCTCCCAAATATGTTCAAAAATGGGCTCTGTTGCTCCTGACTAGGCTCTATGCCAAATTTGAGTTGTTTGCGTTAATCGAGCTTGGTTTTAAGAGGGTCCTAACTTTGTTGAAAACGTGTCTGGATGTGTGCTGTCACTTGCGTACTACACGAACTTCGCGTGTTTTTGTCTGCAGGTGTCGTGAGGTGCGGCGCTTGCAAGATACTATACAAAATATGGCGATTCTTTTGAAAGCGACTGACAAATTTTTGAACCGGTAGCTTTTACATCCCTATTGCGACATTTATGATTCGGGAGAACAAACGAGGATATGAATACCTTATCACTATTCAAACAATATGCCTCGTTATTTGTGTTTTGTTTTTTAAGTTGCCCGCGGTCCAACCACCGTAGTTCGGCCGTCATGCATATATATCAATAAACTAAAATTTGATGTATACGTTATATATATATATTATTTGCATAATTTTCGAGTGAGCCCTTAGGTTACCTCAAAGATTATTTTAATTGATCTATGACCAGAAAAAAATGCACAAAGATATTAGAATACTTTAAAACCTTATTGTGAAGAAATAATCACGGGTCGCTAAAAACTAAACCTAGATACATTTCAAGGAAGTTTCTTTCGAAAGGCTTTACTGCAATCTGCTAAGAGTGTCGGACTTCGCTGCACTGCAAATAATGTTTGTTATCTTCCTCTCTTCTCATTTCAATGAAAACCACGTGGAGTGGAATCCCATTGCTTTGCGGATGCTAATTTCTTTTTCGAAGAAAATGCGTGAGAAGCCGCGGAAACTTTTATTCCTCACTCGGGAACATAGAATAATGAGCACCGATCCAATATTTCCAGAATTGTCAGCTTGAGGGATTCAAGAGGGGGCACGTGCTTCTTTTTGTGTGAGCCAGAGCGGAACTTCATTCCCCGGTTCTCTTGTGGGAGCAGCCATTTACGATCGCTGCGATTAAAAATGTGACTTCCTGCCCTTTATATATAGCGTCAGGTGATATCGGTTTGCGTTGTCGTGAACTGTTTTAACATATATGGAAGACGGACAACCGTTTCCTTCAATTTCAAATAATGCTTTACATAAGGGGCAACATGTATTTTAATCGCCACGATGGTCCAAGTGTCGTTGCTCGAAAGCAGGAGTTTCCAAAGTTTCTGGGTGAAGGGCCGGATTAGGTATGTATCACAGTCTCGATGGTAGGGAACTAAAAAGTAATCATAAATGAGAAGAAAAAATAAACCTAGACAAGCATTTAAACAGAAAAATTAATGTTCGAGTAAATATTTAAAAATACTGTAAGGGGGATAAATACATATACCAATCTGATAATGAATATTTAGCCATCTATGCATTAAACGGTATTTGCGACCAAGAAACCTCACCAGGCATAAATCAAAGCACATAAAAAATCTTGCAGATTCAAGCAGTAGAAATGACTAATAAGAATGATCAAACTAATGCTGACAATATGCCATGGTTGCGTCAGATAACACTATGCACAATGTACACGAGAGCGCAAAGCACAGAGGCATGAAGCAATGGACAAAGATTGGTTATGCGGAAGATGACAATGTTCAGTTAATCATATGGCGAGAGGACCCGCGTTAAGATGCAGTTTCTCTCATTCCTTCTGGTATATTCGTTTGCGCCTTCGGAGCGCGCCGCGGCGCCATTTCTTTACGCGCACTTCTTTTTGCGCTGTTAGCGGCGCGGCTTGCTTGAAGCGGGCCGCAGGCCGAGCTTCATAAGGGAGTTTTCGTAGATCGTTTCCGCTGTCCCGCAACGTTCTCCGCAACCCGCTACGAGATCCGGGACTCCGCAGGCAAGGCTAGCGCTGCGCTTGCGCACTAGTGGCGTCCTCGTTCCGGAGAGCGTGGCGGTGGTGGGAAAACGGTCTACGAAAACTTCCTATTGGAAGGACTGCGGACGTCGCGGGCCGGTCGGAAGACTTCCGCGGTCAGGATCTGGCCTGCGGGCCGCGGTTTGGAGACCCCTGCTCTAAAGCGTCGCTTTTTACCGTGGCTCTAGTGCGAGTGAGTTCGATGCTGGAATTCTTCAAAGCAAGTGCTCTCACTCGCTCCTGTCTCGCTCAAAGGCAGCTCCTACCAAAATCTCTCGAGCTGTTTTTTTTTTTTTTTTTTTTTTTTTAAAGGTGGATTGTAACTGCAAGTGTCGAAGCTATATAGTCGAGCAAAAGTTCTTTTTGCAGCAACTTGGAAACCTGCCAGTCATCTGCCTGATAGAAAAAAAAAGAAATCAAATCTGTGTTTTGGTTGCCATGTACGAGGACCCGGCTGAAGTGCTCGAAGAGAGCAAAGACGAGTTCGCTGAAGCGGGCAAAATGCCGGGGATTCATCTCACCAATCCCGTAAGTCACTTGTGCGGGATGGTCTTCGCAAACAAATGAACACTCCAAATATTGAACCCAGGGGAACAGAGCAACGTTACGCGTTCTGCTCCTGTTAGTTGAAGCTCGTACACTCGCAGAAGCCCCTGAGTGTCTACTGCACCACAGTGCACTATGAACAAAAATCAAAGGTGCCTCTCTAGTGACTGAAATTAGCGAAAAGTACGGTCTGTGTATCAGACTCCAACGTCCATACAGCCCCGGTGTACAAAAGACTATAATAGCAATTGCCCCAGGCAGCCCTCTATCGCAATTGCCCTTCTCTTTGGGTGAAGTGGATAAAAAAAAGACGAATGATTATACTGTATCGAGTGCTTCATGGTGCAGTACACACACAAGAAGCCCTGAAGGTGTAGAACAATTTGTTTGTCTTTGTTTTTTGCAGACGACTCCACTGGTTTTCAGCCTCCCCGGAGGCCTGGATGAGTTTCCACACGTGTACATGGAGGCGACGCTTCGGCCAGACGTCAGCATGTGAGGCACTTGATGAGCCACTCCAAGCTAAGGGCTTAATCTCACTAGAGCAACGAACACTAATTTTTGTCAACGGAAACGACAATATCAACTCATTGGCTACCCGATAAGTTTTTCTTCAGTAGTGCTTACGAAAAACATATCCTGTTTTTGGCCCGTTTCTGCGGACATTCGGAAATTATGGGGAAGGAGAACACTACTCTGGCACGAGCGAGAACAGGCCGTCTCATTATTTAGAGGCCAGTAAGGTCCAGGTGAACGAGGCTTAGCATTCGCATGTCCCAGTGACAGCAGAGGGCGCTGTCGCCTTTTCTGTCTATTCCATTTATGGTATACTAAAATAGACATAATACCGTCTACCATCGGATCCGTAAGTGGAAAAGCAGGTGACGAATCACGGATCACGTATATACTAACCGTATCGCGGTAAAGTGATGTCGGGGAATCGTTAATGATACGATGCATGTAAAGAAAAGAGGCACTTTGTGTTCGAGGGAAACGTTCAATTTTTCGCCTATCTAAACAATTTGTTAAAAACAACACCAAGAAAGGTGATGGGAGCGCAAGCACACAGGAATGCAAAGCTGTTAAAAAAAACGAAGACACAGGACACATTAATAAAGAGGACAGGATAACAAGGTCTCAGAAGAAGGGCACAGGACAACAACGTCTCAAATGAAGGGGGCAGGGCAACAACGTCTCAAAGGAAGTGATCAGGACAACAACGTCTCAAAAGAAGGGGACATGACAACAACGTCTGAAAAGAAAGAGACAGGATAACAACGTCTCAAAAGAAGGGGACATGACATCAACGTCTCGAAAGAAAGGGACAGGATAACAACGTCTCAAAAGAAGGGGACATGACAACAACGTCTCAAAAGAAAGGGACAGGATAACAACGTCTCAAAAGAAGGGGACATGACAACAACGTCTCAAAAGAAAGGGACAGGATAACAACGTCTCAAAAGAAGGGGACATGACAACAACGTCTCAAAAGAAAGGGACAGGATAACAACGTCTCAAAAGAAGGGACATGACAACAACGTCTCAAAAGAAGGGACAGGATAACAACGTCTCAAAAGAAGGGGACATGACAACAACGTCTCAAAGAAAGGGACAGGATAACAACGTCCTCAAAAGAAGGGGACATGACAACAACGTCTCAAAGAAAGGGACAGGATAACAACGTCTCAAAAGAAGGGGACATGACAACAACGTCTCAAAAAAAAGGGACAGGATAACAACGTCTCAAAAGAAGGGGACATGACAACAACGTCTCAAAAGAAAGGGACAGGATAACAACGTCTCAAAAGAAGGGGACATGACAACAACGTCTCAAAAGAAAGGGACAGGATAACAACGTCTCAAAAGAAGGGGACATGACAACAACGTCTCAAAAGAAAGGGACGGATAACAACGTCTCAAAAGAAGGGGACATGACAACAACGTCCTCAAAAGAAAGGGACAGGATAACAACGTCTCAAAAGAAGGGGACATGACAACAACGTCTCAAAAGAAAGGGACAGGATAACAACGTCTCAAAAGAAGGGGACATGACAACAACGTCTCAAAAGAAAGGGACAGGATAACAACGTCTCAAAAGAAGGGGACATGACAACAACGTCTCAAAGAAAGGGACAGGATAACACGCTCTCAAAAGAAGGGGACATGACAACAAAGTCTCAAAAGAAAGGGACAGGATAAACAACGTCTCAAAGAAGGGGACATGACAACAACGTCTCGAAGAAAGGGACAGGATAAAACGTTCAAAAGAAGGGACATGACAACAACGTATCAAAAGAAAGGGAAAGGATAACACGTCTCCAAAGAAGGGGACATGACCACAAACGTCTCAAAAGAAAGGTACAGGATACAGTCTCAAAAGAGGGGACATGACAACAAACGTCTCAAAGAAAGGGACAGGATAACAACGTCTCAAAAGAAGCGGTGGGACATGACAACAAAGTCTCAAAAAGAAAGGGACAGGATACAACGTCTCAAAGAAAGGGGAAATGACAACAACGTATCGAAAGAAAGGGACAATGATAACAACCGTCTCAAAGAAGGGGACATGACAACAACGACTCAAAAGAAAGGGACAGGATAACAACGTCTCAAAAGAAGGGGACATGACAACAACGTCTCAAAAGAAAGGGACAGGATAACAACGTCTCAAAAGAAGGGGACATGACAACAATGTCTCGAAAGAAAGGGACAGGATAACAACGTCTCAAAAGAAGGGGACATGACAACAACGTCTCAAAAGAAAGGGACAGAATAACAACGTCTCAAAAGAAGGGGACATGACAACAACGTCTCGAAAGAAAGGGACAGGATAACAACGTCTCAAAAGAAGGGGACATGACAACAACGTCTCAAAAGAAAGGGACAGGATAACAACGTCTCAAAAGAAGGGGACATGACAACAACGTCTCAAAAGAAAGGGACAGGATAACAACGTCTCAAAAGAAGGGGACATGACAACAACGTCTCGAAAGAAAGGGACAGGATAACAACGTCTCAAAAGAAGGGGACATGACAACAACGTCTCGAAAGAAAGGGACAGGATAACAACGTCTCAAAAGAAGGGGACATGACAACAACGTCTCAAAAGAAAGGGACAGGATAACAACGTCTCAAAAGAAGGGGACATGACAACAACGTCTCAAAAGAAAGGGACAGGATAACAACGTCTCAAAAAAAGGGGACATGACAACATCGTCTCGAAAGAAAGGGACAGGATAACAACGTCTCAAAAGAAGGGGCAGGATAACAACGTCTAAAGAAAAGGCGGCAGGACAACAGCGCATCAAAAGAAGTGGACAGGACAAACGTCTCTCAAAATAAGGGGACAGGATAATAACGTTAAAAAGTAGGGTACAGGACAACAACGTCCTAAAAGAAGAGGACAAAACAACAACGTCTAAAAAAAAGGGACGGTACAACAAAGTCTGAAAACTTGGGACAGGACAACGACGTCTCAAAAGGAGGGGTCGGGGAAACAACGTCTCAAAAGAAGGTCAGAGGACAACGTCTCCAAAAAAGGTGCAGGAAAACAACGTCTCAAAAGTAGGGGACAAGACAACAACGTACCAAAAGGAGACAGCAGAACAATGTCCCCAGAAAAAGGTACAGGACAGCAAAGTCCCCCCCCCCCCAAAAGAAAAAAAGGGGGGGGGGGGACAGGACAACATCGCAAAAGGACAACAACGTTTAAAAAAGGGGGACATGACAACAATGTCTCAAAAGTAGGGCACAGGACAACAACCTTTCAAAAAAAGGGGAAAGAACAACAACGTATTAAAAGAAGGGGACGGCACAACAACGTCTGAAATTGAGACAGGAAAACAACGTCTCAAAAGAAGGGACATGACAACAACGTCTAAAAAGATGGTACAGGACAACAACATCTCAAAGCAATTAGACAGATTGACAAGGTGTCAAAAGAAGGGGTCAGGACAACGTCTCAAAAGAAAAGAGCAGTAGTGCTTCTCTGGTCACAAACGGTCACGTTCGTGTTTCTCAAAAACTCCTCCCCCCTACGAACCGCGCGCTCCTATTGGCCACAGCACGTTTGATAATTCCACTCGGTTCCCATTGGAACGTTCGCGAAACATGAAAGCAACCGTTTGCCGTAACTGTCGCTCTTCGAGTTCGGACCGTGACGACTAATTGACGTATGAGTATGACCACGTCCGACCTACGTAGCACATCGCGGAAGTTGCCTAACTAGATTAACTGCGGTATTACTCGACACACCCTACTCTCTTTTTCACTACGAGTGCGAGCTAGTGCGGGTGTAGGAGCTACAAGAACGTGCTCCGGGCTTTCAACGTCCCTGTCGAGCAGGCGCGCTTGCGCAGTGCAAGCCAACATTCGTGCAAGCATCGTTCGGGGTGATGTGCTCATGCTTTCAAGCTTTGGGCAGGATTCTAAAGAGTAGAAAATGGCGGCAATGCTTGTTGCTCAACGATGGCTCGACCAACGCATACAATGACGGGTTTTCTGCGAGCACCCGGTTGCCTTCACGATGCACGACGACTGTTTCTGACGACAATACCGCTTGTCGAAAAGCACCGTGTGATCGCAGTGGGAACAACTGCGCGACGAGAGACGGCGACGATGAGAAATGATGACCGTCGAGTAGCAGCTACTAATTGAATCGCACTGAGATTTTTCGCAACGGGGAACTACAAGGGCGCGGTTGCCACCGATGATCACATAGCTAATGCCCTGTGGATGGTGATCAGAGCCGTGACGGCCGTCGGGAGTGTCGCTGTCAACCGGCTGGGAAGAGATGGCTGGGTCGACAAAACCCCGGACCGAGGCAGCTGAGGGATGTGCGAAAGAGGGCTTTCGTCGCCACCATGACAAGCACACTGACGTCGTGGGGTGCGTTGACTGAACCTAGAATCTAACTGAACCTTCGTCACCATCATCATCGGTCTGAAGGAGACCGTCACCGTTCTGAAGGACTCCAACACTTTACCGCAAAAATTACTCTGCCATTAACAACATGGTGGTAAGTTGACGTTAGAACTTCAGGGTTTCTACGGCTTCGAAGTTAGTGCACTCTTAGTACCTATGTCTATAGTTGACCATTTGTTGCGGTTTGTAGCTACTGTCAATCACGCAATAAAATCTGGATGGGTTGCTGATGGCATTTTATTGCATCAATTAGATATTTTACCTTTTCACGCCAAGCTTCTGGAATTGCATGTCAGTCATCGGACAGTCATAAGAAACACTGTTCGATGCCCTGCAATGAACTACGAACAGGTGTGTCCTAAAATGAATCGTTAGTTGTTTAGACAGCAGGAGTTTAGTCTGACAGAGTATGGTAACATTCTTACCCACTGCCGACGAGAAATTTGGCCAGTGCAATCTTGTGGATGGTTGTCATCTCCGTGACCAAACAAAAAAACAAGAAAGATACAATTGTCCTACATTCAACACACGTGTGTTTAATGTAAAGGTTATGATACCAATTAAATAGGTTGTCGTTTCAAAAGTGACAGTAACTCATTGAAATTAAAGAGTAGTGTGAACTGGATTTTTGAAAGTTGCCTGTGATTCAGAGCAAATACGCACTGTTGACTTATCACCATCAGGCATAAACGACAAGCGGAAGCAGAATACGTAGATGTGTGAAGGAAAAGCGAGCATATGTACTAAAGAAAGAACTGCTACGTAACGTGAAGAATGTCAGCAACTATCTTGCCATTGTGGTACGAGCTCAGTGGCTATGCACATGCTTATGGCAGCCTGTGAATGTAGGATGCTCCCCTTATGGTATCATCCAGTGGCGAAGCCAGGGGGTGGGGAGCGAGGGGGGGGGGGGGGGGCGGGAGGCTTATGGGGCTTCGGTCCCCCCTCCCCAAATCCGGCGGGCCCTAGAATATACACACATCTTGAATCCATCCCCCCCCCCCCCCCGCACCCCAAGTCATGAACATCCCAGCTACCTCAATTCCCTCCACCCTCACCCCCTCAAATGTTCCTGGCTACGCCACTACTATCAACAGCACTCAATAGATAGTCAGCATTATCAAGATAAGCGAAAATTTCTTTAATTTATGCACCATATAGGCAGTGTTTCTGTCTTTATATGCATGTAGGCAAAGCACACACTGTAGAAAACACTTGTGTGAAGTCTGCGTTCACAATGCCGTCCCTGTCAAACTTACAAGTCGTTAACAAATTCCACAAATTACATTTTCAACGAAACGCGTTAGTTTTGCAAAACACTGGCAAACTTACTTTGCGTTTTACATCATTCACCTTTGTCGTCCGATGAATCAGTAGCCAGCGCTACACAAACCTCAATGAGCTTGTCGTTTGTTTTCTTGCCGTTGGGGCGATCGCTGGCGGTCGTGGCTTCGGCACAATTCTTTCTCAGACCGTTGGCTGCTGCCTCCGTGCTCGAGGAAGCGTTGGTCACTTTGTGTCAAGGTGAGGTTTTGAATCTTGACGCATGGCAACGCTGAATGAAGGTCTATTACCGTCTTCATAATCTCATCAAGGCTGCCGTTACGAGCCACAACAACATGACCACTTTCAAACTTCATAACACCGGCACAAGTAGAAGCCAAGTCTGGCATCTCGTCAAGTGTTATATCGGAGACGTTGAACGCCAGCTCACTGTGCTCTTAGACCCGGTCCTGCCGCCGAATGGTCTCATCCAGCAGCACGAAAGCATTCATGTGCGCGTTGATCAAGTTACCGATCGCATGTCAAACCCCAGCCGCGGTCGATCCGACGAGCATCGCGGCCATGTTCTTTCGAGTTCATCTCGCCAAGGGTACGGTTGTCGAGTTAAAACAATGCAAATACTCCAGTGCATTCTTGTTTTTACGTCATTTTGTCGTCACAACCCGAACTCGAAAAACGACTGTTAGCGGCAAAAAGAGGCTTTCTAGTTTCACGAACGTCCCCATGGCAAATAGCGTTGAATTGTCACACGCATTGAAGCCAATGGGATAGCGAGGTACCTATGTAGGGACGTGTAAAAACGTGGAAGCCGTTTTCTTTTTTTCTGCAGGAGTGTTTCTGCAAATAAAAAAAATAAGTAAAAAAGACTGCCCGAGATTATGCGGTCGCGTCCATTTCTTCAGCGCCGAAAGAAACGAGCATGGCTTATGGGGACTACCGTCGTAATCACTGCAGTGAGCAAAGGGAGCAAAGCATTATTAAAACTGTCCGAAGAAACGTTCCTGCATCATCCACAGCATGTTCACAACCGGTGCACTCTGCGTCGATCTCACGACTTGTCATATATTACCACAGAGTCGTCGTCAGCGCTGTATCCATTTGGAGCCTCCTTCACAGGCAAACAGGACATCTCATTTGAAGCTTATTTTCACTGCGGCTTCACAAAGGATGATCGGTGTCGCAGCGTACCTTCACATAATATTTTCTTCTCGTAATGCCATCCGTATCGTGCAGAAACAGGGAAAGCAACGACGCAAACGAGACACAAACACCACAAGGTCGTTACCGCGGTTTTCACCATGTTTGTTTTGAAAGACCGTAGCGAAAGACTTCGAGAAAACAAGTTGAGATATCTTAGATAAATTTACTTTACGTCATAATTATTGAAATAATCTTTCGTATTTTATAAAAGGATAATAGTTTTCTATGTTTCCTTCCATTTTCCGGAAGGTATCCTTTTCTCTGTTATTCGCTCGTTCTAACTCCCGGAGGAAAGAAAGAAGACAAAAAAAAGGGGGAAATGCGGGGATTTCTGCGCCCCAACTGCGTGGACACGTCATCGCGACGCAGGGGGATCGTCAACTTCTAGCTGACCGCGTGCGTGAGCCCGAACGTTGCGGCGGAGCCTCAAACAAGAATCATTCTAGTTTGAGGCTCCGCCCCTTCTTTCTCGATACGTCGATACTCGAAAGGTACCCGTTTGCGACCAGAATAGCACCTCGCGACAACAACGTATAAAAAAGGGGAAAGGACGACAAGCTCTCAAAACAAGGAGACTGGAAAACAACGTCTAAAAAGTGACATGACAACAATGTCTCAAAAAGAAGACAAGACAACAACGTCTTCAGACGTTGTTGTCCTGCCATCATTTTCTGTGTGTCCGTGCCTCCGTTTTTCTTTGAGTAACTATGCATCACCAGCTTGCCTGCGCGATAACTCTTGATTTCAGTCATCAATTATTGGTCGTTTCAATCACAGCTGCGGACACTGCAACGGGTATGGGCGGCGAAAAGGAGATAAGGGTGCTCTGAGCGCTAGACTCGCATTTTCGTGTCTTATCCTTCAGCGCCACTTTCGAGTGGTGGTGGACCAAGAGCCAGGACTACCTGCCCCAACTGGAGGTGCAGACGGAGCAGTACAAGCCCGGAGCTCTCAACTACTCGATGGATAACTTCAGGAACCGGAACGAGGCCATTCCCGAAAAGTACTTCCAGTTGAAGATCGGCCAAAGGCACCTCATTAAGTTCTTCTTCGACTCCAAGGACCGTTACCTCGTGGTATGTTGTGCGTGCCCCGCTCTTGTGCACCAAAATTCGGCCTTGTTTTAAACGGTGCAACTTAAATTTAAAAAAAAGGCAGCTATCTTGTTTCCGATGGGGTATACGCAGTCTTATTTTGTTATCGAACGAATAAATTACGCTAACTTAGCCAAACATATCTGGGAGGATGACAGAAGGTGGCCACCTGACGCGCCTCCATCCCCCTTTTTCATTAGTGAAGCAGTCGACGCGTTTGTTATATTCACTGACAGTTTAAG
The DNA here is from genome assembly GCA_013358835.2 of Ixodes persulcatus. Lineage (NCBI taxonomy): Eukaryota > Metazoa > Arthropoda > Arachnida > Ixodida > Ixodidae > Ixodes > Ixodes persulcatus. The sequence continues at coordinate 23,704 of JABSTQ010011474.1, read as the reverse complement.
AAACATAGGGCATGACCTATTATGTTCACGCTTTTTGATTGGTTCTTTGGCGCTCTTGTCTGCTAATACCACGGTCTCATATTGGCTACGGATCCGATAATTAGACGCCCCGGAATCGCCACGCCCTGCGTCTCTTAAGCTGTCGGTGACCATCATGGAGGTAGGAAGCTTCTGGAGGCGACATGACGTCACCAGAGGTGAAGCCAAAAGTGTGGAGGGACACGCCCCTAACGATGACCAAAACCCATTGGGGGCGTGTCCCTCCACACTTTGGCTTCACCTATGGTGACATCATGTCGCCTCCAGAAGTTTCCTACCTCCATGGTGACCATAGATAGTTGCGACGTCAGCAGTGCGCCATTTCAGATGACAATCATTGACGTTCTAAGGCATCATCGTGTATAGCCTATAAGCGGAGACACTGAGAGTCTGGGAAAGTACAATTCATCGTTCCGTATTGCACTACTGAATTGAAGAGATTCGCTGATGTCGCCGATACGACGTTTACTATACGTCCCTCCATTCGAATTAGGGTGAGCGGCTTCAGTTACGCGTCCATCGGTTACTTTCGCATTTTGCGTGTATGGAGCCCACAGAATTCTTTCTCTTTTGTTTTTTTCTTGGTTTGTACAACGCTGACTGTGGACAACGGACGACGACAAACACAAGACAAGGACGCGTGTCTCTCGTGTTTGTGCTTGTCCGTTGTCCACCTGTTAGCGGTCTAAAAACCAAGAAAATGTGCTTAACCAACACGCTCTCCTGATTTTATTTGTTGCTTTTTCTTTTCTTGTTTGCAGGTAAAGATCGACGGCATGCACGCACTCTTTGAGCTGATTGAGCATGACGCCAAGCGCTACGACCAGCTCCGCATCACGGGCGCCTTCGATATCCACATCTTCCGAGCGCTGCACGAACAGCCTCTGGTACTTACCGCACACACTTCGCCCCTCTGACTCGCCTTCTGTCTCACGAAGTGCAAAATAGAGTATGAAAGTATGAAAGTAGCTTACACTGAAGAAAAAAAAAAGCTTACAATAAACTTTTTACAGAAACACCGGCATGCAACTCTGAAGCCTTCGGGATATTTTCTTTGTGAGGTCTGTAAGGCTAGCAAAGGCTCCATAGGGCTACAGTCACTATATGGCAAGAAACTGAAGGAGAGGAGATGAGAGCGTGCCGTGACGTCAGAGCGGCGAGCTTTGATTGGAAGGATAGCGGTTAGAGACAAAGACAGTGCGAGCTTCCCATTGAAGCTATAGGAAGCTCGCGCTGAAGGCAAGGCAACTGAAACTCTTCCCTGCCGTTCATACTTCTGACAGGTGCCACTATTAGGAGTCGTGCATAGATATGCTGCGCGCTTTGATCGCTTCTAAAGCCACGAATACTTACGTGCTGGGCTGTGGAGCTCGTACGCTGGTTTGTGGACTTGTAAACATTACAAATTGTGTGTCAACAACGCAGACGCGAGGGCAATGTTCTGGACAATGCTTTCCTCACACGCACTTTAGAGCAAAATGTTTTAGAAGAGCATCGAACTCGCGCCGGTTCACAAACATCTGCGGCCTTGACAAGTGCAAAGGTATGGTAGCAAGGGTGCGAGCGCGTGGCTTTAGAAATCTCAATCTTTACGCGAGTTCTCGTACAAACACATAATTATAATATGCCAGGCTATGGCTATGGCTAGACCACCGTGGGTTAGACTCACGCCTCTCGGACACCTTTCCTGGCTTCCTCCTTTCTCTTTACCCCCAAAAAAACAAACAACAAGACGCTTTACGTGCTCGTATACCTGCGTTTGCACTATTCACCACATTCGGTGGGAGTTGATACCACGAGGGCGCCACAGTATTTGGTGCCCCAGTAGACTTCCGGTAGTGTATTTATTTATTCTTCAGCAACGCACAGCGATCAGGTAAGAAGAGTTTCCTTCAGAGAAGTTTCTGTAATATGTTTGTAAGAACATTAGTGCATTGTAGAAAGTAATGCAAAGAACAAAAGGAGGCGAGACAAATGAAAAAGAAGAGGAAAACCGGAAGCGCGCAGGGGTCCGCCGATAGGGGGTGGTAGTGAGGTTGTTTGCAAACATACATCGGTGAATAGATATTTGGGAGATGAAATACATGTGACCTTTGGTAGTTCTCACTATCGAGCCATGTGCCCACGAGGAAGAAATCCCGGGGATTTCTCCCCGACACGCGCATCACGCGACGAAAACGTCAGGCCTTTAGCAGTGTGGCGCTATGGCGTCAGCTACGCGACAGATCGGGAGTGAAAGATGCTCGGGCGCCGGGCGGCACAGATAATCCTGGCTTGGCGGCGGATCAGTTTAGTTTTCAAAAATACCTTGTCGTTAAACTATTTGGCGGCATATGTAGAGCTCTACGTCGTTCGTATACTGTAGTGTCATGTGTGAAAACCGCGAACTTGGACTGCAAACGCTAACATCCCTCCTCCCGGCGCTTCGTCGGAGTGAACGACGAAGCTGAGGGGGAGATCGCGCCCGCTGTCGACGTCACACTCATCCCTGCGCGGATTTCTCCTCCCGTCTGAATACAACTTCACGCGTTGTTCCCTCACTTGCCTAAACAATCTTGCCTTCGTTTCCAGCCCATGCCGCTGACAGTCCCCCTGACACCGGAGGAATTGTTGAAGGGTGACCGCTTGCAGATCAAGGGAAAGAACACCAGGAAAGCCCAACAGTTAAGCGCTCCTGCTGCCGCAATCTATGGCCAGACTTTGTTTAGAAATTGCCTGTAGTTCACTTTTTTTTTTACTACTGAGAGAAGGATAAAAAACGCAGGACATGTGTCCAAATGTCTTAGCAAAGTGTTCTAGTTGTTTGCATATTATCTGCTCCCAGAGACAAAGCAACCAATAGAAAAAGAATGTTTGCAACTTTCTCTTCGAGATCACTTTTCGAGTGATTCTACAACGATCCCGCTCAAAAGAGAAGGCTCACTTTTTCGAACTGCAGGCTGGTGATTCTTGCACTTAAACGAACGATTTTGTCTTCTTCTCATTTCGACTATGTGTAACGCGAAAGTTTTTGTTCGCTTTTCATTCTTATGGGCCGTCCTCACCACCATGTATTGGTTTCATTTGCTCCGGGCGCCGCACAGCCAGTCTAAAACACACGTGGTATCAGCAGCTCTGGGACGGTGCCATCGGCAGATATACGTCCTCACTGGTCAAATAAAAACTGACTTCAGAGTCGCTTTAACAATGATGAATAGAAGCGATCGCATTAAATCGATATTAACCTCAACGGGTATCACTATAGGCAGCTTTCACGTGACGTCAATCCGCCATTTTGTTGTTAGATACCAATTTGACGGTGACAGATAAATCCTTAAAATAATTGTCTTTGGCACGCACCAGACAGCTTTTAACAAAAAAATGGTGGGCATAATGACATAAGTGGAAACACCCTACTCTCTTAAAAATACCTGCGCGTCTACTCATCCGCAAAACACTCGAAGAGCCAATCTCTGCGATCTACGAAATCAGCTTAGCGAATGGTGAGGCGAAACATCTGTTTAAACCTCAAAATTAGGTCTAATAATTAGGTCTGCGCTGTGGCATTACGTAATGCAAGCATGACGCTTTGCATTGCGTAATGCCACAGCGCAGACTTTATTTTGAGATCTAAACGGATGTACCGCCTTATCACTCGCTGAGCCGCTTTCCTAGGTCGCAGAGATTGGCTCTTTGAGTGTTTTGCGGGTGAGTAGACGCGCAGGCATTTTTTAAAGTGTATAGTCACAGAGAGTATATGCTCTTGACTAGGCGCGAGAGGGAAGCATCTTATTAACGCTCTGCAGACAATGAACTTACGGCCTTAGCTGACGAGAACATAATGTGCCGAACCCTGCGCTTCTTAAGGCTCCGGTCCCACGGCGGCCATCTCGAATGGGTACAAAACAAGTTTTAATAAAAAAAAAAAAAAAAACATACTGCGTAGTAACTTTTCTAAGATATTCCCAGTGTCCTCGAGGATTCCTGCGCTACCTATTATAGTTCTAGGTTGATTACTTTATTAGATAACGAAAGGGCAAATATTTCCACGTGCTTTTAATTTTTCTCCTCCAATATTAAGGATAAAGTCAGACCGCGTTTACAAAATTATAATAGAGAGGCGAACGCAATTTTTTTATTGCGTTTAGAATTGTGGTATTAAAAGTAGGTAATTTCTACCACAATTATTTTTAAAAAATAAAACAAAAAAAATTTAAAATTAACATTTTGAAAATACCTTCGTCCACTTCTGCAGGAACACGAGGAATAGGTTAGCAAATTTCCTTTTAAGTATGTATTTGTAAAGTTATTTTATAAATTAAAAACTGTTTTGTAGTCATTCAAGATGACCTGGTACCAGAACCGTCACTGGTTATAGTCACGGTTGCCCGAGAGAAAGGCGGCGCGTTGCTGACTCCTGCCGTCGATATCCGCCTTGTGCCGCAGGATGAGCCTTCGCTTGGGCGACGCGGCGCTACCCGTTTCAATGGATCTGTCCAAGGAGGACTTCGACTTGGTAATGGAAGGTGACTTAGACGGGCGCAGCCTGGTGCGACAGGATGACGCGCCACTCAGTAGCAGGCGGCGTTCGTCGGGACGTCCCACTTGCCACGAACGTCGTCATCGACGGAGATGTGGACGTGAACTGGGTCATCATTGTAAGACGGTCCCTACTCTTTTCGGGGTGTCTGCACATCCACCGGGCGGCAAGCGTAAAGCCGAAGTCGCACGGCCAATGCACCGTGCAACAGACACTGGTGTTTTCGCTGCAGACATAAAGACAAACAAAAAAAAAAAAAATTGGCAGCGACCTTTATCTTCAAAGCTCTATATAATGCATGAAATGGAGTGTTTAATCTGCGATGTTTTAAAATTATGTGGAAGACATTAAGTAACCGACGTTTCGGGGAAGGGAAGAAAACTTAAATTTGATCAAATTCGCCGCTATATTGAGCAGGGACGCTTAACTGGTGTATATAGGACTCACGACGTCAAATCACGTGACATCAAATTTCCCGCTAAATTTAGCGGGGAAACTGAATTGGTGTATAAGTTACGTGACATCAATTTTGCCGCTGAATTTAGTGGGGAAACTGAATTGGTGTTTAGGTCACGTGACGTCAGGTCACGCACGTGACATCAATTTCCCGCCGACTTTGGCGGGAAAACTTGATTGGTGTATAGATAACACAACGTCATGTAAGGTGACATCTAATGACATCACGTTACCTAAACACAAATTTAGTTTCCCCGCTAAATGTAGCGGGGAATGCACGGACGGACAGACGGACGGACAGACAAAATTTTGGGATTGAACGGTTTCATTTCTTATTGTTTAGTTTGGAAACATGTTCTAACGAGCATGCGGTTTCAGTAGCGAACGTGGATGATAGCTTTATGCCACTCGAGTGCAAAACCGGTCACCCATATGCTCATCTCACTGGTTGAGCATGACCAGAGGAAGGTCATGACAGATGTTCAGGCTGCATCACGCTGCAGTTTCAACTAAAGACTTGTTGAGAGTGCCGTGTGCGCCGCCCTTTAAGAGTAACGACCACTCACAGACGGGACGAAGCGCGGTTTGCGGGGGAACATGGTGTCTTCCATCCAGCACAATATCTCCGGTTAAATATTCCGGCAGTAGCGTATGGGCCGGATATTATATTCAAGCGAGAATGAACGGCTATGATTGAATAGAACATGGAAGAAAGAGGGTGGCTGGTTGCGTGTCATTAGACAAAGACCTACTACTCCATCAGGTGGTATCGTGTCCGTGGGCGGGGGTGCTGTTATACACGCCACTGTTTTCAACCTGAAATCTGCGATGTCGCGCCATTCGACATGGCGCACAGAACGCTGCTACTTCTAAGAAGCACGTAGTTATGCTTTTATCTGGGAACTCTAGACAGCCCCAGTCTCATCGGTTTGGCACGTAACCCCCCCCCCCCCCCCCCCCCCCCCCTCCAACATACGAGTATATTAGAAATTACCATCCACCAATTCAATGGACGTGCACCCCGGGACACAGTGAGGGGCTACACCGTTTTATTATAGCTTATGTCAAAACCTTTTTTGGTTGTATTTTGTGTGGTATTTTTAGGCTCACTTACAAAAGGCCATCAACAACCATCACCTGAGTCCACATTTTTTCGAGTTTGCCTGTTCGAGTTCTGTTATATATGAACTTTCGCGTACACGTAGTATGAAAGAGTGTTAACTTGTTGAAAGCCACCAAAAACAGTTGAGATTGAGACACTTGTGTGTATTTTTTCATTTTATTTGTTCACCGCCTAAATGTTTGGCGGTGTTGAAAACTCACAAACTTGCTTGCCTTTCCGCTACTATTTCTATTTGCCGCAGTAGTTATGTCTGCTATGAAGAAAACGTGGAACCGTTAAGTTTTAGAATCGAAAATGTAACCATAGTCTCTGTTTTAATATCTTTTCAGTCACGTATAGTTTTATCTTCGTGCGCATCATCGAATCTTCGCTCATTCGCGTGCGCAAACATTTCCAGGACAAGTTGGTTCCCAGGACCAATCTTCAAAAGGCGGATTCCACGACGTCGTCTGACGGATGAACTGTCCCAAAATAAAATATCCATAACCACGACGTCTGTTGTCTGTTTTAGTAATCCAGAAGTAATCTTTAATTGTAAGAAACATATGGCTGATCTACGCATCACATTAGAAAAGGCCTTGGGGTTTTCAACACATCTGGACAAAAAACAAAACAAAAAAGCTCAAGAGGATCGAAACAATCTTTGACAATCATCTGATGTCCTTCAAAGTCACTGGATAATGGGAAAGTAGCGCCATTGCCTCCCCAAAGTGTCCAAGAAAGAAGTTGGGGGCTGCTATAGACCTTTTCCGTGTACTCTCGTACCCAGCCACCTAAAAAATAATAATACGTATCAACCTGTAAATAGTGAAAAAATAGAGGGGAGGCCAAACGAGCCTGTGTGACGGTTACGCTTATATCCTAAATGCCTTCTATTGACGTGGCGACGGCAAAACAATGTTTTCGCCCATACTGGAAGTGACGACAATTCAAGATGGCAGCGCCCTTGCGGAAACCTTTGTCACCAGGACAAAGCCAACCAAATCGCTCGAGCCCTGATTGAACGACCTCTCCTTTATCCCGCCCCCATTCCGGATGAGCCGGAGGCCTCACTCGTTGTGGGCAAGGCCCGCATGAGGGTCGCTACGTGTGCAGTCGTTCCCGCGTGCCCACATCCCGTTTCGGCAGGCCTGCCCCGGCGGGAGCAAATCCTCCCCCCAAGGATACGGACGGATTCGGCGGGTGCGTATTTTCGGGACGGATTTGATGTTTCCAGGGGCGCGGCCAATGACGTCACGGACGTACACGTTTTATTTTGTGTTCTTTGACGTAAACACGTTTTATTTTGGATGCCGCCGACTGCATTTTGAAACGTCGGTTGGTCGGCGAGTGTGTGCACGTGGTCGGGTGCACGGCGGCTCGGCGGTGTACTCGCTGGTGTGTGTCGACGTGCTGCCTGTGCTCGTCGCGTATCAATTGCCGACATCCAGAAACAGTATTTCCAATTTCGTTCGCCCGGTGCCGTCGGTCACTCCTGTTGCAAAAGAAGATTCTTAGTGACTACAGTACCGTACGACGGCACTTTTACAGAGCATTCAAGTGCCGTCCGACGGTACTCCACCGTCGGTATTCCGCGTTAAGAAAGTCTTGTATAAAACGAATTGTCAAAACAAAGCTCTCGAAGCTGTAGCGTAGCTTAGCGGTTAAGATGTCTGCCTGATACGCAGGATCAGGCAGACATCCGTGTGTTCGATCCGAAGTGCGGGCTTAATTTTTTTTTTTTTAGATAATTTTGTTTTGTTGGGGCATTTGGCGATATTTACGACATTTATTTTTTACGACTAACACTGAAAAAAAAAAAAATGTTGTCGACGACAGTGCTAAGAGCGTGAGCTAGTTGCTTTGGATCACGCGGCACGAGCGCTCCTGGAGCGGGTGCAGTCATGCCAGTCAAGGCTACTCGCTCGCCGCTTGCACGGCCTTCGCAGCTATTCTATGCAAGGGTGATAATTCGTCGTATTACACACAGGTACAGCTTCAGAAAACTGCGTACAAAATTGCTGCGGCTGGGCTCTGTCGCCTCCGGTACACGTAATCTTGATTTACAACAGGAGTGACGGACGGCACCGGGCGAAGTTTGAAAATAGAGAACGCTTATTTTGATGTTCCTGAGAACGCGACGAGTACAGGCGGCAACGTCGACAACACGCACCAGCGCGGACACCGCCGAGCCGCCGAGCACCCGGCCACACACACGCCGAGCGACCGACATTTCAAAATGCAGTCAGCGGCATCCAAAGAAAACGTGTTGTTGACGTCAAAATAACTAAGACGTCAAAATAAAAACTGTTGTTTTGACGTCCGTGACGTCATTGGCCACGCCCCCTGGACTTCAAATCCGTGCCGAAAATACGCAGCCGCATTCCCCAATCACCCCGACAGTGTGCCTCCTGGTGCCGGAGCCCCGATAATGTTAGCCCGGCTTGCACCCACTACTCCGCCAGGACGTCCGCAGTTGCCCTCCGACACATTCTCTGGAATTGCCCAAGTCTGCAGCACCACCTCCTCCTCCCAATGACTCAGGCACGAGGACTCAACCTGGCCTCCCCTGAGGACTACTACAAATGGACCAGAGTGAACGCGCATGCCGGAGCCCTTTTGGGTTTTATACGGGATGTACAAAACGCACCAAATCTAAACAACCAAGCTCTGCTTGTTGCATGAATATAAAAAAGAGCATTCTGCCAGTTGATTTTGCCGGCAATTGAGATTAGGCTCCTCCCATCGGTGACGTCACGATCGAGTTTTCCCATCGCTTTTCCCAGCAAAAACACACAGTTCGTTTTTTCTCTATCTGTTTCTACTTCAATGGTGTCGAGAAACTATCACCCTGTACGAGGCGCTTACTTGAGTAAATCTCTTGATGAATTTCAGCACATTGTGTCATCATGAGCTGCCTGAGATGTGCCGAAGCCGAGAACAGACCTATTGCTAAATTACCCAAGCATCAAAGAGAATGCAGGGATTGGTGTTCCACGCGCCACACGCGCGCGCCTTCGCCGTCTAAAATATTCAAAGTAAATGAACGAAATAAAGCGTTGACGAACGCGCGTGCAAGATGCCATTTGTTTTAGGTATTTGCTTTAGAAAAGTTACTACTGCTGAGGCCAGCACGTGCGGCGCGTGGAACACCAATCCCTGCATTCTCCTTGATGCTTCGCTGTGGTCGGCCTTCCACGATTGGCCGAACGGTGACTATGACGTCGGAAAGGGGATTTATCATCGACGGAAATAAGAGGAATGAAAGAACTTTAAATTTGACGGTGTTGGCAGTGTTCCTTTGAGAGCGAAATGATTTCAAGCTTCCACCATGCTAATAACAAACACCATCGAACTTGTTCTTTGCAAGGTAATGACGTCACAAGGGGGAAAAATTCTCTCTAAACTAGAATATGCAAGTGTCGTTTGGCATATGCATAAAAATGATACACTCTAAGAAATGCCTGCACGTCTACTTACCCGCAAAACACTCGAAGAGCCAATCTCCGCGTTCTACGAAATCAGCTCAGCGAGTGATGAGGCGGAACATCCGTTTAGACCTAAAAATGAAGTCTGCGCTGTGGCATTACGCAATGCAAAGCGTAATGCTTGCATTGCGTAATGCCACAACGCAGACCTAATTTTGAGCTCTAAACAGAAGTTACGCCTCATCATTCGCTGAGCTGATTTCGTAGATCGCAGAGATTGGCTCTTCGAGTGTTTTGCGAAAATAAGTAGACGCGCAGGCATTTCTTAGAGTGTATATCTTCTAAATTAGAATATCTTCTGAACAAAGCAGCCCGGTTCATATCAAGCGGCTTTTCGCCTCTAACCAATGTCTCAACTTTAAAAACAAATCTGGAGCTTACTTCATTATCCACCAGGCGGACAATTAATCGAATATGTATTTTTAAGACGTATACTACAGTAACTCTTACTTCAAAAACAGCTACTGCCATTCCGTACATTATGGTTTGCCTCGAACCGATAATTCGAGTAAGATATCTCAATTCCGGTCACACACAAACTCTTTCCCGTTTTCTCCCCTCATACTGTCCATTACAGATGGAATGACTTGCCAGACGACACATTTTCTAACACAAGTCACGTTGAATTTAAAGAAATGTGCAAACGCTTATGGAATGATTACTTCGAAGTTGAAAATTAATATTGTAAAATGTGCCCGGATGATCGCGCTTATTTTTTTAATGTTGTTATTTTTTGTTTGTTTGCCTTTGACTAGAAAATTAGTGTGGCCATGTTGTTCTGTGTAACGAATGTGTTTATGCCCCCCCCCCCCCTTTCATAAATGTAAAGCAGGGATTTCCCCAGACCCCCCCTAGGGGGGGGGGGGTTTAGACCCCCCCTCGTTTTTCCGAAGGCACCCCCTTAATTCACAACGACTCCTATATTCGCAATGCCCTCCCCCCCCCCTCTAACCCCCCAAAAAAAATTTAGACACCCCCCCTGATTTCAATTCCTGGGGAAACCCCTGATGTAAAGGAATTAGCATGTACAGATTACTTGGGTGATGATAGTTATCGAGGCGGCAAGACTGACTTTCGGAAAGGGTCTATTAAAAAGACAGGCGATGGGATGAGCAAGCAGCCCGTTGTCCCGGGGCATTGTTTAGCATCCGGGCTTACCAAACCAGACAAGTTCAGAGGATGTCCAGCTGCCTCCACTCCCACGCGAAGCTGTCCCCTAAAGGTCTTCGCGTGTCCGCTGGACCGCTGCTCCAACGGAGAGGCGTGGCACGCCACGGCCCACCGCGATCTTGACGCTCCTGTCGTTATATAAAAGAAATGTTAGTCGCCCGATGTTCCCACTAACCAGCGTGCTGAAGGTGAACAGGACAAAAGGAAAGAGGATGACATCTCAGAGTGTGTCGATGACTGCGCCGGTGATGATGACGGCGAACCTGGTGGCGATCGTGGTTCGGCCACTCTCGTGTCAACTGATGACGCCGAACGCAGAAGACGGTACGTCATAGTTTACTGCTTAGAAATGAACGTTTTTAAGCGTACCGTTTCCAAAAATAAGTAAGAAGTATAAGGCACAATGTTCCTTGCATCATTTCGTAAAGTTGTCGTGAAGTAAAGCCTAGGATGCGAGCAGCAAGACACTTTTGTATTGCAAAGTTGTCCCGTCTACACGAATAGTATCGCTTCTCATAGATCTCTATAGGTACGATCACTTACAATGTAACACTTTCTTAAAACAATTCGATATTCAACCCTCTCCAACTCTACAAACTTTTTTTTTCTGTTGGTGAAAGTGTCTTTGTCATAGTGCAAGAAGAAAGATTCGCGACAGTACGGTTTCATACGGTTGTTTTATCAGACAGAGCGAAGTTAGTCTGCTTTGAAAGGTCGTTTGGTGTCTCCGCTGCAGAGAGTCAACTTGGCAAGTGCAGCACGACTGCGAACCTGGGCTCTCTGACGTGAATCACCCGCAATACTCATTCAGGTCGCGACGAGCAAGGCCGGCTCGAGCCCAGAAGTGATCTTCCTACGTAAGACTTGTACGTGACGCGTTAGAAGTAATGCGTTACTTGTACAATGCTGTTATTTTGCAGTAACGAAGTTATGACCTAGTTACTTTTCAAGAGAAGGAATGAATAACATATTTTCGTTACTTTTTGCTTTTATCACGTAACGCGTAGTGATATTCAGTTACTTCTGCAGAGGAACGTGTGCAACACAAGTACCCATCTATAGTTCTCGCAGCAGCTCGCGGCTGTAATTTGCACGCCAAGAAAACGCTGACGCGCACAAGGTATGTCATTATAGCCACAGTTATCCCTGAATGAATGCTTTGAAAAGTCAGAAAAATATTAACGATAACAAATATTGGAAGTGGCCGCTGCTGCATAAAAACAACACATTCCGAATAACGGGAAAATAACGCGTTACTCTCAAGCTGATGTAACGTAACACGTTCCTCTTGATTCGCAAGAACGAGTAACACACTTAGTTACTTTTCCAGCAACGAGTAACGGTTTTAGTTAACTCTAGTTCAGTTACGTGTACATGTGTGCAGCATACATGTGTACACCCCTGACCTGCAACACGATCACTACTCTATGCGTGACCTGGGCTCAGCCTCGGCCTCAACGACTGGTGCGCTTACGAAAGTAATGACATTTCAACCATTTCGGTGTTTAAAATCATCGCTGCCTGCTATGTGAAGCTCTATCTAAAATCCCAGGAAACGAATATTCGTCCTTCGGAAATGTTCACATAATCAGCGACAGGGGAGAAACGCTATCGCCCGAGCATCCTGTCAACGAATCTATAGCCAAGAAAGTAAATTTCGCGCCCAACTTGCACTCGGCACCAACATGGCGGCGCCCACGAAAATATTGGGGAATAGAGTACCGATGCTCGTCAGGTCACGTGATGTTAATTTAATATTTAAATGGAGCGGGGAAATGAATAAACACTGTTCTTCACTCACCGAGACGACAGTTTAATGTATTTAATAAATTTAAACCTCGCTCTTTATATACTGCATTCCATGAACGTTATAACTTTGAGGATAAAGGTGGCTGGTAATTCTTATTTTTCACGAAGAGCTTGTACTTGTGCTAATTTTACGTGCTCTAACCATATAGTGTATCACTGTTCTTCGGCCCTCTCAGTTGATGCTTGCTTCAAGGAAGCCGCTACCAGCAGCTCCATCAGCGAAGAGGACTTGGCCAAGGTGCAGACGCATGACCAATACATACGTGCATCAACCAACGCTTCCTTCAATTGTAATTAACGAATCCGCGCAAGCATATCTTGGATCATGTGGCTGTTCAACCACCACCGTAATTTCCGGACCATAATCCGCGCACTATATTTATGCGAAATTTAACGCGATGCGGAATGTCTTCAGGAGTGGACAAAACAATAATTTTGTTTTCCCTGATTGTTTATTATGATTTGTGCATGAAAGAGCATATTAATTATGGCTTTTGTAAAATAAAGCCAGTTTGTGAGCTAATAAAGCAGTCATTTTTCAATATCTGTTATGTATGATAATCTTTTACGCGCAAACTACGTACCGACAAGGTGACTAAACCTCAAGTAAAACTTTTTTTTTTTTTGCTACAAAAATTTGCTTTTGCGAATTTTATATCGAGTGCAGATTATAGTCTCGGAAAATAAGTTTGTTTTTTTGCCAAGATATGTGTAAAGCGAGGTTCATGCATCTCTCCTCATTACATCATCGAACGTCTCTATAAAATTGCCCTTAGCGTGCCTAAATTTACTCTATTTATTTTTCAGGTCATGGAAATTGGAGAGAAGATAAAGGAAGAGGTATCCTTTTCCCCACACCATAGTATTTATAAGCACCCTTACTATAATACGAGAAAATGCCTCGAGGACAAACTGCAGTAAGAAAATATTCAAAACTAACAATGCACTGCGCAAAAAAAAAAACAAAAAAAAAACACGTTTGACCAGTTTATTTTTTAGCTTTCGGTTATGAGGCGGAGATGATTTTATATAACGAACATCACATTTCAAAGGCGTTAATCGCATATAGCGAACATCAAATATAGCTGCAACTGTTGTTGCGTTTTAAGTGTTCGACTATATTCTACAGCGATTCACATCCTTACGGCTAGGCTACGTGGGCTCATTTCCGCACAATTATCTTCGTCCTGCCCTGACAAACGGCACTTTCACTTTCATTCACGCTCATCCTGGATTTGCGTGCGCCAATCTGTGTACCGTGTCTTCGAACTATTTCTGGGTCCTAGGAGTGTAACGAACCTTCTGAGGTTGTAGTTTCACCAGGTTCGACTTTTTCGAGGCTTGCAACGCGAAGTTCGAAAAAAGTTCGACAGATGTCCTGCTCCTATCAGCATGCGTGGAAATTGAAAACGAACGGGCTCTACCTGGCGGGGGAGAGGTGCAATATTTATCGGGTCTATTGCTTCACCTTAACAAAATGACTAAAACTTTTTATTCTAGCTTTTATATTGCGTGAAAAAAAAAAAACACTTCTGAAAATCTGTTTTCTAAATGTCATAGAAAGTTGAAGTCGAAGTCGGGCAACACTGTTCGAAAAGTCAAACTTCGTCGAATTTTGTTGTCATTTCGAAGATTCACCGCACCAGTCGAACCTCAGGCTTGACAGAAGTTTGCCCCGACTTCTAGCTGTACTTCAAGCGCAGCTGACGCCCTTCGACGGCAATATTACGTGGCGGAGAAACAGAGAAATTGCGCCCTGTGGCGGTGAAAGCATGAAGCTGCGAGAAGGGGAGGGGATAAGGTGTCACGTGGTTAGGGTTTCTAATTCATTACATTATAATTTAGATTCATCATATAAACGCACGTTCTTGACCGGGAATAACACGTAAGAAACCCCTATTACGCAGCGCTTTCTCTGACAACCTGGCTGAATGTTGACGTTTCTGTACTTCTCTAGATGAAGGCTGACCCCGGAAGGACCATGCACAAAGGGACAGGACCAGGCACGACGGGTCCCTTCGAAGAGAAAATCGTACGTAAGGCTCCGTAACTGTAAACCGTTTCCCTTTACGACAAACCGAATCTGAGGCAACGGGCCATCCCAACCAATCCAGCTCTGCGAACGTACCACGTGAAGGACGCGCCCCGCGCATTTCGGCACATCTCTCGCTGATCAAGTGACACTCACAAAGCGTTAGATTGGCTTCGATGGCTCGTAGAGCCCTCTGCGGTCGACACTGTCGTTCCTGCTCAAGCAACTTTACTTTAGTGGGGTTTAGTTTCTATATACGGGGTGCAAGTTTGTCTGCTCATTGCACACATTGTGCGTTTGTTTACCCGCCAAATTCTTTCACCTGCTTTTGTTTTGCCCAACGTTACTAAAACACTCAGTTGGGAAACTCACCCTTGAAATCTGGACCGCTGGCGTCCATCGAAACCGAGCTAAATACGATAACAGTGCCACCCTTCAGCGACGAGTTGAAACATGAAAGTTGCTTTATATTGCTGCTGCTAGAGTCACTGAATGTTCCCAGAGTACGAAAACTCCTAGGCTCGAGGGTGTCAAGATGGTGGCTCAATCTTTTTTTTCTTTACTGTGGTCACCATGAGCTTTTAGAAAGCACGTTTTGCCGTAAAAACAAACGAAAAAAAACCTTTTTTTTTTGTAGGAACGTTTAATTGGAGATTAGCACAAATAACAGGCGTGATGTTTTCTACAAGCTTTAGTTAACAAGGTTTCTGTGGAACCAATAATACTGTTTCTATACAACCAGCATTCGTACAGTTCCCCGAGTGGCCGCTGCGGGAGAAATGGCGGCGTTGCGATCTACATTAGCTCGGTTCTCGATTACGGATCTGTGCCACTTTTTCAGAGCAGGCTCTATGGCAGTTTCCCAACTGAATGGTTCTACTTCTAGTAACGTTGGTTTCACCCAACCAATGACGGCGGGAGCTCGGCTGCCTCTTCATCGTGCCTTCCTTCGTGTTCTCCATGTTTCCCTCTAATTGGCGAAACGAACAAGACGGCCCAAAAAGAACCACGACGAAAGCAGACATCTGAGGAGAACAACCAGCCTTCCCTTCAAAGCGGCAAGTGGTCCCTACCCGATCCCCCAACACGCCTCTAAACAAGCCGACTCGAACTGGTCTTGCCCTGGGGTCTATTCGAGTGAGAGAGACCCGCCCTCCCCCGCACCGAAACATCAGCCCTCCGTTACTCCTCTTCCCCTCTTCCCTATACCCCCGGGAGCGGACGCGACGGGGGCGCTGCCAACACCACGGAAGGACGCTCCTGCTGCTGCGCCTCCTCTCTTCTCTACCATCCCGAGTATGGCTGCAACCTCCGCGCCACCAACGCAATGCAAATGCGGACACCCTGAAAATCAGAGCGAATTGGCGCTGCAAAATTACCACCAACAATGCAGAGTGACAGAAATGATTCTGTATCACAACCTAATTCCACTGGTAAGAGAACTACTCCAACAGCTCCTGGGGAGCCAGACTTTCGTGGAACGCTACCATGGCGAACACCAACACACAATCTAAGACGCAACCCGGGACGACCCGGGAGGGGGCAGCGTGGTTTCTGCAATGGAATTGCAGAACCTTCGCCCGCAAGAAGGCAGAGTTTCTTCTCCGCTACCCAGCAGGGACAAGACCAGTGGTGCTGCTTCTGCAGGAGGCCCAAGTTCTGAACCTCTCGCTGCCGGCTACGACACGTACACGCGACCCACCATCCCGCATCGCCAACGAACGCCGAACGGTTCGGGCGGCAAAGCGCCGCCGCACAGCGTCAATTACAGGGGCAACGCGGCGGTCCTAGTGGCTACCCGCATCCCGCACGACGAGCTCGACCTCCAGCGCTGGTGCACGCAACATCAAGAGGTTGTCGGCGTGGCCCTCCAACTCCCCCAATGTAAGGTCGTGGTGGTGTCGATATACGTCCGACCGTCGATCCGCAACAGCGTCACCATTGACTGGTCCTGGGTCGAAAACCTGCGGAAAATGCACCCTGATGCCCTCGTCGTCATCGGCGGCGACTTCAACACACGCCACACGTACTGGGGATCGAGGACGGACACATACCACGGTTCGAATCTCGTTAGCGCAATGAAGGACAGCCACCTTAGCCTACTCAACGATCCGGACTTACCAACCCGAGTTGGCCAGCACGCCCGCCAGGGCGACACCACGACCGACCTCACATGGACAAACCGGCGGCGGGCCCTCTTCTGGGAACTAGGAGCAGACACGTGGGGGAGCGACCACCTGCAGATTTGAACCCAGAACAATCAAGCATCTTCGCACATATTCATGAGCAGAAAGAATAAAGCAGTACTTATTTATTGCAAATCGGACTATATTACGTGACTTCCAATTTATTTTGATCGTCTGCAAGCACAAGGAGTTACTTATCCAGTGTTACTTCTTAGTTCCTGTCGTCTCTCTTGATTTTCCACATGTCCTTCGTTCGTTTGGCACGTATATCACCCATGCTGGAAAGCTTCGACGCCGTGTTCGCGCTAACAGTGTCCGACAGTGCACATAAATGCATGTACGAAGCGGTTTTAGCACCGTTTTTCATGTCAAGATTTTAAAATAAAAACGCCGTAACTGACCAATTATTTCGTCTGCGTGACTGGGAAATGTTCCAAAGTGCCTAGTACGTACGAATTTTTCGTGATATATTATAATCGAGCGCAGAGAGGAAATGCACTCGCTTTTTTCCATAGAAATGCATTACCGGAAGTCAATTTCCGACTGCTTGCTGTCTGCTTCAATTTGCAACAGCACACTAGCGCCAGTTGAACCTCTAGCGTACATTATAATAACTCTATGATACAACCATGTCTCACCGGTGATTTCAGGTAGCGCGTCCCGACCAGGGGCGCGTCCTAACCTTGGTGGTAATTCGCGGCTTGTCCGCCTGGGAGTCGGGGGTTGGCATCACTGAAACCCCTTCCACCGTATATATTTCGGCGCCAAAATGGCCGATTAAAGCCAAAATAGAAGAGTCACAGCAGACGATATCGAATGCTATACTCTCAAACCAATACAAGCATTCGTACAGTTCCCCGAGTGGCCGCTGCGGGAGAAATGGCGGCGTTGCGATCTACATTAGCTCGGTTCTCGAGTACGGATCTGTGCCACGTTTTCAGAGCAGGCTCTATGGCAGTTTCCCAACTGAGTGGTTCTAGTAACGTTGGTTTCCCCCAACCAATGACGGCGCGAGCTCGGCTGCCTCTTCATCGTGCCTTCCCTTCGTGTTCTCCATGTTTCCCACTAATTGACGTGCACCGGCTTCAATCGCGTTCCCACACGCAAAAAAAACGCATTTTGCAACACTTGCTCGCCGCATATAGTCACCGAGAGCTCAAGAAGCGCAGGGCGTGGCTTATTATGTTAATTCGCTCATCTTGCTCTCTGATTAATTCTTCGGCGTTCTTATCGGTGAATGCCGCAATCTCATTGGCTGTCCAGCAATAACGAGATGCTCGCCACTCGACGCGCCCCTGCTTTCCTTAAGCTGTCAGTAACTGTAATATACGTACTACGTTTTTTTTAACCTTAATAAACGAGAACATAAGTAAGGTTACATCGAGAGTTCTTTTTTTTTTTTTAGAGCGCAGCTCTTAGGCGTTTGTTCCCGGCTTGAGCGGCGTCGCCGTCGCCGTCACCTTCGCCGTCGCCGTTGGCGTAACTGGGCGGTGGATTATGAGAAATGTCCCATAATGCACCCCGCGGGAGTCTCGTGACGTCACTCGTGACGTCACGTGTGACGTCACGAAGGTCCCGCGCGGTGCATTATGGGACATTTCCCATGATGCACAGCGCCGGGAGGAGGGTAGGAGCAGAGGAGGGAGGGGGAAGAGGAAGAGAGGAGGGGCGGAGCTTGAAGGATGAGGAGAGGGGGAGGTGAAGGAGGAGAAAGAGGTGAAGGAGAAGGTGAGGAGGAGGAAGAGGAGGGGAGGAGGAGTGCCAGGAAGAATGAGGAGGTGAGAAGGAGGGAGGAGGGGTATACCCTCCCCTCAGTACCCTTCCCTCCTCCTCCTCAAGAGCTGCGCTCTAATTCGGAGCTACAGGGTGTTGTAAACGTCTTTCATTTTTTATTACGCTTTTGAAATACGTTTTTAATGTTTGTTGTTCCGTGAATGAACTGACCGCAATAGACCTTTAGGTAAGTTACCCAAGCGTCAAAGAGAATGCTGGGAATGTAGGTTCTCGCGCTGTACGCGCTCGCCTTCCATATCAAAAAGAATCGAAGTAATAAGCAAAATAAATCGTTTGTAGAACGCTGGTGCGAAGTGTTATTTCTTTTGATGTTTGCTTTCGAACAGTTTCGTCTGCGGACGCGAGCACGTGCAGCTGCAGTACCTTTTGGGTTCGATCCCCACCCCCTGCCCGTTTCGATCTACTCTAGATGAGTTTCGTACCGGCACGCGTTCGTGTAATCCCTACTGCGTGGTGCACGTTAAAAACCCCAGGTTCTTGGTTGGACTGCGCTGGTTAAATTTCTCATCCAGCTAAATTAAGGTCACCTGTTGAGGCGTACTGGCATCAAGGCTGTCGAAAACAGTCACGCAACACATTTTTAAGCGCGTGTACCTACGTTCCCGGCATTCCCTTTGATGCTTGGGTCATTCGGCAAAAGGTCTATTACCGGGAGATGCTACAATCTTATTAGGGAGTGTTAGTAGTCCGTTTTCGCATTCCGATAACGATGCCGAATCGTGTCATGCACGATGTGCGTACATGCAATAGAGCATATCGCAGACTGTCTTGAAACGTAGACACATTTTCTTCGGTATTGTAGCTCTTCGTTTCAGTGGCTCGACGGAATGACACATGTACGTATACACGGGTTGCATGCGTTTTGAGGCCCCATAGAAGCTCGCTGCGTATGTGTCTTCGTTCCAGAAGTGACGAATTATAATTATATCGTTTATTTTTTGTCCCTTAGGATTGCCTCATGGATAAGGAAGTGGAGAAACAGTGTAAGTGCCCCCCCCCCCCCCCCTAAAAAAAATGAACACTGTTTATTGACGCATCCTACTACTTCGGTGGCTCCAGCCGTAGCCTCCTCTATATACGGAGAAAGCCTGGCACAACGACGGCGGAGCCATAGGGCGCGCGGCCGCAGAAAACAGGAGAGGAGGAGCGCGCAAAGCCAACGCAAAGCGGTGAACAATATGGTAGCCCAGAGCAGAAAGGGCAGAGATAGTGTGCGAGCGCTTGGGTCATGAGCGGCCGCTCCCCGAACCACGTTTGTTTTCGTGTTTTCGTCACCGTCGTTTTCGTACTCCGAGAGAAACGGCTGCGGCGATTCGAAAGGGCGCTGGCAACAATGCACTATGCCGGTGGCGTCGGCGGAGTTGTCGGCGTGCCAGAGGAGTGCGTCGTCGTCGGACCATCGTATCGTGCCGCGGAAGAATCATGCAGTTTTGACTAAACGAAACCGACGGCCGCGACCGTCGGTTTCGCCTTCAAGGACCGTTGCGGAGATGCGGGCGAAGGGAGAAACGGGAAAGGGTTGACGTTGATAGCATCCTCGATCATCCGCACCGGTGCGCACCGGTGCACGGAGGTGCGCCCCGTCGTCTTCGATCAAGTGCACCGGTGAGCACCGGACGTCCTCGATCAACGAAGCGCACCCTCCCGGTGCAGCTTTTAGTTGCCCCAACGCGCACCGAGAAAATCGACGGTGCGCAGGGGTGCAGTCCCATCAGGCATTGCGGCCAGGAGCGGGAATCGAGGGGATGGCGGGAATAGCAGACGCGCATTCTATCGAGGCGGCGACCTTGCCAAAACGAACACGCCTCGCATCTGCACTCGATGAATTCCTCAGCTTTTTTGAGACTGAGACGACGAGCTCCTTATCATCGCCGCGGTTACCGGCGATTGCTGCGGTGGCAAGGAGCGCCCGAATGATATGAACTTCGTGGAAAGCTTTGCGATGTGTTTCGATGACACCTAGGTACGGCCATTATCTGGTGGTTCTCTTTCTCGAACCAACAATGATGGGCAGCATATACCTATGGAAATGTCACCCGCTTCGTGGCCCCATCGACAATCGCGTCCACGATGTTCATTTGTGTGGGCCTGCCAAATCCGCGAGTAAAAAAACAGGAAAAATTGACAGCAGACGGGCATCGCGCGCGGACCTACGCAAGAAAAAACGAACAAAACGCGAGGTGACGCATGGTGGAGCTCGCCGCGGTGCACCGCCGCGGCGCAGTTTGTCTTCGATGTCGCACCGACTTCGTGCTGCACGACCGAGGAGCGCTGTCCACTGTCCAGGTTTCAGGGCGATTCCGGTGCGAGTTGATCGAAGATGCTATGAGTTTCTCCTCTCCACGATACCGAAAAGAAAAGAGGAAAAAAAAAGAGTGTTCCTGCGTTTGGCCGTTCGCTCTTGTGTGGCGCCAGCAGGCAATCTCCCCTTCGCTCCCGATTCCCCGCCCCTCCTTTCCCATTTACGGCGGCCGTCTCTTCTCGCGACGTGCCAGGCTTTCTCCGTATAGACCTTTCCCCCTTACTCTCGCCCCTGACCGCCAAGAAGGCATATCGGGTGTGGGCGACGAAAAAATGTTAAAACGTTTCAACCTGCAAATAGTAAAAAAATAGAGGGGAGACAAAACGAGAATGGGTGACGGTTACGCTTATCTGCTAAATGCCTTCTATTGGCGTGGCGACGGCAAAACAATGTTTTCGCCCATACTGGAAGTGACGATATTTCAAGATGGCGGCTCCAGCGCGTCTTCGACGGGTGTGTTGGAACTTGGGGGTCCTATCTTTACAAGCGGAAAAGTAGTAGCTGAATCGTAGCTGTTCTAATCGGTCCGGTATTTACAGCAAACTCAAGTTGCGATACTAGAGTCTACAAGGATAGTGATACTGGGCATAATACCTCGCAGGTAAAAAAATAAAAAATAAACACATTTTGTTTTAGAGTGAAGCGGAGTTTTCCGCGGACGAACGAGTTTGCTGCGTGTGAAAAATTGGTGTCACAGATTCTCTTACAGTTGTTGAGCCTCTTCTATTCCTTAGCACAATTTTTTTTTGCCATTTGAAAATAAGTATAAATGGTAAAAAAAAGCGCGCGAACTAACTCTGACTCTCCCATTTCTGCAGTAATTGGCGCAAACATGCCCGGGTGTAAACATGCCGTCCTATTAAAGACAACGAGCAGACGACGTGTTTGTTCAAGGCGACTTAGGCCGCTGGAATGTACAAAAAGCTGTCGATTAGATGTCCGTGAAAAATGACGACTTCTGTTTTACAGAGATAGCTGTTATGGACTCTTCACACCACTGGAAATGACATCCGTTGTTGATGTTGTAGTTGGAATAGCGGGGCGTCCGTCGTCGATGTTGCCAAATCCTTGAAAAAGATCGCTCGCCGCCCGCTGTAGTCGAACCTGAGACCGTTACCACAGAGCTACGCAACGGCGTTAACAACCCACTTTAAGGCCCATTCACACTGCCCCGTTTTTGTTTTTACGTTACGTTACGAAATCTTACGTACAAGTTACCGGGACATCTGTGCTATCATATTAAATGTGGCTACCAGTTCAAAGCAAAAACCTGGCACGCAACATTCAAGACACAAATACTTCGGTGACTTGCACTCAACGTAAGAAAACGCAAGAAAAGGTTGGTTCACACTGCCCCATTTTCTTATGTTAGGTTACGTTACGTATAAGTCACCGAAACATTCGTGTCTCGAATGTCGCGTGTCATGCTTTCTCCTTGAACTGTTAGCCTCGCTTAATATGAAGCACAGAGGTCCCGGTGACTTCAACGTAATATTTCGTAACGTAACTTAACGTCAGAAAATGGGGCAGTGTGAATGGGCCTAAAAGGTGCAGTGTGAATCAGCCTTTATACTTAGGATTTTTGTATTACCCAGTGCTCACTGAACGTTCTCTCTGAAGAAAAACAAAAAAAACACCCAATAACAAAACGCAGTTTTCACTTTGAATGCCAAGAGCTCCTGCAGGGAGACGCGCTTTCCCGCGCTCCGGAACAAAAAAGAAACAAAAGCGTCACCACACGATGCGTGAAAGCGACTCCAATGGCTAACGACTTCGCCGTGACTTATCGCAGTCATCGCTGTGACTGTATACTAATGGATTAACGCAGGATTCCTCAATGTTTTTCGGAATGCGCGAGTAATTTGGCTAGCGGAGTAAGGATCCTCACCTCCGGCGATATCTCTAAAATGGCTATAGGACAGTGGCAACCCAGTTCTCCGTGGCAAAGTTTTCGCCACGAGGCCAGCAAATGCGTTTGACCAACACCACCTAGAATATTCGAGGCCCGCGCGCAGACGTCCTCTTTTTTCCTCAGTGAAGCGTCATCATATTCGCAGTCGCCAACTCAGCAATTGTCACGAGCGCGATGACGAACGTCGTTTGAAACGCTGATTGGACACGAAAACCCAGTGGAACGCTGACACAGCACTCCCGTTCAATTATGTGCCTTCTTTGCTCGATCTCACTCTGATGACGTTAAGATGCTAGTGCACAGTTATTCGAGGTGGTGTTTTTATCGGGCTTATCGAGTGCATCGCCTCTCATGACGATGCACTGGACATGCGCCGTGCGACCGGCGCTCAAGCGGTATCCTATAAAGACTATCTACGTTCATTAAACGATGTTGTTCTTGTTCTGCACACCATGCACTCGCCCCTCGTCTTATGAACCTGATACATGGTGCCAGAAGTGGGTGTAACAGGCTGAAGCACGGTCGGACGACGCAGCAACGAAGATGGAGCTTCTCAGAACGCCGGACACTTTGTGACTCTCGGGCAACCTTTTCGAAAACGGAAAACGTGTCAAGCAAAAGGTCGAGCTCTTACTCGAGGCTGCGGCGTTCAAGGAAAGTCCGAGAAGTGAATCTGCAAAGGCTGCAGTCCTGATGAGCTTCCCCGGTGACGAAGCGCTTGACGTCTTCAACTATTTCAAGTTTGAAGTCGAGGAAAACCAGGACGGCTACGCAACCCTCGTCAACGAGTTTGACGCCTACTGCGCCCACATGAGCAACGAAGTGCATGAACGTTATGTATTTCGCTCGAGAAGGCAGGCAGAAGGTGAACCCTTCGAAAAGTTTATTTGAGGCC